>CM053574.1:43830275-44053198 GCA_028646485.1 Cryptoprocta ferox | reverse complement strand
GGGGGGCTGGTGAGCCCAGAGTACAAGCAAGAGCTCAGGATGGCCAGAAGGAAGACAAGAGACACCAAGGACAATTCCAGGTCACATGGAGCCTTGAGGACAAGGGAGGAGTCGGAATCTTATTGTAATTGCACTGTGAAGCCCCTGCAGGGAAGTGACACGGTCTGATCTATGCTTTAAAAATATCACCTTGGTAACTCAGTGCAAGGAGGCAAGAGTGACAGCACGGGGGCTGTTGATGAGAGTTACTGCGGCCATCCAGGAGTGAGGGGGGCTGCCACGCACTTGCACGGCCGAGGAAGGTGGGCAGTGGCGACCACATACCGGATTCCTTGTAAAGACGGACTTTACAGCATTTGCGCATTGATGGGAAAAGGGATGTGGGGGGAAAGAAAGGATCAAGGATGACTTCCAGGTTTTGACCTATTTTTCCATCACTAGGGACACCATGATGAAAAAGGAGTTGATCAATAGTCTAAACTGTGCTGTGAAAGAAAACAGTTGTGGCAAACATGGTCCTTCGTGCGTTACAGAATGCATAATCTCCTTCTGGGAAGAAATTCGAGTTTCTGATAAACACGCTTATGCAATATTTCTGATGAACTTTAAAGGGATTAAGACTTGTTCTAGGAAACCAGACACCCACCCACTCTGCTGCCAGCAGGCGTTTACTGACCTTTTCACTCTCTTTTCTTCCTTTTTTTTTTCCCTACTCTCTTTCTATAAAATTTCCTTGCCAACAATGAATCTTTGACTTTGTCTACTAGAGGCCTTTTCCATTTCAACCAGATTGTAACAAAAATCTGACACATGCTCATAACTAAGTTGTCTGAAAGATTTTTATTGGAAAATTCTGTTTATAGACACCTTTCTTGGGAAAACAAGAGAATTTTTTTTTAAAAATGGGGCACCAGTGTGGCTCAATTAAGCATTTGACTCTTGATCTCAGCTCCTGTCTTGATCCTCAGGGTCATGAGTTCAGGCCCTGAGGCGTTGGGCCCCACACCCCACATGGAGCCTACTTTAAAAAAAAAAAAAAGCACAGCATTAAATGATTAAGTGGGAAAAAACCCAACAAGCAGTATTTGGTACCTAAATTATTAAAATGAATTTCATTGATGATAAATTTCACTAGTAATTGCTAACCTGTGGAGTTCATGAGATTACTATAGGCATACCCTAGAATTTCTTCATTTAAGATTGAGGCAGGTACAGGGGCACCTGGGTGGCTCAGTCAGTTCTGCATTTGACTCTTGGTTTTGACTCAAGTAATGATCTCATGGTTCGTGGGATCAAGCCCCACATCAGGCTCTGCACTGGCAGTGCATGGACCCTGCTTGGGATTCTTTCTCTCTCTCTCTCTCTGCCTTTCCCTCTCTCTCTCTCTCTCTCTTTCTCTCTCTCTCAATAAATAAATAAATAGGAAAAGAAAAGATTGAGACAGTGTTTTATTGCAGTAGATATCACGTCTCTCCTTGAGCCTTGCTTTTTTTCAGCAACAGCATATTATATAGAGAATATCCTGTCCTTGAAGATAGATTTTGGTCTTAGATTTTAAGAGTTTTAAGGACCCAAATAAACCATCTTTTTTTAAAATAGGAAGGAAACTGAAGCCCAGAGAGGGTAAGTAATTGCCTGGGGTTGCACAGGATTGAATCAGGTTTTGAATCTCTATCCTCAGAGGTCCTTTCCACTGTGTCTAAGAACATCCAAACCGATGCTTGCATGCTTAATTCCCTGCTTCATTTTTTAGTAAATGTTGTTTGCATTTTAAATGGAGTTTCAGTAACTAAAATAAACATTTTCTTTCCTTTTTTTTTTTAATCATTTTTCAGTTTCCCTTTCAAGACAATCTCTTCCAATCCATGTATTACCCTCTCCAGCTGAAGTTTTTGGAGACTGTCCACACTTTATGTGGACGAATCCCACAAGTGTTTTTGAAGCAAATCGAGAAAACAATGAAAAGGGCTTACGAGAAACACGTCATCATCCATGTGGGCCCCAACCAGATGCACTGAATAGCTTGCATATTGTCACAAGCATATTGGGCATCTCAAGAACAAGGACATGTCCATCTTTAAGCTGCCTGGATCTCTTTCATGTGAATATGGTGCTCTGTGACAACTGAGTTTTAAAACTTTTGTTAAAAGTTGCTGAATTAGTTGCCCTTAAAAGGAAATGTGCTTTAATTTTTTCAAAAATGGTATTTATCTCTCTCTTTTTTTGAAAAATATGATGACACACTTAGCATTGTTCAAGCAGGTTGAGCTAGCTGTGAAAAGGAACTTTTGTGAACCTTCCAATTCCTGTTCAGTGTCTGAGATGCTGTTGGAGGCACCTTGTGTTGTGTATTTATCTAGTAATCTTGAGACTCTTTCTGTGTAAATGACGCCCCGCTACCCTTCTTGTAAAAGTACTACGTGTTTGTTGTAAAACAGAAAAATGTTCAAAGGTTGTAGAGGATTGGGGTGCCTTGGTGGCTCAGTCGGTTAAGTGCGTGACTCTCGATTTTGGCTCAAGTCATGATCTCACATGTGATGAGTTTAAGCCCCGCATTGGGCTCTACGCTGACAGCGTGGAGCCTGCTTGGGATTCTGTCTCCCTCTCTCTGTCTCTGCACCTCCCCTGCTTGCTCTCTGTCTCTCTCTCAAAATAAATAAAAATAAACCTTTAAAAACAAAGTTGCAGAGGGTGTCAGCCAGTGGACCAAAATCAAGATTAGATTAGCCATAATCCTACCAACAGTTATTTTAATAGGTAGTTCTTTCCAGCCTTCTTTTCCTACTTGTATATTTATTTGTTGATTATCTTTTCCATTGTAATACATACCTGAAACAAGTAGTTTGAGTAAAAGCTGGCCCCTATGCTGAGATTTTTATGTTGAGACAAAAATTTGGACAAAATGATTATATTTACAGAACTGGAAGAAGTATTCAGATTGCAACTAATTGGGCAGTGTTAAAGGATGAAGCATATCTGGGAGTATCTTTTAAGAAAAATTGCTTAGATTAGTGGAAGAGTAAATCAAGAAATATTTATGCAACCATACCTTCTGAAAGGAAATTCAGTCATTGTGTTAAACGCAAGGGGTCAGTTTAACAGAGATGTGTTTTTGTGTTCACCTACAGACAAAAACATTTTATCTCTTACTTCCATAGATGTGACCTTCTCTCTTCTTTAAAGTCTTGGGCAATGGGTGGAAATTGAAGGCCAACTTCAAACTTACATGTATAGAAGAGATAGATCAGCTGATTCCCTTGGCAAGAAATTCAGCTTCCTACCAGCCTGACACAGGTCTCTTTAAATTTTGTTTTTTCTTCTCTAGGGTGACCCAGCCATTAGCCAAGGAACCAGGCAGGTCTTATCACCTAGCTACAGTAGAGGAAATTCTATATTCCCCAGAGGAATCTGACTTAATCCCTAGCTGCTCCTGTAGCTGGTACCAGGGTAAGAGCATTTTGCATAATGCTTTATTTCTCAGAAAACTTGTGCCTAAATGATCTCGATGTTTGCAACAGCCTAATGAACTTAGTAGGGGCCTATATCATCTCCATTGGACAAACAAGGGAATTGTAACCCAAAGAAACAACCATCCTCAATATAATTGCTGTTCTGTAAGACATACAAGTGTAGATAAGATGCATCCTATTTTACAGAGAAAGTTTTGGAAACAAAAATGTTAAATACTTTTCATCATATATAGACAGTGATCTAAAAGCATAAAATGAAAAATAATATTGTTATTGCAAATGTGGTATTCTGTATATTGGAACCCAGTAGGATGTCATAGGTACTGTAGCCACAGAAGTCTTAACTCTGAAAAAATACATGAAAATCTCAGCACTACCAAGAAATATATAGATGGCAATCAATATTGGTATACAGCACCATTATGGTAGGAACAAATTCTAAAATGTTAGAGAAATAGCCCATACCCTCCTTTTGATCAGTTGGGTGGCCTGTGATTTGTTATTTTTGTTAAGGAAATTACCATTAAGGTGTGGAACTCTTCACTGTTATATTTTATGTTTCCTCATTTCACTGTTAAAGGTGATGTCATTTGTTAGTTTATATATAAAACCTGTGGAACAATTTTTGGATTGTCTTTTGGATGGAGGAAAAGTACCCTACATACCCACAAATAGGGTTTTAGTGAAAGAGCCAGGATTTGAACATGATTGCCCGACTTCTGTTCCAGTTTTTCTACTTGTTCAGCATGGCCACGAAACCCTCCAGATGTCATTCACATTTTTTGGTGGTTTATAGACCTAAATAATTTCTATTCCTTCTCAGGTGAGTCCCACAAAAACTCTACCAGAAAGACTTTGAATACAGCAATGTCTTTTCTTTGATGAGAATCTTACCCACAACTCTTAACTATTGCTTCTGTTCTGAATACAAAGTGTGAATCAGATTTCCAGTAAAGGTCCATAGTAGAATTCCACAACATTCTAGAATGATGCATGAGGAGCATGTGAACCCTTGGAATTTGGTGTGGTTTTCTGCCTTGGAATTCTTCATGGTATCCTGAAATTTGAGGTGAGTTTGGTGGAGAATCTGTAGTAAATTTGCTCTTGCAATCCCTGCTACCTGAAAGTGCTAATTGTTTTCCGTCTAGTATATTACCATGAGGCGGTATTTTCTTTGCCTTTGATAATTTCCAGATCACGACTGCATTAACACCTGTGAAATCTGGGAACCACAGATTTTAATTTAGTGGACTCCTCTAGCATGTACTCTGTGGTCTGAAGTTTGCCAAAGGTTGGATTATTCCGTATGGCACGTTTAATCTATACGGGAAGAGCGTGAGACTGTTTTTCTCATTCCCTCTTCTCATTTCCTTCAGAATTCTGTTCAAACACATATGACTATAGACTTCCATTGGAGAATGAAAGAACACTTTCTAAGAGCAAAATGTAACAGTATTGTATGCCTTGAGATTGAGACGTTCAGTAGTAGGGTCAATAGAAATGCTTACAATATTTTTCTTGCCGAGTTTTTTTTTTTTTCAAATATAAATCTCAGAAATTGTGACTTACATTGAAAATTTCAACATTTAAAAAATTAACTGGCTAGAAAATCTGTTCAAGTTTTCCTTCAACTTCCTGAATGACAGTTTAGCATTTGAGGGTTTAACATTCTAGCTTTGCTATTTATTTGAAATCTCTGATACATATTCAGGGCTTCCATTGCAAATTGTGACCATGGGTGGATTTATTATTGAAATGGGTATTTATATGGACTCATCAAGGTTCGAGAGTATTTATCTTATTACAGTTAGGGTGTTCATGAAACAAGCCATACAAAACCTTATTCACAGTCACAAAATAGTCCAATAATAGATTAATCACTCTAACCCACCTGGAGGACAGGACAACATTCATACAAATGTAGGTTTATGTATAAATTTTGCCTGATATTTATACAAAAGAAAAAATAGGTTCCATGTGTTGGATAAGCCAACATGAACAGGATTTTATGACTGAATTTAGAAACACATTGAGTTCAGAAATATGTTGGATGCCATGGAGGTACAAATCATTATATCCTCATTTAATATTATAGTAAGCAAGCTTTCTTAGGTTTTTTCTGTTTCTTGGGTCCTATGTTTTCATCTCCCTCCTTTTCACTTCTGCTTTTCCCTTCCTGTCTTTGACACAAGCTTCTGAGCATTACCAAGAGGCTTGGTCTTAGTGGCAGAGTGACAGAGCTTGGGGAACCCTGTGCAGGCAGAAGGAAGTTCTAATCCTTAGATGGAATCTTTATGATAAGAACTTTTCAAAAAAATTTAAACACCACACACACCTGTACATACATTCACCGCACATGCCTTTCAGAGAAAGAGCTCTGTGAATCTGTTGTGCTTTGTGAATTGAATTACAGAGAGTGACACCTTAGGTCAACTCATTTCACACTGGCAGCGCCGGTGTTTGAAGCTGATGAGATTTCTCTGCCAAACAGAGAATATGATCCTAGTTTTTGTTCTTCCCAGGTCAAAACTGGAAATAGTCTCGTGAGTCCTAAAGAAAAAGCACTTGTGTTTGTGTCACCCTATGCATGAATGTGTAAGAATCTCGTGCGGTTTCTGCGTCGTTTCACGTTTGTGTTCTCACTGAAAAGTGCACCCGTTGTTTATAGCTCCCAAGGAGACCCTGAGTGGATTTTTTATGTTGGAAAACTTATTTTTTAGTGATTTTTTTTCTTTGGGAAGAAATGAGCATAAAAAAAAAACACCACTCCAAAGAAAATGAATTGTTACAGCAAATTAAAAGAAACAGAAATATTATGATTTAATCACTTGTCCTTTTGAATGCCATTTCCTGTTTTATCCTTTTTTCTTTTTTTAATTAAAAGCTTTAAAAAAGACATGTCTTTTTTGGTGTTATTTTGGAAGCGTGTTTCTTTTATTTTATAATGTCCATAGAGCATGCAACTCCTGATCTCAGGATTGTGAGTTTGAGCCCCATAAAATTAAAAAAAATTTTTTTCAAATGCCATACTATAAATTACATGCTGTTTGCTTTTAATGCTGTTTTGTGTTTGAGATACAATGAGGAGAATTTGGAGGATGTAAATATCAGTTGTCCCCATTCCGACATTTTATTTAGCAAAATTGAAACTTACTTGTTAAGCTAGTAACACATATCAAAAATAGTTGAACTATACCGTGAGTTTTTGAGTCTTTATAAAGGTTCCCCCCCATCCCTAATCTCTTTTTTTAAATCACCAGAAAGTACTCCATGCATCTACTGAGTTCCCTCCTTATATTTTAAAACATTTAAAATGCTAAGATACTTGGATATGGTTTTCTGAAATAAGTGGGAACCCACATCCAATTATTATGTGACATATGAAATTCAGGAATTATGTGCAGATAACAGTGAGTTTAAATCCAAGCCCCACCATTCTCAACCTGACCCTCTTTCCACTTCAGACTTCCCCCCTACTAGGACAGGGCTGAGGATGACTCTCCTTCTAGACTGTGGTGAGAAATAAACACAGAAACACAAAATTTCAAAAGGTTTAAAATGCCTTGTTTGTGGTCCTCTAACTCCACTAAGTAAATGGCTAATCGATGTTTTTAAATTTTTTTAAAGTTTATTTATTTATTTTGAGAGAGAGAGAGCGTGTGTGCATGCTCATGAGCTAGCAGAGGAGGGGGCAAAGAGAGGGGGAGAGAGAGTCCCAAACAGGCCTAGTGCTGTTAGCATAGAGCCCTACACAGGGCTTGAACTCCGGAAATGTGAGATCACTGCCTGAGCCAAAATCAAGAGTTGGAGGCTTAACCAACTGAGCCACCCAGGCACCCCCAGCTAATGGATTTTTAAAGGACATCAGATTGAAGGAATGGCCGCTGATTTGTCTGCCATGGTGTTAGAGGTTTACTTACCAGACCGTCGTCCACATGCTGAAGTTCTGGTTGCCTCATCTCCTTACAGGAACATAGGGGGAAAAGTTTGAGACTCTCTGGCTTCAGCACTTTTACCCTTCCCAAAGCAATCCTGTTTTAGTTGGCTTTCTTATCTAGTCCTTAAGCTGGAACACAGTTCAAAAGTAGCTCTCTGGTCCCCCATCATGATCCTCTGGTATTCCCCTTCCTTCTCCTCCTTTGTTTTATAAGCTGGTAAATGTCACCAGCATCCACCCCCCTCCCTGCCTCATCCCAGAAGCCCAGCTGTTATTCTTTACTCTCCTCTGCTTCCTCTTCCCCCTTGCACACCACCCTCCTTGCTGAATCATCTCTTCCCCACTAAAACACCCCGTTCCTGATACCAGTTTCTGCAGCAACAAAAACCTTTCAAATTTTAAGTGACCACACACAACTTCAACTAGTACAGGAAACCCAGAGAATGTATTGTATCTACCTCCAGAATATTAACAGAGTCCGCTTCCTGTATTTATCTTTACTGTTGCCTCCATTCAAACTATTACTGTGTGGGGTCTTTTGATCTCTGTCCTGGATTGTTTTTCTAATGCCTGTCTTATCTCTGCAATCACTCCGGCCCCCTCCAAACCACAACCCACCCCATCTTGTGTGAAGGAAGAGTGGTTCCTTTGCTCCTATGATAATGTCCAAACTTCTTTCCAAACTGCCCAGAAAGTCCCTGTGCTATCTGGCTTCTGCCTATCTCCCTGGCCTTGTTTGAGTTATTCTTCTCCACTCCACTAATCATCACTCATACTGGCTTGTTTTCTCTTTCTTTAAGATGCCAAGCTCTCATCCATCAAGGGGCTCTGCATGTTCCTGGAATCCTCCAACCTGCAAATTCACATGGCAAATTTCTAGTATCCTTCAGGTCTTGACTTAAATATCATTTTCTCAGAAACCTTCTTGGATCTCCCCTACCCCCATAGGGTACATTCATTCATGTCAACTTTCTCCTTTGTAGTGTATATTAAATGGCAACAATACTTATTTGCATAAAACTTTTAGTTTATTGACTGCCTTCCCCCCTAGACACGATGTTCTTGAGGGTATAGTCCTTGCTGATCTTGTTCCCATTCTATGCCCATCACCTAACTCAATGACTAATACATTTCTGGTGCTCGAAATATATTTATTGAGAATAAATGAAGTGATTGTGCTGCATCATGACTTGGGAGCAATTCTTATCCACAAAGCTTCATGACACACTCTATTGACTTTTGAGTGTTGTTCTCAAAAACTATTTTTTTCTCTGAATGTTCAGGGTTCTAGATTATAATACCCTATCCTCTCGTCTCCTTCATTGAAAGTACACTGATTCATTGAACTTTTTGGAGATTTACTAACTTGTCCAAAAAATGACATGGTTGGGTTAGATCATGTTTAAGGTCCTTTCTACTTAAATGCTCTGTGTTTCTGTCATCTGTTTGTGTGTCTGTGTGTGTGTGTGTGTGTGTGTGGTTCTGTTGTGGACATTTGTAGGATTTTGGCTGCCTGGAAACCACACCATGTATGGTACCAATTTCTGAATTAGTTAAAACTCTTTCAATTGCAAGTGACAGCAAATACAATTCAAATTAATACAGAGAAAAAGACACAGAGAGAGGGAGACAGAGAAGACAGAAAGAGAGAGAGAGAGAGAGAGAGAGAGAGAGAGAATATATTGCCTCATGTAAGTGAAAAGTCCAGAAGTAGCTCTGAATTCAAGGCGTAAATGATGCCAAGGGAAATGTATCATTTTAACAATGGTTTTTTTTCATTAATATTTTATTGAAAACCACATATCCTTCTAGGATTCCAGCCATAAAATTTTCATGTTATTTCAATAGAATCATCCTATCTTTGTAAAAACACATTGTCTCTGTGTCCGGCTGAAAAATTGTTTTGTCAACCTGGGTCAAGACACCAAGAAAATTGTTCTCTTGGTGTATGTTTTAAAATAACTGTAATATATCTTTTTCCCCTCATTGAGAGAACTACCATTGACCAAATAAAGTTCTCATACCAGAAATGATGCACCAATTAATATGAATGGATGATGGGGTGGGGGGTGCGTTCTCATAAACTATTGGACAAGAGTGTTTTATCACCATCCCTCCACTCCACATAGACTTTCAGAGGTGACACTCAAAGTCATGAGTGTAGAAAGTCCACACATAGAAAGTCCACATAGACTTTCAGAGGTGACACTCAAAGTCATGAGCGTAGATGTGTCTTCTTAGGCTATGAGTATAAAGAGGCTCTTGGGAATACCTTTGCCTATCTCTTTACTGAGCATTTAGATCTATCAAAATAATAGCACTTCTTTTATTTTATTTTTTTTTTAAGGATTGTTACTTTGGGTCTAGTGACAGAGCAAGTCTATATATCATATTAGGAAATTGAGTTCTGCATCTAAATTATCGTTACTAGATATGATTGCAAGCAGGCAGAGTTTAAGTAAAAATAAAAGGGCTGATACCAGCTTTGGCATATTACATGTTTAAAACTTGATAGTTGTTTATAAGGGTTCCCCTGATATTCTGCTATTGTTTGCATGTGCATGGTGGCATAGGAGAGAGCTAACATCAAACTAAGAGGCTGTGTTCAAGTGAGAGGAAATTTAAACTTCTCAAGGTTGCTATTGGTCTGTTTAGTTTTTACAGCATCTGGCATGTAATGGATGATGAGTACAGCATGCCCTCCCTTATTCCCTTAACACACATTATTTCCACGCATGCTAGCTCGAAATCTAATTTCCAGCCCCTGGGAGTCTGGCTGAAGGTTATATTTCCACTGTGGCCTGCTCCCACTTGCCTATGGGTAGGCTGAAAGTGTTGGAAAATTAACACATCTGAGAGTAGCCCTCAACCATTGATTGACAGGGCGTGGTGGATACATACCCCAGCTCCCTCTCCTCTCAGGTTGAAAGACTCTTGGTTTTCTGCCCCAGAATTCTCCACGGAGAGAGAGTTCAAACTACTCACATGGAATTCTCCACTGAAAGAGAGGTGAAAATACTCTTACAGTAATTTCCTTGATAATATATCCTTTTTTTACAATGAAATTCACATTTATTTATTTATTTTTAGTATAATTTATTGTCAAGTTGGCTAACATACAGTTTATTGGCTTCCTTCCCTTCTCTGTCTCACTTTCTACTCTTCTACCAGTGTTTCCTTGGATTTGGCCCCAAATAAACCACTTGTACTCAAATCTTTGTTTCATCATCTGCAACTGATAAGTTTTTTCATGTCAATAAAAAATAAAAATTAAGACTTATGATCTTATTTTACTTATTGTGAAAATAATTCTCTCCTTCCTCCACTGTGTCTCCCCCTCCTGCTCTCTCCCATTTTCCCTGTTCCTCCTCTTCCTTTTTTCCTCCTTCCGTCTCTTCCTTCTTCTTTGTCTTCTTCTTCCCCTTTGCTGCCTTCTTCATCTCTGCTTGCTTTTGGGAAAATTTGAATTGACCCCCCACACACACACGCACAAAATATAGATAATAGAAAACTTATACAGCCTCCTATTGACTTTTCTCTCATCACTGGATTTTATGAGCTATTATTGTACATATTCAAGCTGTATAACATTTACACTTTGATCTGTAGCATGGCTATTACTTCAATTATATTATAAATAAGCATAGTTGGGTGGTTTATTTTACTGATCTCCAATGATTCCCAAATGCATTGAGTTCTGTTATCCTTTATTTCTTTTTCAAGGTATGCATTTTAAATACATTGTATTTTGGACTTGGGTTTTTATTTTGTTTGTTAGATTTATGACATATTTAGCTAGTCACTAATTTTTATACAACTTTGTTACGGTAATAACTGAAATACCATAAACTGCTCATATTTAAAAGGTATAGTTAGATTGGCTGTCCTTATGTATGCTAACTTGAAACCGTCTTCACAAGCTAACAAATATTTCATCTAATAGTCTCTAATCTAATAGTCTTTTCATACCCCTTTCAACCTATCACATTTCCCATCCCCGTCCCTGGCTAACCATTGATCTACTTCCTGTTACTGTACATGAGTTTGCAGGTTCTAGGATTTTATATAAATGAAGTCACACAATATGTACTCTTTGCTTGGCTTCTTTCACTCAGCATAATTGAGATTAGCCCACATTGTTGCATGTATCAATAGTTCATTCCTTTTTATTATTGAGTAAGATTTCATTCTATGGATTAACCATAGAAACCATGAATATGTTTGTTCATTCTTCTGTTGATAGATTTGCTTGTCTCCAGTTTGGAGATTAACAAATAAAGGTGTTATGGACATACATGAACAAGTTTTTGGACATTTTGCGGGGGGGCAAAAATTAGGAATGAAATGGGTAAGGGGTGCCTGGGTGGCTCAGTTGGTTAAGTGTCTGACTTCGGCTCAGGTCATGATCTCACAGCTCGTGGGTTCGAGCCCCATGTCGGGCTCTGTGCCGACAGCTCGCAGCCTGGAGCCTGCTTTGGATTCTGCTTTGGATTCTGTCTCCATCTCTCTGCCCCTCCCCCGCTCACGCTCTCTCTCTCTCTCTCTCTCTCTCTCTCTCTCTTTCTCTCTCAAATATAAAATAAAACATAAACAAATTTTAAAAAGGAATGAAATAGGTGAGTAGTACAGTAGGTATATGTGTAACTTTTCAAGGAACTGCTAAGCTGTTTGCCAAATTGGTTGTACCATTTACATTCCTACTAGTAGTTGCAGTTGCCCCACATTCTTCCCAAGATTGTGTGGGCAATCTTTTTAATTTTAGCCAATCTAAGTGAGTATGAAGTTATATCTTATTGTGTGTGATTTTAATGTTTATTTTTTTATTTTGAGTGGGCAGAGGGGCAGAGAGAGGCAGAAAGAATCCAACATAGGCTCCAAATTCAGTGTGGAGCCTGACATGGGGCTTGAACTCTCAAACCATGAGATCATGACCTGAGCCAAAATGAAGAGTTGAACCCTTAACCAACTGAATCACCCAGGCGTCCCTCATATTGTGGTTTTAAGTTGTGTTTTCCTAGTGACTAATGATATTGAGCATCCTCTCATGTTCATTTGACATTCATCTGTCTTCATAGATAAAATACTTAAATCTCTTTTCCATTTTTTAAAAAAATTGGTTTCTTAATGTCTTACTGGATTTTGGGAGTCTTTACGTAGTCTGGATATAAGTCCTTTGATATATGTGCTGCAAATATTTTTTCTTAATCTATGATTTGTCTTTTCATTTTCTTAATGGTGCTCCATTAATGCATTTTCTTTTTTTCTTTTTATTTAAAAATTTTTTTAATGTTTATTTATTTTTGAGAGAGAGAGAGACAGAGCACAAGCAGTGGAGGGGGCAGAGAGAGAGGGAGACACAGAATCCCAAGCAGACTCCAGACTCCAAACTGCCAGCACAGAGCCCAACCCAGGCTCAAACCCATGAACTGTGAGATCATGAGCCAAGCTGAAGTCAGATATCCAACCAATGGAGCCACCCAGGCGCCCCTCCACTAATGCATTTTCTAAAAGCAAAAGTTTTTATACTGGTAAAGTCCAGTTTGTCAATATTTTCTGTTTTATCCTTTGTCTTTTAAGAAATGATTTCCTATCCCAAGTTACAAAGATAATCTGTTTTTTTTTTTGTCCAAATATTGTATAGTTTTATGTTTTCTACTGTAGGGACTGAATGTGTCTTTCCCAAATTCTTATGTTGGAATCCTAACTCCATGTGATGATATTAGAAGGTTTGTCCTTTGAAAGGTAATTAAGTCATGAGGGTAGTTTAATGCTCTTACAAAAAGAAACATAAGAGACATGATTTCTCTCTCAGCCATGTGAGGATACATGATCCATTTTTAGTTAATTTTTATGTATATGGCCTGAGATAAGGGTTGACATTAATTGATTTCCATATAGTATTCAGTTGATTCAGCAATTGATCCTACTGACTTGTGTTTAGCTAGACATTAATGATTAGATCAATATTGAATAAGGACAATCAAAGGCAATAGGCCCTTGTATTCATTCATTCATTCAATGAATATTTATTGAGTGTCTATCAAGTGCTGGTATGCTTTGGAGACACATGATAAATAAGATACACCACATTTCAAATAGGTTACATTTTTAGTGAGAAGATAAATATAAAATTACAGTGTGATAGGAGAAAAGAGTACTGGAGCTGTGTGTTCATTTCAAGGTCAATTTAAAAAGTCACAGCTTGGGGCAACTGGGTGCCTCAGTCAGTTAAATATCCAACTCTTGATTTCGACTCAGGTCATGATCTTACAGGTGTGGGATCGAGCCTCGCATCAGGCTCCAAGGTGAGCATGAAGCCTGCTTAAGATTCTCTCTCCCTCTCTCTCTGACCCTCTCCACTGCTTGTGCATGTGTTCTCTCTCTCTCAAAATAAACAAGTAAATATTTAAAAATAAAAATAGGAGTTCCTGGGTGGCATAGTCAGTTAAGCAACCTCCTCTTGATTTCAGCTCATGCCATGATCTCACAGTCCATAAGTTCGAGCCCCACATTGGGCTCTGCACTGACAGCACAGAGCCTGCTTGGGATTCTCTGTCTCTCTCTCTGCCCCCCACCTCTCAAAAATAAATAAATAAAAATTTAAAAATTTTTAAATAAAAATAGGGGCATCTGGGTGGCTCAGTTGGTTGAGCATCCGACTTCAGCTCAGGTCAAGATCTCACCATTAGTGAGTTTGAGCCCCTCATCGGACTCACTGCTGTCAGTGCAGAGTCTGCTTCATATCCTCTATCCCCCTCGCTCTCTCTGCCCCTCCCCTCACCTCTCTCTCTCTGTCTCTCTCTCTCAAAAATAAACATTTTTTAAAAAATAAAAATAAAAAGCCACAGCTAGCTAGCACTTAAAAAATGAAATAGAATATCAATGCATATTAATATAAATATTGTTTTACAAAAATCACATTTTAGTCTCATATCTTTCATATATTTCTTATATGTTTATTGGGTTTCAATATAAAATGAATTGTTTACTTCAGTTCTTGGTCAAAAATGTTTTGAAGTGTCTATGTTAGAGATATATACAAAGTGTTAGGCAAGCCAATGAAAGAAGCAATAAATATCTAGTACAGAGTTGGGGGATACTCAACACAGAAGGGACAACATTTGAGCAGGATCTTAAGGGAATGATTAGGGGAAGAGCATGGCAAGGAGAAAGGGTAGCATGTGCAAAGGCCTGGAAGTGGGCACAGTCACGGCAAATTCCAGGAATGGTTGGAATTCTGTGCCAGAAGGAATGAATGCCAACAGGTGTCCCAGGGCAGAGAATGTGTGGAACCAGATGAGACCAAAAAGATAGTCTGGGGAGATACTCCAAAGGACCTTTATGACATACTGGGAAGATTAGCTTTAGTCCCTGGGCTTGTGTTTCTCAAAGTGTGGTCCCCGAGATCACTTTTATTAGACTCAACTTGGGCAGTAGTTCTGAAAATGTAACCAGTAACATCAGTAGCATTGGTATTTCCTGGGAAGTTGTTAGAAATATAGACCTTGGGCCTCACTCCAGATCTGCATCAGAAGTTTTGGGGGTGAGGCCCAGACATCTGTGGTTTTTTGTTTAGAGAGAAAGACAGAGAGAGAGAGAGACAGACAGAGAGAGAGAGAGAGACAGAGAGAGCCTGCATGTGCAAGTAGGAGGGAGGGTTAGCACTAAAAAGGAATCAGGATTTCTTAGAGAAATGACCAGTTCCAGGACTGAGGAAGGGAAGAGATGCAAGGTGAGGCTGGAGTAGTGTTGTACCAGAAAATGAAGATGTGCTCCAAGAATGATGAGAACGTGTCAGGAGGGTGCAGAAGCCAGGGGGATGAAGGTCTTACTGGCCAAGTCTAGAACAATTTAGGTATCAAAATAAATAATTATAGTAATGAACTATGACCTGTTAAATAGGAATCCATGAGTCCAAACTACTATAAATTAAAACATGAATAAATGCGAGGAGATGATGCTTCCCTTACGTTATATTGCCAACTAATAAATTTAAAATGAATGATAGAATTAGAAAACCACCATTTGGCAACCATCATAGTAATACTTAATTCAACCAAGAAACATCAATGGGTATGAAAACTGAAGAGTGAAAGTTTGATGAGAAATGGGATATTTACAAAGTTTCGAAGTCCATTGCCACACAAAGCACTTTTTTTTAAATGTTTATTTTTGTGAGAGAGAGACAGAGCATGAGCACGGGAGGGGCAGAGAGAGGGGGAGACACAGAATCTGAAGCAGGCTCCAGGCTCTGAGCTGTCAGCACAGAGACCAATGCGGGGCTCGAACCCACAAACCATGAGGTCATTACCTGAGCCAAGTCAGAGGCTTAACAGACTGAGCCACCCAGGTGCCCCAACAAAGCACTTTTAATTACCATAGTTAGCTGAAGGGTAGCCCGCAAAATAATATGTCCATGTCCTAATCCCTAGAACCTGTGATTGTTACCTTACTGGGAAAAAGTGTCTTTGCAGATGTAATTTAAGAATCCTGAGCTGAGGAGACCCCCCTGGCTTATCTAGGTGGGCCCTAACTCCAATAACTAGTGTCCTTTTAAGAGTAAGGTCTAGGGAGATTTGACAGAGAGATGAAGAGGCAAGTGACCACGGAGGCAAAAATTGGACTGATGCAGGCAGCTACGTGTCAGCGAATGCCAACAGCTAGCAGAGGAAGAGGTAAACAATGGATTCTCCCCTAGAGGCTCCACGGGGGTGCACCCCTACTGACACCTTGGTCTCACATTCCTGGCCTCCAGAAATGTGAGAAAATACAATTCTGCTGGTATAAGTTACCCAGTTTTGTGGTAACTTGTTACAGCAGCCACAGTAAACTAACACAATTACAGTGGGGAAAAGGGCAATCTTACAGAGGAGAAATCTGGCAAGTACCTACCTTAATCATGTGATGCAAGCGAACGTACCGTCATTAGTAATGAGACAAATTGAAACTGTGGGTCACTCACTAGGATGGAATGAGAAGACCACAGCGTCCCTTCTGTGACATTCCTGACACAGACACATCACCTGAATCTAATCAAGAGGAAAAGTCACACAAACCCAAGATGAGCAACGGTCTACAATTGTAATCTTCAATAGGGTCAAGGTAATGGAAATTAAGGAAAGACTGAGGGGCTCAGCCTGAAGAAGACTAAAGAGACCTCACAAGTGAATGCAGCAGGTGCTCCAGGACTGGATCCTTCTGTTAGACACACTGAGTCAATTGGTGCAACTTCAATCGGCTCTGAGGATTGGATGGAGATAATCTATCACTGCTAACTTCCCGATCTTGATAATATTGTGGTTATGGGACAGGATGGCCTTGTAGGGCTTGCATACGAAGGGAAATGTAATTTCAGGAGATTTGGGGGAATGTGTTTGATCACTTACACTCAAGTGCTTTTTTTAAAAAAAATGATCTTTGTGTTGTACTTGCAACTTTTTTATGAGTTTGACATTTTTTTAAGAAAAGGAAACAAAATTGCAAATATTATTGTTGTAATTCTTAATCGAAGGGACAATAGCTAATGTTGATCAAATCAGATCATTTGCTTAGTTCTCACAGCAAACCTATGAGTGAGGTACTCCTATTATCTCCATTTGGCAGATGAGGAAGTTGGGGCATTTTGGTATTAATCATTTACCAGAGTTCACACAGCAAGGACATGATAAGCCAGGAATTAAACCCAGATCTATCTGATGTAAGACCCTTGTCTTTTAACCAGTACACCATTCAATTTTATCATATTCAATGATTGAATGTTATATGCATATAGGTATTAAGAAGGATTCTGTGGAGAAACAGAACCACAAGTGTGTGTGTGTGTGTGTGTGTGTGTGTGTGTGTTTATTATAAGGAATTGGTTTACAATAGTTGGTTATGATGGAGGCTAGAAGGATGCAAGCTCAGCAGGGTCAGTCTGCAGGCTGGAGACCCAGAGGAACCAGTAGTTTTATTCCAGTCTGAGTCAAAAGGCCCAGGAGAGTCAATGGTGTACTTCTAGTCCAAAGGTCCGGAGACCTGAGTCCCAGGAAGAGTCAATGTTTCAGCTTGAACCCAAAAGCAAAAACAAAGCCAACAATCCAGTTAGAGAGCCATGGGGCAGAAAGAATTTTCTCTTACTTGGTGGGGTGGGCAGGAGGGTGGCGTTAGCTTTTTGTTCTATTCAGGCTTTCACCTGATTGGATGAGGCCCCCTCAAATTAGGGAGGGCAGTTTGCCTTACTTAGTCTACTGATTTAAATGTTACTCTCATCCAGAAACACCTAGAATCACGTTTGACTGAATATCTGGCCACTCTGGAGCCCAGAGAAGTTGACGTGCAAAATTAACCTTCATAGTATAATTACATATAATATATGTGAGAGAGAGAGAGAGAGAGACAGACAGACAGAAGATAGACACTAGGCTAAAAAGTGGACTTTGATAGCAAGAATTGATTAGCACCTTTCCAGCCCTGCCTGAGGGAGAGAGGGTGGTGTGGTTTCTCGCACGCACTGGAAGACTGTACTGTCACATAGGATGGGATGGTGTTTCTAAACAACATGCACAGTCAGCATGAACTTTCTCTCAGATTACTCATTGGCTCAGGTTCCACAGGGCACCACCTTGCCTCCTGTGTGAGTTTGGTTAGGGCCAATCAGGCCCCTTGTTGTAGTCATCTCTTGGGGTCTCTGATCACTACTCCCCTCACCTCTCTGGGAATTCATGGCCGAAGCAATCAGGTTTATACCCAGAGACCCTGCTTTCCAGGCCACAGTTGAGTGGACACTTGGCCCATGTCAGGTTGTGACTGAGAGATACTGGTCAGTTACCTTAGCAAGTCCTTAGAAATGAAAACAGCTTTTTGTGAGCAGTAAACCCGGATTCAGAGAAAGAAGGAGAGAGAAGGACGAGCAGAGTTGGAAAAGAGAATAGCAAATGGGTTTGGTGAGAGTCCTGGATCCATAAAATACCCTTCTCTCCCAATAAATTCCCCTTTTCTTTCATATAATTAAGTAAAATTTTTTAATGTTTATTCATTTTTGAGAGAGAGAAAGAGTGTGAGTGGGGGAGGCGCAGAGAGAGGGGGAGACACAGATTCTGAAGCAGGCTCCAGGCTCCGAACTGTCAGCACAGAGCCTGACACAGGCTCAAACTCACAGACCACAAGATCATGGAGCCAAAGTCAGACCCTCAAATGACTGAGCCACCCAGGCGCCCCTTCTTTCATACAATATAAAGCAAAGTCATAATCGCAGGCCTTAATTAAGCTCTTCACCTCAGCAATCCTTACTACTCTTTGCTGGCCTCCTCTCCTAAGAGTCCTCTTCAGGCCAACACGGCTGCCACCAGCAACCACACCCTTTGTGGCGCCAGAGAAAGCAACCCAGGGGCATTCAGAGAAGACCCTTTGTTCCCCTTAAGTCCAATAAAAAAGCTATTCGCTCTTGAAAGTGTCTGGAAAAAAGTTAACCCTGGTGATATGTGAAAGTATGTTCTTTCCTGTTCAGAAGATTGTATTCACCTTAATTTGTCCACTTTCCTACCTCAGCTACATCTTGGTACCCACTGTCATATACAAACAAATAAAGACTAAAAGGCATGGGGGCGCCCACGTAGCTCAGTTGATTAAGCATCTGGCTCTTGATTTTGGCTCAGGCCATGATCTCCGGTTGGTGGGCTGGAGCCTGGCATTGATTGGGATCTGTGCTGATAGTGTGGAGCCTACTTGGGATTCTCTGTCTCCCTCTCTCTCTGCCCCTCCCCTGCTGGCACATTCTCTTTCTCTCTCTCTGTCTCTGTTTCTCTGTCTCTCTCTGTCTCTCTGTCTCTCTCTCTCTCAAAAATAAACAAAAAAACCCCAAATAGGACAGTATTTCTTTAAAAAAGAAGACTAAAAGGCATGAATAAAAGGCCATGAAAATCAAAGAGCCTCCATCGTTTTTTTATAGTGGTATTTTAAGCTGACCTGCTCCCTGTTCTCCAGCCCTTATAGATGGGGTATGGGTTTTTCTAGACTTTTTCACAATCCCCTGTTCTTGTCCCTTCCCCACAGACTCATCTGAAAGGGACGGCCAAACTCCAGTAATTCTCCCTGGGGTTATGAGAACAGCCTTGTGCATTTTCTCTGACAGTGTTACGGGTGTTTTGTCTCCCACTTCTCTGCTTCCTTCTTCCGTTTCCTACTGTGTCTCTTCTCAAGTTCGGCTGTTTCTCTCCTGCATACACTCAGAGCAATGGGCCAGTCTTCCTGCATGTTCATGTTTGTTTAAGGTCCCTCTTTTCCCCAGTACCTAGGAGGCCCTCAAGGACTGTTTGCCTGGTTCATACCCATTCCCTCTGTCTGGAAGCTTCTTCTCTGTTGGTGCAAATATTTTCCAGCCTTTAAGTGAGGCCCTTCCGAAAGGCAATTTTCATCTCTGCCTGGAAGAAGTTTCACAGGGCTTTGACCACCTGATTTGCATACTTGCCTCCTACTTTGCCTCAGAGTCTGTGCTCCTGTCTTATCTCACTGAGTTTTTTGCAAACTTGTTGAGGGAAAGCAAGTTTCCAAGGCTCTGGAATCACTTTAGGTTTGAATCATGTGTCAGTCACTTGCCTGTATAGCTAGTCGTGTGAACTTGGCCAAGTTAGTTCACCTCTTATACCTGTTTTCTGTTAGGTGGGGGTCATATCACCGACCTCACAGGATTTTTGCAAGGATTAAATTAGACTTTTTGTAAAGTGTTTACAATACCAGACATGTAGAAAATACTTAATAACTGTTAGCTATTACTATTGATATTCTCATTTCTTGCATTAGCTATCTATTGCTCTGTAACAATTATCTCAGAATTTAGAAGTTGAGAACAATTATAAACAGTTTTCATCTTTCATAGATGCTGTGGATCAGGAATTGAGAAGGGGCTTACCTAAGACTGTGGCCCAGATGTCAGCGGGGGCTGCAGTCATTCAGAGGATTTCCTGTGGCTGGCGGACCCACATCAAAGCCCTCAGTTCTACTCTTGCGCCCTCCACAGGGCTGCTCTAATGTTATTATGACACGGAAGCTGGCTTCTAAAGGGATTTCTTTTCTTTTTTTAAAAAAAATTTTAATGTTTTTTTTCCTTTTAATTGAGACAGAGAGAAACAGAGCATAAGTAGGGGAGGGGCAGAGAGAGAGGGAGACACAGAATCTGAAGCAGGCTCCAGGCTCTGAGCTGTCAGCACAGAGCCCATCGCGGGGCTTGAACCCACAAACCGTGAGATCATGACCTGAGCTGAAGTCCGACACTCAACTGACTGAGCCACCCAGGCGTCCCAACTAGCTGGCTTCTGTTACAGTGAGCAGTCCAACAGCCCAAGGCAGAAGCCACAGCACTTTCTATGGCCTGGCTTCAGAAGTCAAATGCCATCCCTTCCACTGTACCCTTGCTGGTCTGGCTAACCAGCTCTCATTCAGTGTGGGAGAAGACTAGTGGGGCATGAAGCCCAGGAGGCCAGGGTCACTGGGGGCAATGGTGCAGGTTGGTTGTCACATTTGTATTCTGTTTTCCTCCAAGGGAATTAGAACCAGTAGGAGGCTCTAGCAATCACGGAGACTGGGATGCCTGCTGGAAAGAGGAGAACTGCCAGGGAGAAGAAAGAAATGAACCCAAGGAAGTAATGCTTCAGCCTCACGTTTTGTCTCTTTAGCCCTTGCACTCTCAGATTAGGGCAGACTGAAATTCGTATGACTCTTCCGAAACCATCTAGTTCTTTCTTGTTTCAAAGCCTGTGCACCTATGGTTTTCCTGTTTGCAAGCTTCTCCTCTCCACTTCACTTGGCTACCTTGTTCCTATAATTCAGGTCTTAGCTTCCACACTAGTTCCTCTTGGGATTCTTTTCCCTGATTCCCTTAGGCTGTCCCTGTTTTGTGCACTTTGCCTCCTATCATAGACTTTCCCTAGCATTTGGAAGTCAGGGCATCTCCAGGTGAGGAGAACAGCTGATGAAAAGGGGCAAAGCAAGATGGCGAAATTAGCATGATATATTCTCTAATAGAAGGTTCCAAGAGAACCCATTGTGATAATGGGATTTTCTTGATCTGTGCTGGATAATACAGAAACCACTAGCCAGAGGTGGCTGTTGATCTCTTGAAATGTGGCTAGTGTGACTGAGGAAAAGAATTTTATTGAAAAACTCAAGAACCGAATTTTAAATTTTTAAAAAATTTAATTAATTAAAATTTAATTTTTTTAATTTTTTATTTATTTTTGAAAAAGAGAGAGACAGCGTGAGCAGGGGAGGGTCAGAGAGAGAGAGGGAGACACAGAAACCGAAGACAGTCTCCAGGCTCTGAGCTAGCTGTCAGCACAGAGACTGATGCCGGGCTCGAACCCACGAACTGCAAGATCATGAGCTGAGCCGAAGTTGGAAGCTTAGCTGACTGAGCCACCCAGGCTCCCCTAATTAATTAAAATTTGCATACCCACACATGGCCAGCAGTAACTGTATAGTCCCCCACAGGTCTTATAAGAAAGAGATCCATCTGAATAGAGCACAGAGTGGCAGGGAGAAGAGGAAGCTAAGGTTTGGTCTCTGGAGAATAGGCCCCTTTAGACTGGAAGGGGCCATGATAAACTAAATCATGGTAAGTGCATGGTATGTGTGTACTTGATGATGCCACCTTATTACATTCCCCTACAAGGCTATTTAGCTGAATGCTCTGAACAATGAAAGGGTCTAAAGACACCAGGGACTGGTTCTCTGATGGCAAAATGAAAAGTATTTGGGGTTTTGGGGAGCTTTTGCCTACATTTGCCATTTAGGGTTAGGATCAGAGCTATTATCTTTAAAACGACCAGCAGTTGTAATGACTGTATCCAAATTTATGCCTTCTAGGACAAGTCAAAAACTGACTTCTTTCCTCCCTCCCTCTCTTCCCCTTCCTTCCTTTCATGGCTTTGTGCTAGGCTTTCAGAAGACAAGGTGGAACAATTCAGTATCTTTCCTTGAAAAGCTCACAGACAAGAGAAGGTAGTAGAAATGAACACACTGGCTGGGAGCCAGATGTTTTGGGTTCTGATGCCGTTTTGCCAGACTGGCTTTCTACACTTCAACTTTCCCAGTTGCAAAATGTCAGGGTTGGAGAGGGCTACTGAGGTCCCGCCCACTCTAACTTCCTGGGTACTTCTGTAACGTCATCCCAATCATGATGATAAAAACAGCAGTCACTTTAAGTGAGTGCTTACAAGTACTAGGCACCGTGCTACATGTTTCAATATTCCCCATTTTACTCAAGTCTCGGGGGGCGGTTTTACAAACCCCCATTTTATAGGTGAAGAAACAGGCTCTGTGAGTTTAAATCACTAGCCCAAAGTCACACAGGAAGTGGTTGAGCTGCGCTTTGAATCCAGACGGTTACAATGCCAAGATTTTCATCTCTTTTTTGTATCCATTGCTTCTTTTTAAGGTGGGTCAAGGACGAGCCTTTGGGTTCTGGCAGGGAGGTATTTTTGTTACGATTATTAGTAACACGGAGCGGTGTTTTTTTTTTTTTTTAATGCGTACTCTGACCGCCGCGTGTACACACCCAGTTCTCCCAGGAACTACACAGGGTGGTCGGTACTAGTGCCATCCTCGCACGGACGGCGAAAGTAAGGCTCAGAGAGGCTCTGTAAATTGCTCAACATCACACAGCTAGCAAATGGTAAGGACTCAAATCGTGGGAGTCGGCCAGGAGCACCCCGCCGCGACCACTCCACCTGGCGCCGGCACGCCGGGGGCCACCTACCGGGGAGAGGCGGGGCGGCGAGCGCCGGCGGGGTCTATGGGACTGCACTGGCGCCACGCCTCCGCCGCGCACGCGCTCTCGGGCTCCGGGTCGCGGCGCGCGGCGGGCGCGAGGACGGCGGCAGGGAGCGTGCGCGCGGTGACGTGCCGGGCGCCATGTTGGAGGGCTGGTGGTAGCGGCTCGGGGAGGTGCTCGCTCTCTCGGTCTCGCTCTCTCGCTCGCTTCCCCCGGCTCCCTTCGGTGCCCCCCCCGGTCGCCTGCGTGCCGGAGTGTGTGCGAGGGAGGGGGAGGGCGTCGGGGGGGTGGGGGGAGGCATTCCGGTCCCCGGGAGACCCGCGGAGGGAGGCGGAGGCTGCGAGGGACTCCGGGAAGCCATGGACGTCGAGAGGCTGCAGGAGGCGCTGAAAGGTGGGGGTAGCTGCCCCCTCTCCCTTCCTCTTTACCCTCCGCAGCTCCCTCTCGTCTCTTTCTGGGTCGGGGGCTCCGAGGGGCCGGGCCGGGCCGGGGGAGGGGGGTTGCGCTTCCCGGCTCCCATCCCCCTCCCACTTCCCCAGGGGCGGGGAGCCCTGTGGGCAGCTCCCTCCCGCCCCGCTCTGGGCTTTGTGTCGGCCGCCGGCGTCTGGGCTGGGGGAGGGGAGCTGGGGAAGCTCTGGTAGGGGCCCCAGACTCTCGCCCACCCCTCCGGGGTGAGGTCGTGGGCCCGCAGCCCCGTTCCAGGCAGGCTCGGTTCTCTTTCAGGCCCCCGTACGCCAGGCGTCGGGGTAAGAGAAAAAGTAGGTTTGGGGAAGCGGTGGGGGGGTGGGGAGAGGGCGGCAGAGCAACTTTAAAGTGTCTCGGGAAGTCTTTTTCAGAGCGTCTGAAGTCATTCCTCCACGCGCCCTAATTCTAAGGTGGTCTCCCTCCACGCAACAGGCTTGAGAACCGTGGTTCTCAAACTTAGAATAGCGTGTGATTTCAGCATTTTCGGAGTTACGAATTGACATCCAAAATCATTTGGGAACGGCTACGTTAGGGCGCTGCAGTTTCTTAAGACGCGGGTTTATGAACTTAACCCAGATAAAGAGTTTGTGGAGGTTGGGGCCTGGGATTTGTACTTTAACTGATTTCCCAGGTAGATCTGATGTTGGTGTTCCTCCCGACCGCACTTGGAGAAACACCGCGTTAAGGCTTTGTGGAGAGGTTGAGTGCCCACTTTAGAGGGATTCTTGTTAGCCTGTGAAGGGACGCCTGTTGGAAGTAGAACTTTGAGAGTCAGAGGTAGGTACGTGGTTGAGAGGCTGATTTCTTTCTTTCTTATAATGCTTCTTAATCTTTTTGGAAGGACTGGGAGGAAAGTTTATTTTCGTAGTGCATTGGAAATGGTTGATGGACTCAGAAACACTGATAACTTTTCTTGCTTCTCTTGTCTAGATTTTGAGAAGAGGGGAAAAAAGGAAGTTTGTCCTGTCCTGGATCAGTTTCTTTGTCATGTAGCCAAGACTGGAGAAACAATGTGAGTTGAAAACACGTATTAGTTGTTATGGTCCCGTGTATCATTCAGGATTGCATAGGAAAGGGAAAACCCTGCATTTCAGAAGAACTGAATTACGCATCTGTCTAAGCTGTAGGAGCTGCAGTTATTTGAAGCATGTACTAAATGCACATACTTTAGTTCCTTTATACATACTCTGTAATGGGTTTTAAAGATTTGTTAAAAATTTCTTTGTATCTATGCTTCTGTACATTTAGAATTTATTAGTCTGAAGAGCTAGAGAAAAGAATGTCTATCCTGTCTGTTATGACCCTTTTGCCTATAACAAACAGGCTTATTTCCAAAATTTTGTGGCTTTGATTCTGTCTCAAAAAAAATTTTTTTTTGCCGGTGGTATTTTCCAGTATTGTCCTGTATCCAACGTTTTGTTGTCATATTTATATATATGAGTGTTTGAAGTGTCATTTCTATTTATTCTCTTGAGGACATAGTGTGATGATCAGACAAATTCCAGATGCTACAGTTGACTGTCCCGTAAACTTTCTAGGATAGCTAACTTGTTACATATGCTCAGCATTTTATTAGGCATGTTTCCAAATGTTGTGAATCTGAAACTTACACTCTGAAGTTCATTTTCAGAAGGATCATTCAATTTCATTGTGTAGCTGGTGTTGCAGGAGTTGTTTTCACCGTCACCAAGTTAATTTGTAGAAAGTAGTGTAGATTAGTGACTTGTACTCTTTTCTTTGGGTTGGGGTGGGGAGCAGGAGGGAGAAAGATTTCTTTGGGTGCAATGTTAATAAATGAGCGTTCTTTTGACTCCCCGATGTCCTATTTTTACAGTTTCTTCTGAGGCCTACTATAACAGTGTAAGCTTTAGTAAGCGATGCATTATTTTCTTTGGCCTTATTAGCAAATGTTCATTCCTCACAAGATTTGCTTGTGGCTGTAGTGTATGTAGCCTTCTAATAACTAGCCTAGTTTTAGAAAGGAAAAAGATACTCTGATGTAGTGATCATGCAGACAAGCTGAACCTCTGTAGTGCTTTATTAAAATTACCAGTCAGTTTAAGAATGTGACTATGATGTATTCAATCTTATATTTTTATTTATTCCACTTAAAAAATGGAACCCTTTTGGGGGAAAAAATTAATTTTTGCCTCTGAATTAGTCTTTCTTAGAGCATCTTGATTTTAAGAATTGATGGAACATAATTCACTGATAATTATATAAACTTAAAAACAACTAGATGTCAGCTTTCAAAAATAAATTAATCCCTAAATCGTATATACTCAGATTACCACTTTTTCTTTTGAATTGTTAGTTGATCCAAACTTACCCCTCTACAATTGTCAAGAGGAAACGCTTTTTACTTTCAGAGTTTTGATACACAAGATCATATCAAACTATTTGGAGATACTTAAAACCTCTTCTTATCACGTCTTTACAAAGTGTCTTCTCTTTTGATAAATTTCATTGGCTGTAAATGTGTAAATAGTTGAAAACTTGTGAAATAAATGTTTTTAATATCCTGTCTGGATCACCACCTGGCTAGGAAAACTTAACCAGATTTTTGTGGTCAGTTATTTTGTCTTGATAAAGGTCTTAAACAAGGTCCACCATCTTAATCATTCCCTCTCCCCCCAGTTTTTTTTACATTTACTAACAGTGTTTTGTATTAATATGATGGTGTTAGATTTTTATAGTGTTTGGAAAATGTTTTTAAATTTATTATTAAAGCAGCTGGTGTTTACAAAGCTTTAGCTTTTGTTTTTGTTACCTAACACGAACGTGTCTTAATTTCTTTTATTTTTTAATGTTTATTTTTGAGAGAGAGACAATGTGAGTGGGGTAGGGGCAGAGAGAGAGGGAGACATGGAATCTGAACTAGGTTCCAGGCTCTGAGCTGTCCTCACAGATCAGGATCCTGGGCTTGAACTCACAAAAGGCAAGATCAAGACCTGAGCCGAAGTCTGACGCTTCTGACGAAGTCTGACCAACTGAGCCACGCAGGCGCCCCTAACATGCCTTAATTTTGATTCTGAAATTTGCAAAGTTTCTGTCATCCATTTGTTGTTAAACTGAGCTTTGTGTAACTTCTAAGATTTTAACAAGAAAACGTAAAGAACAGCAGATCAGATCTTTGGTGTTTTAGCATGGATGGGTTGCTTAAGATAAAAATTCCATAGTTCTGTTTTTATCTTCGTTGATACATTATAGCAAAAAATCATTAACAAAAAAAATTTGAACTTTGTTTATAGGTGAAGATTAGTGACAGCATAGGCTGTTTATTTTTCATTAAAAAAAAGAAAGACGAATTGATTTGACCCTTGTGTTTTTAGCTTTAGAGAGGTTTTAGAATTCTAAGTATAGGATTTGACTGAGCAGGAGGTTGTAGGAAAATTAAAGAGCCCTGGAACACCTTTCCTTTCTGGTCTGTTAAATTACCTATAAACATCTAATATAGGAAATTGGAAAAGACGTCAAGACATGGTGTACTAAACCTTTATGAATACAGAGATTATCTAAAAACAATCCCCAAATTTGTTTTTGGCTACTTCAAAAAATTATTTTTATTTTGAAAAGGTTACTTGGTTCTGAAAATGGGACATTACCTTGAACAACACTTTTCTGAAGGTAACAGTTGGTAACTTAATGCCAGGTATATATTATGTACTGAACAGAAATGTGGTGGGTTTCAATCATGAGTTTAAACCTTTGATGGATTTCAATTGTAGGTTTAAACATATTTGATAAGCTTAGTTGCAGTTACTCTTTTTGGTGGTCATATTGTCCATGTTTGTCCTGTGGGAGCCTCTTTAATTTGATTCCAGAATCCTTTTGACTTACCCTTAGTAGTCCTTGATAGTATCCATACTCCCTGGTATTAGAATATGATCTGAGCTCATTCCTGCCCAGACCCGGAATCAGCCATTTCTCAAGAAGCCATGTCTTCTTTTAGTGGGAAATGGTCTGTAAAGACTACTACCTGGACACAAGAGCTGCTTATTGTTACTGAGTTGGTCATTGTTTCAAGCCTCTTCAGTGGATAGAAACTAATGAAATACTTAATGATTCATACTGATGGTTCAAATTCAAAATCAGGACTACAGTATTTTATTTCTTCCACAATTTTGGTTCCAAGGACACAAGGGAAAAGTCTAATAATAATATCACCAATGTAATTATTAAGAACATTGAAAGTATTTCTTATCTCTTCCAGTTTGTAGCCCCCATTTAAGAAAAGTAGGTGTATCTACATTATCTAAGCATGTAACTATTACAGAAGTCTCTCTTAACTATCATTTAATCTTTTGTAGTAGCTCTGTTTCGGATGCTCGCCACTAGTCTTTAGGTCAATATCTTTAGTCAGTTTGGTTGTTTGAAGTTCATTCTCTACTAGATTCTTTAGGCAGAACTCTTGGGGAACTTTCCAGAGTTCTTGTGTGTTGTTAAGAGTTTGTGCCTTTTGTTCTTGAAAGCCAGTTGGATTGGAAATAAAACCATTGGTTTTCATTTTTTGTCCTTGAGTAGCTTAAATATGTTAATACCATTGTTTCCTGCAATTCAAAGTTACTATAAAAAAAATCTGATGATAATCTAATTTTCTTTACATTAGAAGCTATCTACTCTTTTTGCCTAGATTCCCAAAGAATTTTTTTTCTGGTAAGTGCAGTAATTTTTCTGGACTTTGTGTTAGTGTTGAGCATTTTGGGTCAGAATACTCAGGTATTTGGTATGCTCCTTCAATCTGTATTTTCAGATTTTTCGTATCTTTTTTTTAATTTCAGGAAATCAAATTATGTCCTTTGGTTTTGTTTGTTTTTTTTTTTCAGGGACTCCTTGTATTACTATGTGTCAGATCATCTTGCGTGTCTTCAGTATTTGTCATTTGTCTTGAATTCTTTTTCTTTATGCCTGCTTTTTTTTTTTAAACAGCTTTATTGAGGTGTAATTTACACAGGGTAAACTTCATTTATTGAAAACATGTAGTTTGCTAAATTCTGACATCTGTATTCAAACATTGACCACACTCAAGATTGTGAACATATCCATCCATTACTCCCAGAAGTTGCCTCATGCCCCATTGTAATCCTTCGTCCCTGGGTATGCTCCCCCTCCCCGCAGGCAAGTAATGATCTACTTTTCATCACTTGAGATTAGTTTGTTCTAAATTTCATCTTAATGGAATCATACAGTTTGTATTCTTTGGCTTCTTTTACTCAACTGAGATCCAGGTTTGGATATTAGCAACTCATTCCTCTTTATTTTTGAGTAGTGTTCTGGATATTGATATCCTGAAGTTTTTTAATACATTTATTTGTGATGGACATTTTGGTTATTTTCAGTTTACAAAAGCTGCTGTGAACATTTGTGTACAAATCCTTGTATGGACATATGCATTCTTTTCTCTTGTCTAAAAACCTTGGAGTGGAATGGCTGGGTCATATGGTGGATGTATGTTTAACTTCTTGAGAAACTGCCAAACTGCTCTCCAGAGTGATTGCACCAGTTTGTATTCCCAGCAGTATTTGGGAGAGTTGAGTTCCAGTTCTCCGCGTCCTTTCCAACATTTAATATGGCCATTCTTTTTTGTGTTAGTCATTCTAATAGGCGCATATTGCATAGTGGTTTTAATCTGTACTTCCCTAATGACTAATGATGTTGTGTATCTTTTCATGTGTTTGCTATATGTGTACCTTCTTTGGTAAATTGGTTCTTCAAAAATCTTGCTTATTTAAAAATTGAGTTGTTTCCTTACTGGTTTTTGAGAGTTCTTTATATGTTACAGATACAAGACCTTTATCTGACATGAACTGCAAATGCTTGATACAGCTGCATGGCTGTTTATTCTCCTGGTAGTGTCTTTCAAAGTGAAATTTCTAAATTTTTTTTTGTTTTAAAGAACGAGCTTTATTTTTTATTATTTTGAGAGAGCGAGAGTGTGTAGGGGAGGGGCAGGGAATGAGCAGAAACAGAGAGAGAGAGACTGACTGACTCTTAAGCAGGCTCCAGGCTCAGCATGGGGGGCTCGATTCCACAAATGTGAGATCATGACCTCAGCTGAAATCAAGAGTCATATGCTTAACTGACTGAGCCACCCAGGTGCCCCTGAAATTTCTAATTTAATTCTATTTTGATTTTTAAAAATATCTTCCTTTGAAGAACTCTTACTACGTTACTTATTATGTTCTTTTGTTCTCATGTACTTCCTAGTTTATTTCCTGAAGTAATTTTTTAAGTTTCTAATTGTTTGCCAAATTCTATTGCTTCATTTTCTGAGTTTCTCTAATTCTGACTTACATCATTTTTTACGTGTCTTTTAGCTCATTTAGAAATAGAATCCTACAGATTTCATCTGTTTGTTGACAAGTCTTTCTGACTTCTCATTGTCTGTAGGGATGTTTGTTTGCCTTATTCTTTTTTTTTCTTAATATTAACTTGTACCGGGTTTAACCTTGATATTTTTCTCTTATACTTTTTTTTACAGGAAGTAAGTTTTCCTGACCTTTGAGAAGGAGGTAGGGTTCAGAGTAGCATTCCTAACTTTGCAGAGCTGTTTCATTGTTTTAAAATGTTTAAGAATATGGAGCTTGCTTTCTGACATTTCCAGCTTCTCTTTTCCAATTCCTGCTTTTATTTGGACCCTGTCTTTCCTTCATCTTTATTGTCCTCTTTCATATTGGGGTCCTCTCTGAATGGGAGCTCTGGTGGGTCATTTTTAAGAGCACATGGGAGCAAGACTGCTGCTCTCCTCAGCTTTCATTGTGGGTCCCTTCCGTTTTCTCATTAGTGTACTGGGCACAACCCATTTCAGTTTCAGCTGCTGTCCTCAGATTGGCCTATCACGATTTCTAGTGAATGCTTGTTGGCTGTTTTGTGGTTCTATTCCTAGGCCCTTCAGGTGCACCCTGACTTCTCTCTGCTTTCTCTTATTCAGCACCTGATGAGGTCATGTGACTGTCACTTTTTCTCACCTGTTTTACTCTTTGGGGTTTGAGAAATGGACTACTTTGTCTGCTAGGGTTTTTTGGTTTTATTTTGTTTTCCAGCTAGTTTTATTATAAGTTCATTTTTGTTCATTGGCTTTTGGTTTTGCTGTCTAGTTAAGTCTGATACATAGAGTTTTGGAGACATGGAAAACTATAGCACCACTGTTGTCCTCTCATATTTACGCTTCGTTGAAAACTGTTTAGTTTCCTCATGTATAAAATGGGAATAATAGTGGTATTTCCTTGTGTAAGTAGTTAGTGCAGGGAAAACTTAGCACACTGAGTAAATGCTCAATAAGCAGTCTTCAGTTTACTCTGTTGACAGTGCTTGTTTTGAGTCTGCTTATTTCCCTTCACCCCCAATTTCAGGTTCTCTTTGTTGAGCGATTTTGACATATGAATAGGAAGATAAAAGTTAAGTTACATAAAAGTAGTTTTCAACAACTAAAACCTGCATTACTGAAATAAAATCTCCTTATGAAAGAGGCTGTTAAATCTTTCTTCTGTGAGTTTCTTAACAGAGGGAATTTTGTTTTGTCAGCATAGTTTCTAAAATGCCATTCTCCTATACTGCTTTCCTGATTTTTGCCACATCCTTGTAACTCTTCTGTATAATTATTTAACACTCTTCCCTAGGCTGGCTTGCCTTTTTTCAGATTTTTTTTTTTTAAGTTTTATTAAGTGATCTCATGACCCCAAGATCAAGAGTCACATGTTCTTCCAACTGAGCCAGCCAGGCGTCCCTTTTCAGATTTTATCCAAATAGAAAAATACTACAGAAGTTATGGGCTCATTTTACCCTTCCACATAAATATATCAGTATGTTAATTTTATTCCCCTTGTAAGAAACAAGATCTAAAACCACTAGTTTGTTGCATTAGTTTTATCTTCTAAGTTATTTTAAAATCTGTAAATACTAAAATACATACTTAATATGAGTTTTCCATGCTCCACCTAAAGTCCTCATGTACCACTGTCATAGTATACAGGAAGTATACAGGGATACAGGAAGCACAGTAGATTTTCAGTAAATATAGTTAAGTGGATGCTCTTTTTATTTCAAATATTACAAGAACTGCAGTGATTAAGCTATGAACATGAAGAAAATTAGAGTCGTTTTCATTTGTTTCATCTGAATCTGAATGTGTCCTGTACACTGCACAAAATCTATTGATTGATGCTTTGGAAGATAGACATGTCAGCTTTGTTTTTTGAGTAAAGTTAACTTCAAATCTTCAATCTATTTGGTGTGCAAGCGAGCTCATATTTTCCATGTTCGTTTCAGATTTTTATTAATAGTTGGCCAGTCCCATAATTTCACGAGAGTTAGCATGTGGTAATATCATTCTTGGAAGGAACATGGCTTGAGTTCTGAATTTAGCTTGGAGACTTCTCTGTGTGAATTTGGGCACATTATTTGTGAGCTTGTTTCCTCACTTGAACCGAATGGGGCTTATACGCTATGGTTTCAGCTCTTGTGAGCTCTTGTGAGGACTCAAGTAAATGAAAGTATGTAGCTATAAATATTAAAATTTGGGAGTAAAAGTTAGAATTGTCTGTATGTTGGGCCTAAATTCAGTGAATTTGGCTTAAACAAGTCTGAGGTTCTTTATCTTGTGGAAAGACCTCTGGTTTGAGTCAGGAGAACACCAACACCTGGGTTTGAATTCCCGCCTCTACCAGTTAGTCTGTGAACTAGGCTGACTTCTCTGTGCTGTAATTTCCTCATATGTAAAATATGAGTAATAAAATCTGTCTCAAGGGGTTCTAGTGGGGTTTCAGTGAATTTATACATCCAAAGTGCTTAATATGACACCCCCCTTCCACTGCCACCCTTTAAATGAAAGCTGTTCTGTTTTACTTACCATTATTTAAATCATTTAAATCACTAAGGGCCACAGTTTGCTCCAATACAGACTGAGGGGCTTGTAGTAGATGATCTCCAAGGTTCCTCCCAGTTTGAAAAGCTTATAGAAGTCTGTTGTCTCAGTAGTTATCTGGGGGTGGTATTGGCGGCAGTAATGATTAAGGGTGGAAATGGGGCGCGGTGATAGTGGTTGATGTTAAAATGTCTGCTGATGGTGAGAGATGTTAACTGTTGGGAGTATGTTGCAGAGATGAATGGTTTGGAGACCAAAAAAAATGGAGAATCGGTTGTGTATACTTAGATGAGAAGAAAGACGAGTCATTGTGACCACTTAATTTATTAGAGCCACAAAGGTGTTCACAGAATGCAGTTCCTAGTGAACCCTGTGTACACACGTGTGATTTTTATCTACATCCAGAGATCCTCTTTGTGCCTGCCAATGAATGCATGAGTTCATAATGCTGATGGTCTATTACTGGAAGTCTGTGGAAAAACTTGATGCTGCTTCAAAACATCTTATTAATAAGACATTAAGGAATTTATGGTCCAGAATTTACTGTGCTTTCCCTCTGTTTTGTGGACTATAGATCTTTTACCTTGATGATATAGGAGTTTGTCATTGGGGTGAGTGAATGTGTCTGTCTGCCTGCTTCTCCTGTATTTATCTTTTCTTTCTGTATCAAAATCAAATTTCAGTATCAATAGCAAAAACAAACAAAAAACTAACCCTTAAAGAATTCAGTGACTAAAACAGTATAGACAGTTGAAGAGGAGAATGTTAGCTGTTATTTCATTTAGTACATATGTCTGTGAGAGAATTTTACTTTAAAAATTACCAGTGAGGGGCATCTGGGTGGCTCAGTCAGTTAAGCGTCCAATTTGGGTTCATGATCTCACAATTCGTGAGTTCAAGGCTCCCAGCCCGCTTGGCATTCTCTCTCCCTCTATCTATGCCCCCTCCCCACTTGTGCTCTCTCTAGCTTAAAATCAATAAATAAAAATACTTTTTAAAAAAGTACACTTAAAAAAAAACCAGTGAATCTGAGAAATATATTTGAGATCTTCATTTTTGCTAGGCTTTAGATGTGTTTGGTTGCTTGTCTTTGCTTTCTCTGGTTTCACCCACAGCAGTCCTGTTCATAGTTTTAGGTTGGCTGGGTTTGGCACTGCTTGTATGGAATCTGTCTTGTGTCATAGGTTACTTCTGTAACCAGCCTCCAAATTCCATTCCTACTAAATACATTGAATATTATTGAGAACTTACAACATTGACTGTAAAGGGAAAAATAAGTATCAAATTAATAATAATATAAAATAATAGTAATATATGCCCCCAGTGCTTTTTCAAAGCATATACTATATATGTGGTAGTATCAGTAGGGCTTTTTTGTTCTCACATACCAGTGTTAACTTTGGGGGAGAAAAATTTTACTGAGAGACTCTGTGGTACAGTGAAGATGAGTTGGAACTTTATTTGTCACGGTCTCTTTTTTGGCTCTGTGCTTACTGTCTGCTCAACCTTAGCTTAGAAGACAATCTTGGTGAAAAATTCTGGTTTCATTATGATCTATGTGAATGACTATGATGGAAAAAGTTATTTACCTAAGCCCTCTTTACCACAAGTCCCCAGCTGAATATGTGAACACTTATTTCATGAAGTTTTTTGAAAATAGTACGCATTCTGTAAATCTTAGATTATTTATTTTGTTTGTATATGGGATATGAAAATAAAAATTAGTAGTACTAAAAATAACATTAATACCAGTGTTGATACTTAAGACTTTTGCAGTTTACTGAAATGAAGTCCTAAGAATGTAAACACATTGACTAATTACAGGGATCTCTGTTCAGTCTCAAGACTTGCCTAAATCTTAACAAGCTTTTTTATAGTTGTGACTGAGCTAGCTCTTCATTTTGCTTGTCAGAACTTTGCCTTTGCTAACTTTATTTTCCTTCTCTACTACAATCAGGTCTTAAGACTTTTTCAGGCATGCAGTGCATTGTACTTTTCTCTTCCTGTCTCCCTGCCATTTGTCTAGACTCCTTGCAGGTGCTGCATATCTTTTGAGTATTTTTGACCCTGAAAAAAAATTTTTTTTAATGTTTATTTTTGAGGGAGAGAGACACAGAATGTGGGGGGGGGGCAGAGAGAGGGAGACACAGAATCTGAAGCAGACTCCAGGCTCTGCGCTGCCAGCACAGAACCCGATGTGGGGCTCAAATGAGCCAAAGTCGGACGCTTAACTGACTGAACTATCCTATTTTTGACCCTTTTAAAATTTTATTCTATTGTTACTTGTTGTCTGTGGTGTTTCTCAATACTCCTACATAGAATCTTTGATTGATTTTAAAATCATGAACCTGAAATTGGGATTTATAAGGAACTAGAATTTTCACTTCTGTTTTGGGTTAAAGTTTTTTTTTCTGCTTAAAAGGCAAACTTGTAGTAAACATTTATTTTGTTGTCTATCTTAATTTAATCTTCACAACTTCTGTCTGAAGTAGTTATCTCTGCTTTTTAAAAGAAGATACTAGGGTGCTCAGTCAGTTGAGCATCCAACTCTTGATTTCAGTTGAGGTCATGATTTTGAAGCCTTGAGATTCAAGGGCTGGGTGTGGAGTCTCTTTGGGATTCTCTCTCTGCCTCACCCCAGCTTTCTTTCTCTCTCTTGTCTTTTGCTGTCTCTAAATAAATAAATAAACAAACAAACAAACATTTTTAAAAAAGAAGGTACTGAGGGGCTGCCTGGGTGGCTCAGTTGGTTGAGTATCTGAATCTTCATTTCAGCTCAGGTCACTATCCTGACGTTGTAAGATCAAGCCCCGCCTTGGGCTCTGCACACTGAGCATAGAGCCTGCTTAGCATTCTCTCTCTCTCTCTCTCTCTCTCTCTCTCTCTCTCTCTCTCTCTCTCTCTCTCTCTCTCTCCCCCTCTCTCTCTCCCCCTCTCTCTCTCCCCCTCTCCTTCCCTCCCTCCTCCTCTCTTCCTCCCTCCCTCCTCCTCTCTTCCTCCCTCCCTCTTCCTCTCTCCCTCCCCCTCCCTCCCTCTGTCTCGTATAAATTAAAAAATAAATAAATAAAAGAGGATACTGAGGCTTATAGAACTTAAAAAGTTTTAAGGTTGTGCATCTGGTGAGTGACAAAACTGGAATTTAAACTCAGACATACGACTTGAGGTTGTCTCATAACTCTTACTTTTTTATACCCCTTGTCCTCTCACGTCTCTGCTCTTTACTGGAGAACTCTGAGAATCTCTTTAAAATCATTAGAATTTGAAACTATGCTTTTGATAGGAATCTGTTACTAGTTACTTCTGAAATTTTCTTGCTGCTTATCTAAGCCTGATCTAAGGCACCTGTCCAGCTTTCCTTGCGTTGTAGCATACCATTATGTGACCGTCTAAGCCCTGAAACCATGGATGGTTTCCTGGGAATTGTGGCAAGTATGGAGACTTAAGAAAATCTGAGTAGTTTGGGACTTAAGAAAATCTATGTCAAGAGGGTTAGTAAGGTAAGTAAGTATATAATTGACATACCCTTAACATGTGTAAGTTAGAATGTTTTCCAGTAACTTTCAAAAGTTGAAAACTTGTAGTAATTATAACTTTGCAGAGGTGTAAATTTGAAGCATATAGGTAATGAGACTGATGTATATTTAAATTGAAAGTATGAGCCTTTCTTTTTAATATATGCGTTTTGGATTTGTTATTCTTAATCAATCAAAAATCTTAACCTTGCAGGTTAGGTGGTAATATTTCCATTTACTGGTGATGAAACTGGAAAAAATATGCTGAAGAAGGATTTGAAATTTGAGAGTTGTAAGAGCTATTACAAGTGAATTTGTAATGTGCGCTATTGTGTATCTCCTAGAAAGAGGGTGAGATCGCTTTTTTTGTTAACTGATGAAACATTTCTATTCAGAATTGTGTGTTGTAAAGTAAATTTTATATTTTTGGAGGTTGTCTTATTTTGGTCTTATTTTAGAAATATTGTCCATGGTGACTACAGGGTGACTTTTGAAATTATGGCTGTTTTGTCTCAAAGTGGTTCTTTAAAAAAAATTTTTTTTTTAACATTCATTTTTGAAACACAGACGTTTGGGAGGGGTAGAGAGAGGAGACACAGAATCCGAAGCAGCCTCCAGGCTCTGTATTTTTTTTTTTAACACTTACTCATTTTCTGAGACACAGAAGTTTGGGAGGGGTAGAGAGAGAAGGAGAAACAGAACCTGACACAGTGCTTGAACTCAGACTGCAAAATCATGACCTGAGCTGAAGTTCGATGCTTGCCCGACTGAGTCATCCAGGGACCTCATCAAAGTCCTTCTTTATCTGGGGACAGGTCCACTTTTTCTAGGGATTTTGAACAATAGGATATTTCTGCAGGAGTAATGTTAAATGGGGGTAGAATGTGGCCTAGTTTTCTTTTTTCCTCAATTAAGTATTGTTAGTGAAATTCAGGGTTTTCCTGGTCATGAGTTGTTGTAAGACAAGTAGTCTTTCTCTTCCTCCAGTCTTTAGTATTTTAAGAATCTTAATATGGAGACTATCATCATACATTTTCTGTTTATGTTCCCATTTTGATTAAGGAGAGATTTGGTGAGAATAACTGCATATTGAGTTTAATGGATCACATGAATTAAATAATTATTGTCCCCATACTGTACAAAAAAAGTCATGTACAGAGATTATGGAAATCAGTACTGCTTTAGATAAACCTGTCTCATTAAAAAGTTTTTATTATTAAAGCGCTAACAGTAAGAAAAAAATCAAACTGTATCTTTAACCTGTTTTTTATATATTAACAGAATTTTTCTATGTGTATATAAACGTATATGTGTTGATTCTTAAAAACACTTAATATCAAACTCCTGCAGTTTGCCTGTTACTTGCTGTATTGGCTGTCTTTTTTAGCAAAACACAAAAGTTTACCTCATTTTTTTTATGGGTTGCATAGTAGTCCGTTGTTGGGGTGTACTGTAATTAATTTAACCTGTCCCTCTTTGATGGTTCTTCAGGTTGTTTATAGTTAAGACAACTCAAGCAGTGTTTAAGTGAGCATTTTTATGTTGGCACATATGCCAAGAATGGGATCTATGGGTCGAAGTCTGTATGTGTTATTATTTTGACAGGTATTGCCAGCTGACCTTCGAAAAGTTTTTTCAGCCTATGCTTATACCAACAGTATATGAAAATTATCTCTCTTCTGCGGACAGCACTGAGCATTATTAGTCTTTTAAATCTGAAAATCTGATAGATAAAAAATGGTATCTTATTTTAACTTGTTTTATTTTGTGTCTGCCCTTCCATTTGTTAGCATTCATAGTTTGTATTCCTCATTTATGAACTTATGATTAGTTTTTCAGGTTTTTGTTGATAATAAAGTAGCCTGATAAAGTTGCTTCTAAATAATTATACTTTTTTTAATGTGTATTTATTATTGAGACAGAGAGAAACACAGCATGAGTGGGGGAGGGGGGGGAGAGAGGGAGACAGAATCCGAAGCAGGCTCCAGGCTCTGAGCTGTCAGCACAGAGCCCATCACGGGGCTCGAACCCAGGAACTCTGAAATCATGACCTGAGCCAAAGTTGGATGCTCTACCTACTGAGCCACCCAGGCGCCCCTAAATAATAATACTTTTTAAGTTTGTTTATTTTGAGAGAGAAAGTACGCACACACGTGGGTGGGGGAGGGGCAGAGAGAGAGGAGAGTCCCAAGCAGGCTATCTGCTGTCAGCACTGCGCCCAACATGGGGTTAGAACCCATGAACTGGAACCCTGAGATCAAGACCTGAGCTGAAATCAGGAGTCAGATGCTTAACTGACTGAGCCACCCAGGTGTGCCCCTACATAATTATACTTCTCCTCTGTTAGTTGTAATTTGAGTGTAAGAGTCTCACTCAGCAAGTTGTTTTAAAAAGATGGTCATGACTATGTAACAAAGAATAGCCTTTGTAATGATTGGTGGATTGAATTGTTATTTCTGGCGTGTATCTGTCTTTTTAGTTACATTCTGTAGACAACTAGTCATATTTATCAGTAACAGTGACCTCAAATACAAAGTCTGAGCAGTGTCTTCAATTTTTATGACTGTATTTGAAATTTTGTCCTTGTAAAAAAAATTTTTTTTTCAGTCTGGTTCTGGCCTATTTCTTTGTAAATAGGCAAAACAAACCAGTTAGTTTAAGGGGGAAAAAAAACTACATTCTCCTCTTAGGTTGACTGAATACTGAGAGCACTCTGAGATCTCAGAAATGTCATAGTCCTACTCAAGCAAAAAGAATGAAAATACTTCTCACAAAAATGGATATATCTTAAGATTGTTCCTACTGTCTTAAATTTAGTTTTGAATAAATACTTTTTTTTCAAAATGTAAAGTATTTAATCTTACCTGTGATGTTTACGTCAGCTTATAGGACTTTGCAATAATTAGAAGTAAAAGTAATTTCAGATGTTTGAGAATTTGAGTGTGGATTTTTTCTTTGAATTTGCATTTAATTCTATAATATATGTCTTTCCTTTTCAAAACTACACTTCAGTAGTTCTTAACCAGGGATTACAATGACTTGAGACATTTTCAGTTGTTCCTAGTGGGGGCATCAAATGGCTTGTGGCCACTGTTGCTGCTAAAGAAGCTGTGGTGCACACGGTAACTCCCAACCACAAAGTATTATCAGATCCAAAATGTCAGTGGTGCCGAGATTGAAAGATTCTGCTCCATAGGAAAGAGCATACATCAAGCTTTAACATGTATCTTAGGGGCCCCTGGGCAACTCGGCTGAGCGTCCGACTTTGACTCAGGTCATGATCTGGTGGTCCACGAGTTCAAGCCCTACGTCAGGCTCTGTCCTGACAGCTCAGAGCCTGAAGTCTGCTTCAGATCTTTGTCTCCCTCTTGCTCTGCCCCTCCCCTGTTCATACTCTCTCTCTCTCAAAACTAAATAAACATTAAAAAAATTTTTTTTATTTTACTGTAAGATTTTTTTACTATAAGATTATTTTACTATATATTTTTTATTTTATTTTACTCTAAGACCCATTAAAGTAAAATAAAAACAATAGGTATGATCAAGATCTTTAACCAAGGCTTCTAGCTTTACCTTTCAGAATTCTTTTTGAGAAACTTCATAAACATTAATTTTGAGAAATAAATACTACTTGAGAAAGATTCATAGTCTAATTTTAAGTGTTATTTTCCTTTTTCATGTTCAGTAGATTGAAATCTCAAAAATTCTGTCTTACTATTTTTTTTAATGTTTATTTTTGAGAGACAGAGACAGAGTGCGAGTTGGGGAGGGGCAGAGAGAGACAGAATCCAAAGCAAGCTCCAGGCTTTGAGCTGTCAGCCGAGAGCCTGATGCGGGACTCCAACCCATGAATTGGGAGATGATGACCTGAGCCGAAGTCAGACGCTTAACCGACTGAGCCACTCCTTTGCCCCTCAAAAATTCTGTCTTTTATCTAACCAGATAATGCCTAGAAAATCCTGTTTCTCCTTTACTCTCTGCCTCAGAACGCTTCTGACACTACCTGAGTGGGCTTTCTTCTCCACACCGAACAATTCTGTGACACTGAGTGTCCTAGAGTTCAATTGGTTCTGACATTATCTGCCTGGATTTAGTATCAAATCTCATAAATTAAGGACCTAATCTCACAAGACTCTCTCTCTTCCTTTTCAGATGCCAATCAGCATTCAGCTTGTTACTTGTGCTTCTGATCAGCAGGCTAAACAGAGGTTTTCCTGACTTGCTCCTTAGGTTCCATTAATTTGCTAGAGTGGTTGCTCACAGAACTCAGGAAAACTGTGTATTTAACTAGATGACCAGCTTGTTACACCAGATGTTGAAGGGTATGTGTGAACAGCCAGATGATGAGATACACGGGGTGAAGTCTGGCAGGGTCCTCAGCATAGAAGCTTCTGTCCCCATGGAGTTTGGGGTGCATCACCCTCCCAGCATGTGGATGCATTCTTGTTCATGATTCTGGAAGCTCTTTGAATCCATAGTTTCTAGATTCTTATGGAGGCTCCATCATGTAGACATGATTGATTATTCATTCCACTTCTGGCCCCTTTCTCCTCTCTGGAGAATGGCGGGGGAAGTGCTGAAACGTCCAAACTTCTAATCCCAGCTTGGTCTTTGTGGTGACCCACCCCTGTCCAGGTGCCCACCAAGAGTTACCTTATTAGAACAAAAGCTGTTTTGAGTGCCTGGTTGGCTCACTTGGTTGATTGTTGGATTTTGACTCTGGTCATGACTGTGAGTTGGTTGGTGAGTTCGAGCACCACATTGGGCTCAATGCTGACAGCTCAGAGCCTGGAGCTTATGTCACATGCTGTGTCTCCCTCTCTCTCTGCCCTTCCCCTGCTCCGGCTCTTTCTCTCAAGAGTAAATAAACATTAAAAAATGGAAAAAAATTTTAAAAAGAAGAAAAGCTGTTTCTGTCATTCAGGATATTCTGAAGATTTTAGGAGCTCTATATCGGGAACTGGGGCAAAAGGCTAAATAGAATGAAAGATTGTCTTAACACTGGCTTTTTCAGGGGTGTTAGGAGCTCTGTGTTAGGAATCAGGGCAGAGACCTATATGTATATATTATTTCACAAATACATCCATTAGCTAGCTTCATGGGACCATTCTTAGTTACATAGGGGAGAGAGAAGCTTTAATTCCTCATTTCATTAAAAGAGTACTGGCTTTGTGTGTTAACATTAGCTACTCTGCATATACCTGACCTATAATATCCCATTACTTCTCACTGGTAGCTTGACAACTATGTGTATTTCAGAGACAAAGTCCCAGGCCACCATACATCAGTGGGACATTAGTGGTGGCAGTGTTGACCACTTCTACCTTCAAAGGAGCTAACTACCCTAGCATCTTGAGAGGGTAGGGTTAGGTACATTGAGAAAGGGGGAGTGAAAGGTAAATTAATTATTTCTGTTATCTTTCAGATTTAACTGCACTTAATTAAAGTGAGGATTGTGTTCATTATACATGTATTTCATAAACAAGCTGACAAGATCATAGAAGCTGGAAGTGCAAAGTGAAGAGGCCTACCAAACTTGCCTATTTTAATGTAATTACTAATACTTTAAATATGGTACAAATGGTAAACTGGCTGGATGAAGAGATGTAGACCAGGGCTCTTCTAACTAGGATGTATGGTCATTCTACTTTGTTCCCTTTAAAGTCACTGTTGTTAGCATTATTAGTTAATATCATTCCTTCTTATACTTTCATTCTTTCAGTGAGGCAAATCCTGTCTTATTCTTTAAAATTCTTTCTTGATTTGGGTTCATTTTACTTTTTCAGTCTTATCTTTTGCCACCATTTGTAACTTACCCAAATTATTTGCATTTCACTGAATATGCAGTGCTCTTTTGCTATTTATAAATTCTAATAACATCTTTCTGTTGGTTGTCTCTGTTCTTCCTCATGGCATGACCTACACTTGTCTTTTAACATTGTTGAGATAGTTCAATTCAAATACATAGTCATCTGCTGAAAAGCTTTTTCAGATTCCTTTTTTCTTAATAGAAACTGCCATATTTTTGACATGGATTGATCAAGTTTTCTTTTGTAGCTGTTTGCTTACTAATCTGTTTATACTTGTGGTTCCCCAAGCGTTGACAGGGCTGAAATCCCCTTGCTGAGAATGTGCATGAAGTAGGAGCTGGATTAAATACGTAAATAGAAGAAAAATCAAAGTCTTGTCTTCTGTTAAAAAATACTCTTAACTTTAGAAAATAATAGAAACTATTGTGTCCAAATTCTGTGTATGTGTGTGTGAGAGAGAAACTTGCTTATCTTCCCTGTAAATTTTCCCTATGTCTAGATTCTATTTATCCTTTGTCACCTTTGCTTGTGTCTAAGCCTTCCCAGGTTTTCAAAAAAGATAGTAACTTTGCTGTTATAAATTCTCCATTTACCATTTTCTACTGTGTATTATGGGTATTTTAATGCAGATATTATTTCTCTTGCCAACCTAGGCTGTTTAGAGGTCATAATTTGGTTTTTGATCTTTATATCCTACTGTGTCGTATGTCACTATTTCTTCAGTAGTAGACTTGCTGTCTCAGTTTGGGTTACAATAATAAAATATCATAGATGGTTTCAACAACAAATTATTTTCTCACAGTTATGGAAGCTGGATATCTGAGATCAGGGTGGGGGCATATTTGGGCTTTGGTTGAGGGCTGTCTTCTGGCTTGGAAAAGACCACCTTCGTGCTTTGTCCTCAGGCATGGCAGAAGGAGAGGATGAGGGAAGTGTAATAGCTTGCTGTTTCTCTTCTCTTCTTGACACGCCCTACCCTCGTGATCTCCTCTAGACCAGATCTCCTCCCAAAGACCTTATCTCTAAATACTGTAAGCTTGTATGTTAGGGTTTCAGAATACAGATTTTTGGGTGAACGCATTCATTCAGTCCATAACATTTGCAACTCATTTGTGCAATTAATGCATCTTTCTCTCTTTTTGGATCTACTGATTGAATTTAGGTATGGATTGTTTTATAGAGATACGTTCTTGAAATGTTTGAACTTCATTGGGTTTTGTGAAGCAGATGTTTTAGGTGTACCCTCTAAGGAAAATGGGAAAAAGAAGGAAGGAAAGAGAAGGGACTAGGAAAGGATACTGTGTGGTAACCCATACTGTGTGACATTGTATATAAGATATGCTGGTGTGAAATTTACTGAATGCAACAGTTCCTTTTGTTACCTTTTCACCACTTAGTTTTTGTGTAATTTCTGATTGTGCTTTTTTTGCTTAATGTTCCTTCATTCCTTCATATCTCTCTGAGATGTTACTTACAGCAAATATTCTGTGCCAGGTACTGTGCTAGTTGCTGGGAATGCAGTGGTGAGCAACAAACCACAGTTGCTTATCTTTGTTATTTTGGCAGTAAAGTATTATATTTAAATGATATTTTACTTGCTTTTATTAGCATTCACATGTATCAGATATGTTAACTTCATTTTCAAAATTAGGACAAGGGGAAACTTTAAATGTAGTTCCTTCAGGAAATAATTTTTTTCATTTGATCCTAGAATTAGCTTATACTATGAGCCTAAGACTAATTAGGTGTAGAAGAGGTTAATCAGTAATAATTTTTGTCATACATTTCTGTATTTAAATTTGGGGTAGGGAGGGAAAGGCTTTAGTTTTAAGAGATAGTAGTCTCAATGTATGAGGTGCAGTAGAACTTTGTTAGATTACATGGGAGTAAAATTGAAATTGCTTTAAATTTCTGCTCTGTATATATAAATTCCAGATAGTTCTCAAAAATTTGACATAATTACAAATTTTATTAAAATAAAGGTTTAACCTTAGACTCTCTTTGCTACCCCCCCAAAAACATTTTAAAATGAAAACTTGAGTAAATATTCTTCATTGGTATGTTTTTTTCCATATTTTAATATCTCTGAAATTGAATCTTTCAAACACCAGTAGTGGTGTCGAATTCTTAAAATTAATGGGGAATCTTATAGTTGATCCTGATTAAATATGGTGAACATAGTGCTGTTAGCTCTTGGAAGTTTTAGGAAAAGCACATATTTAAGTGTATTGGATAGCTCGTACAGTTTGGAAGAATCATTCATTCTTGAAAGAAAGGCTTCTGAGTTTTCAGTGTAAGGTTGATTTAATTATTGGCATATTTCAAGTCAGAAAAGGTTTTAAGAAACATAAGTTTATATTGCTTTTATATTTAGTTGGTAGTTTCAGAAATTCACATTGTTACGAGTATTTGTGAATAAAATTATATCCTTATGTGTGACTGTTAGAGATTTTACTTTTTAAAAATTTATAGCTGAACAGTATAAAACTTTACAGAATTATGTTAATGAGATGAAGTTTTCTAAATGGGCTAATTTTTAAAATGACTGATTTTCTTACTGATGTTAGGCATAGATGTTAAGAAATGTGGCTGGCTATTTAAAATGTATTTTTTTATTATAAAAGTAGGATACCCTTGTAAAGCAATTTGAACTGTTCAGTTTTTCATAAAAGAAAAGTGACAGTTCCTTCGATTTCTCTGCCCTAAAATGTGTTGAATTTTTATATTCATTTCAGTAGAATACAAAATGGAAGTGAGAATTTAGTTAGTAGCTTTAAAAGAAAAAGGTCACCAGGAAAAACTAAAGCATACTTGAGTATAAACCTTTGTTTTCTAAGGAATTAAATTCATATTTTTCATGAATAGTTGGAAAAGAAATGCCAGTAGCCCTTTAAAAATACTGCTAGGATCAACTTTGCTTTCTAGTATTCAGTTTGAATATTTTTATTTCTCAGAAGGTTTCACCATCAGCTTAATTTTTTTCAATTTATAATTTTGCTGACTTCTAAACAATCTTTTTATACTTCCATTAAAAAGAAAAACTTCATAGATACGATTGGCTGAAATGTACAATCTTCATACTTAATAAAGTCATTAATATATACAATTATAAATTCAGATTTAATTTCTGATCTAGAAAAATCAAGCTTTTAGGGCTGATGCAGGAACCTCATATATTTTGAACACCTTGGGTATTTATGTTGGAAATATAAGTTTTATCTTATAAAAGATAAAATTCAAACTATAATCAAGGGAAAGGTGCTGATAAAGAAGAAAATAGCAATAAAGGTACTTCATTGGCAGTAATCTGTCATACAGAGGTGGTCACTATATACAACAACGTGTAGGATCTTTGACATTCTGGAGTGTTAACATGCAGAGAACAAAACTAAAACGCACATTGTCTGCATACCGTGGGTAGTCTGCTAGACTGATCGATCAAATGGCTCATTTGGGGATGTCCGCTTAGACTTGAATTAATTTTTTAATGTCACAGCATTTTATTTATTTAAAAAAATTTTTTTTAACATTTATTTATTTTTTGAAAGACAAAGAGACAGAGAAAGAGCAAGGGAGGGCAGAGATAGAGGGAGACACAGAATCCGAAGCAGGCTCCAGTGTCAGCACAGAGCCTGACACCAGGTTTGAACTCATGAACCGCAAGATCATGACCTGAGCTGAAGTCAGCTGCTTAACCGACTGAGCCACCCAGGCATACCTGTCACAGCATTTTAAATATTAAATCATAAGAAGTAAACTTTTAAGTTGTAGTTTGACAATCTAGAAGAGACTTTTTTCTCAGCTCAGATTTCTACTTAAAGTAGAGCATTAATGATGTAATCCTCAAAGAATATATGGCTTTTTGAAAGCATCAGATTCATTTAAAGCTATTTTGCTTGCAAGCAGAACAAACTGATTTTGTTTCTCTTAAGCCCAAAAGAAAATGAGAAAGGAAGAGAAAGGTTTTTTGGAAGGCTATTGAGGTAGATAGAATTTAGAATCACAGGGAGGGTTAAACTTTCCCAGGCGAAGGATATGAGGATGGGGTACCTCTGGGGCCTCAGCCATAGGACTTGCTGGATCTCTCCTTTGGGTTAAACAAATTTGGGGCGATTTAGTGCAATAACTTCCAGTGTGTGTTCTCTCCATATTTCACATTTCTGGAGGAAAATGTCCAACTGCCCTACCCCAGGATTAATCCACTTCTTTTTTTAGGGGAGGAGGCAGATAACATGGACAGGGAAACAGTTGGTTCTTGGAGGCGCATCTTTGTGTGTTACATCCCTTTCTGGGAAAGTAGTTGGGGAGCCAACTCATTGGTGTATGCTGTAATCAGCATATATGCATGTACAGTATCCGCACTTCATCATATGGGTAAAGTATTAAAATTGTTACGTTAAAACTTAGGAGATTATAACTGTGACTTTTGAGAAAAAACTCTTGTTCTTTTATTGTGAGAAATTCATTGTTCTTACCAGGATCTCTGAATTGTTGAAATGCTTACAATTTGAAGGATGGCTTTTGCTTAAGTTCTTATCAGAGTGTTTTCATTACAAAAGACAGCCCCCCCGCCCCCCCGCCACCGGTTCCCCCAGAGAAATTCTGTTGTATGATGCTTACTTTCATAGTACCTCATAAGGGGGAAAAAACCCTAGAACCCAGTGATACGGTCTGGGGCAGAAGGTAATAGTTGCTTTAAAGGAGTAATAAACAGAGTGCTTTGGGGGCACCTGCTTGGCTCATTTGGTTGAGCTTCCGGCTTCGGCTCAGGTCATGATCGCGGTTCGAGCCTCATGTCGGGCTCTGTGCTGACCGCTAGCTCAGAGCCTGGAGCCTGTCTTCGGATTCTGTGTCTCCCTCTCTCTGACCCTCCCCTGCTCACGCTGTCTCTCTCTCTCTCAAAAATAAATAAAACATTAAAAAGATTAAAAAAAAATAAAGAGTGCTTTGAGAGCAGTATAGTAAGAAGTTGATTTTTGAGGATTAGGTGAAAGCTGCCTGATAGGCAGTTAAGCTCAAATCAGCTAGAAGGAACAATGAGCAAAGGAATAGTCAGGATAAAGTGGATGGTTATGAAGGTATATTTGGGATAAATCAGAGTATCTTGCTGGTACATAGAATTTTGCATTAGAGAGACCTTGGAAATTATTATTGAAGGTTTTTTTAACAGGAAGGAGAAAGCAGAGCTTTGCCTTGGGGGAACTGGTGTCTAATTCAGGTGAGTTACTGGACTTTAAGGTAGAGGAAATGAGAACTTGAAATAGGGCAGTGTTGTTGGGGATAGACATGGGAGATTTTTAAACACTGGGTTACCGTTCTGTAGACATTATCAGTCATTCTCATCTTGCCTGAATTTCTGTATAGGCTTTTCTAAATGGTTTCTTAAAATGCAGTTTGCTGCCTAGTTTAGTGTCTAATCTATGCTACTAGCAGTGGACATGCTACAATGTAAGTAACATGTTATTTTCCAGCTTAAAATTTTTATGCACCCTCCTCCTTGTTTAACCTAAAATTTAAGATCTTTATTATGTTTTAAGATGCGTATGATTGTGTCTCTGCTTAACTTGCTATTCCCTAATTTGTTCCCTTTGTTTTTTTCTGCTTTGCTAAACTACTCAGAGTTCTCTGGTGGATCATGCTCTCTCATCTCAGTGACTTTGCATTAGTATTCTCTTTCCCTGGAACAGTCTCTTTTCCTTTGTGCTCATCTTTGTGAGATATATACTATTGACTCCATGTAGGTTAGTCTTTAGCCCGCTTCCAGTACTTTGTGATTGCTTCCATCATTGTCATATGTAGATTTTGTTAGGCTGTCCTTTTTGCTTAGATTGTGAATTCCATGAAGGCATCTAGACTTTTTTTTTTGTATCCTTCCCTACTGCAGAATAGCATAGAGATGCATATTTGCATTGCCTTTCTTTCTTTCATTCTTTCTTTCTTTTCTTCTTTTCCTGTAACTAGATGTCCTGACTTTCTAGGAGTATGGATTCTGCAGCCTGAATGCCTAGTTAAAATCCTGGCTCTGCCACTTACTAGTTGTGCAACCATGGGCAGGTTATTTAACGTCTTTGTTTCTTAGTTGCCTGCTGATGATAAGATTAATGAAATAATACTAACTGATAGGGTGGTTGTGAGGATTGAATTAATATGTCCAAAGTGCTTAGACCAGTGTCTGACATTGGTGGTTGTGTGTTTGCTGCTGTTTTTATTACATATTGCAGTTCAAATATGAATCTGTACTCCTGTTGCAAAAACAGTTGCATGTATAGTGCTTCCACATCTGTTTGGAAAGTGGTATTATTTTCCTACTGTAGGTGGGTTGTATTATTCCCACCAAAGCACACTTCAGGATATTCACCAAATAATTATTGAGCAATTAACTGTTTGTCAAACATATTCCTGGTAGTTGTGATAGATATTTTGGTGAAAAAATATGTGGGCACATAGTACATTTAATACATTATATGTTACGTGATTGTAAGGGCAATGGAAGAATAAGAAGGGTAAGGGAAATGAGAGTTAAGGGTGGAGAGCTACTTGTAATTTTAAATGCAGTGGTCAGAATAAGCCTCCCATAGAAAAAGAGCATTCCAGGGAGAGGAATCTTCCAGTGCAAAAGTCCTTAAATAAGAGTGTGCCCTCCCTTTTCACAGACTAATAAGGAGGCCACTGGGACTCTAGTAGACTGACCAGGGAGAGGAGGTCAGAGAGGTAAAGGGGGATTGGAGTTAGCTTATGTAAGGCAGTGTGGACCATTGTAAGGACTTAGGCCATTTTTCTGACTGAAATTGGGAGACAGTGTGGAGTGTTGAACAGAGAAGTGACATTACCAGACTTAAGTGTTAAGATTGGTTTACAAATGGCTGTACTGAAAATGTGTTTTATGGTTTTATGTAAAATAAGCTAGAAGCACAGGCTATTGAAGATCATGATATTGAAGAATGATAGTAGCTTGGGTAGCAGGAGGTGGTGAGCATTAGTCACCTTCTTTATATATTTTGAAGGCACGACTGACAGGATTTCCTGTAGAGAGGCTGTGGTGTATGAGAGAAAGAATGGAGTCAAGAATGACTCAAGAGTTTTCCCTAAGCAGAGAAGATGGAATTTCATTACACCTGAAATGGTAAAGGCTGTGGCAGGGGCAGTATTTGGGAAAGATAAGCATGTTCAGTTTTGGACATGCTGAATATAGTTATGTTGATGCGGAGCAGGTGCTTGGATGACTGTGGGGGTCAGGAGGTATAGTTTTGGCAGATAGATGGTTTTTAAAATCTCCAGACTGGATCAGGTCACCAAATGTAGACAGGGAAGAGATAGTCTGAGCTTTGGATTGCTCCAGAATGAAGCAGTTTGGGAAACCTGCAAAGGAAAATGAGCAGCAAAGACCAGTGAGTTAAAAGAAAACCAGGAAAATAATTAGGGAACAATGATCAGCTGTGTGAAATACTCTTTTAGGCCAACTAAGGATAAAGTGTAAGAATAGACCTTTGGATTTAGCAATATGGAAGTCACTCGTGACTTTGTTAAGAGCAGATGAATTTTAGTGGTGGGGCTGAAAGCTTGATTGGAGTGAATTTGAGAGATACAGGGAGACAACTCTTAGGGAATTTTCCTGCCAAGGAAAGCAAATCAATGATGTGGGGGATAGGAGGGTCGGTGGAGGAAAGAGGACATTTTTGAGATGGGAGAATACTGATATATTTGCATGGTAGTGGAAATTATCAATTAGAGATTAAAAAGTAGATCTAAATGTAGTTAATAGGAGAAAGGGGGAATTACACACGTGATGCTTTTAAGTAGGTGCACAAATGGAGAATCTGGTAAGTTAATAGATGAAAGAATGTATAGTTCATCTGTGATTACAGGTTGGCATTCAGTGATCCTGGTAGTAGGTGGATACATGAGGTAGAACTCTGGAAATCTCTTTAACTGCTTCAGTTTTATAAGGAAAACAGGAAGTAGAGTCAGTGTGATGGTGAGGAAGAACTCAATGGGGATTTGAAGAGAGAATATGTAAAATAGTTATCTGTAAGAGTCTGAGAGTGAATAAACTGGGGAAATATATTATCTCAGCATTCATAGTGTACTTGAGTCTAATCAACATGGTGGTGCATTTTTCTGTAACTTTTGTCTTCTTTTTGTGCACTGATATATGGGCACACATGTGGGGATTACCTTTAACCAGTGTGAGTACAGAGAGTCAGCTGTATGCAAGGTGGTGATTATAATGATTATTACAATTTAAGCTGGTTAATGGAGAGGATATCAAAGGGGAGGGACAATAAAAAGGTAGTAGGATCAATGGATTGGAGATCATGGTGAAATCAAAGAATTTTTGGAGCAAATGTAATATATGAAATATCTTCTAGTTCATCACGAACTGTAAAAAAAATATAAGGTTTGACAATGCTAGGTAACGTATAGATGCTTTTTCCTATTCTGTATTCTTATCTGTTAGCTGCAACACTTCATTTATTTATTTTTTTTAAGGAAATCGTTTTGTTGATGGTGGAGGAAGGAATATTGGGTAAAGAATTTTTTCCTCTCTCAGATGAAGGGACTAAGGAAGTATTCTGAGGCCAGAGAGCTTGCCTGAAATCATTCTAATCTGTTATGTGGTAGTACATAAGATTTAGCCCAGTCGTTTCGTTAGGGTCTAACAAAGGTCTTGCTCGCTGTTCTAATTCTTTCTTAGTAATGCCACCTGGAAAGCTCTCCGCATGGTTCTGCTGTAATTCTCAGATGCTCTCCCTGTCCCTGGTTTCTTGAGGAAAAACAACTGTTGAGTGTTTACTAATTGTGAGTTACTTTGTTAACAAGCACTCTATTTACAGGAATGTTAATCCTCACAGTAGTTCTGTGAGGTAGGTATAGTTATTTCCATTTTACAAATGGGGAAACAAAGGAGGGATTATCTGTCTTAGATGAAATGAAAAAGTGGCTGAGCTGACATTTGAACTCAGCCCAGCTTCCAGTTTATTTTCTTGGTTTCATCACACATAGATTGACATTCTCAAGAAGGGTTATCCATTTCAATGTCCTGTGTTTGTTTTCTACGTGTTCAGACAGTTCTCCAGTGTAAAAATTGTTCTCTCAGTAGATGCTGTGCTTTTAATGATATTTTTTTCTTCCTTTGGAGAGTATGTAGCTACAGAAAAATGCTTTGTAAGTAATTAGATTTTTTTATAATTAGTAATTATAGAGTAGCATGTAACTCTGGGGCATACTTCAAAACATGAATAAAAATAATCCTTATGTGATATAGCACGAAATAGGCACATATCAGACAATTAAAAGACACTATTGCAAATACTGTTTAAGACTCTTTGAGCTTCATCTTCAAACTCAAAATTCCCCAAGATGAGGGGCGCCTGGGTGGCTCAGTTGGTTAAGTGACTTCGGCTCAGTTCATGACCTCGCTGTTTGTGAGTTTGAGCCCTGTGTCGGGCTCAGTGCTGACAGCTCAGAGCCTGGAGCCTGCTTCAGATTCTATCTGCTTCTCTCCCTGTCCTGCTCGTGCTCTGTCTCTCTCTCTCTCTCTCTCTCTCTGTCAAAAATAAACAAACATTAAAAAAAAATGAAAACATTCTCCCAAGATGGAACTTTTGTACTAAAATGTACAGTATGGGGTGTCTGAGTGGCTCAGTCAGTTAGGCGTCCGACTTCGGCTCAGGTCATGATCTCGTGGTCTGTGGGTTTGAGCTCCCCGTCAGGGCCTTGTGCTGAAAGCTCAGAGCCTGGAGCCTGCTTCATATTCTGTGTCTCCCTCTCTCTCTGCCCCTCCTTAACTCGCAGTCTGTGTGTGTCTCTGTCTCAAAAATAAATAAATATTTAAAAAAATTTAAAAAAAGTACAGTAATCTACCACCTGTGGATGTGTAAACTCATTTTTTATTTCAGTAACAGAAATTGTAAAGCCTTAGTCATTTACAATATAAATACATTGCAGTCTTCTTAGAGGAAAAAAACCCCAAACAATTATTTGCTTTGCAGCACATGAGTTCATCTCTGGGTTGGGGTAGAAAGGTTGTTGTTGTTGTTTTACCTCTACCTTTCTCAATATGCAGAAGACTACACCTGAGAAAAAAATTAAGGTCAGATCTCCACAGCACATTTTCCTATACAGTTGGAAGTGATTTACGAGATAGATTTTAATGTTAAAGAACATTGTATTTATTTTTTAAATGAATGCTCTGTATTTTAGAATTTCTCTCTGTTACTGAAAACTACATGTGCATATTATTTTATTCTTCAAATTTTGTGAGGCTTTGATCTTGCACTTGTCATATTCCCAGCCTTACTAAATTTCAGGAACCAACATAATCCTCAACAAAAGGAATTGTGTATTGCAGTGGTACTCAATGTGTTTGTTGAGGGGTCACTTTTCCCCCCATGGTTCATTTGGCATTGTCTAGGGGGGACCTTTTTGGTTGTCAGCACTCAGGGTTGGGAGTGCTACTGGCATCAAGTTGTAGAGGCCAAGGATGTTGCTTTAAAGAAAAAAAGAAAAAGAAAACAACACCGTACAATGTACAGGACATTCTATCATAACATGGAACTCTCTAGCCCAAAATGTCAATAATTGTAAGTTTGAGAAAAGTGTCTTCTACTTTTAGGTCCTATACCTTTCCACTTTCTTTTTCCATACTCCACTCATCCTTCTAAGGTCCAGCTTACAGTCCCATTTTGTCCTAAAGCCTTCCCTAGATAGCTCTAAGCCTACATTTCATATTTCCTTTCTCTGGGTTGTGTTGTACTACAACCAGTAGTTACTGATGTCTTATTTGTTTATTGTCATTGTGTCTTGTACGTAGGCTCTGGCAAATGTAGCAGTGAAGGAAACGACCATTTCCTGTGGATGGGACTTTGGAGTCGCTAACTTATAAATTGTGGTGAAAGTGATAGCAGCAGTGATGAAAGTGGGAAGAACAGCGACTCCCTCCTAGAAGGGACAGAGTAGATCCACCTCAGCCATTAAGCTAGTGCTATTAAAAAACCTCAGCACCCTCAGAGTTCTGAATTGACCCTCTTCAGCCTGAGCTATGCTGTTAGAGGAGATGTATTTTTGTTTCATTCAGCTGTGTTTATGTGGGAGAGAAGGGTTCATGTTTGTATATTAATAAATTTTAGAAAGATTTTCAGTAAGGGGTGAAAGGTTAGCTAAGAGTTAAGCATAAGTCAAGTTAACCTGAATACACTATTTCTTCAACTTTTTGCTTTAATTGGTAGGGAGAGATGGGTGAGTGGAGGAAAGTAAGTTGACTCTTCAGATATGTTAGAATCCTTATCATGAATATATAAGTTGCCAAAGAAGAAACCCAAGTTCATGCTGAGGTATTATCTGAACGTTTGTGTTACCTCTTGAAGCTTTTCTTTTCCGTCAGATTGGATTCTTGATGTGTATAACGATCATAAGATATTTAGTACTCTTTTTTTCTTAACGTTTGTTTATTTTGAGAATAAGAGAGTGCGCGTGGGGGAGGGGCAGAGAGAGAGAATCCCAAGCAGGCTCAGCATGGGGCTTGATTTCACCATGGTGAGATCATTCACGATAGGAGCTGAAATTGAGAGTCTACGCTTAACCAACTGAGCTGAGCCACCCAGGCATCCGGAGATATCTAGTACTCTTAATTTGAAAAATTCACTTTTCAGTGTTTGTGTTAGAACTTTATTGCTTTGGAACAGGTACAATCCTTCAGGTAAGTGTTTCTGCGCAAGAAAATGTGTAACATTTGAAGGGTAGTTTCAAAATAGGAACAATTAGACAAATATTTTAGTGTCACTTCAACATTTATATAAAAACAATTTGTTTTTTTAAGCAGTCAGTATAATGGGAATCTGAAAGTTATGTTCATACTTAGCATCACATAGTAATTTCCGTTTTCTGTAATCCCATAAGAGTAAGAAAAAGACAATTTTAAAGGGGTAGGGAGGGACAGTTCTTGATTGGGAACAACTTTTGTCTTCTGGGTAACATTTGGCAGTATTTGTAGACGCTTATGGTTGTCACAACTTCTGAAAGAGTCGGGGATTGGGTACTCCTGACTTCCAGCAGGTAGAGGCCACAGATGCTGCTCAGCATCCTGTAGTACACAGGACATTCCCCTATGACAAGGAATGGTCAGGCTCACAGTGTCAGTAGTGTCAAAGTTCAGGAACCCCAGGATGAGAGGATTGTAGAGAACCTGTTCAAACACAAAAGAAATGTTCTTGTGACCAGTGAACGTAGGTTAGAATGTAGGTTAAAATACTCAATTTTACTAGCAGTGAATGAAATGCAAATTAAAGTGTTTTTCTATTAAATTCACAGGAGTTTTGAAAGATTTTAATATTTGAGTGAAATAGGCGTTAATATACTGATGGCCCTATACAGTGGTATAGTATTTGAGAGGCTTTTGAAAGTATGTATCAAAAGTTGATATTTATATTTTAAAGTTTGGACTGCGTAATTCCACTTACAGGAATCTATCCTAAAGTAATAAAACAGATTCCCTCCAAAGTTTATTAGGATATGAACCACAATTACTTTTCATTGTAATGAGCTGGAAACAAACCTAACTTTTCTGAAAATAGTGGCTATTAAATAAATAATAGTACAACTATATGTGATACAAATTAATCCTACTTTCAAAGACTGTTCATGTAACAATACCTATAGTGAATAAGGAGGGAAAGAAGAATATCAAACTAAGGATTCCAAATTTTAATAAATGAGTGGAATAGAATAAAGTTTAGTGAAAAATACACCAAAATGTACTTTAATAATGATTAATGAGCAGTTTATGGGCAGTTTTCATTTTATTTCTATCTGTATTTTCTAATTTTTTTGACTGTACTATTTAAAAAAAATTTTACCACCTAATTATTTTTGAGAGAGAGGTAGAGTGCCAGTGGGGGAGAGGCAGAGAGAGAGACACAGAATCTGAAGCAGGCTCCAGGCTCTGAGCTGTCAGCACCGACAGCTCAGCTAATGCCTGGGGTCGAACTCAAAAACCATGAGATCATGACCTGAGCCCAAGTCGGACCTTTAACCGACTGAGCCACCTAGGGGCCCCTGTTGTCCATCTTTTTTGATTATAGACCCCTTAGTGGATGTGAAATAATATCCTGTGGTTTTGATTTGTGTTTCCCTAATGGATAATAATGTTAAGCATCTTTTAACATGTTTATTGGCCATTTATCTTCTTTGGAGAAATGCCTATTTGGGTCTTTTGTCCATTTTCTAACACTTCTCTTTTGGTATAAAATATACATAAAATTTTCGGCATTTTAAGTGTTTAATTTGGTGACTTTAAATACATTCAGAGCTTATGCCACTGTCTTCATTATCCATGTCCAAGCCAAACTGAAACTCTGTTCCCATGTAACGGTAACATCTCACCCTTGCCTTCCCCAGCCCCTGGCTAATGCCTTTCTGCTACTTGCCTCTTTGAATCCATTTTAGATACCTCATGTAAAGTGAAACTGTTGAACTTGTTTTTCTGTCTCTGGCTTATTTCATTTAGCATATTATGTTGAAGATTAATCAAAGTTGTAGCATATGCCAGAATTTCCTTCCATTTTAGGCCCTAATAATATGCCATTGTATGTATAAATACCACATTTTGTTGATCCATTCTCTTGATTGATGGTAGTTTCCACTTTTTGGCTATTGTAATACTGCTTTGTGAATTGGTGTACAAATACCTGAATGAGCCCCTGCTTTCACATCTTTTGGGTATCTACCCAGAAATGGAGTAACAAGTCATCTGGTAATTCTTTTATTTTATATTTTTTGAGAAGCTACTGCACTTTGCCACAGTGCCGCCCATGCATCATTGTGCATGCCCACCAGCCAGTGCACAAGGTTTCCAGTTTCTCTGCATCTTCCGCAGAGATACTTGTTCTCCTGTTTTTTTCTTTGGATTGCAGTGACCCTAGTGGTTGTGAAGTTCTGTCTCATTGTGGTTTTAATGTACATTATCCTAATGATTAGTGATGTTGAGCATCTTTCCATGTGCTTATGGGTCATTAGTATATCTTTGGAGAAATACCTACTCAGACACTTGACCCATGTTTTCACTGGGCTGTGGCCCTTCCCCTGCTGAGTTGTAGGAGTTCTTTTTATCTCCTGGATAGTAATACCTCATCAGGGAGATGATTTGCAAGTATTTTCTTCCATTTTGTGGGTTGCATTTTCACTTTTGTTGATAGTGTCCTTTGAGACACAAAAAGGTTTTGGTTTTGATGTAATACAACTTTTTTTTTTTTTTTTTTTTGCCTGTGGCTTTTTTTTTTTTTTTTTTGGTGTCACTTAATTTTGTTTATATCAATAGTGACTGATCCTGAAATGTCTTGGGAATGTATCCGAAACCTTCTAAGCACACACTGAAAAGCATTTTCTAGAATTTGCATTTAAAAACATCTTTTTTAAATGTCTAATTTTGAGAGAGAGAAAAGCACGAGCAGGGGAGGGGCAGAGAGAGAGGGAGACACAGAATCTGAAGCAGGCTCCAGGCTCTGAGCTGAGCACAGAGCCCGATGATCACGAGACAAGAGATTATGACCTGAGCTGAAGTCAGACACTCAACCTACTTACCCAGGTGTCCCAGGAATATTCGTTTTTTGTTTTGAAGTTCAGATTTTATTGTTGGCCACAGATATTTAAGTTCTTTCTCTTGAAGTCATTGATTTTTGAGAAAATGTCTACCACATGCTCTTGTTCTGAAAAAGGCCTTATTTGTTTGACAGTCCTTTCACGCAAAAAAAGCCTTCTAGGATAGCAGCTATTTCAGCTGACAGCAATATTCAGCTGCTGTTCCTTGACCTGTCCATAGTATTTTCATATGTGGCAGAGCGTTCTTTATGTATACTTTTCATTTTGTCAGAATACTAGAAAGATGTATTTTCAAAGGTTGAGAATTAATAAAATGAGTAATTTTTTGTTTTGTTAAATTTCAAGTGAAAGGGTTTTTGTTTGTTTTACCGTTTGTGGTGGTGATGAAGATAATGACTGCTACTAGTAGATACGAGTTTTGTACTGTTGCCTTGATTTGTGCTAAAGTATCTTCATTTTCCCGCGGCTGTTTTTGCACCACCAGGACAAATGTTAACACGGTTAAAAAAAAAAAAAAGTTAACTCTGCCTCTTCGACTACACTTTGAGAACAGTTGTCCTATAGTTTTTAGGATTGTGAATGGGAGGGAATAGTGATGGCAGATTAGCATCCCCCTTATTTTGCTTAAGATTTATCTGCTGCCACTAACGGTTTTACTTTCTGTGTGGGGAAATGCTTGACATTCCTGATTCTTGGATCTCCTGGAATTTATAATACTCGGGCAGGTATCATCACAAATTTTATATTAGTGGTAAAATGTGAGAGGACAGGAATAAAAAGATATTTACACTAACTTAATAAATGAATAGATATTAAAAGCACATAAAGAAATTACGCATTTTTACTTCGTAGGTACATGTTGTATAGAACCTGTAATACGTACCTTGTAAAAGTCCTAAGATTCTGAAAATACTACCTGAAAGTAAAAGAAAACGGAGACATTGAAGTTTATTTTACTATTTAACATAGATACAAGACAAGAAAACTTTTACTAGTCTATGTAAGCATTACAGCTTGGATATTAAGAGCTTAGGGTATAGAGTAATTTTGACTTATTTAAAATTACAATTGTGAACTTGCTCTAATTTCTAATAACCTGTTTAAGATGGGGTAGTAACACCTCCCTGGTTGGTTTTGTTATGAGCAATAGGGTCAAAACAAATCAGTGTTTTAAAATGCTAATAATGAGGGGCGCCTGGGTGGCTCAGTCTGTTAAGCAGCGACTTCAGGTCAGGTCATGATCTCACAGTTTGTGAGAGCCCCGCATCAGGCCCTGTGCTGACAGCTCAGAGCCTGGAGCCTGCTTCAGATTCTGTGTCTCCCTCTTTTCTGACCCTCCTCTGCTCACACTCTGTCTCTCTCTCTCTCTCTCTAAAAAAATACAAAATAAAATGCTAATAATGAGACATAGCACACAGGCTTTCAACCTGAGGTAGTTCATTTTAAAGCTTTTTATTAGATTTGGATTTCATTTGGGTCAGGAGTGGGGAGAGTTGGATGTAACTATTTTGGAGCTTCTGAGTCAGATTCAGCAAACGCAGACATGGTATATGCTACTGAACAAAGATACTCTCACTGCTACTTATTCAAATCTTAATTTTGTTACCATTAGTGTCATGATAAATTCTGTGTGTGTTGTGTTCAAGAATTGTAAAGCTACATGATACTGTTTTTTGTTTTTTGCTTATAGGATTCAGTGGTCCCAATTTAAAGGCTATTTTATTTTCAAACTGGAGAAAGTGATGGATGATTTTAGAACTTCAGCTCCTGAACCAAGAGGTCCTCCCAACCCTAACGTTGAATATATTCCCTTTGATGAAATGAAGGAAAGAATACTGAAAATTGTCACTGGATTTAATGGGTATGCACTTAATACTATTTTAAAGGTTTACTTTTTAGCAGAACATTATGGATTTTTATTTAAGCTTTGTTCATTGATTATCCATTAAATAAGTTCTATGTCTCTGGTGACATTTAGTAATTACTGATTTTTAGCTTACAAGTATTTAAAATAATGACAGCATTTTATTTATTTAACTTGAACCACCTTTAGGGTATCAGTTTCATTTGAACCTCAAATGGATATGACACTGGAAACATTCAGGAAATCTGTTTTTTCTTTCCATTTTATGTGGTATTATAAATCATTATACTTTATCTAGAACCTGTATATCACTGAGATACATGACACCTTTTTAAAAATGAAAAATAACAATATATGTACGTATTCCACTTAGAACTTTTTATTTAAAAAAATTTTTTTTGGAGTTCCCATTTTACCCCCAGGTAACAAGTAACTGTTCTTAGCCCTTTGTAAAACACTGCATTGAAAAGATACACTGCACTAAAATAAAACTACTACTTTAAAAAATGTTGCTGCATGCCATATTCTGTGTCATTTTAAGTTTTTTTTTTTTTTTTTTTTTTTTTTAGGATTTTGTATTGGGCTTCCTTTATTGAAGGAAGAAGTATTAGAAGTTGAATTGTTCAGTATTTAGACTGACATTAGCAATTTGGAGTGTGGGTTGGCAGTACTAAATTTAATGAACTATGGATATGTTAACTGAATTCATATTTATTTGGGGTAGAAAGTTTCATTTCTAAGTATTTTTAGGTAGCGTAAACAGTCTGATTGTTTTCTTCAGATATTTAAACACCTGGATTTGCAACAAGAGAGTGTAATTCAGTTAATTCTTTATATGTCATGTTTTTGTGCCTATGAGTTTTGCTTAAAATAACAAATCCTTTGGCTTTGGTTTTAGGGATGTCACTAAAATAGTTTCTTGGGGATAGAATTTATAGCTGTGTCTTTGAACTGCCTTTGTAGGTTTGGGGTGGGAGGGACACTTATTTTGACTTTGTACCCTGTTGTACTTTTGTACTATACTGAAAATTACTGATCTGTATACATTAATTTCTTTATTAATAGTAGTATATTTTAAATGCACCTACCCAAAGAAGATCACATGATATATACTAGGAAGTATGTTGCATAAGATTAATTCTTGAACTGAAGTTACTCATGGTAATTCTTGGGGATATTTATAAATAGTGCATAGATAGATAGTATTTTGATGTTATGACAACTCATCTTTTATTTCAGTAAGTTATGGCTCCCATTTAAAAACAAGAGTTTAAGGTAAAACAGGTCATATCATATATACTACTGCTTTGTGAATGTGAAGCTAATTTACTTGTGATTATCAGTAATACCATTTTCAGTTCTTTCAAAATCAGGTGGACAAGACAGGTAGGTTATTAAATCTAAATATTTATAATTTCTTAGTCTATAAAATAGGTAATTGACCTACTTCTGAAAGTGATTCGAGCAGTTATTTAAATACCTAAGCCTACTTAAGATGTAATTGCATTTAAAACATTTTTCGTCCTTGAACCTTAAGTATTTTGAACTTACATTGTTTTTAATTCAGTTTTTCAGAATAGTAGTTCTGAATATTTTTGCCTAATCAGGCAGGATCCAAGTCTTACTAATCAATGATAAATAATTTTCAGTTTTTAATCTACCTTTGTGTCTATATTACCATATATTGGTATATTGAAATATGTTTATGATTTTTCTCAAGTTTTTCATGTTTTGAATATATATAAATGCTGTTTTAAAAATTTTGCCAAGAGTGGTGGATAAAACTGCACTTCGGTCTTTTTCAACCAGATTGAGGATTTGTCCTTTCTAGTATACCTCTTCTGCTATTTATAATAGGTCATCTTTTAAGTTAAAAAATGTACTTGTTCATGGTTTTAAAAAGGTCCTCAGGTGTCATAGGAGTACTACATAAAGAAAAGGATGTAGGATCATGTCACAGCTAATTGTATTTTCCTTTTTGTAGAGCATAGTTGTCTATGTATTTGAAATAACTACATTATTTTTTATTATACAAACAAGTTATAATTCATTTGCCTTGTTTCCATTGGTGGTGGGGGTTTTTGACTACTACAAGTAGTGCTTGTAGTGAGCATCCTTGTACATATCTTCTTGTGTTGATGAATTTCACACATTGAATATTTATGTAGAGTGTTGCCTTTTCTTTTAATTTGTAGAAATGGAATTGATAGGTTAACGCATACCTGAATTTTTACTGATCCTGCCAAATTGACCTCACAAAATGTGTTAATTTATCATTGCATGTGTAAGAAAGTGCAGATACTATAATTCTTCAATAGTTTTTGTGTGTATATGTGTAGATTTGTGTGTCTTTGACTTCAAGTGAAATTGAACATCTTATTAAGGTGCTTATTGGCTCTTATAAATTGTGGTTTCATACTCTTGTTTTTCTTATTTCGGGGCAGTTTTCTTCCTGGTAAGTTATTGTTTTGTTTTTGCTTTTAATTAGTAAAAGCTCCGTAGTAAATGCATCATAGTATTTAGCTATAAAATAGATTATCCATTTTCTAAAATTATTTCAATATATTGTCAGCACTTAAATTTTCCCTCTTTGAAGTGGTAATTGTTGATTAACTTGTTGGCTTGATTTCTTGAACTGTAAGATTCTGGAAAACAGGGTTAACTGTCTTTTCCAAACAGGGCCTACAACAGTGAATGCCTGAACATAGTAGGTTTTCAAACAAGTAATTTTCATTTGTTAAAAAAGATAGTTATATGTCCTCTAAATTACTGAAGTGGAAGAATAATGAATATAAATTAACTATGTGATGTGTCTTTGCTTCTCCTTTGTCAATGGTGTTAGATCTAAGGCCATTCTAAAATAAGCAGTAAGTTTCAGTTAATTGTGGGTAGTGGACTCAAATAGTATGATTATGTATTTATGAGCAGATCTGGAAAAGGTACATAACCATTTGATACCTAAAAAAGTCTGAACTGTTAAATCATCTGTAAGGCAGGTACAGTTGGTCACAACTGAGGAGGGCTTTTCAACTATTGGCATGATAGTCTTGTCTTTCTGAATATTGAATTTGTTCTCTTAAAGTTACTTTAATATACATGACTGACCGGATTTTTCTTAGTCCTAAAAACCTCACATTATTGTTTTACATATGGGTTGTATACATACATCTCTTGTACGTTTCTGCACCTGAGTATGCGCCCCGTCATACTTTTTTTAAAGGTTGTGTATGAGACTTTTATACTCTTCTATCTGCATCATAGATTTAAAACATACTCCTTTTTTGATTTTGTATTGTTGCTTTACTGGGATGACTCCGGCATGAGAAGATGGGTTGTAGCCTTTTGTTACTTTGTTCTCTTACTTGACCTATTGCTTGCTGAATTTTCTTCTCTAGTTGGATAGGAAAAAGTGATTGCATTTATTTTGTTGAGCATATTAAATCTTTTAGCTGTGTTTATTTTCTTTACTCTTTCACTTAGCCTAATAACTAGTTGAGAATTGAAATCATTTAGTAACCTCCCTTCCTTGTTCTACCGTCACCTTGTCTTGTCCTTTGGTAATATCATTTGATTTGATGCTTTACTAAAATGTTTTAAATCGAAAGGTAGTATATAGGAGAACTCTTAATTTTTTCTTGACATTTTCTATTTGATGAAAGTACAGTGACAAATCAGATTGTAGGCGGTATAAAATGATTTAACGTGATTAAAACTGTTGACAGTTGCTACAGATTTATTTGGGGATGAGGAATGGTGCAGTTACTAGTTTAGGATTACTTACCATTATATAAAGAGGCTAATTCTTCATTTTCTTAATTGTTGTACTTGTCATTTTACAATGATGTTATCAGTAAGTCTCAGAATTTCTAACATTGTATTGAGGTAGAAAATACATAAGAATGTTTATGTATATATTTATACAAATATTAAAGCCTGAGTACAGATAGAGCATATTGCTTTATGTAAAAAGGTAATGTCACACAAGTCCAGTGTTATTTCTGACTTTTGTGGGACCTAAGTGTAAACCTAACAACCCGTTCAGCCTTTGATAACTAAGATATATTTAAGTTAGTTTTTACCTAAATAGTTCAGGTCAGATTTAAGTAATTCTGTTAACTAAATGTAGCCATTAATAGAAAATGAAAGACCGTAAAAACCACATCTTTACGCATAAAACAAAAGTGAGCTGGCTGCTTTAGCATTTTTCATAATAGGATGTCTGATTTTATGGTTATCTCTTAGCTTTTTACTTGAATGGCCTCTTATTTTATATTCCTTTATCTTTTTCACGAGGAAAGTTGATTGCATTACAAATGAGTAAGGTAATCAGTGATCTGATTTTTATCTTAGATTCTGAATGAAATGTGCATTTTCTTTTTATGAATGCCTTCTTTCCAACTGAATGCCTTGGTATGCATTCAGAATATTTGTACATCTTAAAAGCAAAACATTTAAACAGACTAAGGTAAAGTTTAATCAAACTTAAAGTCTCGGGTTAAAATATAAGCTAGGAAATTCTTCCTTTAGGCATTGGCCTTATTGTTTAAAATTGCTTTCTTTTAAAAATAACATTTAATTGCTAATTTATGCTTAGATGTCTTTCACTCCTGTTCAGCCCCTTTCCTGATACTTGAATTCTTGCAGGTCTATAGGACTTGGATACTTTTTTTTTTTTTTTTAATTCAGTGAATGGGAGCAGATTGCAGTCAAATTGAGATACACTTTGTAGCTAATATAAGATGTGTGATCTTATTTTTAATCAGGGTTAGTTGCTCTCCTTAGAATTAAAAGGAATATTTTTAAAGACAGATAAACTTTTGATTTTGTTCCTCTGTGGTTGGTCTTTGGAATGTTTGTGCTTTCTAGTCTCCGTTAATTAGTGGAAGGGATCAGGATGATGATGGGAACTAAGATTTAAGGAACACCTTATAAAATATTTCAGTCACTGTTAAGTGGTTTTATATACATTATGTTATATTTAGTGTATATGTATACACTTGGACACGGTCTCCCAGTGGGCTAGCAGATAAGCTTTTTTAACCACACTGCCTTAAATTTTGTATATCAAAAGTAGACTGGTTGACAGTGTTCTCTAGTGTTTCTGAGTAATACCATTTTCAAAGAACCTTTCACTTTTGGATCCTTTACTTATTGTGTGTGTTTTTTTAAAGTTTTATTGGATTTTGTGGACACCTTGTTTTTAAGTGGAAAATGCTAGCTAATGTTCTTTTTAAAAGTCCCCCCCCCACCCCGTTCCTTATGTATTGTTAGTTTTTATCTTTAGTGGGCAAATAAAGTAATATATTGCAGAGTAAACTGAATACATTTTTATTTCAAATAACCCCAAAGACTTTTTTTTTTGGAAAAAAATTTGTTTATTTTTGAGAGAGACAGAGTGTGAGTGGGGGAGGGGCAGAGAGAGAGGGAGGCAGAATTTGAAGCAGGCTCCAGGCTCTGAGCTGTCAGCAGGGAGCCCTACGTGGGGCTTGAACTCATGAACAGTGAGATCATGACCGGAGCTGAAGTTGGATGCTTAACGGACGGAGCCACCCAGGCGCTCCCCCTCCAAAGATTTTTGTACTGTGTTTTTTTTGTTTTTTTGTTTTTTTTTACAGCATATTGTTCCGTTGAATATCCTTACCCCATTTCCCCAAATTTAGGGTTTCTTGTTCAGGTTTTTCATTGTGTGCAGTTTTGCTTTTTTCTTCTTAGCACATAGGTCTTAATTTAGTTAGTGATTTTTAATGGAAAAAGCTTTACTTTTCAGGAGTTAGAATAAATGGTTTTGTATGCTGTGTCTAAGGAGTAACAGAAGAGGGATGCCGCTGTGGCGCAGTCAGTTAAGCGTCTGGCTCTTGATTTCAACTCTGGTCTTGATGTCATGGTAATGAGTTCAAGGTCCACTTTGGGCTCTGTGTTGGGCATGAAGCCTACTTAAGAAAAGAAAAAAAATGAACAGAAGGCAAACTTTTCATAACAGTTTTTGTACCAAACATTCATTTTGGATTTGTCTGGTTTATTCTTATTCCTCCTTTTAAAGACCTAACTCAGATGAAGTGTTCCCAGGTCCACGCTTGCTTCCTTGGCATACAATTTATCCTGATAGCATTGTGTACAAAATTTTATTAGCATTTATTGTAATTATTTACATGCTCTGCTTTTGAGTAAATATTTCTAGCTTATAGTGGGCTTTTTATATTTACTTAAAAAGTTAAAAAGTACAACTGTGTGTAAAGAGACCTTCAGTGCAGTGATCAAGATTATATTAATGTTTTCAGTGCATACTTTCATATACAAGTTACATTTTAGCCTGTTCAGGTAAGGAGTTGGGTGTGTTACATGACATTTTAGTGCCATCTGTTGGACACTTGGTAAAATAACTCTGAAAGCTCCTCAAAGTGTCTACGAAGTAAACTCATTTTATCACAGGCTATTATTTCTAACATTGCTATGCAGACATAAGACATTCCAACCCCCCCACCCCCACAGCAGTATTATTCACCAACATAGGCAGTGTTAATAATTGGCTACACTTTTACTTACCTTCCTAAATAGGCAAAACATTTAGGGGAAACATTGTTAATAAACAGCTTAAAGATTTTGTTTTAAAGCTATTTATTTTCTTTTTCCATTTTTTAAAAAAAGGTTAATTTATTTATTTATGAGAGAGAAGGTGTGAGCTGGGGAGGGAGAGAATCCCAAGCAGACTCAATCTCATGAACCCGAGATGATGACCTGAGCCAAAATCAGGAGTCAGATGCTTAACCGACTGAGCCGCCCAGATGCCTCCTAAAGCTATTTTTAATTTAAGAGAATATACTGCTTTTGGTTTTTGAACGAAATTTAGAGGAAAAGACATAGCTAGATATAACATCTATTTAATATTTGTCAGTTAAGTATTTGATTATTCTTAACATTGTTAATAACCTATACACTCATTTACAGTGTCACTGTTAGTTAATTAGGGAATAGCATAGGTGGAGTGTGTTCAAGGTTTGAGAAGTAATGAACTTGAAAAGGGGCTGAGATACAGGGATATGATTAATACTCAGAAATCCATGATGGGTAATGCATTTCAGATATATATATGTGTACAAATAACTTACATATTGAACCTCATATATAGGAGAAGATTGTGTCCTTAAGCTTTCAGTCAAATCTGAGAAAAGACAGTTTGTAAATTTATGTTGTTTAATATATATGTAGCTCGGGAGATGTTTATTTGAATTTTTTAATGTACTTGTGTATTAGCTATATATAGGTTTTCAGTTACGTGTCGTCTTTATACAGACTAATAAAACAGATGTGTAAGCTTACTCTCTTGTTATTAGTAACGTTGTTGATGTGGCTTGTTTCCTTTCTCCATTTTAAAGATTCTTAATTTGGACTGTATACTCCACTCTGACTATATTTTCAAGAGGAAGAAACAGTCTTTCTCAGAAATCCAAAGGAATTTCCTTTAGCATCTGTGATGACATCAGAGAAGTTCTGTAATTCTAGGTACTTCTGAGTATTTGTGGTATCAGGCACACAGGTCATCTTTTAGTTAGTGCTCAGGCTTTCGTTGGCAGAATGATAGATTTCTGATTTTTAGGTTTTGATACTACTTGAGAGAAGATTGATTCTTGGCCTCTCATAAGTAAATGTTTTCATATGAATAAATGTATACTTTATACCTTTTCAAAATATGTTATACATCTTATACTTTTTATAAGAACAAAAGAGTGGTATTGATGCCAAAAATATGAGAACCAAATATATTTGTCCGTTTAGAAAATTAAAATTTTAAGTATGTTTGGAATAGGGATTTGAAGTTAGAGACCCTGCGTTTGAGTCCTGGCACTGTTACTCACTAACTGCTTTCCCTTGTTGGGGAGAGTATTGTGTCAAAATGCCTATACTCCGTAAAGAACTTTGTGAATGTTAACTCTTAATTTGAGATTTTGTAATTCTGTTTATAAGGAGAATAAGTAGATTTGGATGGCAAATACTGAAGTCTGAAGCTTATGTTTGTACTTTTTAGCTGTTTGTTCATCTAATGCTTTTGTGTTTGTCGTTCAGACTGTAATTCTAAGGAATACTAATAGTATGTGAGATTTTTTTTTTTATATTTATAAAATTTTAGTTCCGGTGTATATCGGCTTTGTATTTGGTATGATCAAGTGAAAATTTGATTTTGGTTGAAGTTTTTGGTAAAGTTAATAGGGTACTTGTCAAAATAATGATGGTGTTTATATTTTATGTCTGGTGAAACACAGATTGTATATAAAACTGTAATTATGGAGCAGGACCTTATTTATTTATAATACTTATTCGTTGAATCATTTGCTTTGTTCTATCCAGTAACACAACATTTACAGGGTTTTTATTTGGAGACAATGTATAGAAATCTGTGTGTGCAAAGGAATGCTTGAGGAAAAGTTTCTGTATTTAATAAACTGTAACTTGATTATTATTTGTGTTGCCTCTCTTGTAAACTTAAAGTTCAATTATATTCAGAATGTTAAAAGTTTTTTCTCAGTTAGTTTTGAAACTTCCAAATTTTGTTTTTTTTTAATTTAAGGCAAGGGATTTTCTTATTAAAAAGACAAATGTGCTTATTATAAGTCTTGCTTATTTTTAAGTCACTGATCTATTCATCTTCCTATTGTAACATTTTCTTTTGTCACTTTGTGTAATAACACAGATGACTAGATAAATCTTTAAATAGCAGGATTAATAATGTTCCTTATTCTCTTCATAATTAATGACCTCATACTATAAAATCATATTCTTTTGCAGTATCCCTTTTACTATTCAGCGACTATGTGAGTTGCTAACAGATCCAAGGAGAAACTATACAGGAACAGACAAATTTCTCAGAGGAGTAGAAAAGGTATTTATTTTATTATTGGAATTATATTAAACTTAAACTAATGTACTTCAGAAGAGAACATTGTAAATGTGCTGTTTCAGGCATCTTTTCCTCAAATAGGTTTCGTGAAACCTACCTAAAGTTTTCCCCAAGTTTTCCTAATTTGGGAAAAAACTAAGTTTTGGAGAGAGATTTAATAGGAGGGACATAGAGGGAGGGCTTGTGATCAGTTGTTTGGGGAAAGTACCTTATTACTGTCTTTTCAAAATTCATAGTATACATTAACATTAAAAGCTCTGCAAAGTTCTAAAATTGATATTTTAACTTTATAGTTGTGTTTCGCACACTTGTTTACCCATGGAATTCATTTCTGTATTTCTGGCTTTCAGAGGTGTACAGCATTGGGAGAGCTGATGCAAAAATTTCAGTTAGATATTGAGAAAGATGTAGATCAAACTTAAGCATGAGGAAAGCATTGAGGTTTTTTTGTGGCTAGGAGATGTTATAAGAGAAGGGCATTTTGGATGAGGGAAACCTTGGGATGAACAAAGACATCAAGGTGTTTGAGGAAATGAAAAGTAGGAAATTGACTGCTCTGGAGTAAAGAACCAATGAAGAAGCCTTTTGGGAACAAAGATTGGACCAGTGGGTTTATAATTCCCTGTGTTTGATCCTAAAACATAGTTCAGTGTTCATTTTATGGTTCTAATTCACATTCAATTTGTTTTACCCTTGGAGCTGGAATCCAAAACCAATACTTAGTGATTTACAGTAGATCTTAGGGCCTTACCGGATTAATACGCTTTGTTTCAGTTTCCGTGCCCACCATTTAATAAGATTCCTAAGGGGCAGGAAACTGAGATGATTCATCAGTACTTATTTTCAGCTTATGGACTTTTAGTAATTAGATTTTGGATCTTTGGATGAAGGGGCAGTTGCAGTAGTTGTACCAGGGGTGCCCCTCTCACCAAATCAGGGCTGCATTGTTTCATTTGGGTGACCATGGACCAGTTACATGAGCTAAGTGTCAGTTTCTCATCTGTAAAGTAGGGATAATAACGGGGATCTGGAGGTGATCAAATGTAAAGTGCTTGCTCTGGCTCAGAGTACACGTTTAATGAATATTAACTGTTACAAAGTTCATATTACCAGGAAGATTATACTATTAAAAAGGTCTTAGGCTCTCTTTGGTATATGTTGCTGTTTTGATTGGTTACTGCCTTATAAGGAAATTCTTTATACTTGGCCTAAGTACTTGAATCTTTAAATATCTTGGAGTGATTTCAATATAAGACTGTGGCTCCACTGTATGATTGATGTGTTTAATGTCAGGGCTCTAAAGTAGCTAGAGTAGAGTGGAAATAATACTGGCAGAAAAACCAAATGGTTTAGTAGGTTTTATTAGGTTTAGTCTGGGGACACCTGGGTGGGTCAGTTGGTTAAGGGTTCAGCTCTTGATTGTGGCTCAGGTCATGATCTCCCAGTTTGTGGGTTTGTGGGATTCAGCTTTGCGCCAGGCTCTGTGCCCACAATGTAGGGCCTACTTGAGATTCTCTCTGCATTTCTCCCTGCGCCTCCCATATACTCAACATCCGCGTGCGTGCTCTCTCACAATAAACAAACATTAAAAAAAGTCTGTTATTGTTTCAGTTTCTGTTGTTTGATTAATCACTTCTAACAATTTATTTCCTTGTATTAGTAAAATTGGAATAGATAGGAACTTACTCTGTCAGGTTGATTCTGAGAAATTAAAAGCAAATGATTAAACTTGATGTTGTAGTGCTTTCCCTCACATTAAAGCATCAACTTTTGTTATTACAGAATGTGATGGTTGTTAGCTGTGTATATCCTTCTTCAGAGTAAGTATATATAGATTTTTGGATTTCTGCATATTCTATCATTTCTAATATATTAGTCGTTAAAATAGGTTATATTTACTTTATATGGAATGAAGCATGATAATATTTATAAATACTTGTGAACCTACCACCCAGTCCCACAAGTAGAATATTACCAGTGACATTACCTCTGTGTTTTTCTGATAAAGAGCTGTGGATTAAGGTGATTTGATGTTTTACTGTAATCTTTACATTTGTGGATTTGTCTGCTGTCACAGTCCTCACAGCCCTGAGATCTCATCTTAGATACCATGGTGTTTCTAGGTCGTAACTCCTAGGTTTGGGATAGCTACTTGATGACGTTCCTCTTCGTAATGGAAAAGTTATTTCCAGTTGTCAAGACTTAGATCACAAATTCATGTATCAGTTTAAGACAGTCCTGGGCACTGTTGATACTTTGTTTTGAGTGGATGTCCTGGGAATTACAGTAGTTTAGCACTGTCCTTGGCTTCTACCCACTGGATGCCTGTAGTGTTCCCCTCCTTCCCCAAAGAATGTCTTGAGATGTTGTTGGATGTTTCCGGGGGGGCCTGTGGGCCAGGGGAAGGAGAGCTGCAAGAAGGATGTTGCCTCCTGTTGAGAAACACCGGGTTTATAAAACGTCTGTGATTTCATAGGCAATAACAGTGGGTTTGTTTTTAGAACTCTCAGAAGAATAAAGCTGTGGGAAATGAGATATTAAGGTAATCCCATAATTAGGTTGTTTCTCACAGAAATCTTCTGGTTTGGTTCTGTGACCGTGAGATCTTATAAGAGATCTTTTAGACCCATGGCTCTTAGCGAAATTAAAGGACTAAATGATCTATAACAGTGTTTTGTTTTGTTTTGTTTCTTATAGGAAAAACAATTCCAATAGTTTAAATCGAATGAATGGTGTTATGTTTCCTGGAAATTCACCAAGTTATACTGAACGGTGAGATTATTGATTTTAATCACCAGAGAGATTGCATTTTCCTAATTTTGAGAAGCAGATACAGTATACTTTCTTAAAAGTTGGGCGTTTTATGGAAGATACAGGATAAACTAAACAGTTAATTTGGTAACCATAAATATGAAAGTCAAAGTTACAGTAAATACTTCTGTGATATGTTCATATAAGGAAACCTTGGGAGGATGACTTTTTACACGTGGGAAAATAATGTTTATTTATCTAACCGTAGGGCTAATATAAATGGGCCTGGAACACCCAGGCCACTTAATCGACCAAAGGTTTCTTTGTCAGTCCCCATGACAACAAATGGCTTGCCTGAGAGCACAGACAGCAAAGAGTCAAACTTACAGCAAAATGAGGACAAAAATCACAGGTTTGTATGTGATTTATATTTTAAAACAAAAGTGTTTTCAAAAATGGTTGACGTTTTCAGCACTCATTATTTACTATTTATTCTGGTTTTGAGGAACACAGCAAGGTTTTAATGTGGTTTACAGGAGCGGGTATATGACTTCTGGAAGTTTCCAGCATTAGTACATGATGAAGATGATCGTAGAAAAGACTTAAAACTGCTAATTTGGGGAGATCCTATTTACCACAGGGTCTTAAGAAAGACTAAAGTGATCATGATATTTTTTATTTCTTGTTTTTGCAAGTAACCTGAAAGGTTGAAATTTTGTGAGTTGTTACTCATTATAGATTATTAAAGGAAACCTTTTGTTTACATCCCATTTCACATTTTCTACATCACATTAAGGGAAAGCAAACAAAACAAGTGAGAGATCTTAGTATATCTGTCTTGAGGACTTGTAGTTCTGTTATGAAAAGCCATTTACTGCAGAATTGAACAGAAATGTTATACAACTTGTTGATTAGTTCTAGTGGAAAATATTCATTAGAGTTGAGGTTCCCTCGAAATTATTCTCTTGTGTTTTTTTCTGCCCAGATGTTACAATTTAACTTTGACACTGAAATACAGTTTTAAAAATTATTAGACATTAAAAATGAGATGAGAATGTGGAAGATGAAGAAATCTTATTAATGGCATTTTAAAAAAACATTTACAGTGACTCTTCGACATCTGAATCTGAAGGTTCCTCAGTGAGCCCTATAAAAAATAAACATCCAGATGAAGATTCTGTGGAGGCCGAGGGGCATGAGGTAAAAAGACTCAGGTTTGACAAAGAAAGTGAAGTCAGAGAGACAGCCAGCCAGACGTCTTCCAGTGAAATTTCTTCGGTTATGGTAGAAGAGACAGAAGCATCGTCGCCATCTCAGGATAAAGACAAGGAAAGTAGTTGTACCAGGCAGCACTGTACAGAAGAGGATGAAGAAGAGGATGAAGAGGAAGAAGAAGGTATTTAGAGACCATCTGTAAAAGGGTGGAGTTAAGGAGACCCTCAGATTCTTGTACTTCATTTTTGCGTGAAAGAATTTAACGTAATGGAACTCCTTAGAATGCTGATGTTGGGCTTTTCTCCCACCTGTATGTAGTTGCTGCTGAGTTTCAGGGGATATGATTTGAACTGTAGAATATCAGAATTCATGAAACTTAACTGTGGAGGTGTTTTGAAAATAAAATTTAACTACAACAACATTTGCTTATTTTTAGAGTCTTTTATGACATCAAGAGAAATGATCCCAGAACGAAAAAATCAAGAAAAAGAATCTGATGATGCCTTAACTGTGAATGAAGAGACTTCTGAGGAAAATAATCAAATGGAGGAATCTGATCTGACTCAAGCTGAGAAAGATTTACATTCTGAAGGCAGTGAAAATACAGGCCCTGTAAGTAGTGGTTCTGATTGCCATGAAACAGAATTAGTAGGATCCAATTCGAGTAAAACTGGAGAGATTCTCTCAGAATCATCCATGGAAAATGAGGAAGAAGCCACAGAAGTCACAGATGAACCAATGGAACAAGACTAACTATTTAGAAACATGTAGATGCAGTATTTTACATACAGTTCTGGTTTTACACTGTATAAAACTTTTATGTAATAAAGTGGACCTCTAGTTTTTACAAGAGAAGCAGGTTGTAAAATAAAGTACTTTATGGGATAAATCCTGAAAGAGTTGTACATGTAAGAACTGTGAATATCAGCTCCTCTGGGTCCTGCTTACCGCTGACTTTTTTTTTTTTCCCCAGTCTGGTCAAATCAGTGGTTTGTGTATAGATTTTTTTTTTAATTAAAGTTTTTAAACTGGAAGGTAATAATTATAATTTTGAAAACCTTTTGGAGATTATCACATTTAGTTTATACATATGCAAGAAGTCTTTTTGTCTTGTCTCTTTCTGACAGCTCTAGTAGTTTTCATATTTTGGTCATAGTTTCAACATTTTAACATGTGAATTATAGGGTTTCATCCTGGTTTCCAGATTTTATTGTTCGACTATGTACAATGGAACTTTAAGTCATATATACATATATATATATTATTCTAAGGGGGGAAATGTTATATTTTTCTGTTTCTATAAGAGATGAATACAGTGGATACTTTTTCTATTGGTAATGATTGAGTTCACCTCTTTCAGAAGACAGTTTCAGTTTCTCTTCCGAGTAATTCAAATAAAATCTGGCCCTTGTGAAACCCTGGAAATAAGTATGTTGAAATACCAGGTTAAACACATTCCAAGAGATCTGTTCAAACTAAAATTCTTTTGTATACTTCTGAGGTGCCTGAGAAAAAGACTTCATTATTTATGAGAAAATATGCTTTATCTTGGAAACTGTGTTCAAACATTAGCTAACTATTTTGTAGAATGAATGCTGACATGAGACCATCTCAGAAGAACCCGGCAGGTTCCTTGACCTTTTGCTTGTTTTCCTGAACATTGTGAATATTACACATTTCTTTCTAAATTATTCTAGAGTATGCAAATGTCATTGGTGTGAAACCCCACTGTACTGGAAGAATTAATATATTACTATAGTAATGTACTGGAGCGAAATGGCTGAAGCTTTAGGGGTGCATAGAAACCACCATAATTTGTATGACATTTTGAAGTGAATTAAATATTTTTGAACATGCTTCTCCGACAGCCAGTGTTCTATTTTTCAGATTAACACAAAGCACAATGATTACTCTAAACTCAATATTTTCAAGTTCACATATTTAAAGTCATGCAAGCTGCAACTTCCCTGTCAAAATTACTGGCTGCCAAATTTATACCTGTTTCTTCAGCTGTACCTTTTGATATTTAGAATTTTTAAATTTCTGTAAAGTAGATTTTGTAGAATGTAATGTGTTCACTGCCTTTGTGAAGCGGTATATAATTGTATAATTTCTGTGTGTAAACTGAATGCTTGGGCTTTCAATACAGTATTCATATAAAGCAATAAATATTAATGTTATGAAATATTCGAGTACATTTTTATCAAAATACAAAAGAATCCCTTTTTTAGTTTCAGATATCTGAAGTACACAGATGAACTTATAAAACTGATGCAAACAGTTTCTGACACTGTATCATAACCTTTGGGGTGATGTGGGTGGCAACCACAACTTTTGCATTTTGACTACTTAAATTGCTATAATTACCAAAATGATTGGGCTCCGTTTATGTTTATAGGGTAAAATACTACTGACTGACTTGACTGTCAGGTTCACAGCAGCTAGATGATATATTTATGAATATGTCTCATAGTTGAAATAAAAACTGAATATTGATTTACTGTGTCCAGGAGGGGAGGAAAAAAATCACATTGTAAATTTTTAGAAAATTTTTGCAAAACTGTTAAAATGAAGCAAATTTTAAATGTGACATTCATTTGTAGTGACCTATTATTCTGTTGAGGGATATTTTGCCAATGAGAACAGATTTTAAACATTTTAAGTTTAGAAATTTTAAAATTTTCTTTAGAATATTTATGAAATTATTGTCAATAAACCTATTCTTTAAGATCCTGTGACCTTTGATATTTTTTTGTTTTAATTGTGCCATGGACCATTTGTAAACAAATTAATTTACTTTGTTGGTTATAAGTTGAAGACTTAGCATCATGACTTTAAGGTCTGTGGTTTTATTTGTAAACTTGCAATTGCTATTTTTGCAAGGGCAAATGTATTTCTTTATTAAATAAAGTACAATAATGGTGAATGTACCAAAATGCCATCATTTAACTCTATGAGAGATCTGCATTTTAATCTATAGTTTAATAGTTTTAATATTTATTAGATATTCATATGTTGATCATAGATCAAACTTGTTGCTGTTTATACAGATAATTGTAGAATGCTCCTGGAATATCTTCTTTAGGATAGGTGGAATACTTCTGTAGTTAAACTGGGAAACCTTGTTCAGCCGGTTTAAGATATTGATGCCCATTTGGAAGTAGATTTCCGCAAGTATGCATAGGTGCACTTACACAGACTTTGCTTAATGAAAATATCAGTTCTAATAGTAACTGATTCAGATGCGAATTTTTTAAAGGCTAATTTTAGGCACATTTTCTTAACACACATCAGCAAAGTCATATTAAAAGATCTAAATGAAGCATCAAGACCTCAGTGATTAAAATTTTCTTTTTTGGCCTTGAGCACATTGTTTACCTGTTAGAATCTAGACTCTGAACCCAACATGTGAAAAGAACTTTCAGTGCTGATGGTGATACAGAGTATATATGTAAGATGTTTTTAGCACTTTCCCTTTTTCAAAAGTGAAAAACATCAGTACATTTTTGAAAATACATCTTTTCAGGTCTGAAAATGTAGCAGAACAGAGATGAGCAGTGGAAAATGTCCTATTTTAAATGTTGATGCTTAGATAAATTTAATCCAGTCAGGGTTTATTGTAACTACACCTTTCACAAGTGTGGACAGAGCCGTGGAATTCCCCATCAGGGGCTTGTCACCCTTTGGCTTGGAAAGGCATCCCAGAAATCCTGCGCCAGAAGGTAGAGCCTGTGAAAGCATGGGGGTTCAGAGTACTTTGTTTTGCTGGTGTAGATAGGCATGTATTTATGCATTTTTGCATTTGTAAAATCAGTAATTTTTCAAATAATGTAAATGTAATATACTAGTTTACTTATAAAGGTACTGGGCAGAATCTATAGCTGCTACAATGTTTGATTATGAGAAATGTAACTTGATAAGGATGAAATGCAACTTGTAGAACCAAAGGAAATACACATTTTGGGTAGTGTTTCAAATTGTCTTCTGAACAGGAGTTTAATTACATTGGTTTTGATTAAACGAAGCTCAGTTCTCTCGAGATTTGTGCTAATCATAAAATGGATGAATGCAAAAACACCTTGTAATTTTATGTGGAATTATTATAATTAGGTTTATTGGATTATTGGCCTAATAAGAATGCTAGTATGTATTGGTTAGGATACATCTAATAGTTCACATTTAAAAAATAATCAGTACACTTTCTTCGGAATTTTCTTTTATTTCAATTTGGAGCCTAGATTACTTTGCCAAATGTATTATTTTCATAATGCAATAAAATATAAATTAGAAGAATATCATTGTGTGGAATTACTTTATTTGCCATAATAGTTCACACTTCCTCTCTCCCAACTACTCCTCCCCTAGTCACTTCAGGTGGTTTAGGATTCATAAGTGTTTCCTGGTTTCTAGGAGAAAAAGCTGAATGCAAGACTTTATTGCATCTCTGGGTCTTTAATGAAAATGGTTTTTCCGCGTGGAGGGTGCAGCTGACTTGAGGTGACAAACCTGGTATCTGACAAAATCCTGATTTACCTTGTAAAAAATTCTCTTTGGGAATAATATGGCACTAATTTGCATGCACAGATCTACAACATTTGCCTTAGAATCATTTTAGAACTGTCTCTTAATTTAGACACCTACCCTGGTTAGAAGTGTAGACTTGCCCTAAATGAAGAGAATGGGTTCTCGTTCTAGTCTGGGTTTTGGTTTCTTTATATGTAGTGTGCAGTTGCTGATGGTAGATAACACTTGGGGCTTTGGATTCAGAAAATAGTACTAATTAAAATGTGTCTGATTTTAAACATTTTTTGTTTAACTTCAACTATTTAATCTCTAATATATCCCTGGTCAACTTTATTATTTAGTAAACGGAGTTGGTAGTTTAAGTTTTGGGTAATCATGGGAAGACTGAGTCTTGCCCTAAGTAGGAAGAAGCACCATCTTGGGCCACTTGCCTATCTAGAAGGAAGAGTATACTATTTCCTCTTGTCAAAGTTTTAGAGCAACAGATATTTTAAGATTAAAAAAAATTTTTTTTAATGTTTATTTTTGAGAGTGTGTGTGTGTGAATGAGAGAGGGGCAGAGAGAGAGGGAGACACAGAATCAGAAGCAGACTCCAGGCTCCGAGCGGTCAGCACAGAGCATGGCGTGGGGCTCGAACTCACAAACGACGAGATCATGACCTGACCCGAAGTCAAACTCCCATCCAAGTCGACTGAGCCACCCAGGTACCCCCAGACATTGTTTTGTTTTGTTTTGTTTTTAAGTTCAGCAGTAGAGTTTGTGGTCTTGAGATTACAAACTTTGCTTCTCAAAGGCAATGGATTTTTTTTTAGTTAAAGAATGCCAGGAGTCCCGTTTTTCAGTCTTCATGTTCTCTTTTGCTCACTTCTGTATTTGCACAAGCTAGCTCTGTGCTTAGCAAGTAGTTAACAGTTAAAATCAAGTGGGGTTGTGGGTACTGTCTACACAGTCCACTGTGGGATTCCTAAATTTTACTAATCCTTTGATTACTCTGCCCACTTGAAGGGTTCTGTGTTCATCCCCGAAGCCTTTCTTTGCTGTGAGCCTTATGGTGTTAGGAGCAGTACACACAGTTGGATGTTCTTGACTGGAAATCCGTGAGCAGTTAGACTGAATTACTAGGAAATAAGCATCCCAATAACAGAAGACTTTGTGTAGGCCCAGCCTCCCCTGACCAATATTAAGATACAACACACCCACACCTGATAGGGGACAGGTGTTTCTAACTGGGACTCGAGTAGTCACACAGGCCAAGTCCTGCTTTAATGCGGTATAATGGGACTTGATATTTGGTTACTGCTAGTATTCGTAATTAATAGTATTAAATGCAACCAGCAGTTCTATCAAGAAATGTTTGCAGTTGAGTAGTCTTGCAAGTGTTCATGCTGCTTATATTTGCTGAGAATTTGAGGGTTAAATATGTGGTATCGGGCTGTCTTGGGATGTTCTTTGCATTGCTTGCCATGCTGCAGCGTGGAAGGGTAGGCTTAGGTGATGACTAACAATTGTCATGTGCACTTAGGGAGGCACACAGTCTTCTACTTTTCAGCTTGACTAGGTACCTAACATTAAGTGGGGTGGCACCTTGTATGAGTTGTGTATTTGGGGGCTCAAAAGAGTAGACTCTCCTTTTCTGACATTTGAGGAATTCAGTCACTTTTGGAGAACAAGTTTTTAACTAAAGGTGGTCTGAGACGTGAAGAGATGCACAGGAGAGATACATTAGTGCAATTGTGGCTGTCTGGGAAGGCTTCTCAGATTTGCCCTTGAGAGATGAACAGGACAGTCAGGGAGGTAGCAAGGTGTAATGGGCAGAATAGAAGGGCACAGTGATAAGGGTTAAGTGGGCAGTCTAAGTCCAGCTGAGGCACCTTGGGTAGGTTATAGTATCTCTCGGAGCCTTAGTTACCTCATTGTTGCAATGGGGAAATAATAGTATCTGCCTGGCAGTACTCTTTGGGCATACAGTGTAATTAAGGGTATAAAGCTGAATTTGGTTCAGAATCTGACATTTCTTTTAACGAGAAACATGGAGGGGAAGATATCTATTGTTCCTGGGGGAAGACAACAGTTTTGCCAGAATCAAAGTTGAGGCTTCAATCCTGGTCAGTAACAGGATAATTAATATTAGCAAACACTAATAGAGCACTTACTTTATGCCCCTCCTTACCTTTAGCACGTGTCATCTCTTTTAACCTTCCCATCAACCCTATGAGATGTGTAACCATTTATAGACATTTTATAGACAACCCTATGAGATGTGTAACCTTTTATAGACATTTGAGACAATGAGGTTACATTGATGTGTAACCTTTTATAGACATTTCAAAGGGTCCCTGGGACCCTTTGAAAGTGGAAGGTCTATGAGAATTAGGGCTCAGACTAAAACACCAATGGTTTGTGTTTGTTTTTGTTTTCTGTTTTTTGTATTGATTTGTTTCGTTTTTTACCATTATGGTCAGATCCCATCTAGTCTTGGAATGCCAGGAAGGAAGATGTTCCAGGTTTCCAAGAGTTCTCAGATCCACTGAGACTGTCCACGTTCAGGTACATCAAAGGGCTTTGCCAGTCACAAATCCGAAGCACTTGGTCTCACACTCCATGTACTTCACTGTTAACATTTATTTTTTTCTATCACCCATGATTTTCCACAAGACGTTTTGAATACATAATCCATTTTAAAAATTAGAAATGCGCACCTGGCAGAAAGTCAAATAAGATAGCATATACTGGACTGGTTTAGTTCTACTTCCTTTGCTTCCATATCCCTCAGTTATATCCTCCCCCTCGACCCTGAGGTAAGGGCTCTCACTAGTGGCCATAGTGCTTGAGAGCTAAGGTCCTGGAGCCAGCTTGCCGGGACTGGAATCCCAGCTCTGCGTATGTTAGCTGTGTGCGTATCTCTAAGGTGAGGATGAGGTCCCAGTCTCTGGGCCTGACTATCACAAGAGATCCTCGTTCTCCATGGTTTCCCCTCTCTTCCTGCCCATGGGGAGTGCGCCTCATACACAGTGAGAGGCACCTTACCTTTCCTGCCCTGTTTAATGTAGTTTTGTGATACGTCTGCATCAGTCCCTAGAAAGCCACCCCAGTCATTTTAACACTTGTGTTAGTATTTCAGCGTATAGACCAACCATACTTGATTAACCAGCTTCCCTTTAAGAGACCTCATGAAGCTTTGATCTGTGGCCACTGTTCACTCATTTTAACATGGGGACATAGGAAATCAGCTCACCCCTAATCCCTCACCCTGGGAAGAAATAGCAAACAAGCCATTGAACTTTATTCCTTAAAGAACTATCAAGTGATGTGTGAAATAGATGCCCTTGCCCCTGGGATGTGGTGCAAGAGAGGATGGGGAATTATCTGTTAGGCAAACCACCTGCTATAATTTCCAGCCATCTAAAATAGTAAGAGACACTATTATTTTATGTGAAGGAAGAAAACAATAGCTGCCCATTGAAATATGATACATGCTTAGTGATATTCCTGCATAGAACATGGGTCAGTCACAGCAGTCTCTCCTGGCTTGACATTTTCATCTCTTTTGATGAATTTTGTAATTTCTCCATTGTTTGTACTGCTTTGCCTCGTGCTGGGCAATCCTGCAATGAACGAAAATATAGCTTCTCCTCTTTGTGGGTATTTTCATTTGTTAGGCTCTTGGTTGTCACTTGGCAACAAAGTGTGGAATTTGTCTCCCACAATGACAAATACTTGCTTTACTAATTGCTCTTGTTTACTAATTACTTGCTGTTTTATTGTTGTGACTTTCACAACATAACAATTTTTTTCCCCCTGAAGGGACAGGATAAGTTTTTGTCTCCATGCAGAATTGCAGTGAAAGTTAAAGACGTTTTCAGCAGGAGTTCATTTCAACCCATGTCGTGTACCAGCAATGTACGTAGCTCGATTAGAGCAACAACAGCAGGGAACAGCAATGGCCACTTTGCATATGCTCTCTCGTGGTCACTGCCACAACCACGCTGGCCCATGACTCTTGAGAGACAGATGCATCCAGCGCTCCGAGAAGATGAGAGCGTGCTGGAATCAGACATCTCAGAAACAGCTGTCAACCCAGACAGTCATCTGTGGCCCCTTAGTTCATCCATACGTGTTTAGTAAGAGGCTGCTCAGAGCGTGGACCTGGGTGTACAGCAATCAAGACAGAGAAACAAGGTAAGTAGAAATATATGTAAGCCTGTGTGTGTAATATATGTAAGACCATCAGGAGCGCTGTGGAGCTAAGGAGGCGTATGGGGAATGAGGGAGGGTAGTTCTATTTTACATTGGGTGTCTCTGGAATGACATTTATGTTCAATGTGGCAGTTGTACCATTTCCTCTTTATGTTGAGAACATCTAATACCTACTCCTTAACCACGTTCAGGTATTTAACACAGTATTATTAGCTGTCTCATATGAACTTTAAAATCAGCTTGTGTGATTCCAGATAGATGATCTGTTGGCACTTTAATTTGATCATAATACATTGTAAAATTAACTGTGGAATGAAGGGCATCTTTATGATGTTGAATCTTTCCAGTTAAGAACATGCTATAGAGCTGATAAATGAATTCAGTGCAGTCACAGGATACAAAATCAATGCACAGAAATCTGTTGCTTTCCCAGACACTAATAATGAAACACCAGAAAGTGAAATTAAGAAAATACTCCCTTTACAATTGCACTGTGAACAATAAAATATCTAGGAATAAACTTAACCAAAGAGGTGAAAGATCTGTAAAAATAGATCTTTCATCTATAAAACACTGATGAAAGAAATTCAAGATGATACAAAGAAATGGAAATACATTCCATGATCATGGATTGGAAAAAGAAATACTGTTAAAATGTCTATACTACCCAAAGCAATCTACAGATTCAATGCAATCCCTATAACACCAGCATTTTTCACAGAGCTAGAACAAACAATCCAAACATTTGTATGGAACCACGAAAGACCTCGAATAGCCAAAGCAATTTTGAAAAAAACCAAACAAACCTGGAGGTATCAGAATCCCAGATTTCAAGTCATGTTACAAAGTGGTAGTAATTAAAACAGCATGGTACTGGCATAATAGACACATAGATCAATGGAATAGAACAGAAAACCCAGAACTAAACAATTGACAATTATATGGTCAATTAATCTTTGACAAAGGAGGAAGGAATGAATACACAATGGGGAAAAAGACTGTCTCATCCACAGAAAACTGGACAGCCACATGCCAAAGAATGAAACTGGACCACTTTCTTTCACCATACACAAAAATAAACTCAAAATGGATTAAAGACCTAAATGTGAGACTTGAGACCATAAAAATCTTTGAAGAAAGCATACTCAATAATCTCTCTGACATCAGCTGTAGCAACATTTTTCTAGTTATGTCCCCCGAGGAAGGGAAATAAAAGCAAAAATAAACTACTGGGACTACATCAAAGTAAAAGGTTTCTGCACAGCAAAGGAAACAATAAAACTAAAAGGCAAACTATTGAGTGGGAGAAGATACTTGGCAAATGACATGAGATAAGGGTTAATATCCAAAGTATATAAAGAACTGATTTATACCTCAACACACACACAAAAATAATCCAAGTAAAAATGGGCAGAAGACATGAACAGACATTTCTCCAAAGAAGACATCCAGATGGCCAACAGACACATGAAAAGATGCTCTATATTACTCCTTATCAGGGAAATGCAAATAAAAACTACAATGAGATATCACCTCACCCCTGAAACAGTGGCTAAAATAAACGACACAAGAGACAGTGTAGGCAAGGTTGTGGAGAAAAATGAACCCTCCTGTACCATTGGTGGGATGTCAGTTGGTGCAGCCACTGTGGAAAACAGTATGGAGTTTCCTCAAAAAGTTAAAAATAGAACTGCCCTACCATCCAAATACTGCACTACTGTGTATTTACAACCCCCCAAATACAAAAACACTAATTCAAAGGGATTCATGCACCCTTATGTTTATTGCAGCATTACAGTAGCCAAACTATGGAAGCAGCCCAAGTGTCCATCGATAGATGAATGGATAAAGATGTGGTGTACAGACACACACACACACACACAATGAAGTATTAGCCATAAAAAAGAATGAGATCTTGCCATTTGCAACAACGTAGATGGAACTAGAGGGTATTATGCTAAGCAATATAGTCCGACAAAGACAAATACCATATGATCTCACTCATATGTAGAATTTAAGGGAAAAAAAAATGAGCAAAGGGAAAAAAAGAGCAAGAGAGGCAAACAAGCAAGAGACTTTTAACTATAGAGATCAAACTGATGGTCGCCAGAGGGGAGGTGGGTTGGGGGGAATGAGTGAAACAGATGATGGGGATAAAAGAGTACACTTAAGATGAAATAGAAAATATAGAACATGATTTATCTTTCTGTTTACCCTGACGTTTGTGACTTCCATTATCTATTTTATTTTTCTAACTCAAGGGTGGGTCAGCTCTAGGCCGACCCACTGTCTGTTTCTGTATGACCCATGAGGTAAAGACAGTTTTCACCTTTTTAAGGGTTGAAAAAAATTAAAAAGAAATGTAATACTTTGTAACATGAAAAATGATTTGAAATGCAAGTTTCTGCGTCTGTAGTAAAGTTTTATTGAAATACAGCCACGTCCATTCCTTTTATGTTTTGTCTCCAGCTCCTTCCTCACCATGAAGGCAGAGTGGAGGAATGGCAATGAAAACTGTATGGCCCACAAAGCCTAAAATATTTATGAATTTGACTCATTGCAGAATGTCTGCTGACTTCTGTCCTTAGTGGTCATTGTCCTGCATACTTGCATTCTCCCAGTATGTGATTACTCAGGACTAGCCTGGTCCTCCATTTAAGACAATTGAGCACTTGACCGAAGTTGAGTTATTCTCCAGTTATATCCATTGGAGTAATAACCTATAATACCATTGGCAAAAGATTTAAAGTCTGGGGGCACCTGTGTGGCTCAGTCGGTTAAGCGTCCGACTTCGGCTCAGGTCATGATCTCACAGTTCATGGGTTTGAGCCTTGCATCCAGCTCTGTGCTGACAGCTCGGAGCCTAGAACTTGCTTCAGATTCTGTGCCACCCTCTCTCTGCCCCTCCCCCAGTCACAACTCTGTCTCTCTCTCTCAAAATTAAATAAACATTAAAAAAATTTTTCAATGTTAAAAAAGAGATTTAAAGTCTGTTTCCTCTTCCAGGTGACGTTTGCTTTTTTTCCGTTAATGGGATTATTTCTTTTGATAGGTACAGAATCTTTGGGGAAAGGCAGGAAAGAGACCATCTAACCAGGTGACTTGCTTCACAGAGGAGAAATGACAACCATCCCCCGCCCCACCACATTTTTTGTTGTCATTCGTGGCCCCCATGGAGGCAGAGCCATCAGCCCGGAGCCTCAAGTCAAGGGTTCCACAGAGCGGAGGACCAGCTTTGTGTTTGCTTTCTGTCTCGAAGCCACACAATCTCGTCTTCTCTTGTGGAGGCTTTCAGACAGCTGACAGCTGGTCCCTCCTGTGCCCTTCCCAGAAATATCTCTCCTCATCCCACCTCAGCTCCTACTTCTCATGCAGGAGTTGAATCTCGGTCCCAAATTGTATTAATAGAATTTGAATCACGATCTGGAGAAGAAACACATGTGTGATTCGACCTAATAATAGACACCTCCATTTATGACAGCCTGTAAAATTTTCTACCACGACTTAATTCCAGTAGAACGTGTTTCACGGTCATGTATATGAATCCATCAGAAACAAATGGTCTGTGTCGAGGTTCCAAAAGCCAGAGATGGGCTCTCAGTGCTGTGGTGTACATATAGCGCTGCACACGCACCCCAGGCCTGGGTTGGAAAGGAGTTGGCGGGGAGTTTTTCATGTATGTACATGGATGCCATGACTAGAACACATCGTTATGCTGAGGTGCTGCTTTCTCCTTTTGCGGTGTTAAAATCTTACTTTTACGAAACGCTGGCAGAGGTGAGTGTTTGTGGGTGGTGTGTGTGTCTTTCGTAAAATAAAATGTTGAGAACTCTTTGTTGGGCCCATGGGTAGACGATTGGTCAATATTTCAAAGCTATTATCGTTTACTCCTCTCTTGCCTGCCTGTACTGGAAAGGCTGGAAAGGTGACAGCTGGCCCTCAGCCGCATTGTGCAGCTCAGGCCACTGAGACAGAGGCGGAAATCCACAGGTAGCGTTCCTCGCTAGGAGGAAGTGCTTTGTTCTCTGCCTCTGGACCCTTTGTCTTCTCCCTTTGCTCTTTCTCTTCGTCCCTCAACCTGCTGTTCTACACATGACTCAGATCCATGTCTTGAAGCCATCTACCTCTTAGGAGGAGACAAGCACGAGAGTGAAAACCAGTGCATAAGGCTTGGCAGGGCAGAAACCAGAAATAAAACCCAGAAGTTTGGGAACCACACCTTGGTGTATCCGTGATTAAATTTGCCGAGTAGCCTCTTGTAAACCTTGGCCACAAAATCTTGTGATTGCTAGAAACTGAAATGAAATTTTGGAGATTTGATCTTCCAGTAAATTTTGAGTATCTGTTGGTTAAAAATCCTGTTTTTTTTTTAAAAAATATATAAAGAGACTCCTTCAGGGCAGAGGGTGGACTTTTTGCAACTCCTCCTCACCCTCGACTCCCCGCCCACCCCCAGACATGGTGCTAAGCAGCCTCATGATATTCTGTGACACCTGTGTCATTCAAGTGTTTTCTAAAGTATTTCAGCCATTAACCTGTTGCTGATATCAACACCATCTGAAAGTAAATCTTTAAATATATCTTGATTCACGGTGACAGGAATGCTTGAAGCAAATGGCAAGGGTTATAATTTTCATCAATTTATTTGAGTTAAAAACTGCTGAAATATTTCCTGGCATTTCTTGAGGAATTTCCTCCTTTTTAAATTATTTATTAATAGTAACAGAGACATTTCTCTTTAAACTGACACTCAGAATTGGCATTTCTCAAGTTACGCCACCTGTCCGACCTGGGCACGTGAAACAAACGGTCATTAGTGTAGTCATTTTGGCATCTGTTATGCATCAAGTGATTTAGATGTACTTTTCCTGATTTTCACATCCTGGAAGTAAGTACCATTATTCTGTTTCTTGTAGAGATTTTAAAAACGTTTCTCAGAGAGGTAAATTAATCTCTCCAATGACACACAGCTAGTTAAGTTTTGAACGGGGTTCTCCGAGATGTCAGAACCTTAGTTTTCCTCTGTCTCAACTCTGTGTAAAGGCAACTCATAACTTTTAACTGCGTGTTTAAAACCTTTTCCTATCCCCCCTCACCCTGCTGCTTCCAAACCAAACTATCCCGTTTATAAGATTACACAAGGTCAAAAGTTTCCCCTGAGGTTGCAACTCTCTAAGATGGTGCTAGAGATTGAATTGTTCTATGGTGAGAGTCCCTATGTGTTTTTTATTCTTTTTCAACAACTCTGTCTGCATTGTCTGGAGATTCTGAGGAAATTTTTCTGAAGGCTGTAATTTACAGAAGTCTCAGATCTCTTCTGTTTATGCGTATAGCTGTTGATCTATATGCTTTCAACGCTGATAAAAGAACTTAGAAAGAAGCATATTTGAGTCAATATGTCACTTTTAATTTTCTGTTAACTAGAAGTTCTGCAGCTTGTTATTATTACTGTTACCAATGTTGTACCAATATTTAGTTTTCCAAGCCTGCTCCCGAAGGGCGAAGGGCGGTGGGTGTGTTAGCAGTAGGAGATGCAGATCATGAAGAAAGAGACCAATATAACCCGCGTTTTTTACTGTCTCCCTACCTCGAAGTCTAAATTTCTGTCCTGGCTGCATGGAGAAGAAATGTGGCCTCATGGTGCCCTCTTGTGGTCGTGTGTTTAGTTGCAAGATGGTGGTGGCTTTCTTCTTTGCAAATATGAATAAAGAAAAAGAGAAGGAAAAAAGGTCTTGCATATGTTTTTAGTCAGCAACAAGTTTTGAGATGTGACAGTCCTGTCAAAACAAAACAATTCAACAAACTTCAAAGTAACCACAACAGAAGACGTGTAGATACATTTTGGAGTCTCATGACAGAGCCCTGCTGAAAAATGTGCCACAACCATTTGAAGGACAAACCAATAAGATGTGAAAGAGAAGTGGGGTAAGTTACACTCAGGTGTGTGGCCATTCGGACGGGGACCCACTAGGAAACCAGCTGAGACAGAGAGAGAGAGGCAGAGCATTCATGAAAAGGCGACACAGGGCTTCGATTTTCAATTCTCTGCTGCCGGAAATCTCCATTTGCTGCCCATGTTTTAAGACTGCAGGAAGTTCCTGGTTCCTTCACGTTAACTCATCCATCCAGGCAAGAACAAGACAGTGTCCCTGACTTCGTGGAGCTGACATTTTGTGTGTGTGGGGGGGGGCGGTGGGAGGGCACAGAACATAGACAAGGAAACATGCACCAGACATGACAGTCCTGTGGAGGAGATAAAACAGCAAAATGAGGCGGAGACAGAAACTGACAGATGGGAGGGGGAGAGGGAGAGGCGTCCGGATGGAACAAGTGGTTAAACTGTGGATTTGACTTGAAGGCAGACCTGATTTGTGGACAGATCATGTATGGACCCTGACCAGAAAAGGAGCGAGGGTGACACCAAGGGATCTGAGACGGGGAGCCTCCCAAGGGCACCACCATCGGCGGTTGGGTCTTGCAGACCATGACCTGGCAGTACCCAACAAGTGGATGCAGGATGCAGGATGCCCTGGGCTGACCGAGGGGTTGACCCACCTGCTGATCCACTGTACCTGTGCGCTAGTTAAGCCGTCTTCTCCCAGGGGAGAGGGCTTGCAGGCTCAGATTATGATTTCCATTCAAAAAGTTAAAAAAGAAAAAGAATTTACCCACTTGATCATAAACCTGTGTGATTTTTTTTTAATGTTCTTCCCATCCTGCTCACTCCAGGTAGCTGATTAATAGTTCTCAACCCGGTGCCCACGCTGGACGCAACAGCCCAGCAGAATGAAATCGCCACACAAGACAGCCACCAATTCCCGACTTTGGAGCAGGATCAGGAAATCACACCTGTGAGCACATTACAGCTTGCATTTTTATTTTTTAGTTTTTTAAATTTTATTTATGTTTAATTTTTTGCTTCCAGAGTTCCTTTTTTTTTTTTTGAGAGAGAGAGAGAGAGAGAGAGAGACAGAGAGACAGAGAATCTTAAGCAGACTCCAGGCTCAGTGCAGAGCCCATTTAGGGGCTCTATCCCACAACCCTGAGATCATGATTTGAGCCTAAATCAAGAGTTGGGCATTCAACTGACTGAGCCACCCAGGCACCCCTGCATTTTTAAATAATTGAAAAAAAAAACCCAAAGGAAATTGTTTCATATTGTGTGAAAATTGTATGAAATTAATGTCCACAAATAGAGTGTCATCAGACCACAGCCACACCCATCATGTCACCCAATCGTGCTTTCGCACGTCTGGGACAGGGTTAAGGGGTTGGGTCAGAGGCCACAAGGCTGGCAGAACCCACCGTGTTCACTACCTTGGTTCTTTAAGAACTTTTCCAACTCCTGCCACAGAGTGATCCCGTATTTCTTTTGCCTTTGAAATTTTAAAAATCTGTCTTAATCTCTATATTGGAAGGCTAACGCAATCACAGGATTTAAGGTTTTCAAGACATGAAATCCCATTCCTGAGCGACTCTGTGAAGACTACCAGTGGCTTCTACGTCCTTCCAGATAAATTGTATGGAGATATAACCAAATATCCAGAGCCCATAGCTTTCTGCTTCATTCTTTAAAAAAAATTCTTTTTAATGTTTATTTATTTTTGAGAGAGAGAGAGAGAGAACAAGCAGGGGAGGGGTGGGAGGGAGGAGGCAGAGGATCCAAAGCAGGCTCTGCTCTGATAACAGCGGGCCTGATGTGGGGCTCAAACTCACAAACTATGAGATCATGACCTGACCGACTGAGCCATCCAGGCGCCCTCTACTTCATTCTTATACATACAGATGGAAGTATTTGATAGAATTGTTCTGGATTGTGATTTTTTTTATTACACCCAAGAGTGTATCTTGATTTTTCCCATAATAGTTACTAAAGATCTTCTTTTTTCTTTTTGCAATTGCTGAGTCATTCCTTTATACAAGTTTACCTATACTATTATGAATTTAATCCAGAATATGTGCAACTCATCTCCTTTCAATGGGCTTTTAGGCTCTTAACATTTTTTTCTTTGCTAATACAGAGAGTCCTTCAATTAATAACCTTATGTACATACCATTTCACAAGTAGACAACCATATTTGTAAGATAAAGTTCTAGAAGTAGGAATTCTGGCTCAAAGTGGTTGTGCTATTTGCTTTTGAAATAACTTCTCCTCCAGCCCTTCTCTCTCCCTTTACCTTTGTCTGTCTGTCTGTCACTTTCTCTCTCGTCTCTCCCTTTTCCTCTCTTTCTCCACTTCCTTCCTGGAAGTGGGCGCTGGGATCCTGTGCTAGAACATTTGGAGGGAGTGCCTAAGGAGTATGGAGAATATTTAAGGTTCTCTCTCCAATCACGATTCAAAGCGTGGCCGGCCTCCGTCTGCTTTTGGAGAAGACAAGGCAACGATCCTGAATTCTAACTCGAAGACCCTGTGGGATCCTGAAAGCTCTTTTTCCAAGTGTTTCTATCAGGACCACTATTCACCTATTCTTTCCCCCGATGGGCAAAACATGCATTTGCAACACCCAGTGTGGGGACTTCATCTCTGAGTGAATTGGACACACCCTAGGATATCATCATCAAGCAAAATAGCTTATGAAGATCCTCAGAGAAATAAAAATAGAATGACCCTACGATCCAGTAGTTTCACTTCTGGCTATTTATCTGAAGGAAAGGAAAAATACTAATCCCTGTTGGATTTCCCTGCCTGGCAAAAAAATAACACTTTCACAGAGGTAAATCCTTACTGTGGACCGTGAGACTGCCGTGACAGACAACAGCCCATTAAAAAGCTTAGTGGAAAGCACCACATGGGTTGAGACCAAGTCCCTTGAGGGCATAGAGCTCTGAGTCTGAAGAATACCCAGTCAGAAGCCAGCTTCCTGCCCTGGCTTGGCAGGAGGGACTGTGGGAAGCTCGCTGGGTTGCTGGCTCTGGGGAGGGAGCCGGTAGCGTGGGAGGGGGACTCTGAGGGGGGAGCAAGCCTCCACCTCCACCGTTGCAAAATAACATGCCTGCTCTCGCTCTGCTTTCCCCCGAGGGCCCCATGCCTGCTGCGGGCTGGCCGTGGAGCCAACGCAGAGGGCTCTCTGCAGACCCCCTCCAAGGACACACCGGAGATCAGAGCATCTTCTCTTGGTAGCCACCCTCACCGTTCACTGGCTACGTCCTGGTTCCTACTGGTGCCAGGCCCTGGCTGCCTCCCAACGTGTGGATGGCAGGTACTCTTGGTTTCCAAGAGAGGTTTATCATTTCAGTCTTAGTCCCATTACATTAGTTTTAATTGCACCAAATTGGATTATTTGAAGACCTACTGTGGGCTTTCGACTGTGCATGGTTCTGTGGAAAACTGCAAAGCCAGCACAGCGGCTTCAGGAGTTTACATTTTCCAGATGCAGAGCATCAAAGTGTAGGCCACCATGCCACGTAGCAGCTATGCAAACATGAATAGCCTCCTCACTTTTCCAGGCCTCAGTCTCCTGATCACTAAAATGGGTAGAGAAACAGGACTTGCTGTTGAAAGAATTAAACACCAGGCATTGGGCACCTGGTAAGCCACCTGCTGCATAACCCCAATACGTGTGGCTGTTAGCAAATCATCAGTTACACAGGAGTAACAGCAACTCCTACCTCCCAGGGTTGATCTGACGCTTAAATGCTTTAGTCCCCGTAAAGGGCTATAATCAGTGATTTAGCTACTGTCAGGGCACTCACTGGAGGCCATAGCCATGTGATGTCTTGTTCTGTGTGAGCCAAACCAAGCGTCCTCTCAAAGTCTCTTTCTTCCAGTCTGTGAAATGGGCACGATGGTAATTTTGCTTTCTGGGCTCATCATAAGGACTAAACACGTGTTCTTGGGACAGTTCAGCCTGCCCCAAGATCCGGTGGCCTTTATGATTCCAACCTGGCAGTCTGTTGTTGCTGCCCATTTAGTTCAAAGAGCTCAGCCTGGGAAACCGACCATGTCAGAGGACAAGCAGACAGAAGGCACTTTCAAAATATCCTAGGGAGGCTGCTGGGTGAGTGGCCCTATCCATGAGTTTCAGTTCTAACCCTGTTAGTACCCTGCTTGGTCACTGTGTGCAGGTCACTTGCTCCCCCTGGGTCTCCGTTTCCCAGCTGTATGATGTGGAGTTAGATAAAGCAGAGGGGTTTACCCAGGGGTGTGCCTCAGGCCCACTTAGAGAGTTTGAATATACACGCTCAGTCCCTAGCCGGGGGTTCGGAGGCTCTGGTGGAGGACCCTAGGAATCTGAGTTGTAGATGAGGGCTCCCAGGTGTTCTGATGCCCCCACCAGCCAGAACGCCGGTAGATCAGGGTGTCTCTGGGTGCCCCCAGCCTTTCCTATCCAGTAATTGAGGGGACTCTTGGAAACGAGCCTTGCATGGGCTCCAGAAGGAGCTTGGTGATGGGACTTCCTGTGCTTGGGGTTCCCGCCACATGGGGACAGGGAGGTGGTGTTATTTCTGTTCCTCAGGTTGGGGGAAGGGAGAGAAGAAGGGTAGGTGCACCTGGCTTGTCTGGGATCTGGGTCCGTGACCTCTGGGTAGTTTCCAGACCAACAGGCTGGGTGGGAGATATAGCCCGCAGTTCTCAGGGCAGCTCTGTGGGCTGAGGGGAGGGCGTTTGTCCCCCCGCCCCACCACAACAGTCCAAACCAATATGGGAGGAGCCAAAGGGACCCAGCAAAGTTGGTTGATTCTTGTTTAATAGTTCATTTCTTTCTAATGACTTCACTAAACAAAAAACCCCAGCCTCCTCCAGGGGAGATGAACCTTAAGAGTGTTTTTCAGCTCCCTAAAATACTAGTAGTAGATGAAGGAGTTATGCAAATTGTTTCCTAAATATGAAATGTTGTGACTCTGTATTTTCTTTTCTTTTTCTTTTTTTTTAAAGTCCATTTGTTTGTTTCGGGGGCGGAAGGGAGAGAGAGAGAGAGAGTGCAGGGGAGGGGCAGAGAGAGTGGGCGAGAGAGAATCCCAAGCAGGCACCGAGCTGTCAGCACAGAGCCTGATGTGGGGCTCAATCCCATGAACCATGAGATCATGACCTGAACCCAAATCAAGAGCCAGATGCTCAACCGATTGAGCCACCCATGCACCCTTGTGATTTTGTATTTATTGGCCTTAAATTATTTTTAACAATAAGCCTGACTATAAATGAACATCTGTCTATTTTTCATGTGACTAAGGTCGGGCGGACCCTAGACTAAGTCTTCACCTTGCCATTGACTAGCCGAGTGACCCTGGACAGGTCATTTCATTTCCCTGTGTCTTAGTTCTCCTAATTTTAAAGTGGAGAAAAATAAAATCTACTTCTGGGGGTTGAGGTGGCGGATTGGGATTTCCAAATATTGCAGCAGCGTGATCTCCCATTGCACATGCTTTTTGTTTAGTGTGAGCTCAGCAGTCCTTCCAGCAAGAGATGGCCCGGCCTCCTTGAATGTGGCCCGGGCTGCAGTGTGACAGAAGTGGTGCCCTGGCACTTCTGAGGCTGGATTAAAAACATACCACCCACGTCTGCCTTTTCTCCTGAGCTCCCTCCTCTTGGAGCATAGCCAGCATGCTGTGAGGAAGCCCAGGCCAGCCTTTGGAAAGGGTTACGTGATGGCCACATGCAGGCTCAGTGATATCCCCTTGCCAATGGGCAGTTTCAACCACCAGACATGTGAATGATGCCTCCAGCTGATCCCAGTGCCCAGCCCTAAATCACCCCAAGCCTCAGCCCCAGACACTGGGACAGACACAAGCCGTCCCCGCCCTGCCCAACAGGAATTATTGACCCACACAAACTTATGAGCATAACAACATGGTTGATATTCTTTGGCCATGAATGTTGAATTGTCTTTAAGTTTATTTATTTATTTTGACAAAAAGAGAGGGAGAGAGAGAGAGAGAGAGAGAGAGAGCAGGGGAGGGGCAGAGAGAGAAGAAGAGAGAGAATCCCAAGCAGGGTCTGCACCGTCACCACAGAGCCCGATGTGGGGCTTGCATTCATGAACTGTGAGTTCATGGCCTGAGTCAAAACCAAGAGTCCGATGCTTAGCTGACTGAGCCACCCAGGGACGCCTCTTTTGCCATGAATTTTGGGTGGGCATTTCCTACGTAGCCATAATAACTGGATGGGATGGTTGCTATGAAAATCAAATATGATAATGTATGTCACGTGTTTAATTGTCACGTCTGGCATCATAGTGGGAGATTTTGACCTGGACAAGCTTACAGAGATGCAGTAGGGATGTAAGGGGCTTTTGTAAAATCCTGTTCTCAGTTAGAGAAGACACGTCCTTACCAAGACTCAGGAAGCAGTTATAAAAATTGACCATCACCACGCCAGGAAACAAGTCTCAACTCATCTAAAATTACTGCTATCATAGCTCATCTGCCATAGGCCAGGCACCAAGATACCGCAGTGAACCAAGGAGAGAGAGAGAGAGGGAGAGACGGACAATAAGCACAAAACGTGGCAAATACCTACTATGTCTAGTGGTGGTAACTTTTTTATGGAGACAAAAGTACAGTGGAGCAGAGAAGACAGGAAGTGGTGAGCTGAGCCTGTCATTGTACACAGGGTGGTTCAGGCAGGCCTGTCAGAGGGGACATTTGAGTGGACAGAGGAAGGAAGTGAAGGAGCGAGCCTTGCAGGTATCTGCGGGAAGAGCATCCCAGGAGGAGGGCACAGCAAGTGCAAAGGCCCTGAGATGGGAGGCACTAGATGTTCGAGAGCGGGGAGGGCGGTACATTTTCCACCAGGCAGTTAAGTCAGCAATTAATAATTAAGTAAAAAGGGGAAATGCCTTCACGTGTTTGGAAATGTAAAACTATTTCTAAGGAACTTAGGGGTCAACAAATAAATCATAATGGGAATTTGAGTGCTTAGCGCAATGCTTGGCTTGTTCTAGAGCAAATCTGCATACAAACGAGGGGCCTAGTGGGTGGCTGCTCTTGGAGGCTAAGGGGCACCCAGCAGCCACCTAAGAGACCCCTGAGTTCTAGGCCCCCTGAGGCTTAAGGAGGCAGGTAAATAGGGCTGTTGGGTAAAACACAACATGCCCAGTTCAATGTGAATATCAGATACACAATAAGTAACTTTTTAGGATACCTGTATCCCAAGCATTTATTACAGGGGCCAAGGGTAGGCTGCCTCCAAATGGGCCTCTTTGGGATATTGATTATAAAGCCGGCGTCCATCTTGCCAGCCCAGAGGGAAGAATGGACACCAGAGGTCACCTCAAACCCAGGCACGGCTGGACCCGCCAAGGAACACGGAGGCTCTCAAAGAAGCCTGTAGGACAAGTACTGAACCAGCACTTCCCTAGAGATAGAATCACCAGATGTACCTCATGAATTCTCCAGTAAAAAGAAGAAAGGCATTCCCCCTCCTAGAATCCAAGTCTCTTGAGGTGGAGAAGGCCACCGAGGGGGCCGGAGGGACCCGCTTTAGAACAGCTGTCAGCATGGCCCAACAGGCCTCTGGTCTAGGGCCTGCACCTTCTTGGGAGACCCAGCCCCAAATTTTGCCCTTAAAAACCGTCACTGGCAAGTCATCAGGAGTTCGGGTCTTTTCCAGCATTAGCTCCCCACTGTCCTGGGGACAATAAATAGCCTATCTTTCTTCACTGCAAAAGCTCCGTGTTCGTATTCACTGATTGGCTTTGCATCAGGTGGACAAACTCTTCCTGGGTTTGGTTATGATTATTTTACACAAACGTTTCTTAAGAGACAGCTGTGTAAAAAGGACACTCAGACCCTCCTTTGTCCCCCTGAAAGCCGGAAATAAATCTCCCATGTGACAGGTGCTCGCCCTGCACCTCGAGGTAGAGAGACATCCTTGTTGCCAGAGAGGGGACATTTGGAGCCCAGAAGGTTGTATCAATAACTCTTGTGACTTTTTACTAATTTACTGCCCCAGCCCAGATTCTGCTTAGAATTCCTTACTAATTGAATCTCCCGAAGTTAACTTTTCTTTGTTTTCTCCGTTCCTCATGGATTTACTGTCTTTTTGTCTAACATGTATGAAAAGTGCCCGCCTCGGTCATTTCTTTATGTCTCAGTTTCCTTCCTGGGCCTCCATGCTCATGTAGGAAAACTTTGGTTTTCTTCTCCTGTTAATCCGTCTCCTGTCAATTTGATTCTTAGTCCAGCTGGAAGACCTTGATGGGTAGAGGAAGAATTTTTCCTTCCCTGTGCAATATTTGTGATATATGTATGCTAAAAAAAAAAAAATTCGTTGTGTATTTGAAATTCAAACTGACCCGTATGTGTGTGTGTGTGTGTGTGTGTGTGCGCACACACACATGTGCACAATTTCAATCTGGTCATCCTAGCAGGACACTGCAGGAGTGTGAGGGAAGGGTCTGAGGGCAGAGTGGAGTCACATCTGCTCTGGGCAGCCGTTAGGGTCTGTGGTTGGGGGAGCACCTGGGTGGCTCAGTCGGTTGAGCGTCCGACTTTGGCTCAGGTCATGATCTCACGGTTCGTGGGTTCGAACCCCGCGTCAGGTTCTGTGCTGACAGCTAGCTCAGAGCCTGTCTTCGGATTCTGTGTCTCCCTCTCTCTCTCTGATCCTCCCCTGCTCACGCTGTCTCTCTCTCTCTCTCTCTCTCAAAAATAAATAAAACATTAAAAAAAGAGAGAGAGAGAGAGGGTCTGTGGTTGGTGGGCTGCTCTGTGAGGTCTTCTTCTGCTTCCGCTCGGCCCTGGTTCACGTCGCTCAAGGAGGTGCACCTGGGGGACTCGTCTTCCCAGCAGTCTGAGGGGCTGGCCCTCCCGGCATGCTCAGCGCCAGGGCGGGGCCCACGGGCACCCCCGGGCGCAGCCCCGCCCTAGCCTATGTCTGATTGTCGCTGCTGCGGTTGGGCGCTCCTGGACCCCAGGCGGTACGGAGGGCTCAGAACATTGTCACTCAAGCATGGGGAAACGGAGGACCCTGGATCTGGGACTAGATCCACCTGGGTCCCACCTTTTGTTTTGGAAAACAAACAAGAATGCCGCCTAGAATCTTCTAATGGAGAAAAAAGGCCAAGCCCGTCTACTGTGACTTCAGTTAACACGGCATTACTTTTTTTAAGTGTGGGTTGCTGGTGTGTAAAGTGGTGATACCTGTCCCTTCGCTCGGATTCAAGGTGGGAATGGGGTGAGAAGCTGTGTGTGGAAAGTGAGACCGTGCCTGGGGCCCCGTACATGGCATCTCGGGGTCTTCGCGGCGCCGTCTGGGGGGCGGGTCTGGAAGCCCGTCGCGTTGGCTTCACGTGGGCTGGAGGGTGTCATTCTTGAAGAAGGGCAGTGGGGTGACCTGCTCAGGAAGATTTCCGGAGCCCCAGACCCTGGCTTTGACCCCCTGCTTAGTATTGGAAGCTTTCTGGGCCTCCGTTTTCTCATGTAAAGTAAAAAACAACACTTGCTCCCGGGAGCCAAGTAAGAATGCACCCAGGGGTCGCTTCTGGTACATTCTGACCCAGAACGGGTACCTGGTGAAGCTGTTCCTGACACCGGCAGGCCCACTGCTGCCCCGGACGCCTCTCGGCGTGTCTAGGTGTCCTGGGGAGCCCTGTGGGGCTTCTAGAAATGGAGAGACAGGGCCCATGGAGGCGAGCGAGCGCAGTAAGGGCTTTTTTTCTTCTAGAAACTTCTTTCCGGGGCAAGACGTCCACAGGAGGGAGCTCGAGGAATTATTTGATCAGGGAAGTCCCCACGGTGTTCTAGAAAGTTCCAGAGGGCACTCGTGGCTAATTGCTCTGGTGGCTACCAATGGTCTTATTAAGTCTTTCGCTGTTTAACAACCGGGGATTCGAAATTTTTCTTGAACATTGGAATGAGCTCTTTATACATTCCCTCAGCCTCTTACCATGTTAATGCATATCCTTCCCCCTTGCTCCCCCAAATTGGCTGTTTCTGGGCCTTAGATTCACCCGGAAGAATTTGTCTCAAACAATGCAGACGCTTGTGCATTTCGGTCACCCTCAGATGGTGACGGGCCTGTGGAATTGAACAAACTGAAGAAGGTGGAGGCGTGATTGTGCAACCAAGCCTCTGAACCGCTGGTCCGATTCTGCTCTGCTATTTGTAATTTCTTCCTTTGGCTAAGATGCAGTCATTCACTGTTCGATTAGAGACCAGCCGTTCTCAATGTGCGGCGCTGTGGTCTTGGGACCATCAGCAGCACCTGCTACCGTGTCAGAACTGCAAATGCTCGGGTCCCACTGCAGACCTACCGGATCGGAAACCTTTGGGGCTGGGACCCACATGCATGGTTGAACAAGAACTTCAGGAGATTTTGATGCGCCCTGAAGCCTGAGAACCACTGCAGTGGGCTAAATATTTGCCTCTTGAAGTTGAGTTTTAAAATTCCATCTGCACTTGGACTCGCGGTCTGGTTCTAAACCCTGCCTTTCTCCCCGGATGTTAGGAATCTATCCCCGAATCATTAAATGTTTCTTCCATTTATGAGATTTGGAAACATTTATTGAGCACCCATTGCATGCCAGGCCTATGTATAGGGGCTTCACACATGCTCCTTCCTGGTCTTGCAAATGCTCAAAATCTTGGGACAGATAAGACCCTTATGTGGGTGTTAAAATACACACCATCAGTGCCAAAGAAAACTGGCAAAAAAAAAAAAAATCTTTATGGGGGGGAATATAAAGGTGGGAGGGATGGTGCCTAATTATGGGAAATAGGGAAAGGCTTCATGGGAGGGCCTTTGGAATCACCTGGCATAGGGAGGGCTGATTTTCTTTGCCTTCAGCAGACAATGACATCCAAGGTAGTAAGAAAATGTGTCTCCTCCCCGCCTGCCCTTGCCACCTTTAGAAAGCCTGTGTCAGCTTTTTGGAGTGTGTCCTTCTCTTGTGTATACAGATACGTTGCACACACAGATGCCCACGGACATCTCACCACATCCTTACTACTGGCACGGCTTTTCCCAGCAGTAAACGCACCATCCCTGCAGGTCCGTGGACGTGGTTTACGCTCATTCTAATAGTGTCTAGAATTCCATAGTGCAGAATGCCTCACTTATTCACCTGTTGTCTCTCCGATGGGCTTCGGCATAGTGTGTGGGGCCACTTACAACGAACGAGGGGTCCTTCTGATAGGTTGGGATGGTGGGGGGAGTCCAGTTACTGTTCAGAGAGGGTCAGAACGTCGGGCACTTTTCAACTTGAGCAGAAGAAAACACTTGTTTCAAGAAAGTGGTGGAAGAGGGGCGCCTGGGTGGCCCAGGTGGTGGTGTCCGACCTCGGCTCAGGCCATGATCTCATGGTTCATGAGTTTGAGTCCCACTGACAGCTTGGAACCTGCTTCCCATTCTTTGTCTCCCTCTCTCTCTCTGCCCCACCCCTACTTGCGATCTGTCCCAAAAATGAATAAATGTTAAAAAAAAATTATCTTAAAAAGAAAGTGGTGGAAGATACTGGTTTTTCTTTGGGAGATGCCTACAGATTAAAAAAAAAAGTTAAGAGGAATGAACTTGGTAGGGTTTCTCCAGTGATCTGATTTCCAGTAGCACTGCCCCCACCCCCGCCCCCCACATTCAGATGATCTGGGATCTATTCTTGGAGCCCACGCAAACGTCCTGCGTTTGCCATCTGTCTTAGACTTGACAGAATCCAGCCCCAAACCTTGACTTCTCTTCTCCCTTCTCTCCCCTCCTGGGTGGATTTCCCTGGAAATCACCTTCACATATTTCCATAAATTTGCACCAGAGTCATCAAAGGGGATTGCATAAGAAATGTTGGCAGCCCAGTGAGGCTTTGAGCGCTTCAGATCCGGTCTTCTTGGCAACGGGAAGCCCTTTCTTGCTCAGCATAAACAAACCCAAGCACTCCCCCCCAAATCCCCTTCCCCTCAAGGTTCAAGTTTGCTTTGAAATCCACAGCAAAGGATTCTAGGTGTGGCCTTTTGGCAAAAGCCTTAATTCCCATTATCTTAAGAGACTGTCCCCATTACTCTCTCCCTCCCACATATAATTTAATAGAAGTCATGTGTGAGAGGGGATTATCCTTCATTCATCTGTAGTGAAAGGTCATCTTCAAGTCCCAAAGACCACTTCCGGTGGTGCCTGGGAGCAGGCCAGTATGAATGCTGGTGCCGCAGTTTGACTAATGGCCACCAGAGGGTGCACTATACTTGAAAACTACCTGGTTCCTCCTCTCCAATCTAGAAAAAGAGGCTGTTAGTCATATAGGAGAACCAATTCCTGTATAATATAGGAGTTGTCATCTCCCCTCCACATGTGGAACAGCTAATGAGATAAAGCAAGCGGTTTCTTGCTGGGAATTTGTGGATTCAGGGAGAGACCTGTCTAGTAATGCAAATATTAAATTCTGTCAATAATTAATACCACTGTCATCTCATGAGTGTGGAGCAGGTTGGCTGTAATCATTGGTATTTACAACTCAAAGTGGACAGTGCATACAGGCTTATTTCCTGCCTTAATGAGTAAGTCAGAACCTGCCTCGGAGGCCCTGTTAATTGTTAAAAACTGATCTTTGAGCAAGGTTGTAAATAAGGGACAATAACATTTTGGTCCCCAGAACCTTTTTGATAATTATCTTCAGCTGTCTCATGGAGCCATAAAGAGACCGGTGCTGTACCTGTTCCAGGTAAAATGATGGGTTTGAAAGCCCAGGGAAGGACTGAAGGTGGTGACAACAGTGCCTGACCTAGCTGGATTCCTCTAGAAAGACTTCTCTTGTCCACCTCCCCTGCCCCTGATGCTTGCTGTGGTATGGGCGCTGGGCCTCATGGGTATTACTGTGCTCCTCTCCTGATCATCTAGTGAGGTGGGAGCCCTGGAAAAATAAGGAACTGCCTCAGAATGGTTAATATTTACCCAGGGTCGTATGTGGCAGAACTGGAATCTGGATCCAGGTCTGTATGCCTCCATTCATTCGTTCATTCATTCACTCACTCATCAGACATCTGTTTTGTGCCCTTTGCTCTAGGCTCTGTGCTAGGTGATGAGGATACAGTAAGGAATAAGGAAGATGAGATCCCTGCTCTTACACAGCTGATACCCTAGGAAGGAATGGCAGACTCTAATCTGATGAAAAACACGATACTTTTGATGAGCACGCTGAAAACAAAAAGGAGATTTGATGGTGATGGGGGTGCAGGAGAGAAAGAGTGTTTGGGGAAGGCTTCACGGAGAGGGGGCGCAGGAGTGAGTGATGAGAAGTTTCCATCCATGACCAGATCTGGGGAGGAACATTCTAGGAGGAAGGCTCAGCCAAGGCAGAAGCTCTGAGAGGGGCCCGGCTCAGCAGGGTAAGAGACGGAAGGCCAGTGAGGCTGGGGCTCAGTGAGGGAGGATGAAGGACCCAGGGGGCATGGGGGGCGAATGGGCTGGGCCTGTGTACGCTGCGCCCTTCGCCACCACCCCACGGCTCCCCTCAAGTCTCCATGAGAGTCCAGCTCCCAGACATATGTGCTGCTGTCAGATGCAAGATGAGCCCATGGCTGGATTCCAGCTCATTTCACCTTTTTTTTTTTTTTAAACACTTAATTCATCCTTACTGGCCCCTCTGATTCCCAAAGGAAGACCCAGCTGCCAGTTCCCTCTTTATTTTAATATCTCTCCGGGTTCCTCCATCTGCTTTGGATCAGGGTAGAAACTGTCATTGTCACCCCTGCCAAATCAAGCCCTACATCTTTGTTAACCTAACTGGCGCTCACACACCCAATCTTCAGATCAAGGGCAAGCCAGGCCTTTGGGATGACCGGAGGGAAAAGACAGCTCGGCTGACTTTGAAGGGAGCATCCTGGGTGATGCGTGTGTGAGGACAGTCTTAGTGGTTCGTTCACAAATGTGGGAAAATGGAAACCACTGAGCCGTCCAAGCCCAGAAGCTGGTTAACTAAATTTTGATCTCTTCATATAATGGAATATCAGGCGGCCGTTAAAATAAAGACCGGAGCCATACTCGTGACCTAAAATGATGACTGCCGTATATTAAGAGAAAAAAGAATGGAAAATAGGCTGTCGTCGGGCTCCACGTTCGAAGAGGTTTCAGCTCCTTGCTTGGGATGACGGGTGCCAGGAACAAGTTTTGAAGGATTCACAGGAGAGCATTAACTGGCCTTCTGTCTGGGTGGTGGGGTTTGGGTAATCTTGGGGTGAGTAAGCACTCTCTTGCCCACTGTTCTAAGGATGAAGCTGTCCACACTTCTCATGCCTACGAGGCCGTCGGCTGTCTGACTCGTCTTCATTCGTTTCCACTTCAGTGTCCTGATCTGCCTGCTGTTTCTCTGAGCCCGTGGGCCACCTCCTTTACTCCAGCCAGTCTTGTCCCTTCCTTCCTCACGGACATTGTACAGGCTCTTCCCTTGGTCGGGAATCCTCTTCCCTGATGGCCTGCCTCAGCCACTTTACCTTTGCTTCCTCTGTGGGCTCAATCTTCACATCCGCAGGAAACCCCGTGCGCCCTCCCTACCCCCCGGAGGGCTGCCAGGCTGCCCTGCTCCTGAAGGGCTCTGCTCGGGCCCTCCCGCACCTGTACCCCAGCTGCGAGAAGTGCCCAGTCTTTCCCCCGCTAGAATGACGAATTCCAAGAACATGGGAGCAGGGTCAGCCTCATTCCTGTCTCTCCTCTGTGTCCCACGCTCGCAACAGCTGCTCAGAGCTGTGTTGAATGAATGATGCAAATACCTTCCTGTCCTGCTTGTGTTCTTAGAACCAGCCTCTGTCCTTACTTTGAGAAAAAGAAATAATAAAGAATGAAAACATTCTTCCTGCCAGTATATGACCCTCGCAAGAATGTAAAATAATTCAGAGAATGTTAAATTACCTCTGTTACATCATTTCTGGGTTCAGAACACTAGAACTATTTTCATTTGGGGGGGAAAAAAGCAAAGAAGCAGAGGTAAGACATTACCATATCCCTTCCTTTCTCGAAGGCTGTGGTGTGGCTGAGTGTGGGCTTTAGAGTCAGACTGAAATTTTCCCCGTCCGGCCCCAGTTTTGACCAGCTGTGTGACCTTGGGCAAGTGGCTATACATCTCTGATTCTCGATTTACATTTACTAAGTGGAGAGAGTAATACTGTGTAGGCTATAGAGTATTGTGAAGGCTATAGAAGCTTTGATCATTTGAAAGTCCCAGGAAAACGGACACTGTCTGTTTTGTTCCCTGCCATGATCCGAGTCCTAGGACAGGACGTAACACGTAGAAATGGTTCCGTATATTGGAGGTAAATATTCAGGAGTTCACGTACCTCCCGAGATGCATTGTCAGCCTTACTCCATTCTGTCAGGCTGCAGAAGTGGGGAAGATGCTTCTTGTTTCTTTGCTCGCTTTAGAAGCACCGCACCTCTGAGGTCAAAACCTGTGGATGTAGAAAAGGGAATTTTGCCCTTTGGGTTTGGGGAGCAGCAGCCCTCGGTAATGAGACTGTGAATGGCCCTGGGTTGGTTGCCTGTGGTGATGTGTTTCCGTCTGGCCACTGAGATGGAGCCTCCTGTGACCAGAGCTTTTCTTCCTGGCCTCCTGTCGCTTGCTCGAGGCCAGGGGGCAACACTTGGCTGCCATGTCATGGCCAGATCTCTGGGTGTTCCTTTGATCTCGTTGGCTGTAGGCAAACCCCTCCTCTCCTTTTCTTTGGCCTAATGAATTCGATTCAGACTCTTCATTGAGAGTCTTTGCTCTTTACTTGCTATCTTTTTGCCTCTGTGCATTTGGGGGACCGTTTCGAAGAGAACCTGTATCCAGAGGAACGCTCTGGAAAACAGGAAGAACGGACACACGGATGAAGGGCTCCCAGCAGAACCGAACTAAACCTATAAACCAATTTAAAAATGAAATAATTTCGGTTTCATACCTAGCAGCTTTTGTTAGCAAATTCACTGGGTTTGCTTTTCCAGTCCTGAGAAAGGAACGGATTTGGAACTCCTCGGAGCCTGGGGATATTTACGGGAATTAGTTCTGGCACGCCCCACCAGTGTCCTCCGTGTTTTCTTGGAGAAACGTTTGCCAGTTGGGTCTCAGCTGGTGTGCTGAGCACAGGCCCCAGCCCGCCCCGGGCCTCCTGGCGGGCATCGGAGGACGGACGTGCCAGGCCGGCTGAGGCCACCTCGCTGCCAGGACCCCCGTGCCCAGCTCTGGTTTGTGCTCTGGGTAGCATCCACACACCTCGAAGGAAAGGACACTCTGACCCCCCTCTGGCTGGGAAACAATGGGTGCACGTGACGACTTAGGTACCTTCAAGCGCACCCGCACAAGCCCTTGAAATCCCAATTTCAGTGCGCCTGGCTCATCCTTCCTTTTCGTGTGAAGTGTTCAGATTGGGATCAGCTCAGAGTCGCTAAGACCAAGGCTTGTTTTAAGTTCTGGGCATAAGCTACTGGTCTTCAAACGGAACCACGTCTTTTTGTTTTTTACTGGTTATTTATTTTGAGATAGAGGAGAGAGCGTGGGAATGCATGAGTGGGGGAGGGGCAGAGGGAGAGACAGAGCGTCCCCGGCAGGCTCCGCACTGTCAGCGCACAGCCCGATGTGGGGCTCTAACTCACAAATCGTGGGATCATGGCCTGCACTGAAACCAGGAGTCGGATGCCCAGCTGACTGAACCACCCAGGCGCCCCGGGCCTGAATCACCTGGAGGGCTCGTTAAAACCCAGACTGCTGAGCCTGCCCCCAGGGCTTCTGCTTCAGGGGCTCTGCGGGGGGGGGGGGGGGGGCCTGGGAGTGTGCCTTTCTAACAACGCCACCAATGGTCCCTGGACCACACTTTGAGAATCACGGATGTAAGACCTTCTCGGTCTGAGTCCTCTGAGTCCCAGCTGCACCATTAAAAAGAGATAATAATGGGAAACTCGCCGAGTCTTAAAATGCATCGTCTGAAAGTGAACAGCTCAGTGGAGTTTGGTTTATTCACGGTGGTTTGTGTGTCTCTCTCGTTTCAAAGCATTTCCTTCACTCCAAAGTAAAACCTCCACTGAGAAGTTTCTCTCCACTCCCTCCCTCTCCGTGGCCCCTGGCAGCTACCTATTTATTTGAGTTCTGAATCAATGGGTTTATCTGTTCTGGATATTTCATGTAAATGGAATTGTACTACTTGTGACTTTTCGTTCGGTGTTTTCACTTAGCGTGATGCTTTTGAGGTTCACCCGTGTTGTCACATGTATCATGACTCAATCCTTTTTATGGGTGCATATTCCATCATATGTAAGGTCTGCAATTTGTTTATCCTTTTATCCGTCCACGTCTGCCTTTTTAGCTGCGTGTTGTTGCTCAAGTTACTTAACCTCTCTGAGCCTCCGCTTTTTATCTGACTGTAACAGCAGTAGTTTCTTCCTTGTGGCATTGTTGTGAAAACAAATGAGGTCACACATATAAGCTGCCTGGCACAATTCCAGGCACATATGTAATGCCCCAATGAATGGAAACTGTTGTACTCTTCATCCTAATTTAGTATTAGGAGTAGATCCTATGATAAGGATTTGGGTCCAAGTAGCTGATTTGGGAGGTAGTCCTAAGAAACATCTTTAGGGGAGTTGAGATGTGTGACAGGACAGGGAAAGAGCTGGTCTGGCCTGTGTTACCCATCCAGCCATCACAGCTTGCACCTTTTTATGTTTTTAAATCTCTTTCTCCCATCCCCCAGCCACGTCCCATGTGGTTCATGGAGCCAAATCCTGCCAGAAAGTCTGAGCGACGGTTAGAGTGCATATCCCAGAGTTGGCCTTCTCGGGGGCGAAGGGCGTGGGGTATGATACGCCTGCTCCTGCCGGCCATCCCCGGGAGGTGATGCACATGTGACTTCTGCCGCATCCCAGACAGAGCAAGGTGTGGTGGAGAAAGTCCCAGGTAAGGACACGCAGGCACTGGCAGTTGGTAGTCCCACGGTGTCCCCTGAGGTGTCAAGCCAAGAGTAGGTGGGCAGGTGCTGGCACCGTCCACTACGCCTTCTTCCTGGACTGCTGTGTTTGCTCACAGCACTTTGGCCCTTCTGTCGTTCAGGCCCATCTGTGTCTGCTCCATCTCTGTCGTGAGATAGACGGGCTTGGATGATAGATGGCTTGCTTGAGGGAGGCTCGCCAGTTTTAATTGAATTTCCCCCGAAGCCTAGCATGGTGCTTGTTCAGTGGAACACCTCACCGTGGACCTTCGGGTGGCCGATGGTGTACGTACCCTCGGGGAAGCCCGCCGGGGAGGCTGCTGGACTGCCTGCCCCCCACCCCCACCCAGGGTCTCCTCGGCTGCTGACCGAGGTGAATGCACACCAGGCCAGCTGAGTTTGCTCCCAAACTTGTTTATGTGAGTTGTGTTGTAATTAAGAATAAAATTCAATTACATGGATTAAATAATAAATAGAATATCATGTAATCCAATTAGGTAAAAGTGCAACATTTAACATTTCTATGAAAACTAAGACCAGTGCTTTGGAAGCATAATTTGCTGGAAAAATGGCTGTTGAATTAGGGAGGGGCAGGAAGGATTGAAAACATGCTGTTAAAGTTTGGAAGAATTCTTCATTCCTATGGCTTCGGAATAGTTCTGGGTTCTCTGTCCTTTGGTGGACGCTGTTGACCAGGTAATTCAGTGCCTGTTTCTATCCTCTTTTTCTGAGTCTGCTTCTGTTACAGAGGCTGGAAAGCCAAGAACATGAAAGTCCAGTTTTCTTTGGAGCTGGATGTGTTAGTGACCCGGTTCTGACTGAAGAATATATGAAAGTGTGCTGGCGGAGCGGCTGGTTCTGAGAACCATTGCTTTCCTGATAGAAGGAACAGATATGTGATGCCCTACAGTTTCCTCATCTTTCTGCATTAAATGCAGAGTATCTGGAGGTGCAGCAACCATTTTGTGCTCATGAGGCTGTAACCCAACACTGAAAACCAGTAAAGTGGAAAGTCCTTTATGACATTTTGGAGGCACAGGACCAGGGCAGGAATGTCTGCCTTCAGACTATTTCATACGTTAGATAATTAAATGTTTGTACGACTTAAGCTGTTGTTACTTGTAGCCCAAAGCATTCCTAATTGATGCAGCTTTTTCAAAGAACTTGAACCCAAGATTCATGGATGGTGCATTCTGGATGTGGTTTATACAAGAAAGATAGTATTCAACCCCAGTGAAGGAGCACATCCTCATGGGGATTGATTGATCATTCGTCAAAATATTGCCTAATGATGATGTATCCATGTTTTAAGTTAAAATGTTATGGAGGTACCTCCCAATAGTGAATAGGTTCCCAGCAGTCAAACCTCCCAATGGGAGATGTTCTATAGGACCTTGTCCTCAAGACTGTCATGGTCATGAAAGGAAACTGAGAAACTGTCACAGCCTAAAGGAGTGGGGGGAGACGTGACCCTAAACGCCATGTGCTGGCCGCCCTGGGTCCTGGCACAGAAGGAGGACATTGGTGGAGAAACTGGTGATACCCAAATCCAGTTGGAAGTGTAGTTCTCGGTAACCTGCCACTGTGAGTTTAGTTCTGAAGAATGTATCCTGAGAGTCTCCTGAGATGTTAATAATGGAGCTGAGTGGTGGGAACTCTGCGTTCTTTTGATGGCACCTTTTACTTTGAATCTAAAGTCATTTCAGAATAGTTGAGGGGCTCCTGGGTGACTCAGTTGGTTAAGCACCTGACTCTTGATTTCAGCTCAGGTCAGGATCCCAGTGTCATGGGATTGAGCCCTGCGTCAGACTCTGCACTGGTCGTGGAACCTGCTTAAGATTCTCTCTCTCTCTCTCTCTCTCTCTCTCTCTCTCTCTCTCTCTCTCTCTCTCTCTCTCTCTCTCCCCCCCACCACCTCCAGTCCTCTCCAACTCATTTGAGCACTCTCTCTCTCTCTCTCAAAAAATAAGAAAGTTTATTAAAAAATCATATGTAGGTAGCATCAGGTTTCTTTTCTTTTCTTTTTTTTTTTTGTATCCTCACTTGGAAAGACCCTTGATTAAGTCACCAACTGCCGGTCTTCTGAGTAAGACTTGGGAGCTTCGAGTGCATTTGGGGTGCTCACTCATGCCGCTTACCTTGGTGATGTGGAAAAAAATACTTGGCAAATAACTTTCTCTCCCTTTTCAGTCTATATCCATTGCCACCCTACTGGAGAGCTGTTCCTGGTTTTAAAAGTTTATTTTTAAAAAATTTATTTATTTAAAATTTAAATTTGTATTTACTTTTGAATTTAAATAATCTATTTTCACTATTTTGGAGTCTAATTATTTTTACTAATCCAATTTAGTGGCATTGTGAAAGTGAAGTTTAGTGGCATTTCACTTTTATATAATATTTTATTATTTTATTGTGTCCTGCTGGGCGAGCAGGTAAACAACTGTGGTGAGTGTGCGTGCTGGCCGCGGACATGTGGAGGTTGGTGTCGGATAAGCGTTGGGCTTTTCTGGAGCTCCCCTGGTGCGATGCCCTGTCTTCTGGCCCAGAGTGCTTAGCTGATGGATGTGCACCTGAGCTGGTGACATCTGTGCCGTTGTCGGTACAGAAGCCTGCCTGGCAGTGAACCAGGAGGCAGGCGGAACCCGCACTTAGGGACCAACCTCCCTGACGTTGTTTGAGCTGCTGAGATCCAGCTGTGTTCTTATCCCTAGACTTGTCCATTTAAGAGCCAATTTCCTTGCTCTCCTGTTAAAGCCACCGGAGTTGGAGATCTCTTTCTCTCACTTGGAACCGTAGCATTTCTGTTGAGACAATAGATAGCTTCGCTGTTGGGATTCACAGTCCTCCTTTTTCCTCTGCCTCCCCGTGGTCCTTCGCGTGAGACTCTACACGGCCCGGCCTTGGGCACAGGTACGGACTACACCGACTTAGTGTCCTTGCCCTGTCCCACTCTGAACCAGGGCGAATTCCTTAACTTCGTAGAGCCTCAGTTTCCTCGTTTGTAAAGTGAGAATGAAAACCCTGCCCGTGAGGCTTGTTTGTATAATGAAATGAGGAAATTCCTGTGAAGCATTAACGTGGTTCCATTTTAAATAATCAAATGTTAGCTCTTTTTATCCCTTTCATGAGTAAGTGGCAAGGTCATCATAGGGAGCAATTCTTTTTTTTAAAGTTTATTTATTTTGACGGGAGAGGGAGAGAGAGAGAGAGAGAAAAGAGAGAGAGAAAATGAGTGGGGGAGAGGCAGAAAGCAAGGGAGAGAGAATCCCAAGCAGGTTCCTCACTGTCAGCTTGAGCTATAATTAGGGTTCTATCCCATGAACCATGAGATCATGTCCTGAGCCAAACCAGAGTCAGACTGTCAACCAGCTGAGCCACCCAGGTGTCCCCTATCTCCCACAATGCCTAGAGTATATAGTTGGAAGTTGAAAATTTTTAAAAAGTGTTAAAGACCTCTGTGCTAGTTTCGAAGAATAGAAAGATGAGTAAGACATGGTCTGCCCTCTCCAGTTCTTCAGGGCTAGTGAGACCCATTGCCTGATCGAAGGCCAGTCAAGAGCAAAAAGAGAACATATGTAATGGAACGAAAAATAGTTCATGAATGCAACACGTATTTACTGAGCAACTACTTCTGTCAATAGTCAGGTGAACTCTGTCCCCATCAAGAGATAATGAGAGGGACAAACAACTTGCCCATTTGGTTTTAGGAGCAGGTGAAAGGCTGGTATATAAAAGGATTCCACCCTCTATTTGTCCAGAAAGGATCTAAGTTTTACAGATAATGGATGGATAGTGCAAAAGACAAGATTTCCCAAAGAACCTCTCAAAAAGGTAGCTGTGACTTTTCAATTAAAAAAAAAAAAGCCTTGGAATTAATAAAAAAACAGGGAAGACAAAAAAAAAAAAAAAAAGGCAAGAGACCGGCATGAGTACTGAATGTGTTAGCACTAAGATAAATGTGTGGTTCAGAACACACACACACACACACACACACTCACACACAAGTGGTATCAAAATGGTCATTATTTAAAAATAATTATTTTCATGATACATGGTTTTGTAAAAAACAAACAAAAACAAAAAACAAAGCCCCAGAGATGTGTCTCTCTTGCTACCAATTGTAGAACTTGCCTAAAAAAATGTAGATGTCCTCTTGTTTCTATTTTTTATAAAACAAAATTACTTAAGCCGAATTTAAGCCATTTCAGAATTGCAGACATGCTAAATCTTTATGAGGAACATTTGACCTGATTTGTTTTACTAATTAACAAAGCACCCTCCCCTGAATGGCGTGTTTCACCCGACAGCACATTTTTAATCAAGACATAAGTTGTAGCAAACCAAGGTTTCTAAGAAAACCATGAAATGCCACCTCAACAGAAAGGATGCGTTTGTCACCACAGCAGTAACGCAGCGGGGACCTGGATGCGGCGAGTGGGGAGTTAATCCATGGGGGGAAGAGTCGGAAAAATCACAGCTTCCTGCCCCAGGACAAGCGGCCACGAGCAGACTGCAGTGGGGTGCCTCCTGTGGCAGTTCACGGGGAAGTGTGGTTACCACCACAGGGCTGATGGCACATCAAGCAATTAAAGGAGAAGTCATTCAGAGGGGGAAAAATGTCAGGAAGTACGTTTCCATGTGAGCAACAACGTTTGGGCCAAATAGCCTGCCTGTCTCATTTAAGACTGAGCTTTTTGATGCACTAGGTTGTAGGGAGAGGGCTCCCTGTGGTCCCCATGGCAGCCCTCCTCCTCCAGCCCCTCCCCCCAGCACCCTCCCCACCCACTGGGAACTGAAGTACTGAGCTCTGAGGCACCTGGTTCCAAACCAGGGTTCTGAAAGTGGATGGTATGTATCCTGGTGGTGGAGGCCCTCAGGGAAGAGACATGAAATCCTGCAGGAAGAGGATTCTCCTGGGTGTTGAGGGAGACAGATGCAGCATCTGCCCTTAGGGCTGTTTATATTTGGGGGCATTGCTGTGTTTCATTTCTTCTTTTTTTTTTTTAATTTTTTTAACGTTTATTTATTTTTGAGAGCAAGAGATATAGAGTGTGAGCAGGGGAGGGGCAGAGAGAGAGGGAGACACAGAATCAGAAGCAGGCTCCAGGCTCTGAGCTGTCAGCACAGAGTCCGATGCGGGGCTCGAACCCACGAACCGTGAGATCATGACCTGAGCTGAAGTCGGCCGCTTAACCGACTGAGCCACCCAGGCGCCCCATGTGTTTCATTTCTAACTTTAAAAAGTTAGCCTTTGATACTTGCAATTTATGCAGGTAGTTGCCGATGGTCTTTTAGGGCTGAAAGTGCCTAGGAGTCTGCCTTTTAAAGGGAGCTTTGTTTCTCACTGTCTTCATCTCCATCTCCATTCCCCTTTCTCCCTGTCTTTCTGAGAGGGGTCCTCAGAGGAATTCTTAAATCTAAATGACAGCTACAATTTTTTGAAGTAGACTAAGACAATCTTAACACATCCAATTAATAAAAATGCAGTCATTAGGGACCCCTAAAACCCCTAAAACCACGTCTCTCATGGTCCCATTTCCCGAGGATGATGACCTTGTACAATTGGATGTATATTCTTCCCGATGAATTTTATGTACAAACTAACATATTATTGTTTTAACAGACACGGAGTTGTGCATACATCTTTGCTTTGCTCCGTGTTGGTGGGTATTTGTATTTGTGGCTGTCTGATATCTCTGGCCAGCCGTGTTACATTGTGATGGTTTCACACGTCTGCTTTGTTTGCTTAATAATCTGTCATGGAAATGTTTCCATTTTGGATCTTAGAGACTCTCTGTGTCCCTGCTTTCTCTGTTTAATGACTGTGGCTCTGTGGTATCCCATTATAGGATGTATCACCATTTCCCCCCATCTATTTCTTACTGATGTGCTGGAGTAGATCATAGAAATTTGGAAACTCAGTCTTTCTCTACACCTCTCTCTACACACACACACACACACACACACACGTTTATGGCCCTTTTCTGGAGGGTTAAGGAAGAGAAAACTAAGGTCATGTTCATGTATATACATACATACATGGCAGATCTTTATAGCCGTGCATCTGTTCAGGGGCACTGGAGTTGCTTCTCATATACATTGCTTATATATGATTATTTATATCGCACAGACTACGGGAAGGCTGTGTTTGTGATGATAGTGAAGGCTCTATTCTTCCTAGAAAGATTTGATTAATAAGAAAGGGACTGTAGGCTGTAGAGTCAAGCTTTGAGCTTTGCAGCTGCTAGGTGTGCAAAGAATAACGGAGCACCCCTGCTGGGGGAAGAAGAACAGTGGCCACAAGACCCTGCTACTGAAGTCTAATGTATGGTGACAAGAGGATGTTAATAAATGATGTTTCAACCAAGACACTGTCCCGGGAACTTGGAGTTTGAGGAAGGATGCTAGGAAAGAAAGCACAGTCCAAAGTATGTTCAAAGGGAAACTGGATAGAGATAGAAAATAAAAAATAGTCTGGAAGTCAAAAGCATCAGGGTTGGGGCGTGTGGCTGGCTCACAGGAACACACGACTCTTGATTTCGGGTCGTGAGTTCAAGACCACATTGAGTGTAGAGATGACTTAAACAAATCAAACTTTTTAAAAAGCATCAGATTTGATGCATTCTTGCCTAGGAATTCTGGGGTCGAATTAGCAAGCCCGTAGACTCTTAGGGTGAACTGCCTGTCCTTTGCCCATGGCCGCGATTGCTAATCACAGCCTCCTTTTCCCTTTGAACCTGAGGCAGCTTCTCAGTCTTCTGTCGGTATTGTTTCCAGTCAGTCCGCATCAGTCAGGGCTGACCCACAAGATGAAATGTTTGCTGTTGCACGTCTCCAGGGCCCTGCTCCATGTGAGGGGCTGGTTGGGAGTTGGAACTTCGCAGTGCCCTTGATGGCTGCCCCCGCCCTTTCCAAACCTTTACCATTCCGAATGAAAAACACACACAACGTTCAAACCAAAACACGAACAAACCAACAAACAAAATAAAAAATCCAGTATGGAATGGTGGGATAAGCAAGGTCTTTTGAATTATCCAGAGTGGAAGTAAAGCCACTTGTTAATTTGGGAACCTTGAATAAGTTAACTAATTTATGCTGGATTTAATTTCCTTATTTGTGTAGTGAGGAAAGAATACCCCACAAGAGTGCGAGAAACGTTAAAAGGTGAATGACATGCTATTGGAAACCATGCAAGTGCCACATAAGCATTATTTTCTGATTTCTTTTGGTTGTTTTTTCATTTTTGTGCTTGGGAAAAAAACTTCTTTTCTTTTAAAGTTTATTTATTTATTTTGAGAGAGAGAGAGAGAGAGAGAGAGAGAGAGAGATAGCACGCGTGCCCAGGAGGGGCAGAGAGAGGGAAAGAGAATCCCAAACAGGCTCTGCACTGCCAGTGAGGAGCCCGATGTGGGGCTCGAACTCATGAACCATGAGATCATGACCTGAGCTGAAATCAAGAGTCTGACCCTTAACCGACTGAGCCACCCAGGCGCCCAATCCAGTACACTTTTTATATGTCTGTTGGAGTAGCTCCCTATACTTACTCACCTTCTCTTCCTTTATAACCTAAACTTATAAATGACCTTGGCTTGTCCTTCCTTCACGTGCAGCATTCACAGCTCACTACCTCCGTTGCCCTGTGTTTCCCAAATCAGATGTGTGCACATGAGAGCCTTGTTTGCCTCTGGTCAGTTTCAGGTGCTAGGCGATAGCCCTTGTCACTGGCCTCTCTTGGGCTGATTGACTGTCTTTGGGTCCAGCTCCCCTTCACCCAGTCACCTTGGCCCAAGAAAGATGGGGTGGGGGCAGGTTGGAGGGGATGCAGTGTGACTGCTTGGGCTCCAGTGGCTGGGCTGGGGGGGTTATGTAGGAAGGTGTGAACGTGATAGACAATCACTAATAATTCTAGCATATTTTACATTCATGACTCAGTCCAAATGTAGTTTCTTGACGTGACGTCACCATGAATGCTGCAGCTTCAAGACGACCTGGGTGGTCTCTTGCCCTGACTCCTGTCACACTGCAGTGTCCATAGCACTGGGCTTGTCCCTCTCCTTGGGACTTTAGCCCCTCTGTTTTGTGTCCTGTGTCTCCCCTGACGCTTTTACTCAAAATCTCACCCCTCCAGCCCTCTTTGTCCCCTTGCCTAACTTTCAGTTTCTTTGTCGCTCCCATCATTATGTATCTACCTACCTCCCACTAAATGTCAGCTTACGAGGATTTTCTTTTCTGTTGTGTTCTCAGGGCCTAAAATTGTGCTTGGCATATATTTGTGATTTGATTGAATGATCGCTGTTGTTAAGGGCAGTAGGTGTAAGCAGCATAGTCCAAACAGGTGACACGCGAGCACTGTGGCCTTGTGGTTAAGAGTAGGCGCTTGAAATGAGGAAGGGCTGGTCTTAAATCATATTTCTACGATATCCTAGCTATGCCACATGGGGCTAGTTATTGCCTCTTTGAGCCTCCGTGGTCCCACCTGTAAAATGGGGGCAAAGAGTGACTTGCGATGTCTCTAGCATGGCAAGAGCTAGCCCTCAGGGGTGGAGAGGCTCCCTGGGGCCCGAGGAGCATGGGGAACAGGACAGTACCCCTATCTAAAGCAGCAGCCGCTGCTCGGTCCTTGCAGAGAATGAGAGCAATGACCTTATAAGGCCCGTCCTTCAGTGTTTATGGAGGTGATGGCAATCCGGTTTTGCATGTTAGCTCCACGAAAACAGAACTACTCTGTGGGCCGACTAAAAGATAAGCATAGCTCAGACTGCTGTCTAGTGGGGCTTGAGAGTTTGTGACCTGTGACAAAAGCAAACAGGCAGCCTTTCAGATTTGTGAGTGATCTAGAAGCCTCCTTTTTCCCATCTTCTCTTAGCTTTTCCACTTGAAAGGAGTCACCACCAAAAAGCATAAGCAACAGAAGAAAGACTGAATAAATTGAACATCGTGGAAACTAAACAATTTGTGGGTCAAAGGATACCTGTAAGAAACTGGAAGGCAGTTCACAGAAGGGGAGAAAATACTCACAAATCCTCTTATAAGGGGCTGGTATCCAGAATGTATTAAAAAACTCATAATTCAACCATAAAAAAAGACAACTCAATAAATGAGCAAAAGATTTGAGTAAAAATTTCTCCAAAAAATATAAAAATGTCCAAAAAGCACAGGAAAGATGCCTAAGAAATCAAAACCAAATAGTTGTCACTTCACTCCTGGTAGGAATAAAATAACATGTATTGGTGAGAATGTGGAGAAATTTGAACTCTCACCCACTGCTGGTGACAATGTAAAATGGTCCAGACACATTGGCAAACAGCCTGTCAGAACCTCAAAAAGTTGAACAGAGAGTTATCATATGACCCAGAATTCTACTCGTAGGTAAATACCCAAGAGAACTGAAAACATACATGGACACAAAGCTTGTACATGAATTTTTGCCAGCGGCATTATTCATGGTAGCCAAAACATTGGAAACAACTCAAATGTCCATCAACTGATGAACAGGTAAATGAAATGTGCTGTATTCATACAATGGAATATTATTTCACCATAAGAAAGAACAAAGTACTGGTACTTGGTGCAACATGGTTACATCTTAAAAACATTATGCTAAGTGAAAGAAGCCAGACACAAAAGTCACACATTGAATGATTTCATTTACGTGGAATGTCTGGAACACACAAGTCCCTAGAGACAGAATGTAGATGGTCAGTTGCCACGGGCTGGAGGTGGATGGCTTGGGGACTGTCTGTGCCTTTATCCGCCTCTGAGCCCAGGTCCTGGTGAAGTTCTTCTTCTTCTTTTTTTTTAAATGTTTATTTTTGAGAGAGAGCACAGCAGAATGCAAGTAGGGGAGGGGCAGAGAGAGGAGGACACAGAATCTGAAGCAGGCTCCAGGCTCTGAGCTGTCAGCACAGAGGCTGACGCGGGGCTCGAACTCACGAACCGTGAGATCATGCTGAGGTCGGATGCTTAAGTTTTTGTTTATTGTTTGTTTGTTTGTTTTGGTCCTGGTGAAGTTCTTAAAGGAAAGGAAGCCATTTTCTTTTTTTAAGTTTTTGTTTATTTATTTACGAAATCATTTCTGATGAGGCTGAAGGTGTCAACTGCAGCTGCACGTGCCATCCATCCTTGGTTATGGCGACTCTCCTTTCTTTGATGCATGGGCTTCAAGTAGCATTTTCCTCCTGCTGGATGTCGACAAATGGTGGGATGGAGTGGAGCCACAAAACTTGTTATCCCTTGTGGCTTCAGTGAGCTTAGAACCTCGGTCTCTAGAGATGAACAATGACTTCTGTAACCCACTCCACAAGGAGCCTTCAATCTGGCTGCAGTGTGGCCTACACATGCTGACACACAGCCATGGCGGCCTTGATCACAGCGCCTGCCAGTGCGGGGGCATGGCTCTGTGCTGTTGGCCCAGCTGTGGCGTGTCAATAGCCATGTGATCAACGAAGGATGGGCCATAAAGCGTCCCTTTGAAACTTTGAAAGGAATAGGATGTTTACAGTAGTGAAGCGGGATGTTGGGTATCAGAGGATCGGTCACTGTAGCCTTTTAAAGCAAGGGTTAGGGATTTATGACAGCTCTTCAGTCATTCCCTCCAATTGTTAAGGGATGAAAAGTGCCATATGGCCTTTCTTGTTGTTAAAACCCACAGGTCAAATGTTACAAATTCTGTCTTCTTCCACTAGGAGGAAGGACAAAGCCAGGGACTTCATTGTTCCAGTAAAGAATTGAAGAATTAATAATAGGCAGTATGTACTGAGAAGTCATGTTTAAATTAACACTGTTATTTTATCTATCTATCTATCTATCTATTTATTTATTTACTTATAGAAACATAGAGAGCAAGTGAGGGAGGGGCAGAGAGAAGGGGAGAGAGAGAATCCCAAGCAGGCTCCCCACTGTCGGTGAAGAGCCTGAGGCAGGGCTTGAACTTAAAAACCATGAGATCATGACCTGAGCCGAAACCAAGACTCAGAAGCTTAACTGACTGAGCCACCCAGGTACCTCAACGCCTATTTAGAATAGGCACCGTTCTAAATGCTTTACCGACACATTCATTCACCCAGGGCACCTGAGTGGCTCAGTCAGTTGAACATCTGACTCGATTTTGGCTCAGATCATGATGCCAGGGTTGTGAGATCAAGTCCCACATCGCCCTCTGCACTGATCATGGAAACTGCTTGAGATTCTCTCTCCCTCCCTTTCCCCTTCCTCTCCCCTCCTTCCCTCCCTCTCCCCCTCTCCTTCTCCCTTTGCCCCTCTCTCCCACTCATGCTCTTTCTCTCTCTAAAATAAAAATTATAAAAAAGTCTACATCAACCTATTAGATAACTGCTATTATTAACCCCATTTTACACATGAGGGCAGTGAGGGACAGAGAGGTTAAGTGACTTACCCAAGGTCACACAGGCACTGGGTCATAGAGCCAGGAGACCAACTGAACCTGCCCTTCAACTCTGCTGTACTGACTCTGAGTGGCCTGCTGGATTAACCCTGCTTCCACAGTATTCTGTGCTTCAGGACTCCTAGAACTTTTACCATGGTAGTCGGCATTAAAAATCTTTAGTATCTGGATATAGGATATGATATTTTCAAATTAATTGCCCCCAATTAGGACATTTATAATTTTGCAGAAGAGCTGAATTCAGATCCATCCAATCTGCTTCCAGGGTCCACCTAGTAACCATTCTGTCACACTGCCTCTCAGTGTGGCCAACTTGCACGATGCTGTTTTTTCCCTGAAATATCAAAACGGGAATTGTGGACTTTAAATCTATTTTAGAAGCTGGTTGGAACCGTGATGTAAGTAAGTACAACCTGTTTGTCTTGGCACAGGACATCTGTCAATTTTGCTGGGCTAGCGTAGCGTCTGTTCTCCGTTCCTTTTATTGTGTTTCAGTGCTCCTCTTGGGTCCCGCACTCTCTGACTGTGTGCCCTCAAGGTGTCCAAGCTAAGCCGAGCAGACACTCCCCTGGGAATCTGAACCTTTGTCATTTGAACCAAAAACCTCAGGCATGAAAAATGGTGGGATCTGCTGAAGTTTTCTCTGGAAACCGGGATGTAGCCAGGCTGCCTGAGACTGAGGCTGGTGTACCAGTTACCTATTGCTGTGGTAATGCTGCATGACAAACAGCCCCAGAATCTTCAGTGGTGTTCAAAAATAAACCTCAGTCGCATGTGTGGGGTCAGCTGGTGTTTGGTTCTGCTGCAATGGCTCATTCACATGGCTGGGGAGTGGCTGGCTGTCGGCACATCTTGAATGGCTTGGCTGGGGCACCTGGCTCTGCTCCACTTTTCTCTTATCTTCCAGCAGACCAATACTGGCATGTTTTCATGGCAGTGGCAAAGCGACAAGAAAGCTCCAATACACAAGCCCATTAAAAAAGTGAAATTCCAAACTTTCCCTTTAAAAAAATTTATTTGGACACAATTATAGATTCAGATGAGGTTGTAAGAAATACAGTAAGATCCTGTGTACCCTTTTTATAATTTCCATCAGCAATGATTATGTGGTACAGTATGGCAGCCAGGATATTGACATGGATACAACCCACTGATGTTGTTCAGATTTTCTCCGTTTGCTGGTACTCACTGGGTGCTTGTATGTTCCTAGTTCTCTGCAGTTTTATCCCAAGTGTAGATTTGTGTATCTATTACAGTCAAGATAGGGTACAGTTCCACGACCACAGACCTAACTTTGCATAACCATGCCCACCTTTCTCTAGTTCCCTACCCCAGGAAATCACTACTGTTTTCTCCATTTCTAGAATTTTGTCATTTCAAGAGGGTTATAGAACTAAAATCATACAGCAAGTATATAACTTTTGGGGATTGGGTTTTTCATAGCTTAATTCTCTTTGGACACTCATCCAAATTGTTGACCGTATCCTTGGTTTGTTCTTCTTTCTTGCAGGATAATATTCCATTGTGTGGATACACCACAGTTTATCTATTCACTGATTTAAAAAATACCTTGGTTGTTTCCTGTGTGGGGCTGCTACAAATACAGCCCTGTGAATAGCTGCCTCTTGTTGTATGTAAGTTTTTGTGTGACTATAAATTGCCATTTCTCAAGGATGGATGCTTAGGAGTGCAATTGCTGGGGCACATGATGGCTGCCTGTTAAGTTGTGTAAGACACTGCCAAACTCTGTGGTTTTATTATTTCACGTTCCCATGAGCAGTGTGTGAGTGATCTAGTTTTCTCTACACTTCTGATAGGTGTGCAGTGGTATCTCGTTGTGGTGTTAATTTGCATTTTTCTAATGGCTAATGAAGTTGAAAACCTTCAGTGTCATTATTTGCCCCCATGTTTGATGCAATGTCTCTTCATATCTTTTGCCCATTTTTGAATTGAATTCTTTGCTTTTTTTACTGTCGAGTTTTGAGAGTTCTCCATATCTTCTGTTGGACAGACTGCTAGTCTTGCCACACTCTTAACAGAAGAGTGGAAGTTTTTAATATTGAGGAGGTCCAATTTGTCAAATTTTCATTGTAAGAATCTTGCCCTTGGTGTTAAATTGAAGAACACTTTGCCCAGTCCTAGATCCCAAGCACTAACTCTGTGTTTCTAAACATAAAATGTTTTATAGTTTTATTTTACATTTATGCCATGATCCATTTGGAATTGATTGTTGTGTGTAAGGTCATGATTTGTTTTTAGCCTATGGATGACCATTTGCTTGAGCAGCATTTGTTGAAAAGGCTGTCCCTCCTCCATCAAAACATCTTTGCATCTTCTGGAAAATTAGGTGTATTTGTGTGGGTTTATTCTGGGCTTCTTCTATTGACCAACTTGTCTGTCCACCAATACCACATTGTATAGGTTATTCTAGCTATATAATGTGCCTTAATGTCAGGTAGTGAGAATTCTATCACTTTACTCTTCTTTTTCACGATTATTTTGGCTACTTGAGAGCTTAATCCTTTGTATATAAATTTTAGAAAAAGCTTATCTATGCCTACAAAAAATCTTGTTGGGATTTTGATAGAAATGACATGAAGCCTGTAGCTTAATTTGAGGAGAATTGACATTATTGATATGTAGAGTCTTATCAGATTCAGATGATCCATGAACATGATCTTTCTCTCCATTTAGGTAGGTCTGCTTTGATTTCTTTTGTTAGAATTTTATGATTTTTCAGCTTACAGATCCTATACCTAATTCATTACATTTATATCTAATCATTTCATATTCTTTGGTGCAATTGTAAATACTATTGTGTCTTTAATTTGTTATCAAATGTTCATTTTTATTTTATTTATTTTTTTATTTTAGAGAGAGCCCAAGTTGGGGAGAGGGACAGAGCGGGAAAGGCAGAGAATCTTAGGCAGTAAGGCTGACCTGGGTCTTGATCCCATGGCGACCTGAAATGAAGAGTTGGATGGTTAACCGACTGAGCCACCCAGGTGCCCCCATCTTTAATATACATAAATGTTACTAATTTTTGTGTGTTGATTCTGTGTCCTGATACCTTGTTTTATCATCTGCAAATAGGGATAGTTTTATTCCTTCCTTTACAATCTGTGTGTCTTTTATTTCTTTTTCTTGTTTTATTGCATTGACTTACAGTAATGTATTACATAAGAATTGTGAGAGAGGACATCTTGTCTTGTTTCCAGGGTAATGCATTCAGCCTTTTACCATTATGTATGACATTAGCTGTAGATTTTTTTTTAAAGAAACTCTTAAGCAAGTTGAGGTAGTTCCCCTCTATTCCTAGTTTGCTGAGAGTTTTTAACATAAATAAATGTTGGATTTGGTCAAATGCTTTTACTGCATCAATTCCTATGATAATGTTATTTTTTTCCTTTAGCCTGTTGATATGATAGATTATATTGATTGATTTTCAAATGTGGAAGCAGCCTTTCATATCTGGGATAAATTCCACTTGGTTATAGTGTATAATTCTTTTTATACATGGTTAAGATTCTGTTTGTAATATTTTATTAAAGAATTTTACATTCAGGTAGTATGAGTTACTGGTTTGTAGTCTTTCTTTCTTTCTTTTCTTTCTTTCTTTTTAAGTATAGTCTTTCTCTGTTTTTGGTTTCAAGGTAACACTGACCTCATAAAATGAGGTGAGAGGCATTCTCTCCTCCTCTGCTTCCTGGAAGAAGAGATTTTTATGGAGTTGGTGTCAGTTATTTTTAAATTTTGGTTAAATTCTTTAGTGAAGCCATCTGGTCTGGAGAATTTCTTTTGTAGGTGTCATTTAAATTAAATACTCAGTTTCTTTAATGATTCTAGCATTGAGGTTATCTAGTATATGTTAGTTTTGATAGTTGGTGGTCTGCAAGAATTTGTCTGTTTCCTCTAAGTGGTTGGATTAATTAGTGTACAGTTATTTTTAGTACATATTCCCTTAAGATCCTCCATTTTATGACTTCAGGATCTATAACGATATCTCCTGTTCCATTCCTGACACTGGTGATTTGTGTCCTCTCGCTTTGTCAGTCGTACTAAGTCTTACTTAATTTTATTACTTTCCCTACCAAATAACCAGTTTTGGTTTCATTAATTTTTTTCCATTTTCAATTTCATTAATTTCTTTGCTTATCATTACTGCTATTATTACTATTAACATTATTTCTTTTTTTTCTGTTTTGTATTTTTATTTTCTTTTTTGTGGTTTTTTGATGTAGAAACTTAGGTTATTGATTTGAGATCTCTTTTCTAATGTGACCAGTTAGTGTTAGAAATTTTGGTCTCAACATTTTGTTTTAGTTGGGTCACATAGTCACATATTTCTAAACACTGTATTTTCATTTTCATTCATTTGTATGTACTTTAAAATTTTCCTTTGAGGCTTTCTGTTTGACCATGAATTGCTTAAAAGTGTGCCTTTATTTTCCTCGTATGGGAAGATTTTCCTTTTGTCATTCTGCTATTGATTTCCAGTTTGATTACTTTTTGGTTGAAAAAAATTCTGAAATTTTAATTTTTAAAATTTTGGGGGGGTTTAAGATCCTAGATATGGTTCATCTTGGTGAGAGTTGCATGGATGCTGGAAAACAATGTGTATTCTGTGGTTGAGCATTCTATGAATGTCACTTCCTTCTGGTTGATGGGATTGTTCAGCTGTGGTATATTTTGGTCTGTTTCTTTCTAGTAGATACATCGGTTGCTCAGAGTCGCCAATGATAATTGTAAACTTATCCCTTTCTCCTTTCAGCTTTATCAGTTTTTGTTTCATTGGTCTTGAAGCTCTCTGGTTTGGTGTGTATACATACAGGATCACTATGACTTCTTGGTGAATTGTTTGATCATTATGCAATGTTCTTCTTAGGTCCCTTGTAATTTTTATTACTCTGAAGTCTACTTTATTTGAAGTTAATATAGTCACTCATACTTTTGAAAATTATTATTATTTTTTAAAGTTTGTTTATTTTGAGAGACACAGAGACAGTGCAAGTGGGGGAAGGGCGGAGAGAGAGACGGAGAGAATCCCCAGGGAGAGAATCTGTCAGTGCAGAGCCCAATGCAGGGCTTGAGCTCGTGAAACTATGAGATCATGACTTGAGCTGAAAGCAAGAGTCAGACACTTAACCGACTGAGCCACCTGGGTGCCCCTTAAAAATTATTATTACTCTTAGGATGGTATGTCCTTTCCCATTATTTTACTTTCAAACATTGCCATTGTGTTTGAAGTGAGTTTCTTGTGGACATGATATTTTTGAGTCCTGTATCTATCCACCCTGCTTCCTTGTCCTTCAGTTGTTGTGTTTAGACTACTTAACATTTACAGTGACTACTGATGGATTAGGGCTGAAGTCTACCATTTTATTATTTGTTTAGTTTGTTTCCTCTGTTTCTTATTTCTCTGCTCCTCTTTTCTTGCCTTCCTATGGTTATTTGAACACTTCTAAGGATTCTTTTATTTGTGCTATTTTTAGTGTATTTTTGTTGGTATTGTTTGTATTATTTCTTGTTTTAATTTAAAATTTTTAAATTAAATATTTTTATTTTAGAGAGAGAGAGAGACAGAGACCTGGGAAGAAGGGTGGGGTGGAGAGAGAGAGAGAGAGATAGAGAGAGAGAATCCCAAGCAGGCTTCATGGTCAGCACGTGGGGCTTGATCCCACAACCCTGAGATCATGACCTGAGCCGAAATCAAGAATCAGCCACTCAACTGACTGAGCCACCCAGGCGCCGCTGGATTATTTCTTGAATTATATTTATTGTTGTTTCTTTTTCTTTTAGTGATTGCCATTGGTTTTGCAACATATGTACATAGTTTATCACAGCCTAGTCATATTGATGCTTTAGTACATTGAATGGAATATTAAAATCTTATTTCTTTTTGGGTCCTTTGCCCTCTCTACTTTTTAAATACAGTTGTCTTGAGTGTTTACTCTGTATATGTTAAGCAGAACAACAAATGATGTTATAGGTCTGGCTTCAACCATAAAATGTGATTTAAACGACTCAGGATGATAAGGATAGTGTATTTTTTAACATGTATTGTCTTTTTGTGATGAAATTACGCTACTTCTGCTGCCATTCTCCTCCTCATATGAGAGGTTCCTTCAGCCATTCTTTAAGGGTAGGTCTGCTGGCAGCAAATTCTCATAGTTTTCTTTCATCTGGAAGTGTCTTCATTTTCCCTTCCTTCTTGAACAATAGTTTCATAGATCCAGAACTCCTGCTTGGCAGTTTTTTTTCATCATTTGAAAAATATCATGTCCCTTCCTTCTGGCCTCCATGGTTTCAGATGAGAAATAAGTCATTTGAATTGGTGTTCCCTTATAAGTAATAGTAAGTAATCAGTGTATCTCTGGTTGTTTCTAAGATTTTTCTTAGCCTTCACTTTTCAGGAGTTTGGTTATGATGTGTCTTGGCATTGATTGCCTCTCTTCACCTTTTTGATTGTTGGATTATTGCCAGTGTATTTCATTGTATTTAGAGGGCGGATTCAGAGAAAAGTGAGTCTACACCCTTTTGTTACCCCCAAGTCCATCTGTAGCCTCTGCTTATGTTGCCTGTGCTAACATCCCATTGACCAAAGTCAGTTGATCCCACAGTTGAGCCTAGTGTCAGAGGGAGAGGCAAGTCAGTCCCACCATGGTGCGTGGGCACTGACTGTTTACATGGGAAGGACATGGAGGTGGGGAGGAGTGAGAAATTAGGGTCATCTTAGCAAATATCCACAATTGTCCTTCTCATTACATCCTCTTTTCCCTCAATTGGATTTGGTGTCTCTTGCTTGTAAGTGAAGACTCTGGATGATACGGTTTTGTATCCCATACTTAGGTAAAAACTTGATCAGTCTGTGGATTTTGAGTCTCAGGGGGGTTTGGGCCATGTGCCCTAGTTAGTTGCTGTTTTCAGTGTCCAGGGGAGACAACTCAGGAAAATATGTTGAATTGAACAGCATTGGCGTGGGGCATCTGTCATCTCTTTTGGGACACATAGTCACCATGATGTAGATTCAGTTTTCTTCACTCTAGCTTTCTGGATGGGGATCTCCAAGCCCTGACTTGGAGCCAGGTCTCCCATGCACCCATATTTCAATGACCATACAGTAATTGTGATCCAGATTTATGTTGTTATCTTCACTCCACAATATGGTTGATTGAGTTGCAAGTAACCCTTGAACTCACTGTTAAGATAGCTACCAGAGACCCCAAACCCCAGTGCTGAGAAGTCTGGGGAGAACTTCAGAGTCTGAGAAGTTGAGCTGTCACACATGGAGCTCTCTTTTCCTGAGGTCCTTTGGATCCAGACCAAAGAAGGTTATGAGATACTCCTCTGTGCCATGTCCCCAGTACCTTAGAGTTGGCTTTTATAGCTCTCTAGGCAGCAGTATAGAAGGAAGATAGAATAAGGCTGTGACAGTTGTACAGTATGCAGTGACCCTGCTCAAGTGGGTTGTGTCTGTGAAAAGAGAATGTAGATGGAGGACTTGATGCCTTGTTATTGGGCCGGGCACATGGCAGCAGTGTGTGTTAGCTTCCTTGATGGTTTTATTCTCTGCATGTTAAATTTTCCTAGTAATGAAGATGATATTGATATAAGTAATAATATCAACTAACATTTATTTATTCATTCATGCAACAAATACTTACATAACCTTATTAGGTCTTAATAACCACCCTAAGGAAGACACTAGGACTATTTCCAATTCACAGTTGAGGCACAGAGAATTTATGTAACTTGAAAACTGGCTAGTGAAAAGCGGAGCCAGAAAACTGTCCTCCTCTAATTTCCTGCTGTTCTGCAGAACCCCAGTCTTCAGGGACGACAATCTCAGCGGCATCTGAATTCTCAAAGAAGTCACTGCCTCATTGGCCCTGGGCCTCACGCTGATCCTATACTCAGCATTTTGTCTTCTCTAGCAGTTGTGCAGTATCAGAGCATGGCCTCTGACTTATCCGATATATTTAAATGTCAATTTAGAGCTGCATATTAATTTCCTCATAATTATTGCTTTTATCACAAGGCTTTTGTCATATATTCTGAAAGCACAGGCTGTCCCCTGTAAGTCACTGTCAGCCACCTGTCCCTCCAATCAGATCCCTACTCAGTCCTAACGGGGCAGTGGAAAGAGTCTTGGAGCAGCTGTACCATCACTCTTGGGAGTGCAGAAGAAATTAATTGAGAATCAAATATTTGCCTACTCCAGAGTGATTTATCACAATTAAAAGGAATAATTGTTTGCCCTTTGGGTCGTGTCAGAGATTTCGAGGGTTTGACTGCTGTAACATGTACATAAATCAAGCTGCACAAGAGTCTTCTTAGATTTCAGTTTGACACAGCAGAATTTTCCAGTTGGGATGGCTCTAGGTGCTCAGAGGCGTTGATTCCCATACCGGGGTATGTTTTAACGGCACTGTATCAGGAGCACATTGAGGGCAGCCAAATTTCCCTTGAGAATCTCTTATAAAGGCTCCTTTTTGGAAACCAAGATCCCATCCGTCAGTAAGTCCAACACAGTTAACTCCCCCCTGCCCACCCCAACCCCGCCCAAGCTGGAATTCATCAGGGTTTCTTCAGTTGAGCACAGATGTGGTTCAGACTTAGTTCAGGTTTAGAGTGACAATGGGGACAGCTGAGTCATACTTCTGATCTCAGTTCTCTGTAGAATACATGCTTATCAAGTGCACGGAGGGCAAAGTCATTTGCACTATTTCAATTATTTCCCCTTGCACTGTTGCTTTTTTTTTTTTTTTTGGCATGGGATTGAGTTTGCAAAAATCAAACCCACTATGATATGACCGTACTCTAGTGCGATGCCTAGAAGCTGTGACTTTTCAAAGTTAGAAAGTGCTTGGATGGCAGTTCTAGAAAATTCTGGCCGATAAACCATAATGACAGCTGGAATTGATTAACTTTCACTAATGATTCCATTCAAGCCCAGGGCTGGACCATGTGATCGAAGCAGATGTGGGAGTTAAAATGTAACACTGTCTTAGCTGTATAGACATTTATTTGTCTTTGGTAAGGCTCCTACACATCTACTTTTAGGGACGTTGTCTTTCAGAAGCTGTGGTCAAGCTTTTTCATCAAGAAGGGGGCGTTTCCCTCATGTTTGCCCATTAGACGTAAAGGTGCTCAAAGAAGCTGTTCAGAGGTGAGAGTTTGCATGCAGCTCCCGGAGATCATAGGCTTCGGAGAGTGGGGAGGGTTTTTGCGATTGCAAAGGAAGTGGGTGGTGTACACAGCCGTCTGCACATCTGACTCGGTGCGGGCTTGCCTGGGCTGCAGAGGCTTCTCCTAATTAACTCCACACAAACAGCCCTCACCTGCCTTCAGGCTCTCAAGGCCTTTGCCATTCCAGTGACCGGAAACTGCCACTTCTCCTCCCCAGGGACGGCTGGAGAGCCACTTTGCATTCAGATAGGAGAAAGGGAAGTGCCCGCATCCGCCCTGGGCGCCCTAACCCACGGAGGGTCACTGTTCTGTCATTTTCCTCTGGACTTGTTCTGTTTTCTGCTTTAATGACCAAGGCTTTACCTTTTGGCTAGCTATTTCCTGGTGGTGCCTGTAATTGAGACTCAAACAGTAAAATATACATAACCGGCCGTTTTACCAAGTCATCATTTATGAATACAGCTCGATTAATTTGTTTAGTCAGATGTAGAGGGGCAATAAAAAGTGATTGACGAAAAACAATTAAAACAGTAAAAGTAAATTGTTTGTGTCCATTAAAACCTGCTGAGGCCGTCAGTTGAAAATTGTAGGCCTCAATGTGAAAATTAAAACTATTGATTTCCCCCCGTATGCATGTGAATATCAGAGTCCTAATTTGTTTTGTTTTTACTGGCTGAAAGCCCCTGGGGTCACAATGAAGGTATGTCTTCAATAAGCTCTTTTGGTGGAGTTAATAAAGATTTGGAAAGACAAATATGGATAAGAAATGGCCGAGGTGTTTTAGGGGAGAATTACGTGTTTGATGAGTGCCCAAGCCCCTGCTGTATGCTAATACTTTGTAATTTATTGCATTTTGGGGGTGAAAATGGAAAATCAACCGCAGAATATATGATATTCATAGGTTGAGTTTTTAGGGCTTTGTGTTAATTTATGTGAGTAAGATAGATATTTTTTTATTATTGTCATTTTAGTTTTTTATGCGCCACACTAAATCTTGTATTCCATGAACTATTATTTTTTAGTGTTCAATTAAAATACTGACATAAAAGGAATTTTACATGGACAGATCTCGACTCCTCAGAAGAAAACTTGGGGGGAAAACCCTCCGGATCAGAGGGGGAGGTTTTCAATCAGGAGATGCGATGGCGTTAAACCTTCGAAGGCTGTAAAAACCGTGTAGCATGTTTGGAATTCCAAGTATTAGGCTATCTGTCATGGCATCAGGTTGGGCATGAGTTAATATTAGGCTTACATACCTGATAAATCATCCAGCGAGAATGCAAAGTGTTATATTTGGTGATGAAGTGAATGATCAATAAACAAGTCAGACTTTCTTTTAATCTTTAAGTCAGGCGTGTTTTTTGAAGAAGTTTTAATCAAGTTAGAGAGTCAGCCCTTTGAATACAGCATTTAAAAAGCTATTACAATTGCAGTGTTACCTGAAGTTGAGTCTTAGACCCTGATTTTCCAGGGAAAGAAGATTCAAACAAATAGCTAATACTTCCTTTTGGGGGAATTTTTGTTTCGTTCACTCCCACCCCATCCTGAAGAATTTTCTAAAGAGAATATAAATTCTTTGCCTGCAGGAACACTGTGGCTTTTTTTCCCCTTTGAGTTTATTTTTTAATAGCATTATTGAGATGTACTTGACAAATGAAATTTGTATGTTTGAGGTGTGGGATGTGATGACCTGATGGCCATACATTGTGAAATGATTACCACAGTCAAAAACTAATTAAAACAACTATCACTCACATGGTTACTCTTTTTATGTGTGTGGTGGTAACAGTTAAGATTTACTCTTAGCAAATTTCACACGTACAGTATTTAGTCACTGTGCTGTACATTAGATTTCTAGAACTTAATCATCCTGCATAACTGAAACTTTCTGCGTTTTGATCCACATTTCTGCATCGACTCCCGTCCCCCCACCTCTTCCCGCCTCCTAGGGCTCAGCCCCTGCAGTAGGGATCCAATCTCTGCTTCTATGAGTTGGGACTTTTTTCATATTCCACATATAAATAAGATCATATTTTTTCAAGTTTATTTTTTTAAACTTTACTTTAAAGTTTATTTATTTTGAGAGAGCATGTGCAAGCAAGGGAGGGGCAGAGAAAGAGGGGGAGAGAGAATCCCAAGTAGGCTCTCCGCTGTCTGCGCTGTCTGCGCAGAGCCTGACGTGGGGCATGATCCCATGAACCGTGGGATCCTGACCTGAGCTGAAATCAAGAGTCACACGCTCAGCCAACTGAGCCACCGCTGAGCCCTGAGTGTTTATCTTTCTGTGTCTGGCATATTTCACTTAACACACTGCCCTCAAACTTCATCCATGTTGTCTCAAGTGTTGGAATCTCCTCCTTTTATAAAATCGAATAGTATTCCATTGTATGTATATACCACATGCTATTTATCCTCTCATCTGGTGACAAACACTTAAGACTGTTTTCCCTCGCAAGTTCATTGCAGCGTTATTCACACTAACCAAGATACAGAAACGACTTGAGTATTTCTTATATTATTGACTCTCAAATGGGAGCAAGCTGGAGACAGGTTTGTTCTAGAGGTAGATTTTTAGGCACTGCCTGCAGATATTCTGATGCAAGCGGGTGGTGGACTTTAGAAATAGGCATTTTAAAAAAGTGTTCCAGGTGGCCCTGATAGGGGAAGTGTTAGGGCCACACATTGAAATACATGCTCCAGAACCGTGATGTCTAATTTTGCGGCATCAGAATGTCCTTGAGAATCTTCTCAGAACCATCTATTTTTGTTTTGGCTAAAAATGTCTGGATTTGATGGCCTGACATTAAGAACTCCTGCTATGCTATGTCTATATCTATCTGTCTATCTCTCCGTCCATCTATCTACCTATATACATCTAGATCTAGATAGATATATTTCTTATATGGGGGCAGGTAAGTAATTTCACCGGGAAGAAGAATTAAGTAGAGAAATACGCAGGTTTCATTTGGTTCCTATGCCAGAACTTTTAATGGTCCTCCAGGGTTTACACGACCTCTGAGCTGAGGGTTTTTGTGATGATTTGGTGGCTTTGGCTGGTATCTGGATGTGGGAGATGGCAGGTAAGTGGTGCCAGGTAGGCAGGCTATGGTGTTCTGATCGGCCCATTTTTTTACTGTGCAGTTTTTTTTTTTAATACGGTTGTAATTCTGAAGGTACTTAGGAAAATAAAGTTGTGTGCAGTTCAGGCTGGTAAATGGTGAATAGGCGTTGGGGGCATGCTTTGGATGGAGGGATTTATTGCCTGCTCAGTGGGGAGATCCTGTCACATGACCCACCCAACTCTTTCTTGGTGCCAGCAAGGGTGACACACACGAGGGCTGGGCTGGCCTTGCGGAGTCACAGGGTCCCACTGAACTAAGACCAGCTTTTGCTGTTGACTAACTGCAAACTTTGCAACACTTCATGCAGTGTTTTCTTAAAAACAAAAGTAAAAGTGAATTTAGCATTTTAGGTGGGCAATACCATTCCATGGCTTACGACTGGAAAAGTTTAAAAGACTCCAGTGAAAAAGCCCTCTCCCCTCCCACACCTCTAGGTACTTGTCTAACTGAGGACAAATTCTGATGTAAATGAAAGCAAATCTGTATGGATATGTAATTATCCTTTTAATTTTAACACGGTTGTGTACAGAACACATTGTTTTTTCTAAGTTTTAACGTTTATGTTTGTTTTTTGTCTCTGGTGCAGAATTTAGAAAGGGAATGTGATATCGCCTCTGTAAATTTTATTGCTGCCTCTCTCATGCTAAACATCGTGTGTAATCCTAAACAGATGCAGAGTGGGTACAAACATCAGCTCGTTTCCCGAGGGCTGAGTCTTAATGATTTGGAGGCTTGCTCTGGGCTGAGCCCAGAGACATCGATCAGATTGTACAGGCATACCTCGGGGAGGCTGTGAGTTCGGTTCCAGACCACCGCAGTAAAGTGACTATTGCAGTAAAGGGAGACAAATGAATTTTTTGGTTTCTCGGTGCATGTAAAACTTACATTTACACTACATGGTAGTTTATTAAGTGTGCAATAGTATTATGTCCAAAATGACAATATGCTTACCTTAATTAAAAAATACTTGATTAATAAAAAAATGCTGACCATCTTCTTAGCTTTCAGCAAGTCCTAATCTTTTTGTGAGTGCAGGGTCTCCCTTTGTTGTTGACGGCACTGATCAGGGTGGTGATTGGGGAGAGTTAGGGTGGCTGTGGCAATTAAAAAAATTGGACAACAATGAAATTGGCCTCATTGATTGATTCTTTTCACTTGAACACTTAGAGGCCAGTGTAGGGTTATTAATTGGCCTAATTTCAATATTGCTGTGTCTCAGGGAGTAGGGAGGCCTGAGGAGAGGGAGAGAGATGGGGGAAAGGCTGGTTGGTGGAGCAGTCAGAACACACACACATACACAAACACACAAACATACACACACACACACACACACACAAAACCTTTTTAAGTCCCTGTCTGATATGGGCATGGTTTGTGGTGCCCCCAAACAATTACAGTAGTAACATCAAAGGTCACAGGTCACCATAATAAATGTAATAATGATGAAAAAGTTTGACATGCTCTGAGAATGACCAGATGTGACCCAGAGACACAATGTAAGCAGACGCTGTTGGAAAAATGGCGCGAGTAGACTCACTCAAGGCAGGGTTGCCACAAACCTTCAATTTGTAGAAAACACAGCTGCATTTTGAGTATCCACCAAGAACTCAGTGGGAGGCTATAAAGAATAAAAATAAGGAGCAGGATCTGACTTAGGATGGACACAGAGTCCCCTCAAGCTGATGTTTCCCTGCTTCTCAGGAAGGGGTTTTCTGGGTGGCTAACTCGTGCCCCTGTTGAGCACTCCTCTGAGAATCTGGGCTGGGGACTGTGGGCATGTCACTTTTTCTCATCTGGAAGGTGAAACTTTGTGGTTCTCAAATCTGAAGATGACCATAACTCTATGGGGCATCTAGAAAGCCATGAACTCCAGTAGTCCTGCTGTGGGGTCTGGGAAAGTGCATGGTTAACTAGCCCCCAGGTGATGCTGATGCTCATGGTTCATGCATGGCCAGAGGCTTTCTACTGTCTTGCCAACTGGAAATTGAAATTGTTTCATCAATATCTCTAAGAGCTGTCTGATCTTGACCACTGGAGGTTAACGTAGATTCAACTACCCACCTTCAGGCTGAATCTACAACAGGTAAAATGTCGTCTTAGACAAAACAGAACCTTCTAAGCCATGAACCACAGAGCCCTAAACTTTCCCACCCATTAAATGCACGAGCTGTGGTTCAGACACCTCCCCTGTTCTCAGTAGGACAGGTCTATTCCAAACAAGGCAAATTTTTAACCCCTTCCCCAAACTGGGAATCCCACATTAAAAAAATTTTTTTTAATATTTATTTTTGACAGAGAGAGAGAGAGAGAGAGAGAGAGAGAGTGAGTGTGTGTGTGTATGTGTGTGTGAGTAGGGGAGGGGCAGAGGGAGAGGGAGACAAAGAATCTGAAGCAGTCTCCAGGCTCTGAGCGATGCAGGGCTCGAACTCCTGAACCATGAGACCATGACCTGAGCTAAAGTCAGACGCTTAACCAACTAAGCCACCCAGGTGCCCCTGATAATCCCACATTGCTTGCAGCTTGATGTTGAACTCAGCACATGCATAGATATGCGTGCATGTGTGTAATGTACAATGTTTATTTACTTCTTGTCCACTTGTATCCAGATTGATCTGATGTTCCTTCTTCCAGATGACAGGAACCAGCATTTCTAATGTCAACATCCCATTTTCCTTGATTTCATCGTGTAATGGTTAACTGTGTGTGTCTATTACAGTGTGTTTTGGGACCATCTTCATCCGAATCACCTGGAGAGCTTGTTAAAACATGCATGTTTTGGGGTCTTACCACATCCTGCTGAACCACAGTGTCTGGTCCCAAGGCCACGGAATCAGACTTTTAACCTGTTCCCCAAGGTGATCATCCCCGTGCCAAGGCCAACATCTCACTGATGGCTGATACACATGTGGTTCTGTTTCACTGTGATAAGCCAGTGAATGGAGGCAAGTTCCTATTTTAATTAGGGGCTTCTTCCACACCAGATCAATAGCCCTAACTCTGGAGTTGGTTGCTGCGGAAACTTTGTCTTGTTGGCCCGTCTTCTAGCCCAATACTCCTCAAACTTCACTGTGCTTGTGAATCCCTTGGGGGAACTGGCTAAAATGCAGATCCTGACTCAGTGGGTCTGGGGTGGTGCCCGAGACTGTGCATTTCTAACGGGCTGCCGCATGATGCTGACACGGCTGCCTGTGTTGAGCAGGTGGCTGTCTGCCTCTGTATGTCGACAGAGCTAAGGTTGGTCTTGTGGCTCGTCACGTGGATCTGCCTGCCCGAGGCTGAGCGTTGTAGTCCTGACTCAGGATTCCTCTGATTTTATTTAAGTTTTGTAGGTGAAGGAAGCCCAAGAACCCTGGGAAGGAGGCCAGAGTCTTTGGTGGAGGAAGGCAGCCAATTACATCCCTAGGCAAAGGGCCCATTGATGTGGTGCAGTAGGGATAGTTGAGTGGGAAACAGCCAGCCTTCCGCAGTTCTGGGGGTTCTCTGGAGAGCAGAGACCATCTATGCTTTAGTTTGCAATTAAGGGGAGAAAAGTTCAACCTAAAATGTAGCTTAAGGGTCCTGGCTTTTAAATTTATGTCGTTGATAGCCTATGAATCAAGCCACCCACTGTAAAGATGTCATTTCTGATAGAGATTTTCTTTCTCAGTGGCTTTGTGCAAATGCTTTAACTTGTCCCAGTATGAAGCTTAATGGGGACTCCAGATCCATTCGGCCCGAAGCAGAGACACGATTTCTCGGTTATGCACTCATATCTGATTATGGAGCTCTTCTTCGTCTCCTCAGCCTGGGACATGGAGGTGACATCCGGTTTTCACAGGCATCTTCTGAGGGGAACGGACTTCAAAGTTCTGAGAAGTATGAAGGCTGTCAGTGGACAGAGACGTGCTTTGTTGCATTTTGAGAGGACTTTTCAGATGAACTTGCATGGTGACTCTGGGCCTAGTGAAGCTGCCTTAGCATCCAGAGCTTGACATGAATACTTCGCCTTGGGGAATCCCTCTCAGACTACTCCCGAGGAGTGAATCTGGGCCACTCAGCTGTGCTCTTAGGGGCCCTGTGCTGTCACCGTGTCACACTGAGCCTGAAGCTTGGGCAGGGGCTGGCCTGGGTCTCTTGAGGTTCTGAGGAGCTGCCAGCGCCTGCCCCGTGCCTGGTACATTCGGAGCACTCAGTACATACTTGGATGCATGTGAATGTTAGTAGCAAACACGTGCTTTTTCTGTAATTTAATGGTCATTACTCCAAAGATAAAGGAAGATGAAACTTTAAAAAACCTTTTGATTGGACTCACTTTCTCCTTTTACCAGTAGAATAAGCTATCAAGGCCAAAATGACAATCACGCATGTTTATTTCAATTCAGTTGATGGATGGAGCACCAAGCTTTGTAGCCTCATTGTTCTCATATCCAGTAAGTTAATCATATGCCTGTGACCAAAAATGCTAGATACTTCTCTAAGTGTTTCTTCCGTTATCCCTTAGCAATGAGAGTCTCTAGATTTTACATGGACACATGGCAACCTTCAATAAAGGGTACATTTCCCAGTGTGCTTTGCACCCAGGCACGGTCATATGATGAATGTAAATGAGGCACATGTGATTTCCAGGAAGTATCATATTACTGTCTTCCTGCTTCTCGCTGATGGACTATGGTTGTGATGAGTGGACTTTGGCAGCCGTATTAGCCTGTGAAGGCAGTAGCGCAGTGAGAAGAGGGACCCTAAGAACTTTTCTAAAGCTGCCCTACTGGCCCTGTGCTGCCCACCTCTGGACTTCATTTATGTGAATCAAGCCACTGTTATTTTGGATTTCATCTCTCCGCTAAACTGAATCCTATCTAAAACAAGATTAAGAGAATTATGGTTCTCTGAAAGGATCTTTTTAAAGCTACTTTTGGAAAACCTGCTGTGGTTCAAGTTATACGTGAGGGTTTGCTCTTGACAAGGTTTTGGGTAATGTAGGGTGAGCGTTGAAAGCATGGGCTTGGAAGTGTGTTAGGTTTTAGTTTCCATGAATTCTTGGACAATCTCCTTAGGCTTTTGAGCTTCCATCTTCCTGTCTGTAAAATGGGGATCATGATGCAGTGCCTGATTCCTGCTGTTGCTCCCCTTGTTACTCTGAGTTGGGGCACCTCCATATAGCTCCTCCTCCAAGGGCCAAAGAAATTTCAGTTCAAGAAGATACCTCTTGTGCAGCTTGTCCTTTTTTTTCTTTTTAAATTAACAAAATGAAATAGCCATAGAAATATAACTCATTAAAGCAGATAAAATTTTTGGTTCTTTTACGTGATTTTAAGTTCTTTTATAGACCATTGGCTTTTACCATCTTGATGACAATTCATGTAGCCTTTCTTAATTTGACACTTACCAAGTACCAGGCATATTTTCTTAAGCCCTGGGAACAAAAATCAAGAGCCAAAACAAACAAACAAAAAAATGGTCAAGACATGATTGGACCACTGCAGAATGTAAAGCGATTGGAGGCGTGCCCTTCTCTTTACAAAGCAGTTACATGGTTTGCAGATGAATGTTCTTGGGTGGGGGGTTAGAAAGGTGGAGATTCTGACAATGTGATTCTTTGGTTTCATTTATAGAAGTATAGGTAAACTGATTCCTAGTTAGTGGGGCCGCTGTACGTGCAAACCAGATGTTGACTGTGTACTCCTTGGTGCTCTGAATTTAACCTGGAGTCTTAAATTTTTAGTCTTCTGAGAGTCCAGAGACAGAGTCCCCCTTCCCTAGAGTTCTTCAGCTTCTTCTTTCTCACTGCTTTCTCTGTCCTGCATTCCTGTTTTCCGAGAGTGCCACTATGGTCTACATGTGCGTTTATTTAGTCTTTCCATTTGATTGTAAGGAATTTCAGATCAGGGACTGTGTCTACTTATAGGATTTCCACACAGGTCTTAGGGCCAGTAATTTATATGCAATCTCTTCAAAGCTGGACCAATTCATGGGGGCAGCGAGGATTCTCAGAGCACATAACTTCTTCCATCCCTCCTTGTGAAGGTAGAAACCTGCAAATGGACTGCCCCAAAGCTGTTCACCTGCACAAAGCGTCCTGAGCTCTAATCAGCTACCCCAGTGGAGTGGATTTCCTGTAGCTGAGAACTTGCCCCTGTTTCTAAAGGTCAGCACCTTTATTGGCTTCCTCTCGTTTGCCTCCTCTGTTTTATTGTGCCCAATAAAATGCAGTGGTTATTTTACTATTTAATAATTTCTAAGATCAAAGGAAGTTAAGTAGTCATTTCTGCTTTTATTAATTAGTCTTTTCGTTTTCAAATTAGTTTTCCATTGATATTCTCAACAGATAAACGAAGTGTCATTTATTCCTCTCCGTGAAGGCCATTTAAAGTCTTAGTGGATTTAGCTTTTTAATTTATTCTTGAATTTTAAATAGGAAAAAAAATGAGAGTGTGAGTTAGAACAGATCTGTTTAACAAGACATAGGAGCTGCTTTCCGCCCTTTGCGTCTCGTCTCTGGGAAGCAAGCATTCCATCCGTGCACCCAAGAATCCTGCATTCCTGCACTTGTGTATGCCCTCTATGGCAGTGAAATAATTAAATCGAATCATTTTCTCATCTCTGTGGCAGACGTTCTAATGGTGTTTTTGTTCTACTAAATAGAACTTTATTCCAGAATTTTTTTGGCACTCCAGAATTTTTTTGGCACTCTTAAATCTCAGAACCTTAGGTGTTTTCATTCTTGCAGGAGGCACCTAGGCCTGTGCACTGAAGGTCTGTGGAGTTTCATGTAAGTGTCACACTGCTGAGTGGGGACTGGGCCTTTGAGCAGTCCCGATCCTGGTGGGAATCATGGAATGGCCCCGTCTGGCAAAGAACGTTTGTTGTGTTATGTCTGAGCACAGTGAGCTTCCTAAGTGTGTTTACCGGCAGTGCCCTGTTGGGTCCCTTTATCAAAGCAGGAAGAAATGGTATCTCTGCTTTAGGAAAAAAGTTGCTTTGTTTTCCCATAAACTAGACTGGCGGGGAAGACCCATCTATCAAAGGGAAGGTGGTTCACATGGCTTTTTAATCTTACCAGATTGCTTCCTAATTAGAAACTAAAAGACCTGGAACTATCCTGCACGTGAGTAAATAAATCTCTTAGGTCAGGGTGGAAAAGTTGATAAACCGTATGTTACATGAAAGTCTTCTTGGGCTGTTTGGAGTTTGATGTCCTTGGAGTTAAAACAGCTCTTGAAAAAAAATCGAGAGCATTCAATGATACCAACATGCAAATATTTGTAGGAAAACAGCAACAGACCATATCTTCAAGGACTTGAAAGGCTGCTTGGCTGGTGGTGTCTTCCCAGAAGCTAAAGGCTGAGAGCCAGCCGAGGCAGAAACTTCCAGTCCGAGACACTAGCTCCTGTTGGAAAAGGCACACAGCAACAAATATCGCCAGACCTTTATTTTCCCTTTGATTTTTTGTTTAACTGCAGTTTTGATTAATGACAAACATATTGATGTTTGGCTTGTGAGGCGTGGATGCTTTCCTGCTCTTTCTCAGTGGAGGCTGGACTGAGGTAGCAAACAAAATCTAATTAGTTCTTTTGAAGTACCCCCTCCCCGCCCTATTTGTTTGTTTCTGAGCCCTGCCTTGGATAGCCGAACGCTGTGTGGTCTGTGGACTCTGCTGGCATGTAAATTTTTAAAAATAGATTTATGTATTTATTTGTGTATCTACAAGCAGTCTGCCTGCTTTGCGTATGGAAATATTTAAGGGAAAGTGTACTCATATCTGCACCTTACTCTGAAACACATTAAAAAAAAAGATGGATTGATGGATGAGTAGAGCAGTGGATAGGTAAGTGATGAAGCAACACAGTAAAATATTAATTCTAGAATATTCATGGTGGCCACGTAGAAATTTCCTGTAGAATATAACTTTTGTGCAGGTATGAACATGTTTATAATAAAATATTGGGAGGGAAAGAGGGGAGGAGTCTATCATGTAGGACTGTCACTCAGAGGAAGCCAAATCTCTAGGAATAAAAGAGTTTTTCGCCTAACAAGTGTCCTGATTGACAGGCAGACTTGGGGCGGTTATTGCCTCCTGGAAGAAGGGTGAGTTGGGGCCTCTTTCTCTGGGGTGTTACCTGTGAATCCGCTTCTGTGTCTTCTTCAAGGCTCTCTAGTGCTCCATTTGTGTGCATGTGCTGGAATTTATGAACTGGCTTTTGATGGGTGTCTCAGTTGGCCAGGCGCTAGCCCCCCTCCCCCGCCTCCGCCCCTGGGGTTTCCACGGCAACATACCACGGACTGGGTGGGTTAAATCACAGACCTTGATTTTCTCACACTTCGGTAGGTCCAAGTTCAAGGTGCCGGAAGATCCAGTTTCTGGTGGGGATCCTCCTGCCTTGTGAATGGTTACCTTCTTGGTGTCCTCGTGTGGCCTTTCCTCTGTGCTTCCGCAGAGGGACAGATCTCTGGGGTCTCTTTGTCTTCTTATAAGGACCCTGCCTGTAGGGCTGACCTCCGAGGACCACCCTCCTGACCTCCCTTAACATTTATTACGTCTTTGTGTATAAACGGGCAACGGCTCACCCTTTGTCCTATCGAATCCCCTTTGGCTGTTTGATTTTCTCGTTTTTCAAAGAACACCTGGGAACAATGCTTTCTTCAGCGCGGGCGGGGGGGCGGGGAGACTAGGCTCACCCACCTCCTGGGGTGCCCGGCTCTCCCTTTCCCGTGTGCTTGGTGTTGAGAGGTGTGTATGTGTTTTCCTAAATACGGGGCGCATGCCCCGAGGGGCATGGCCCTCCACGTAGTGGTAACTCCTGGGGCTCTGTGTAAGGAGTTGGGGGCAGGAGAAGGCAGAAGAAATGGGCACCTGGCTGAAACAGGGCTGGAGGCTGGCCCTGGACGAGGGTGCTTCCGGCTGCCCCTGCTTCGGGTGACAACCATTCCTGAGATTAGAGTGCTGTTCCCATGGAAACGTGCGGCCTCCCCCGCCCCTCCCTGGGCCCCCTGGTGTGATGCTGTGTCTGTGTATTCTGTGCAAAGGTACTTGCCCTGTCCCTTTGTAAACTACATTTGACGTAGGTTAAATCAATATAGACAAACAAAAAAACCCTAACATAGGCTCTGTCTTCAAATAGTCACATTGGGGGTTAGGCTTCAGCGTGTTAATTTGGCGGGGGACACAACTGAGTCCATAACAATAAATATTTAAATTGTTTCAAATTTGGGATTACTATAAGCAATCCTGCAATGAATTTACATGTACACTGGAGGTAGAGTTGCTGGTTTATAGATTATACACATTTAACACAGGGCAGTGATGTTTATCTGTTCCAACCGATTTGAGTGATTTGAGTCTCTGTATTTTCTGCTTATTGTCCGTAGTCCCACCCTACGGATCAGTCTTGTAAATTTATTTTTTATTAATTAAATTTTTTTTTTGAGGAAGAGTGTGAGAGGGAGAGACAATCTCAAGCAGGCTGCACGCCAAGCACAGAGCCCCATGTGGGGCACGATCTCAGGATAGTGAGATCGGCACCTGAGCCGAAATCAAGAGTTGAATGCTTAAACAACTCAGCCACCCAGGTGCCCCCAGATCGGTCTCTTTAATACATGTCAGTGTGATAAGGAAGACATTTTGTATGAATTCATTTTTCTTTGATAATCAGTGATGATGCATTATTATATTCTTCTGGATTTGCCTATTCATATCTCTTAGCATTTTCTCACAAGGTCATTTGTCCTTTTTTAAAAAGTTTTTTAATGTTTATTTCTGAGAGAGACAGAGAGCAAGCAGGGGAGGGGGCAGAGAGAAAGTTATTTTTGAGAGAGACAGAGAGCAGGCAGGGGAAGGGGCAGAGAGAGAGGGAGACACAGAATCTGAAGCAGGCCCCAGGCTCTGAGCTGTCAGCACAGAGCCCAATGCAGGGCTTGAACCCACGTACCACGAGATCATGACCTGAGCCGAAGCCGGACCCTTAACCAACTGAGCCACCCAGGTGCCCCTGGGGGACATTTTTTGTTGTGTAAACCACCCAGTCTGTGGTGATTGTTATGGCAGCACAGCTGACTTAGGCCCTGGGAAATCCTACCCAGGAAATCGTCTTGTACTGTGGGGCAAGGATTCCTATTCTTTCCCTTTGCCCACTGCCCCCTGCCTCTCTCTCATTCGTTCTCTCTCTCTCTCTCTCTCTCTCTCTCTGTCATCCCAATGACCTAGAACAAGGTTGACATACAATAGTCATCTAGATACCTGCTAAATGAATGAAGAGGATCTGACTGCTTTGATTTTGGTTTTAATTTGAGAATGTCTGCTAGGGTATCCCAAAGTTACTGCATCAAAGAAGCCTAAATACGATACAGTTTGTCTTTCAAACAGATCTCTGTTGGTCTCTGGTTGTCTCAGGGCAAGTAGGGAGGCTCCATTATACTTAATATACTCTTCCCTCTATGATTCAGAATGGTTGCTGTTGCTCCTGCTATCTCATCTGCATCCTCACCAACAGGAAGAAGGAAATGACTATTAAAGTTGCATCCATCTATCTTAAAAATCTGACTCGTGTTGGCATACATAATTTCCCTTCACATTTGATTGGTCAGAAAGTCACATGACTTATAAAACTGCAAGAGGGGCTGGGAAATACAGTCTTGGCTTAGGTGGCCATAGGCTGAGCTAAGACTATTGAACGAAGGAGGGGAGAATGAATATTGGAAGGCAGTTACTCTGCCACAGGGAATATAGGAAAGTGTATTTTGAGTGCCTAAATGCTGCCTTTTAAATAGTTTAGTTTAAAAATCAAAAGAAAGGATAACCGAAGTTACTTTCTTGTGTGCCTTTAAATTTTAAGTGATGAGAGAACTTGACTCCTACTCCAGAAATGGTGTTCTTAAACAGTTTAAAGCCGTATTCTATTTGAACACGTGGATTTCTTTTTATGCCTCAAGATGAGAAAAGAATGGCTATATCAAGGGAATGAAGAAGAATTCGCAAATTATGTGGTAGTAATCACTAGAAGAACTAGAAATAAAATGGTTTCAAATGGTTGCCTTTGGAAGTAAAGGAGATGTGACATAAAAGTATTCCTTGTATTTTATGTCCTTCTGTACTATGACTTTTTAAAAATCATGTGCCTGGACTGTTTTAATGCAAATGAGACTGTTTAAAGAATAGGATTTTATAAAAATGAAGATTGAACGTATAAACTAAAATAAGGCGATGATAAGAATACTTAAAATCAATAAGGTGGCAAGTTCAGAAGGTATGGTTTTCACTTTTTCTATCTTGTCTTGAGGATCAGAACTGAGAGCATATAGGCAGTTCAATGATCCAGGCTTTTTAATGAAAGGTGTGCTCTAGGGACTAAGAATGTAATGTCACCTGATTCCTCCCCAAGGTGGTTAGGCAAAGAGGGACTCCCTCAGGGAGCTAGGATCGACTTTTGTTCACGGCAACTTTCAAGACCTTTCTCTCCACCCCAGGCCTCCATTTTAGGGGTCATGCACAGGAAAATAAGTCCATGTGTGATAGCTTCTCTCTTGACAAAGTGATGAGATTTAAGTAAGCTACTCCAAATAGAAGCAGCGGGTCTTGGTCATATGTAAACACTAAATTGCCAGTAGTGAGTGGTAGGAAGACTAAGCTCGCTGTCTTCTGCCCCAGGGTGGCCGAGAGGCTTCTGGGAGGCATCCTTCCTTGCTGACCAAAGCGAGTTCCTCCCCGCCTCCACGTTCACGGCCCTCGTGTTGTAGTGCGCCCTGCCCTAGACAGGTATCACCATGCTGGTGAGAGTTGAGGTGCCAGCCCAGGGTCAGCTGGTTGTCTTCAGAACCACGGGAGGCTCTTTCCAGGCCAGTCACACCTGCTGCAAATCCAGCAGTTCGACTGTACCTGCTGCGCCAGCTTGGGCGACGTCTAAGCCCTCTGGCTCTGGGTTCATACCTGTACTATGAGGACTCTCCCAGGGGGCTAGATGCTCAGGTGAGGGGGTGGTGTGTCAGCGAGGGGTCATATTAGATGATAAGTTTTCAGGGCACCTGGGTGGTTCAGCCTGTTAAGTGTCTGACTCTTGGTTTCAGCTCAGGTCATGATTTCACGTTTCGTGAGCTCGAGCCCCGTGTCGGACTCAGTGCTGACAGCACAGAGCCTGCTTGGGATTCTCTCTCTCCCTTTCTCTCTGCCCCTCCCCTTCTTTCTCTCTCTCTCTCTCTCTCTCTCTCTCTCTCTCTCTCAAAATAAATAAGTAAACTTAAAAAAAAAAAAAAAAGCTAAGTTTTCACCCGGCTGCATGGCACCTGGAGATCTAGGAAGAAAACCCCCGGCCCGACTTGACCGTGACCAGACAGAAAACTTTGGAGATGGGGGCAGTTGAGGGACAGTGGTATTGAAAACAAACAAGAAGAAAACGTGCCCCTACAGCCCTTCCCAGAAGCCGGCTGGAGAAACACTGCCTTGGGAGATAAAATGCGGCTGCACCTGTGGGGCTGGACAGGTGGATCAGGAGACACAAACCTACCAGAATTCAAAAGTCGTCAACTATTCGCCTCTGCTTCAATCTGAAGCGGTCTCCGTAGGCTCCTGGTGATTTCACCACATGATTGAGAATCTCTGCCTGAGTTCCACTGAGAAAATCGCTCTTTTATGTTACAGCTTCTCTCCCGAAGGCCCCGCAAAAAATGTCTCTGTGCCTATGTAGCTACGGCATGAACGTACTGGTCTTGTTTTCAGGAATCCGTTAGTCTCCAGGAAGAAAAACCCAGACTTGTGATCTGACCTAAGTCAGCTTGACTGATGATGGCTCTTTTGACAAATACTGTAGCCCCCAGTGATCATAGGTAGGTAGGTGTTAAAGATCTCTTCCTCCCAACCTCACCCAAGATGGTAGGTTACAAGGCAATCAAACACATAATAGTAAGAAGGCGCAAAAGTGGACGTTCCCCAATTCCCGTACACCGGGTGAGGTCTGCCAGCTACACTTGGGCATTTTAATGCACGCTTTGCTTTACCGGCTCACTGTGAAGTCAGTGTAGTGACAATCCAAGGGCGAGGGCAGCCCAGTTTACAGTTTGGTCAGGTGACAGAGCGCCCATTAAGTGTGTGCCCGGGCAGGTGCAGGGACGTGTGTTTTTAGACCCTAAGAATTACTGCAAGTTATTAGGCTGTTGTGTACCTATCACGTTTTTTTTTCTCATTCACATCACAGTTGAGACCCCATGAAAATATTTCTAGCCAGCCACCTAACTGACCTGTACCTCATTTCTCCATTGATGAATTAGTCCCGATAGCACATATTTTTCATTGGTGAAAGGAGTCATGTTTGAGAAACACAGATGCGTTAGAAATATTACGTGGGCACTCCTCCCTTGCAGGGAAAGGGTTGTGACAGGGGTCACAAACTTGTTACAAAAAGGGTCGGATAAAAAATATTTTAGGCTTTGAGGGCCAGTAGATACTGTAGCTATTCACCTGGGCTATGGTGGCAGGAGAGTCACCACAGACAATACGTAGATGGCTCTGTTGTAATCAAACTGTACTTACGTTATATTGTCCACTCATGGTGTAGAGGAATCTGGCAGGCTCGGGATCTTGTCTACTCTGGAACGGTCAGAGCCCCTGATTCTTCTACCCCTGAGCATTGCCTGAAGTCGGGGATTCTGTCCTGTGATCTCAGACATCCGGAAGGCTAGCTGCTAGAACATGGTGGTATTTTCCTTGCATGTAACTTCTGTGTGAGGACAGAGACCTGGGGCCTCACGCAGCAGACAAGAGCTGGCTGTGGGACTGTGGTGGTGGCTGTTAGTCCTTGTCACAAACCATGTAACGGCAGGGAAATGGAGAGGACACCTGTGGCTTTGTCGCCCCTTGATTTGGAGGGTGCCACCATTTGCCAAAAAGAATGCAGCGATTGTCATTGACCCAACTGGCTTAAGTCTGTGTGTAACTCTCTCTCAGGCAAAATTTCAGAAGTGAGCTGAAGCCCAAAAACTGTGAGATCATGACCTTAGCTGAAACTAAGAGTCAGGTGCTTAACCGACAGAGCCACCCAGGCTTTTGTCTTTTTGTGACTGGCTCATTTTACTTGGTGTCATGTCTTCGGGTGGATACAAATTGTAGCATGTATCAGAATTTCCTTTTTAAGGCTGAAGAATATTCCAGTGTCTGTACAGACCACATAATGTTTATCTATTCAGGTGTCAGTGTCATTGAGGTGGTTTCCACCTTTTGACTGTTGGGAACAATGCTGCTTATGAATATTGCACACAGGTAGCTCTTTGAGTAGGGGTATGTACCCAGAAGTGGGATTACTGGATCATATTGTGATTCTTTGTTGAAAGTTTTGTTTTTGTTTTTGTTTTTTTGTTTTTAACATTTATTTATTTTTGAGAGAGCAAGATGGAGCAGCAGCAGGGAGGGGCAGAGAGAGAGAGAGAGAGAGAGAGAGAGAGAGAGAGGAACACAGAATCCCAAGGAGGCTCCAGGCTCTGAACTGTCAGCACAGAGCTAGACGTAGGGCTTAAACTCATGAACTGCGAAATCATGAACCTGAGGCGAAGTTGGATGCTTAACCGATTAAGCCACCCAGGCACCCCTCTATGTTGAAAGTTTTGAGCCACCATACTGTGTCCCCAGTGGCTGCATCATTTTACGTTTCTACCTACAATGCACAAGGCTTCTAACTGATCCACATCCTCTCCAACATTTGTTATTGTCTTTTTTTTTTAAATAGCCCCACTAATGCACATGAAGTAGAATCTCATGTGGTTTTGATTTGCATTTCCCTAATGGCTAGTGATGTTGAGCATCCTTTCATGTGCTTATTCGACATTTGTATATCTTTTTTGGAGAAATAACTGTTTAAATATTTTGCCTAATTTTCAAAGTTTATTTTATTTATTTTGAGAGAGAAAGAGCGAGCCAGCAAGAGCTCGAGCAGGGGAGGGGCAGAGAGAGAAGGAAAGAGAGAATCCCAATGCTATCAGTGCAGAGCCTGACACAGGGCTCAATCTTAAGAACCATGAGATCATGACCTGAGCCGAAATCAAGAGTCGGACACTTAACCAGTTGAGCTAATAGGGCGCTCCTAAGAGTTTTTATTTAAATTCCAGTTAGTTAACCTACAGTGTAATATTAGTTTCAGGTGTACAGAATAGAGATTCAACACTTGCGCACATCACCCAGTGCTCATCACAAGTATGTCACCCATTCCCCCACTTACTCCCCCTCTGGTAACCATCAGTTTGTTCTCTATAGTTAAGAGTCTGTTTCTTGGTTTGTTTTTTCCTCTTTTTTTTCCCTTTGCATGTTTGTTTTGTTTCTTAAATTCCACATATGAGTGAAATAATACAGTATTTATCTTTCTCTGACTTAGCATAATGCTCTCTAGCTCCATCCATGTCCTTGCAAATGGCAAGACTTCATTCTTTTTTATGGCTGAATAATATTCCATTCTTCCTACCTATCCTCTATCTATCACATCTTCTTTATATATTCATCAGTCAATGGGCACTTGGGCTATTTCCATAATTTAGCTGTTGTAGAAAATGCTGCTATAAACACTGGGGTGCATGTATCCCTTCAAATTAGTATTTTTATATTCTTTGGGTAAATAACAAGTAGCGCAATTGCTGGATCCTATCTCCTACATGATTTTTAAACTATGTTTCCCAAAGTGTGTTCTTTGGAACACTGGTTCTCCAGGATCTTAAATGGGCTTTTTGAGTAAAAAGGGTTCTGAGACCAAATATTAATGCTATGCTTTGGGTTCAATGAAGCCTAAACTTTTTTTTTTTTTTTTTTTTTTTTTTTTTGGCTTGTGAAATGCTTGGAACATTAAAACACTAATACATACATAGTAAATCTGAGTGGGAGAGTATGAAATATATTTCTCAAACTTAACTGACCACAGAACTCTTTTTATGTAGAACATTTTGCAGGACTAGACTTTTGCTGAATAGGATGTAGGGAGTGCTGTCCTGGCTTATTTGCTGTGTCAGTGGTTGTCAGTTGTCTGTTTTACTACGTACCTTTGCGCTATTCTTAGCCTCAGTGTACTTGGCTTTGATGACTTCCCTTGCTCTGTTCTCCCTTTTGCTCACCTGTGCTAGTCAATGGGCACCAAATCTTGATTGTTCCTCCCTAGAGGAGCTTGAACCCATCCCCTTCACTTTATTTTCCTAGTCGTCAGTATGGTTGTTTGGACTTCTTCAAACCATCTGAATGGGTCTTGCTCTATGCCAAGCTACCAGAACGGTCTTTTAAAAACATAAATTAGATAAAGTCATGCCCTTAACTTAAATTGTGTATTATTAGTCAGCAACGGTGTGTAAGTCATTTTGAACTGTACTGGAAAACGCTGTTCAAGTACCAAACTTAGTGATGTCTCCTTTTTAAAAAGAAATTCAAGTATAATTAACATAGTGTTAAATTAGTTTCAGGTGTACAGTATGATGCACTAATTCTATGCATTTCTCAGTGCTCATTGTAAGTGTAGTCTTAATCCCCTTCATCCATTTCACCTGCCCCTCCCCCTCCCCCATTGGCTCTCCTCTGGCAACCAACAGTTTGTTCTCTGTAGTTGAGTCTTGTTTCTTTGTTTGTCTCTTTTTTCTTTGTATATTTGTTTGTGAAATTCCACATATATGTGAAATCATATGGTATCTGTCTTTCTCTGATGATTTCATTTTACTTAGCATCCATCTGTGTTACTGATCCATCTGTGATACCATTCTTTATATGGCCGAGTAATATTCTATTGGGTATGTATGTACACTACTACATTTGAAACATTTTAATGTTTATTTGTTTTTGAGAGAGAAATAGAGCATGAGCTGGGAAGGGGCAGAGAGAGAGGGAGATGCAGAATTCGAAGCAGGCTCCAGCCTCTGAACTGTCAGCACAGAGCGTGAGGTGGGGCTCAAACTCACAAACTGTGAGATCATGACTTGAGCCGAAGCCGGGTGCTTAACTCAGGCTTAAGCCTGAGTCACCCAGGCACCCCACTACTACTTTTTTTTTTTTTTTGAGAGAGAGGAAACACAAATGGGAGAGGGGCAGAGGGAGAGAAAGAAGATAATCCCAAGCAGGCTCCACACCCAGAGTGGAGCCCAATGTGGGTCTCGATCTCACAGCTGTGAGATCATGACCTGAGCCAAAATCAAGAGTTGGATACTTAACCCAATGAGTCACACAGACACCCCTATACCACATCTTCTTTATCCATTCATCTGCTGATGGACACGTGGATTTCTTCCATATCTTCCATATCTTCAATATCTTGGTTATTGTAAATAATGCTGCTATAAACATAGGAGTGTATGTAGCCTTATGAATTAGTGTTTTCATTTTCTTTGGGTAAATATCCAGTAGTAGCAGTACTGTATCCTATGCTAGTTCTATTTTTAATTTTGGGAGGAACCTTCTTACTGTTTTCCACAGCGCCTACACCAGCTTTCATTCCCACCAGGAGGGCACAGTTTCCTCTTTCTCCACATCCTCACCAAGACTTGCTGTTTCTTGTGTTTTTGATGTTAGCCATTCTGAAAGGTGTGAGGGGTCATCTCATTGTGGTTTGGATGCGTATTTCCCTGATGATGAGCTGTGTTGAGCATCTTTTCATGTGTCTGTTGGCCATCTGGATGTCTTCTTTGGAAAAATGTCTCTTCATGTCTTCTGCCCATTTTTTAATTGGATTATTCGTTAGTGATGTCTCCTTTAAAAAAATAAAGTAGATTCAAAGTTATCTCTGATCCTTTTCTTTCAATCACTTGCATTCTTCTTGGAAGGAGAGAAAACAGTACTTTCCTCAGGGGTGGATACAGGGCTTTGATACCGATTTCCTGTAATCCACAGTCTAATGTCTCTGTATCACAGGGACCAACTACTATGTTGGACATTTAAATTTTGTGGCAATTGTTGTTTATTGCAGTGGTTTATTTCTTAGTGGTGTTTCTGGAGTTCTGTTAAAATCTGATTAGACTTTTGAGCGTTCTAGAAGAAAAATAGATTATCCTGCTTACCAGTGGTTCTCAATAGGGGGCAGTATCCCCTCCAGCCCTGAGGGCACTTGGAATGAGAATGAGAGTTGGGAGTGTCCTAACGTCTCTGTGCTCCTGGCATTGAGTGGTCTGCTGCCCAGCATGATCGCTGTCCTGCCCTGCACAGGACAGTCCAGCACACAGAGAATTGTCCAGTGCCAAATGTCCTCATTACACTGTTGGTCACCAAAGCACAGACTTGAGCACTGCGTGTAGTACCTCATCAAACCTAGCTCCTGACTGTGTTCTCAGCGTGACACCCTCCCCCCCTTCTGCTCCCTGCTTTTCTCCAACATGTGGTGATACCTTCTTGAGCAAATGAAAGTTTATGTGTTCTTTCCTCCGTCTGGAATGCTGTTCTTTCCTTGAGTAGTTAATAAACCCTTCCTTCTGAGCCTGTTTCCATCTCTGACCCTTTCTGCTCAGAGGGAGATCTAGTTGGTCTTTCCCTGTGTTCTGCAGCACCCAGCGCACCTCGGGTAGTCACAGGGAATGGGGCAAGTATATTAGTTCTTCTCTGGGAATATGGCCGGTTTATATTTCGCACCTCTCCTTAAATTAAGCACAAATGACTTGCTTTGGACAATGGAGTGTGAACAGAATGAGCAGAATGGCTTTGGGTAACTTCCAGGCAGAAACTTGAAGAGGTAGTCATGTTCTGCCATTTTCTCTTTGTTTCTGCTGTGGCCTCCAGGAGCAAGGTGGACAGTGGCTGCTCTGACCCTCGGCCCTGGAATAAGGACCAGAAACAGAGCTCCCTCCCAGTCCCACTTGACCTGTCACATGAATAAGAACTAAGCTTTGGGGGTTGTAAGTCTCTGAAATGTTGAGGTTGCTTGTTATTACAGCAAGACCATGCTCAGACTGAATGACCCCTCTATTTTAACACTTATCACATGGTACTGTTATTGGGTTTGTTTTGTTTTTTTGTTTTTTACCCAAATGAATCTCCACAGTGGGCTGTGGGCTTCTTTCTGGTAGTGACTGTGTTGTTTTTGTTCTGTTGTTACAACTTCGCAAAGTAACAAAGTTGTATTAATTATTGCTGTGTAATAAATTACGTCACAACTAAGTGGCTTAAAACAGTAAGTTTTTTTGACCCTCATGGTTCTTTGGGTCAGGAATTTGGGAGTCATTTAGATGGGTAGTTCGGGCTCAGAGTCACTTACGGGGTCACAAGTCAAGGCTTGCCTGGGCTTGAAGGATCCACATCCAAGGTTGTTCACACATCTGGCTGGCAAGATGGCAGGAGGCCTTTGTGAGAGGCCTCAGCTCTTTCCCATGTGGCTTTAAAACGTGGTAGTGAAGCCAGTGATCCGAGAGGGAGGAAGATAGAAGCAACAATTTCTTTAATGACTTAGCCTCAAAAGTCACTTCTCTTGGGGGTGCCTGGGTGGTTCAGTTGGTAAAGCATCCGACTTTTGTCCAGGTCATGATCTCACGGTTGGTGGGTTCTGTGCTGATGGCTCAGAGACTGAAGCCTGCTTCACATTCTGTGTCTGCCCCCTCTGTCTCTGCACCTCCCCCACTTGCAATCTTATCTCTCAAAAATAAATAATGTTAAAAAAAATTTTTAAAGTCACTTTTGCCGAATTTACGTGTTCCAAGTTACTCACCACGTGTGGCCCACCTTCAAGAGGAGAATTAGATTTAACCTCCTTTTGAAGAAAAGGGTGTTGCAGTGTTCTGAACATTTGTGTAAACCCCAATTTATAGGCTGAAATCGTCACCCTCAGAGAGAAGGTGGGGCCTCTGGGAAGTCCTTGGGTCATGAAGTGGGGGAGCGCTAATGAATGGGATCCATCCTCTTATAAAAGAGACCCACAGGGATTCCTTGCCCCTTCCACCATGTGAGGACACAGCGAGATGTGTCCCCACTGAACTGGGAACCAGGCTCTTACCAGAATGCATGCGACCATGACATCCCTTTGATCTTGGACTAACAGCCTCCAAAACTGGGAGAAATAAATTAATAATCTGTGTTGTTTTGTGGCATTTTGTTCCTGTAGCTCGAATAGACTAAGATACGTGTCAAGGAAATCCGTGGCCATGCTTGAAACACCCTCACAGGCACATAATGGACCCTCAGTAAGCATGTCCTGAAGGAAGGACCACTGTTTGCATTCAGTCTGCTGGGACGGGCCTCAGCCGCTTTCCTCATTTCCTTCAAGTTCAAGTTTTCTCCCCTTCAATTAGCCTTTATTTCAAACTCCATCCCATAGTTTCTTCAGTTTATTTCTGCTCCAGAGAATGAATTATGTATAACCAGTACCCGACAATTTTTTTGAGTGTGCCTGAGGAGCTTTAAATAGTAAGAGAGCTAAGTCTCACCAACCTTGTAAATTAGATGCCTTGTAACTTGAAATTTTGTCCTTTCCACAGGGCGATAAAATCACCTTTATCGTGTTTTTAGAGGCTTCTTCCAAACTGGGAGTGAGATTTGGCATTCCATTAGACCCACTTGTAACTCTGAAGAGTATTGTTTCCCTCACCCGTGGTGTTTTTGGGCAAAGCTCTGGCTGGTCGCCTTAGCCAGGCCGGGGCTGTCCGTCTTAGGGCTTATTGGAGATTCTAGGTAGCGATTCTGTTGGCTGCATAGATGTGTTGACCAGAGCTAACGCAGTGTAACCTGTGTTTCTCCTATGAGCACTGGTTCAGCACTCACCAACTCCACCTCATGTTTATAGAACGCAACTACCACAAAGAGTCAGAAATGACTGGATCTACTTCTTGAGGCCCCCTTTTTCTTTTCTTTCTTTTTTTTTAAAGAAAGAGATTGTTTTTATTTCATTTATTTTTTTAATGTTTGTTTATTTTTGAGAGAGAGAGATAGAGTGTGAGCAGGAGAGGGACAGAGAGAGTGGGAGACACAGAATGTGAAGCAGGCTCCAGGCTCTGAGCTGTCAGCACAGAGCCCACATGGGGCTCGAACTCAGGAACTGCGAGATCACGACCTGAGCTGAAGTCGGACGCTTAACCGACTGAGCCACCGAGGTACCCCTTGAGGCCCCCTTTTTAACAGTGTTCCTTTGCAGTTATTCAAGAACTTTGGGGCCAGGACCAGCTGCCTAGTTTGTAGTTTCCCCTGTACACGAAGCACTAGCTTTCCTCTTCCATAGTCCTGGGTACCCACGCCTTCCCCTCACCTGCCTGGTCTGCGTGGGGACGACTGGCAGGGACCGCTCAGAGCCTCCTGGAGCCCAGCTAGTACCAGTTGTTGAATATTTCGAATATCACCCTTGCTTGGAGCCATTTGAGTTGCTAACCCTGCTCGGCAGAGAAGCAGCTGTCAGCTTCTTGTTAAAAAACAAATTTAAATTCTGACTCCAGGGTCACTCTGTTACACTGATTAATCTATTAGATTGTCAGTATTCTCCACCATTTCATTTACTGGGAGCAGAGCTTTGAGATGAAATCTAAGAGGAATTCCGAAAGTCTGGCCATGTCTGTGCTGATGGAGTGGGTGCCCTGGGAAGCCAGTTTGCATGAGGGTTGAGGCCCCTCCTGGAAGACAACTCATCCTGATGAAACGAGGATCCAGGTACTAGAACCTGATCTTGTTAGAGGAACTCACTTGTCAGATAATGGCATGAAGTCTGACATCCTGATTTCTGTCTGCATCTAGCCTTCACTGGCTCCTCTCTGCAGCCTTACAGAGCAGAGCAACAAGTTAAAAACGGAACGGTGTTTCTCTACAAACTCTTGGGAATCCCCCCAGCAGAACTGAATATAAAGGGGATAAAGAGACATGTTCCTATCGCTTCCCCAGGACACTTGCCATTCTGTGAACACACCTGTACTTGATTGGCAGGGCCTTGTGCACCATCAGCGCTTCCCTGGGTATCCAGCCTGACAGTCTCCCCAGCGGATTTTGGATTGACTAGGCATGACAGAGAGAATGACAAATTATGAGCCAATCCCTTAAAATCTCTCTAGCTCTGTTTCCTGTTACTTTTCTTTTATGCCCTTGACTAAGAGTGTCCCAGTTTGAGAGAGAGGAACATCAGTCACCTTTAATTTATTACAGTTCTCATCTGAAATTCCCACTCTGGGTTTGATTAGTTGTGTAGAAGTCACAATTTTTCAGTGGTGGAATGAGTGGTGTTAAAGGTATTTGGTTGACTAGACACACTCTATAGGCACCACAACCTTTGAGCCAAGGAGATTTAAAAACCTGACAAACCTAATATGCCAGCACCTGCTCTTGGTCTAGAAAGTAACTAAGTTAGCCCTGTGGCCCTCACTTATCAGAGGTACCTGCTGCTTGATCTAATGAAAGGGATTATAAGGAATGACATTCTTTGACAAGCTTCTTGTTGAAAAGCTCAAGGGTAGAGAACGAAATGTCCCTGAGCTCACAGGATCATTTGTATAATTATTTTGAGCCACCTTGCTTTAAGAAATGGTTATACAAATGGAAACATTTGGTCCAAGGCTTGGTGGTGTTACAACACAGCACACAGCAGTGAACCGTGGAGGGGCTATGTAGCTCCCACCTACCTCCAGCTGTTGACTGTGTGACCAAAACTGACCCCCTCCCCCCACCAAATCTCTCAGTGTTGAATGCCCAATGGGCTTAGGTCAGTTAGCACCATGAACTCTTCTCTCCCTCTTGAAACAAGGACTGTGGGATACGTACGACTTGGATTTGCATATTTAGTTGCAGGCTGAAGAACTGAGAAATTGCAATCTTGGCCAGACTGGCCAGCATCTGACCCTGCTTCATCTGCGTACGGGAAGGTGCAAGTGGCACAAACGATCATGCTTTCAAAGGGCCGGTGGCTCTTGCTGTCCTTGCTCAGTGCAGTCGCCCTGCCCCGGGCAAAGGTAGCCCACTGGGTGTCAGCTGACCCCGTGTCACCAATCACATTCATTACTTCTCATTCCATGGCCAGGAGCTAGAGAGGGCTTACAGATCTTACTCTACTGCTGTGACTTTCAGAGAAGAAGGGAGAAGGCTTCTTGTGGAAATAGAAAGGTGGAGAAAGGGATATCAACCACGGGGTTAAAGATTCCTTCTACTAATCCCAGACACGGATACAGGGAGACTGATGGGGTTCTGTGTGAACAGTATGGACGTGAGCCACTGACATCAGTGTTGTTATTGTGACAGCGTAGTCAAGCCAATTATTATCCTCTCACGTACTTTTTCATGCATGATGAGAACACTTAAAATCTCTCTTAGCAGAAATTTCGTATTCAGTACAGTGTTATTAACTGTGCTCATCATGCTGTACATTATCTCTCTAGAGGTATTTATCCTACATAACTCTGACCTGGTACCCTAGGGACAACACCTCTCCGTTAGCCCCCCAGCCCTCAGCCGCTGGTAGTCACCGTTCTACACCCTGCTTCTGTGGATTGGACTTCTCTAGGTTCCCCCTGTAAGAGATGATGTGGGCTTTTTCTTTCCGTGCCTGGCTTCCTACACTCAGCATTAGGTCACCCTGGTTCATCTGTGTCGTATGCGACAACATGGGGGAATCTCCTTGCAAGTGAAAGGCAGCTTGCGGACTTGGAGGGTTGCTTTGACATGTTTTTAAGTTCTTGGAGTTAGAGAACGAGGCGTGGAGGATCTTTCCTGTTGGCATACACTGCAGTCCTTCTCTGCGCTGTCTTCATCCTCAGGGGCTAACCTATGTCAACCACGCCAGTGGTGCCCCTTGGTATGATGGCATCTGGCTGGGTGCAGCCCCTGGGGAGCCCCCGCAGTGAGGTCAGGCTTTTTATTTCTATTTTATTTCTAATTTTTTAATTTTTTATTTCTATTAAAAAATTTTTAATGTTTATTCATCTTTGAGAGTCAGAGCATGAGTGGGGGGGGGGAGCAGAGAGAGAGGGAGACAGAATCCCAAGCTGATTCCAGGCTCCGAGCTGTCAGCACAGAGCCTGATGCGGAGCTTGAGCCCATGAGCCACGAGATCCTGACCTGAAGTGGGACGCTGCCGACTGAGCCACCCAGGCGCCCCCAGGCTATTTATTTCTGATGGCACCTCCTACCTGCAGTTCTCAGCTTTGTGTGCCTCCGTGGCTTTCTCCCACTCCGTCTCTCCCCTGCTGACCCCACAGTGTGCTGCTCCCTATTTTGCCCCTTTAGGCTTTCCTTAATAGCCTTTCTCTACCCACTCCCCACACCGCTGTAAATTGTTTGCATGTTAAACGCCCCTTGCATTACTTACTCGAACTAAGTGTATCATCTCTTTCCTGCCTGGACGCCGACTCATACTTTGTCTAGGTCAGTGGTTCTCATCTGGGGGCTATTTTTGTCCGTCAGGGCACATTTGGGAATGTGCGGAGACATTTTTGGTTGTCACAAATTGGGGGAGGGGTGCTATTGGCATCTAGCGGGTAGAGGTAAGGGATGCTGTCAACTGGCCCACAGTGCCCAGGACAGCCTTGCGACAGACTTACCAGTGCCAACATGGCAGCGGTGATAGCTGGGAGACACTGCTCTGTGGGTTAACTCTCTGTCTGCTCTACATCTGTAAACTCAAAACACATTGACAGACCACATACGAAAACCGTAAAACCAATGAAATTTTAATTAACAATGTTAACTGTAAGTTAAGGATGCAGTTGTTTCTATGACACAAATCTGCCGCTCACAACAGGATGTGGGCCCGACAGCTTGGGTCCTGGTTGGGTTTGTGTCTGCTGTGTCTGGACGCAGAGACTGGGGTGTCTCCTTCCCCCAACACATCTCTCTGCTCATGCTACTAGGAGACGTTTGCTCCTACACACAGTGGGGTTGGTTGGCTTTTATTTGGCACCAATATAATTTTCATCTCAAGTCTACCATCATCATTTCTCTCATAGAACCTGTGTCAGTTGATGCCGTGTTAATTGCTGCCGACATATTCTTAAGTGTAATTTGCAAAGGAGAAGCATGGAGCAATCCTCAGTCCTTCAGATAGTTTTAAGGATTTTATAGAAATTAAGGCAGGAGGCTAATACAAAATGTTTCACACGGAACTCATGGGACCCTGACAGTCTATCTTTGTGGTCCTGTGAGAGGACCCTGTTCTAGTACTGGATGGAAAATGAGAACAGACCCCAATCCCTTCCTTTCCTGGTATTGGATGGAAAATGTGAACAGACCCCTTTTCCTTCCTTGGTGATGGAGATGCCGGAAGCTTCCGCTGTGGACAGAAGCTTTTGCAAACAGATGCACAGCTTTCTCCTTAGCACTTTCTGTGATGGCTCCAAGATAAAGAAAGGCCTTGCTAATAAAACCTTATCCCCACGCCGCACGGGGGTGGGGTGGGGTGGGTTCCCACACATTCCAATCACCATGTTTTGCTTTCTCAGCGCAGGTTTTCTAAATGAGATTCCCCTGTGACAGGAGGCTAGCAACTTGAGTTTTTCTCTTCGTGAAAGAAGTCTTTTTCCCCTGGCTGAGGAAGCGTGCAGGCTTCTGAGGGCTGTTGAATGGTGCACAGAACAGACTAGCTTTGCAAAGGTTCTGAATTCCGCCTGGACAATGCAAACTTTATTTCTGTATCTAATAACCTCTCCAGCTGACCATATCAATCACAGACTCTTGTGTTGCTCTTTATTTTGTTCACGTGTTAGCACCTTTTGCAAATCTAAAACAATTATGAAACCATTTAAAAACAATAATGGTTAAATGCAAACCCTTAAATGTTATTAAACTGTTAGCATCTTGCTGAATTATTTCCTTATGGTTAATTACTTTATTTCTTTATAGCTCGCCATGATGGATTGCTGGTTAGTGTTGTTTCTACTCTGTAAGAAAATACAGTTGCGTGCTTGGAAATTGTTAAGGGTGCCCGCCACCACTTTCAAAACTGTTTCAAAGCATTTGGTGGGGGTAGGGTGGGGGGAATTCTTTATTTTAATTTAGTCTTTATTTTTAAGTAAATATTTAGCTATAGTGATTTTGATGAAAAGCCCTTTACTGGCTTAATGAAGGATTTTTATGGGTCTATATAACATCAGTGTCTTAATTACTACAAATGGATAATAAACCCTTTCTCATATGTGGGAATGGGAAACACACAGAGGGAGTGCCATTAGGAACAATTGGATTTTCACTTGATAATTCAGTAAAAAAAAATGTAAATACTGCAAATAACAGCCCAAGGGGTAGACTCTGCAGCTCCACCAGAAACCATAGAGCATAACTAATTTTTACAGAGATTTTCTCTGTGTTTTTTGGGCTGTGACAAAAGCAAAATATATATTCATGCAGGGAATGAAATCGTTGTTCATTTGGTGAGCACTAATTAATTTCTCTCTGTATGCTGGAGACATTTAATTCCTCATCATAAAAGGTCCTTGAAGTTAGGAAGATGCCCAGGGAGGAATAGATGACTCCATGCAAGTAGCTGCAATGTACCAGGAGCAGTCAGGAGTCTTAGAATGCATGTGTGTGGCTTTAAGAAATTCACTTGATTTTAGAAACTCGTTTATTCCTAATACAGATTGGTCTTTGCCAGCTCAGCAAAAGGCCAATCAGAAAATAATTTCAGAGAGGTGGTAGTTTCAGTACTTCAAGTAAGAAAATGAAGAGCTGTCGAGTAGATCTTGAATGAACTACTGAATTTTCATACTCTTAATTTCCTAATCAGAGGTTTTCAAACCAGAGTGTGTCTAAGAACCGCCTGGAAAACTAGATAAAATGAAGATTAGGGGCTGCACTCCAAGACTGTGATTCAGCAGGTTTGTGTAGAGTCCAGAGACTTTTTCATTGATAAGGACCACATGTATGGCCCACATTTTGAAAGCTTTGGTTTCTTTGGGCAAGTTAAACATGCCCCCTTGAAATTGTTCCTTTTATTTATTTTTCCCCATTACGTAAGATTATTTAATATTATTCAGTCCCTAATCAAATGGATCCAAATTTCAAGTTCAAAATCTTAAAGCCTGCTCATACACAGAATTGAGATGATCTCTGCTTATATACAGAGATCATTCTAGAAAATGGCAGTTATTTTTAAAAAGTGGCACATGAGTTAAGTACATAACTGTTTCTCTACCTTTCTGTATAGCTCTGGTTTGAATTAAGGTAGGAGTCCGGAGAATCCAGAATTCAAGTCTGTGGAAAGATCGTATCCTCAGCTCCAAAAACGTATTTTATAGGTTTCTTATAATGAGACTTTGGTTCAATCTGTCTCTGCAATGATAGTTGATTCACTTTGATTGGGATTTAGCCTTTGTTTCCACTAGCATAAAGCATTTCCTTTGCCCTATACTTTGCTCCCCTTTGGAATAATATTGTCAATATTCCATAATGTCTTATTTTAAATGATCCAATTATAAAACTAAAATATTTTCTTCTTCTACTTCAATTGAAGGACCTATGAAACTGCTTCATTTTTCTTATCAATATAAATATGTCCACAATATTTAACCCAGGAAGACCACTGGGGTCCTGTGCAGTTCCTTTTTTTTTAAATCAAAATTAATTTTATGGAAGGGTAATGGATATACAACATCCTATTAGTTTTAGGTGTATATCATTGTGATTCAATATTTTTCTACATTATAAAATGATCTCCAAAATAAGTCTATCACCATACAAAGTTAATGCAATATTACTGACTATATTCCCTATCCTGTACATTACATCTCCATGACTTATTATTATTTGTGTGTGTGTGTGTGACTGAAAATTTGTACTCTTAATCCCCCTGCACCTATTTCTCCCACCCCCTCCCATCCTTCCCCGCTCTGGTCACCAGTGGTTTGTTTCCTATGTCTGACTCTGTTTCTGTTTTGTTTTCTTTGTTAGGCTTTTTTTGGATGGGGGGTTCCACATATGAGTGAAATCATACAGTATTTGTCTTTCTCTGACTTATTTCACTTGGTATAATATCCTCAAGGCTCATCCATGTTGTTGCAAATGGCAAGATTCCATTCTTTTTCTTATGGCAGAGTAATATTCCTCTGTGTGTGTGTGTGTGTGTGTGTGTGTGTGTGTGTGTGTGTATTTACCACATTTTTTTTTATCCATTGAACTATTTCTGGACATTTATATTGCTTCCATATCTTGCCTATTATGAAGAATGATGGAGTAAACACAGAGGTGCACTCATCTCTTTGAATTGATGTTTTTGTTTTCTTTGGATAAATATCCAGAAGTGAGATTACTGGATCATATGGTAGTTCTGTTTTTAATTTTGAGGGGAAAACTACATCCTGGTCTTTACAGTAGCCACACCAATTTCCAGGACTCCCAGTAGCGTATGAAGTCTTCCTTGTCTCAACATTCCTGCCACCACTTGTTATTTTTTCCTTTTGGTAATAGCCAACTGAAGGATGTGGGGCGGTACCTCATTGTAGTTTTGATGGGCATTGCCCTGGCAACGAGTGATGTTGAACATCCTTTCATGTGCCTGTTGGCCATCTGTATGTCTTCATTGGAAAAAAAGTCTTTTCAAGTCTCCTGCCCAGTTTTAAAACCTGGGTTGTTTATTTACTTAATTTGATATAAAGTTGTGTAAGTTCTTTTTATGTTTTGAATATTAACCCCTCACCAGTTGTGTGATTTGCAAACATGTTCAGTAGGTTGCCTTTTCATTTTGTTGACGGTTTCCTTTGCTGTGCAGAAGGTTTTTACTTTGATGTAGTCCCATTTGTTTATTTTAGCTTTTTTGTTCTTGCCTGAGGAGACTGGTCCAAAAACATATTCCACTTTCTTGAGCTTACTCCTAATTTTTTTCTTCCAGGAGATTTGTGATCTCAGGCCTTACATTCAAGTCTTTAATTCATTTTGAATTTGTTTTTGTGTATGGTATAACATAGTGGTCTAGTTCCATTCTTTTGTAAGTGGCTGTCCAACTTTCTCAACACCATTTATTGAAGAGACTGTCTTTGTTCCATTGTATACTCTTGCTTGCTCTCTATTCTATTCTATTGATCCATGTGTCTGTTTTCATGCCAGTACCATAAAGTTTTGATTGTTATACCTTTGCGGTGTAGTTTGAAATTGGAGAGTGTGATGCCTCTAGCTTTGTTCTTCTTTCTCAAGATTGTTTTGGCTATTCGGGATCTTCTGTGGTTTCACACAAATTTTCAGATTCTTTGTTCTAGTTCTCTGAAAAATGTCATTGGTTTTTTAATGGGGATAGCATTGAACCTGTAGATAGCTTTGTGTAGTATGGACGTTGTAACACTATGAATTCTTTTAATCCATGAACAGAGAATATCTTTTTATTTGTACTTTTTTTTAAAGTTTATTTTGAGAGAGAGAGAGAGACAGAGAGAGAGAAAGAGGGAGGGAGGGAGCAAGTGGGGCAGGCAGGCAGGGTCAGGAGAGAGAATCCTCAATGGGCTTCACACTGTCAGTGTAGAGCCTCCAACTCAGGAGCCTTGTGACCGTGACCTGAACCGAAATGAAGAGTTGGAAGCCCAACCAACTAAGCCTTTCAGGCGCCCTATTTGTATTGTCCCTAATTTCTTTCACCAGTGTTTTACAGTTTTCAGGATTCAGGTTGTTTACTTCCTTGGTTAAATTTATTTCTAGGTATTTTAGTCTTTTAACAACAATTGTGGGGCGCCTGGGTGGCTCAGTTGGTTGAGTGTCTGACTCGATTTCAGCTCAGGTTATGATCTCAGGGATTGTGAGATTGAGCCCCATGTCAGACTCTGTGTTAGCAGTGCAGAGCCTGTTTAGGATTCTCTGTCTCCCTCTCTCTCTGACCCTCCCCTGACCGCTTTCTCTCTCTCAAAAATAAGTACACATTAAAAAGTTTTTCTAAATGCAATTGTAAATGAGATGTTTTCTTAATTTCTCTTTCTGATAATTTGTTACTAGTGTAGAGAAATAGAACCAATTTCTGATGTTCATTTTGTATCCTGTGACTTTACTAAATTCATTTATTCTAATAGTTTCTTGGTGGAGTCTGGGTTTTCTCTATATAGTATCATGTCATCTCCAAATAGTGATGGTTTTACATTTTCAATGTAATCTTCAATTTTACCTTTCCATTTTACTTCTTTTTCTTAATTAATTTCTGGCGTGGGGTTTCCAATACTATGTTGGAATAAAAGTGATGAGAGAGGGCATCCTTATCTTGTTCCTGATCTTCGAGGAAAAGCTTTCAACTTTTCACCATTGACTATGATGTTAGCTGTGGGTTTGTCGTATATGACCTTTATTTTGTGTAAGGTACATTCCTACTATAAACATTTTGTTGAGAGTTTTTATCATGAAAAGATGTTGAATTTTGTCAAATGCTTTTTTCTCTATTGAGACGGTCATATGATTTTTTAAAAAAAAATTCTCAACTTTATTTATTTTTGGGAGAGAGACAGAGTGAGTGGGGGAAGGAAGGAGGGAGAGAGGGAGAGAGAGAGAGAGAGGCAGAGAGAGAGAGAGAGAGAATGAATCCCAAGCAGGCTCAACACTGTCAGCGTGGAGTCAGATGTGGGGCTTGAACTCATAAACCGTGAGATCATGAGCTGAGCCAAAACCAAGAGTCAGTTACTTAACCTACTAAGCCACCCAAGGCACCCCATGATGATCATATGATCTTTATTCTTTGTTTTGTTAATGTGGTGTATCACATTGGTTGATGTGTGGATGTTGAACCATCCTTTCATTCCTGGAAAAAATACCACTTATAGTGGTGTTTGATCCTTTTAATGTATTGTGAATTCAATTTGATAAAATTTTATGGAGCATTTTCCAGTGTGTGTTCATCAGGGATATTAGGCTTTCAGTTTTTTTTTCTTTTGATAGTGCCTTTGGTTTTGTTATGTAGGGTAATGAATTTGGAAGCATTCATCCCTCTTCAGTTTTTTTGGAACCATTTGAGAAGGATAGGAACTAGTTCTTCAAATGTTTGGTAGAATTCAACTCTGAAGCCATCTGTTCTGGAATTTTTGGGGAGGATAGTTGAGGAGAGTTTTTAAGTTATTGAGTGAATTTCATTACTTGTAATTGCTCTAGAAAATATTCAGATTTTCTATTCCTTTGTGATTCAGTCTTAGAAGGTTGTGCGTTTCTAGGAAGTTAACCATTCTTCTAGGTTTCCCAATTTGTTGATTTAATTATTCACAATAATCTCTTATCACCCATTGTATTTCTGTGGTGTCACAGTTTTAACTTCTCTTTCATTTATGATTTTATTTGGAACGTCTCTGTTTTTTTATTTTTTATTTTTATTTTTTTTCCTGATGAGTCTGACTACAAGTTTATTGATTTTGTTTATCTTTTCAAAGAACCAGCTTTTAGTATCATTGATTTTTTTAAGGCTCTTTTTCATTTATATTTACTCTGATCTTTATTATTTACTTCCATAGACTTTGGGCTCGTTTTGTTTTTCTTTTTCTAGTTCCTGTAGGTATAAAGTTAGGTTGCTTATTTGGGATTTTCTTGTTCCTTGAGACCTGTATTGCTATGAACTTCCCTCTTACAACTGCTTTTGCCTCATCCTATAGGTTTTGGAAAGTTGCGTTTCCATTTTCATTTGTCTCCAGGTATTTTTCGATTTCCTCTTTGATTTCTTTTTTGACCCATTGGTTGTTGAGTAGCACATTGTTTAATGTCCTCATGTTTGTGTTTTTGCCCAGTTCTTCTTGTAATTGATGTCTAGTTTCATGCAGCTGTGGCTGGGAAAGATACTTGATATGATTTCAGTATTCTTAAGTTTACTGAGACTTGTTTTATGGCCTAACATGTGGCCTATCCTGGAGAATTTTCCAGGTATACTTGAGAAGAATGTATATTCGACAGTTTTGGGATGGAACATTCTGTATATATCTGTTAAGTCCATCTGGTCCAATGTGTTAAGGCTAATGTTTCCGTATTGATTTTCTGTCTTGATGATCTATTTATTCATGTAAGGAGGTTGTTAAAGTCACTTACTTTTATTACAGTGCTGTCAGTTTCTCCCTTAATGTCTTTTAAAGTTTGCCTTATATATTTAGATGCTGCTATGTTGGATGCATAAATATTATGATTGTTATATCCTTTTTTGTGGATTCACCTCTTTTTCATTATATAATGCCCTTCTTTGTCTCCTGTTACAGTCTTTGTTTCAAAGTGTATTTTGTCTGATAAACTTACTTTCAATTTGCATGAACTACTTTTTCCTGTCCCTTCACTTTGAGTCTATATGTGTGTGTTTAGATCTGTAGTGAGTCTTTTATAGGCAGCATGTAATGGGGTCTTGTGTTTTCATCCATTCAGCCACCTTCTGGCTTTTGATTGAAGCATGAATCCATTTACTTTTAAAGAACTCATTGGTGGGTATTTACTTAGTGCCATTTTGTGGTTTTCTGCTTGTTTTTGTAGCTCTTCTCTCTTCCTTCTTCTTCTCTTGGTCTCTTCCCTTGTGGTTTGGTGATTTTCTTACTGTTATGTTTGGGTTCCTTTTCTCATTATTTTTGTGTTTCTATTATTAGGGTTTTGGTTTGTGATTACCATGAGGTTCATAAATATCACACACACTATATATATATATGTGTGTGTGTGTGTGTATATATATATATATATATATATATGGGCGCCAGTCTCTTATAAGCTGGTAGTTGCTTCCGTTTGAATGTATTCAGAAAGTACTGTGTTTTTACTACCCCATCCCCTGTTTCATGTTATTGTCCTCATATTGTATTCTTTCAGCTCTCATTTGTTCTTTCTGGTATTTTCTAAGTCTTCATTGAAGTTCTCATGGTGTTCCTCCCTTCTCCTGAGTTGAGTGAGCATCTTTATGACCAATATTTTGAACTCTTTTTCAGGTAGATTACTTACTTCTTATTCATTAGAGTTTTCCTCCTCGTGTTTTATCTTGTTCTTTTGTGAAACATATTGTCCTGTCTGCTCCTTTTGTTTGCTTTCTCTGTTTATGTCTATGAATTCAGCAGGACAGCCACCTCTCCCTGAAGGAGTGGCCTCATGAGGGAGCAGAGCAGCTGGTGTGGACCGCATATGCCTGACAGCTTTGGCAGGCCACCTGGAGCCAGTACAGTTTTGAGCCAGGGAGGTCCCAAGCCTGGCCATGTCACGGCCATCCTAGCTGGATGCTGGAGTTGCTGTGGGCATGGACTGGGGGTCTCGGGGTATATCCACCTCAGCCACCTTGTTGGGATTGTTGGAACTGAAGTGGTCATGGGCCCTAGTCTAGCTGGCTGGTCTAGAATGCCTGGACCCTGCTCCTGCTTATGCCATTATAGTGGAGGGGAAATGTAAAAAATGGCGCTCACCAATGCCTCTTACCCCAGAGAGAGTTTCAGCAGTTTTCTGCTCATTCAGCAGATGATCTAGGGTTAGTAAATGCATTTCCTTCACTTACAGTCTGGTGGCCTTCCCTTCTCTAATGCAGGTTGTCTCATTGGGATTGGGGTTCTCGTCATTCTTCTGTCTCCGTCTGTCCTACCCTATGCTGTTTGGTCTCTCTATCCTTCATTGCGCAGGGGCTACTGAATCAGCCCTCACTTCCTCAGGAGGAGTTGCTCTATATGTAGGTGTAGATTTGGTGTGTCCATTGGAGAAGGTGGTTGCAGGGTCTTCCCATGCTGCCCTTTTGAACCACCTTCCCTGTTATCTGACGTAATTCTCATATTTTACTTAGCAGTTTAAATATTGGAGTTTAAGTTTGATTCAAAAAGTAATATGTTTTCAGTCCTTGAAAGATTAAAACAGTCTGTCTTTCTTCTTTCTTTCAAAGGAGAAAATGAAAATTGCTCAATTCTACTGTGACATAATTCCATTAATATGTTGGCACAGTTGACTTTCAGTCTTCCAAAGCTAGATTCTGCTAAAAAAGTTTAAATTTTACCGTACTCCCTCTTAGGAAGTCATTAAAGACATCTAGTCTATATGATCATATTTTTTATTTGGGGGGGGGCCACTTCCTAAGAGGAGAAAGCACTGTAGGGTTCTTGGAGATGCCTCTTTGTAATGATTCTGTTGTTGGCTCTTTTCCATACTGGTTCTCCCTCCTAACCATCATGAAATTTTATGAGATTCATTTTGGGGACTAATGAAAGAATTTTTTTCTTCCTTCTTTTTCTCGTTCCTTCTCTCCTTCCTTCCTTCTCTCCTTCCTCCTTTCCTTCCTTCCTTCCTTCCTGTTCTCTCTCTCTACCTTCCTTATCATCCCTCCTCCTCCTTTCTCTCTGCCCTTCTCATTTCTTTCCTCAGCTGGCCCTTGATGAATAAAAACACAGACCTTCCCATGGGGGTCTTATTAATCAATACCCACACGACACACTAGAGATGAAGATTTTTCTCTGTTGTGACTGCTGTAATTTGATATTTGCCATGCCAATAGCCACCACATGTTTTCTTTTAGTTAAATGACATTTATTTGACATCCTTTGTCACATGAGTAATCTTTTTTCTGTGCAGTCGATTTATCTTCTTGCAGTCTTTCAGCGACAATCTTTGTTGAAATAATAACAGTACCGTGAATCCATCAGTTACTGAGCATTTACAGTATGCCCAGTGCTGGTGTGAATGCTTTAAATATACTTACTCACCTAATTCTTGCACCCCTCTTAGAGGTCAGTGGTAGCGTCATGATTTGACAGGTGAGGCAGTGAGGCTCACAGGGTTAAGGAATTTGCCTTAGCATGGCAGAGCTGATAAATGGTGGAGCTGGGATTCCAATCCTAGTTTCTTGGATACTAAAGTCAGTGAATTAATCATATGTTCCCCCAACAATTGAAGGGACTTTATAGAATGGCATTAAGATGTCTGCCAGTTGAGTGACCTCACAGAACAGAATAGATTTATTTCCAGGAAGTTCGGTGAAATGAAAAGAATCCTGTGAACTTTCTCAAGACCCAAGTTCTAATGGACTTGTTCTCAAGTCCTCCTCACCAATCTCTCAAGTCAGGGCGTTCCGAACTTGAGGTTTACTCCCGAGGCTCTGTCTACATTCGTTGATGCCCAAAGCCTCTGGTTTGGCATTTTGAACAAAGCCCTTGGAGGACTCAGACAGTGATGGGCTTCTTATCACATCCATAGAGGAAGTCATACCAGAAACTATTCTCTGACTGATGTAGTCACAAAGCAGACAAAGCATGGTAGGTTATGAAAACACTGTGTTTGCTGAGAGGGAGACTGGTCATGGAGTGAGAGCTGGTAAAAGGAGATGTGGTGTCTCTCTCACATGGAAAGATGATACATCTTTAGGCAAAGGGAAGGTGGTTTGAGTATGAAAAATCCATCCTAGGAGAAAGGATGTGGATACCAAGGGTACTTTGGAATAAGCTCCATTAGGCATTCCTGAAACACCGTGAAATCTGAGTTAGCTTTTAAGCAAAGTTAGGAGATAGTTTCCTGAGAAAAAGAAATCAAGAATCCAAGCTCTTCATTATTATTATTATTATTATTGTTATTATTTTTGAAAACTGATAGTGGAGGGAAATGAACATAAAGTTTTCCTATTCAGTAGACTTACCCGCCCGCAGTAGCCACCGCAGTAGCCACCTACTGTATCTGAGACCTTTCTTTGCTATGCAACAAAATTATTTTCTGTAACAATTATGAAATGAAACAATAGTAATAGAAAAGAAATGCAGACACTCCAAATGTTTTTTGACTTTATAATCATGCCCTTGAAAAATAAAGCAAAATATTACTGCGTCACAAAGGAAAAAAAGCAATGGATTAAAACTTTAAATCATTTTGTGTGTTAAAATTTTTTTTTAATGCTTAATTTTGAGAAAGAGACAGAGCATGAGTTGGGGGAGTGCAGGGCAGAGATAGAGGGAGACACAGAATCCGAAGCAGGCTCCAGACTCTGAGCTGTCAGCACAGAGCTTGACAAAGGGCTAAAACTCAGAAACTGTGAAATCATGACCTGAGCTGAAGTCAGATACTTAACGGACTGAGCCACCCAGGCGTCCCAATCATACTGTGTTTTTTGACAAAGGGGAGAGAATCCTTATACTCCTTTGAAGCAATAAATACAGTTTTTGTTTTCAAGCCTTCTGCAAATTTGTCGATGACTTCAACGAAATTAATCTTCATGGGTTCAGGTTCAGTAGATGGTAGAGCTGGTTCTGTCAATGTAGCTTTGCTTATAGTTGACCAAAGCATGTTTTTTTAATTTTAATTTCAAGACATTTCTTTCACATGAAGCAACAGATACACAGATAGTTGGGATAAGTTATTTCATTTCATTTTATTTTATATTTTATTTTATTCATGTTTTATTTTAGAGCATGAGCAAGGGAGAGGAGCAGGGGGAGAGAGAACAGAATTTTAAGCAGCTCCACACCCAGCATGGAGCCTGACATGGGGCTCTGCGACCCTAGGATCATGATCTGAGCCGAAATCAAGAATCGGACACTCAACCAACTGAGCCACCAGGCGTTCCTAGTTGGGAGAAATCTTAAACATAGGCTAAATTTCACTGGGATCCATAACATTTTTTTATTACCACAAATTACAGAAAGTCACAACATCATCCATGTCTGTTTTTTATTCGTGTTGCATTCTAGTGGCTTTCAAAGGTCTTGGCAGCTGAAAAATTTAAACACAGATACCCAAGTGGTGATACTGAATGACAGTTCGGGTAACTCAAATTCTATTTCTTGGTCTTTGTATCTGTTATGTTGTCTTTATTTATTTTGAAGCTCCTGTTTAAACACAGAATTGTGCGACACCACAAGGGGCTGGAAGTAGAAAATGCACAAAACAAGCTCAAACCATTAGGAACTTGATCCTGAAACCAACACATGCAGTTGAGTTTCTGTTTGTTGGGAATGACTATATAATTCATTCTCAGAATTTACATTCATACAGAATATGGTGTTCATTAAAATACCTGAGTAACCAGTTCAGTTTAGTAAACCAGTTAGTTTAACAACTGTTTAGAATTTGGGCCAATGCAAGTGATGTGTTTTTGTTTGTATTTTTTAAGGGCAGAGTATTTTTTTCATTGACATTCTTTAGAAGGGCCAGCTCATGGTGGTCATAAAATGGAGACCAGACAGTTTTTATTGTTGTTTTAAAATTCTTGGCAGTCAGTGCGTTTCCTTAGTGCCTGAATGTGGGGATGACTCCCGACCCCACCCCCAGCCCTCCCTGTTGGCTTCCTTACCTGCCTGCTTAAAGGCTTTCTTTGGATTCAGGTGTTTTGAGGTATTTCTGATCTATTTCATGATTCTGCTCTTCCAACACTTTTCTCCAGTGAAGGATCCTGGAGGGCAGTCTGGGCCGGAGTTAGGAATCTTTGGAAATGTAGCCTGGAGGAGGATATAGCCAGTCTGAGCCCAGGAGCCTCTGCACCACCCCCACAAGCATAGAAGCTTGGTGCTGCTCACCAGACGGAGTGAGTCTGTCTCAGCCATTGGTACGCTCACTCTCAGCCACCAGGAGAACCGCTGGCCGTGTGTCTCACCACAGTCAGAACACCTTGTGACCCTGCTAACCGGTCTGCATCAAGACTGGACTTGGTTCTAATTTGAGTTCCTGAGGGGGAGCTCCAGGAAGCCAGCCCTCCCTTGTCTTACCAGAGACAGGAGTAGTGCCACTCTAGCTCTCTGGGCTCCACCAGCCAGTTGTTTTTAGCAGCTGTTGTTGATTCCCTTCCCCTAGTTGCATGTTCTTCTAAAGCTGTTGCTTAACAGCACGTTGTAGTATTGATCAGCTAATCCCATTAGGAGATGGTCCTGTAGCTGGACAATATCATCAGAACTTCCCCTGGAGGAAAAAATTAGTATTAAAATTGGTGAAGGGAATCTGAATTCCATACAGTACTTCCTCTCTAAAACGTATCCCTTTGCTAGCACTCACTTCTTAGAGATTTTATTTGTATTGTACAACTGATAAATACAGCGAGTGTGTTCCATTTGGTTTTCATTGTGTGATAAAATACTTCACGAAATGAGGAGCATTGGAAGCCTCTGAGAACAGTAAGTACATAGAACATCTGGAGGAGAGGGAAAGAAAATGTTTTTGTGGGTTTTTTGATTTTGTTTTTGTTTTGTTTTGGTTTTTATTTTGGGAAACAAATGGGCCTTGAGTTGTTAGAGGAAGGGGCCTGAAAGCATTTTGTCTCATATGAAAGATGAAACGTGTTTATGCCAGGAAGCCAAGGCAACCTGGATCATGTGAACCAAAGCCTATTAGGCATAATGTTATGTGTGAGGCTTTGTTTGCCAGTCCTGGGCCTTTTGTGTGGGATCCAACCTGGGGCAGGAGAGGTGACCCCTGCAGACTGAGTTTCTCAGGTTCTGCCTCAGCTGACTGGGTTGGGCCCCTGGGATCTGTGGACAGGACATCAAAGGGCAGAGGTAGGGATAAAGCCAGGTATCTCCCTCCCATCCCTACCTTTCTATCCAGAATAGTGTCTTCTTCAGTAGCTGTGATTCCTCTGTAGCCTCAGGCATGCAGCATTTCTAGCTCCTGCTGGGGGCCCCACCCCTGGGTTGGGATAAGCCCACTTTTTCTTCTTCTTTTTTTTTTTTTAAACTTTATTTTATTTGTTTTTGAGAGAGTGAGTGAGCGAGGGGAGGGGTAGAGAGTGAGAGGGAGAGAGGAGAATCCCAAGCCGGCTTCAAGCTGTTAGCACAGAGCCTGACATGGGGCTTGATCTCATGAAACGTGAACCAAATAGAGTTGGAGCTTAAGGGATGGAGCCACACAGGCACCTCAAGGCCAGTTTTTTTATCTTTGTTTATTCAGGGCAGTAATAGTTTCCTGCTGTTGCTCCTCTCTGGGACTGCCTCACTGTCCTATATTGGCTTCTCAGCTCTTTCCTCCCTTGGGTAACCAATTATCTGATTTAAATTCCCAACGCTTCAATTACAGAGAAGTTTCCATTTTTTCTGAGGTTTATGAAGGATACATTTTGAATATTTGGTTTTAGAAGTGGCCCAATGAAAACCATCTACGAGGCAGATGTTTGTTTTATTCTTCACTTCCTGATATTCTTGTCCTTCCCATCTTCTGCCTGGGATTCTGTCAAGGACCAGACCTCAATTGTTCAAGACTGGTATCTGCTGACATGAACACCACTGGGGAAAAAAATACTGGTTTCATACTAGTAAGATTGATTGGATTAACCTTATAGGTCAGGGTTGGGTTAGGTAGGAAGCCAGGTACTTTCATGGTCATAGGAATGTTCCTGTTGCTACCACCTGGGCTGATTTATAATCTGACCTTCTATCCTCATGATGCCCAAGACTTTGAGTTCTGGCAGAGAAAATGCCATTGGCTAAGCTTAAGTCACGTGGCTCCCTGTGTCTGTAGCGGAGGCTATGGGAATGGGGAAGAAGGAGCTCTGTACTTTAGTTTGCATAACGGGCGCAAGTCTCTGCTAAGACCGCACACAGCAATAGAAGAGGTGATTCCCTAGATGGATTTGGGTCACTGTTGAGGATATGGAAACTGGGCAGCCACAGTGGGATAAATATTCACCACATGCCCAGTGAATGGTAGTTCTTCTTGGTTATTGTTCCTATTCCAGCCTCTCTGGTGAAGGTCTGTGAGTAATTCCTATTCTTTTGACACTCATTCAAGAGTGTCTTCTCACTTATATCAGTTTACAGATGAGAGAACTGTGGCCATAAATGAAGAGAAGGCCAAAGGTCCCATATTTAGAAATGGAGCACAGCTGGGTTTTGATTCAGGTGAGCCTGACCCCAAGGCCTGGAAATGCAACCTTGATGTCAGGAAGCCTTTTTCCAGAGTAGTTACTTAGGGTCACCACTCACCCTCCCCAGATGGCCATTTTATTACACCTGGGTTGGTTCAGAATCCTAGTCACCTGCTCAAGAACATATGTGGCAGGAAATGGTGTTAGGGGTTGTATTTCAGATCTTTGTGATTCTAAAGACTTTCTGCTATTTTCTCATTCCTGAGGAATTTCACTGAGAACTCTGGTCTTGTGAGGCAAAAAAAGACACACACACACACACACACACACACACACAATCTGTGGTTGTATCTACTTGGAAAATGATATATGGCGTTATCTCCCTTTAGGGACTCAGAGTATATAGTGTTGAGGCTCTGAAAAGCCACATTCTAAGCTGGAGACCCAGGAAAGCCAGTGATGTAAGTCCAGTCTGAGTCCCAAAGCCTGAGAACCGGGGAACCAGTGGTGTCAAGTCCCAGTCCAGGGGCAGGAGAAGATAACACGAGATGGCTCAGCTCCAATAGGCCAGAAGAAAAAGGAGTGAATACCTTCTTCCTTGCCTTTTGTTCTTTTCAGGCCCTTAACAGATGGAATAATGCCCACGCATACTGGACTTTACTGAGTTGACTAATTCAGGTGCTAATCTCATCTGGAAATACCCTTGCAGACACACCCACAAATAATGTCTAGTCTGGACACTCTGTGGCCAATCAAGTTCATGCATGAAATTAACCATCACATTGTATCTTCTGATGAATGTCAATTAGGAAAATTTTACTATCCCACCATCTTCCCTTCTAGGTAAACTGATGAGGATGCTCATGGCTGAGGATGACCAGTCCAGGGGCTCTGGCTACTTTCAGGGATGGGAGGAGACTATCCTGGGAGCTCAGGTGTGCCACACCACCCTAGCAGGGTGTATGTCATGCGGTTTGGGTGCCAATCCAGAAATTCGGGGCCTTCTTTAGACCTGTCCACATGGCAAGACATAGCTTATTTTTATGAGTGACTTTCCCTTTCTTTTCCTCCCCAAATACAGAGGCATACCACCTTGCTATGTCACCTCCCAGAAACGTTAAAATGGGTTTAAATAGATTTGGGACTGCTAGGACACCATTTATAGTAACTAGACATATGCTACGTATTTAAAAACTACATTTGGGGTCAAATACTAGTTTCAGTGTTCAGTTAACTAACTTATGGATTGTTGTATCCTGGGTTTAGGGGCAAACTCTGGATGCCATTTAATCTTTCCCTGACACAGGCACATAGAGAAGAGAATTCTGTAATTTAATGGAAGAATTGTCAATTAAAAAAACAATTCCACCTCAAATCTTTTATACCTGACCTCGTTTTAGAAATGAACAACACAGCAATCTTTCCAAATAGAATTTTCTGGTCTTTGTGCATGCATGTGCGTGAATGGTGGTGGCAGTAGTGGTTGTTTCATGGTATCCTCATTAGAGAATTAAATAATAAGGTCTCGGGAGAATTACAGTGACTATATTGAATTGTCAGCCATCTTCCCATGATACATTGCAGCTTGCATCTTTTGGCTGCAAAGCTGTGATGCTATAAATCTGGAGAGAGACAGGCAAATTACAAATTAGGCATATTGTGCTATTAGCTGCAGATTTCATGATAAATTCTGCACATAAAAACTTCCCTACAATGGTTCTATCTATGAGAATGTGTACATTCTCTGTATATATCTTTCAAAATGAAGACTGATGAATAATGGTTTGGTCGAGGAATACATACATAATGAAGCATCACCTTTGATCTTTCTTGCTTTCTCTGAGGTCAAAGTTGGGATGGGTTATAAATCATGATTTATGCCTTTAAGTCTGTGGTATGTTCTTTTTAAAGCAGCCTGTTCCCCCCATTGGTTTGATTTTGAGTTGTTTAATTATTCATCAACCTGTAGTATGTCCACTTATTCGCTGTTAAGCATATTTGTTTAATTTTGGAAACAGTTTGATTTTCCAGGTTTGGCTTTGTTTTTCCGCCTCCATGAGTTGTCTTTGTGTGTGCTGCATTATATTATTATAATGTGAAGATTTAGTTGCAGTAAATAAAAACCTAAAATACATATGTGTATCCATGCGGTGAGCTGCAACCGAAGTAATGGATTTTTAAGTAGAATTTTCAGGCATTTTCTTCACCTGATACATCTTTTTCTGTTTTGCTTGAACACTCAAATTTCTAAATGCTCGTAGGAGCTGTGGGGCCTCAAAAACATGACCTGTTTCACACACAATTATAGTGAATTTAAAAACACCGCTTGACTTGGTAGTGTAGGCTTCTGATGAGAAGGAATTTTTAAATGCGTTATTTCTTAGTAAGGTAATTGGTTAATAGAGAAAACTTGAATTGATTTTGCAGTCCTGGAAAGGCAACCTATTCCCATCAAACTAGAGAGAAAGCATACAAATTTCTTTTTTTTTTTTTTGGAAAACAAAACAAAACAAAACATTTTTTAAATGTTATTTCTTTTTGAGAGAGACAGGGTGCAAGTGGGGGAAGGGCAAAGAGGGAAGGAGGCACAGAATCTGAAACCATTTCTAGGCTCGGAACTGTCAGCACAGAGCCTGATGTGGGGCTCCACCTCACAAATCAGATCATGACCTGGGCCCAAGCTGGAGCCTCAACTGACTGAGCCACCAAGGCGCCCCTGCAGATTCCTTTTTATCTTAGTGGTTGGTTTTAAATTTTAGGGTTGATGGATGGACAAGACTCTGTAATGCATACAGCCCTTAAACTCCACGTGATTTAATGTTAAAATACATCAATCAACCTTTTAGTATAATGTGATGTTATCATTAGATACCGGCAAAAAGCTTATTTCATACATTACTTCTGTTAACTTGTTTTTATGCCCCCGTTAAATATCCCTGCCACTTCAGGCCTCATGGGGAAGTAACAGTTGATGACATACTTAAGATAAACCTGGAAGGGTCTCACATATGGGGTAAAATACGCCTTTTCTCCCCCATATTGTCTTCATACCTTGAGAGTTCTCTGAACTAGGAGATTGTGGAAGCAGCAGAGAATATTTTAGTGAAACCAGCGCCACCTCATTAAGCATCCTTAGCAAGGGTTGAATGTGGCCATGTGGCCACTCTAGTGAATATAGTCCCGGCACTAAAAAACATTTATCGCCATCATTAAAAAAAGAACTTTTAAAATGAGTTTGAAAGAAAGTCATTACCTCCTTAACTACCAAATAAACTCAGTGGTCTATGTAGATTATGATGAAATATCTCTGGTGCTTCCAATCTCTACTCTTTGTTCCATAAGCTGTAATTCTTGCTGTGTCTGTGCTGACAGTTGGGTAACTGTGCTCTCCCCCCAGAGCCCTCCCGCTCCATCGGCTGCCTTCTCTCACTCAATAGTTTTTGCTTTGTTTGCTTGATGCTCTTGTTTGCATCTCAGAATAAACTTCTTTATTCCTTAGCTTCTTTTATAGTGTGTGTGTGTGTGTGTGTGTGTGTGTAGCCTAAGGTCTAGAAACTTTAAATAAAACTTTGCTACCTTTTGGGGGGATGTGGGGGGTGGGACCCAGCTATGATTATAGCAAGTATTGCTTTTGGATTTCTGTTACTGTTTTTTTTTTTTTTTTTTTTTTGCAAATACTGTAATTCACTGGTAAGTATAGGTTGTAATATATTGAGGAAAGCTTAAATGAGTTGACTTAGATCATCAGGGATAGAGAGTGCCCAATTTCCCTCCCTTCAGACTATCCAAAGTGTAAATGTGCAGTGTCTGGAAAGCTGGACAAATCCTGAGAGGACATACTCAGCACTTTTGCATTCAGAGAGGGCAGATCACAAAAGTGTTTCCTTCTTGCCATTTTCCCCAGCCTGCCTTGCAGCACATTCTGAATGTGGCTGTGCTCTGTCTTTCAAAGCACAGATCCAAGTGTGGTTTGGCAAAGTCATTTGTAGGAGCCGAATGATAACCCGGGGTTTGTAGTCTTGTGCCAGTCAGCCATTTACTTGGCTTAACATTTCCCCAGCAATATCCAGAGGGCTTTGGGCAAGAATTAACTAAATCTCCCCTTGTTAGCGAGGTCTTGGTTTTAAAATTCATTGCAAATCATTGGTACCATTTTGTGACCACAGATTTCCTAAAATTACATGCAGATATTCCAGTGAAAAGGGGCTTAGCAACAAACAGCAAAGAGGCACATCAAAGTTGTGAATGCTGTGGGTGTTCATGTTTATTTCAAACTGACAATATCTATAGTGGGGTAGGGTCCCCAGCTCAATTTAAGTCCCCTTCCATTAGTTCTAGGCTTGGCAAGGAGGACAAGGGACGAAGGCTTCATTGCTATAGAATGACATCCAGGGTTGCAAACAGGGGAGGGAGACCCCTCCCTCTTTCCTGGATGTGACCTGACATCCCCTCGGAGCTACACTTTCATCGGGAGAAGGCATGGTTGTGAGATCAGACCAAACAATGGATGTGAAAATACTTACTTATAATGTGAAATTTGTCGCAACTGCTATTTGCTTGATTGGTGGCCAGTGTCATGGGTGGGTGACCTGTGCTTCATTTAATGCTCTACTGTTGTCATCTTAAAATACTTAAAACACACACACATGTGCGCACACACACACACACACACACACTTTATAATTTCCAAATAAGGGGGCCCACGTTTTCATACTGAACTGGGTCCCTCAGTTGTGTAGCCAGTCCTGATGTTGGGCCTACAGTTGGTGTGTAGGGCTGGATTTGTTCCCTCGGCAAGTGTCACTGGGTCCTGCTCTAGGCATGTGTGATTCTTCACTCCAGATCTGTCTCCAGCCTCACATGGTTACAGTCCTGGGTAGAGGTTCTCACTGCCAGTGCTCTCTTCTACAGGCCAGAGGCATATCACGGGGAAGCCACAGCCACTGAACCCACAGGGACCCTCCTTTGCAGGTCCACCTTCAAGACTTTGAGAAACATTGAAACTATGCAAAAATTGTCTGACTTTCTGCTTCATGTTTGGATCTGCCTCTGCTGTTAGGGAGTACGATGTGGAAAGGTATGGTGTTTATGGTTGTCTCAATAATTGGAGGGGGAGTAATGCTGGCCTTTGGTGGCAGGGGTGAGGGATGCTTGATTTCCTGCAATGCACGGATGGCCTCACAAGTTAGATACTTTCTTTTTTTTCTTTTTTTTTTTAATGTTTTATTTATTTTTGAGAGAGAGAGAGAGAGAGATAGCATGAGCAGGGGAGGGTCAGAGACGGAGGGAGACATAGAATCTGAAGACAGGCTCCAGGCTCTGAGCTAGCTGTCAGCACAGAGCCTGACATGGGGCTCGAACCCACGAACGCGAGATCATGACCTGAGCTGAAGCCAGACGCTCAACCGACTGAGCCACCCAGGAGCATCTGTTAGATACTTTTCTGGCATCTCACGTGACATTTCAGCAACCTAACCCGTCATTCTTGTAATGAAAGCTGGATCCACATACAGAAGGTAGGAACTTAATGCCGTTTTCCACATAAGTACACTATACTTTTCGCATGGTTTTAATATATGCTGAATGGTCCAGCAATGCAACTGCAGTAAAAAGAGAGAAGGTTACAGTTTGTTTCATCCAGAACTTCCACAGAACTTTACTGTGAACTATTGATTCACTATTTTTGAACTGCTGTCAATGAGGACAAAAGCGTTGGTGGCACTTGACCCCTGCTATAGCACACTGGTTATAGTGTCTATACTGGCTGTGGCATTCAGGGTGGTTCAATGCATATAGACACACAAGTATACTTACTTAGGCCTTATTTTGACATGTGACATCCAAACTTCATTACAATTAGATTCAAGCCTCTGATACCTGCTTTAAGGTCTAATTAGTGTGGGGATCAGCAAATGATGGCCTTTGGGCCACATTTGTCCTGTGGTCTGTTTTTAGTGTATTCACAAGTCTAAAATGTGTACAGCTCATGAGCCTAACCAATATTAGGGTTGTAAAAAAGAAAAAAAAGGAATATGCAATAGAGATACTATATGGCCTGCAAAGCCTAAAATACTGACTAAATGATCCTTGACAGAAAAAATTTTCTGATTGCTGATTTACTATAATAATACTTAAGTGGTGATATATCAAAATACAGTTTGTTATAAGTTATTTTATTTTTAATATGTACTTTATACAGATGTAAGGGCATTATATGGATTTAGGCCATTTGTCTGTTGTTTGCTGCTTTCTCTCAGAGTAGTAAAAGGAACTGACCATTTGTTATGTTGAGGCCGATGGGTAGACAGTTTCTTGTCATTCTTTTGGGAATGGCTGCTTTGAGTTGAGGGTGCACAAAGTGCTAACCTCCTCTTCACTGTTGGAGATGTGCCTTCTGTCCATGCTCTGGTTGTCTTTAGCTCATGATTTCCTGGGAGCACACTGTGACTCACACCCCATCCCTCCTCCTCACCTCACTTCAAGGCCCAAGGTCCTACAGTGGTGCAACTAAAGCTAGCGAGGGGTTGTCTGTAGGCAACAGATTCCTGTTGGTGGTTCTGTGGGCACTGGCCTCTGCAGCCCGGACCCTGAGCCTGCCTTCTGGACCAGAGTTCCCTTCCTGATCCCAGCTTTCCTATCCAGCCTCCTCTCTGACTATGTCCATATCTGTTCTCTGTTCACTTTCAGTTTCCCAAACATGCTACATTCAGGTTTCCCTTTGGTCTCGGTGCATATTTCACCTCCTTGTTGCGTGGTCTTCCCAGCACAGCCTTCCTGCCATGGTGCTGCCTCCCTGACTAGCCTCTCAGCCTCCACGAGAACGGTCTCCCTCAAGCACCATGTTCCTCCATTGCCTGGCTCCATGCGTTTGCATTGCCAAGGCTCAGTCACTATTTGTAGGCAACAAGCCCACCCTTCAAAGTCTGTAATTTTTTGCCATGTGAGGTACATGTGAAAAAAGAAAAGTTAGGCATGATGTTTTAGTACTATGTTGGCCTGTTTTGGTAAGTAGAACTTTTAGAAACTTATGTATGAGTTTTCAGTGGTTTGTCAGAAAGTATAAGACTTCCAGCCATTCCATTTGGAAAGGTGAGAAACCATAGTCAGGAATCACTGAAAAGGCTGGAGTTAGGGGTCGTGGATGAAGGGACACTGAAACACCACTTTTTGGGAGAAGGTCTGTAGAGCTTACTTACTGACACCTTTTCTCTAAAAACCACCTTCCCACGTAGCAACTAAATCTTTACTAGACATGTCTATCTTCAGCCCTTACCTGATGAGATTTATGGGAATATTGACCTTTTCCCTTTGGCTTTAGTCATTATCAATATACTAGTGACTAGTACTTAGTCAATATGGTCATCAGTTCACTTTTGAGTTTTTACAGTAATTTTCTAACTTCAGGACCAAACCTATTACTCCAGTAGGAAACAGAAATAATAGACAAGATTTCTTCTCTGTGATCCTCACATGTCCCTTGTAACTTCCCCTTTGGTGCCCCTGGGGCTGCCATGTCTGCAGTAGGAGCCCTTCACAAAAGGGAATTTATTGAGTCACATGACTTCTGGCTTTAGTGGTTGCAGTTGTTTGCACGATTTTATCAAGGACGTATCAAGGGCGTCTCCATCTCTTGCCTCAGGGTGCCTTCACTCTCAAGCTGGCTTTTCCTACATGGGGATAATGCTAGCTTTGGGAGAGGGTGAAATGCTTCTTTCCCAACTCCTTCCACTTGGATGAAAGCAGAGAATTCCTAACCCCCGTCACATTTTTCATGAGGGAGAAGGAACAACATCCACTGATATTTGGGCCTCAGCAACCTTTGGTTTTTTGGAATGAACAGTCTTCAGGATGCTCATATTACTGGCCATTTGTGTGGTAAGCTTACTAGGACTGGATCTACCCCTGAGTGGCTGATTCCTACAGTGTTCAGAGGTAAAGTTAGAGAGTACAGGTTTGACTTGAGGTCAAGTTTCACTTTTGAGCATAAAGCTGATACCGTTTCTGTCATTCTGACTCCTCTGTCAGTCTCTCTTAATTAGGCTTGTATACAGGAGTGGGGAAAAATTAATATTTAAACATGAACCTTCAAACTCCATCTGTGACCACAATTTATGCTTCTCTCTTTTTTTAAATTTATTTTGAGAGAGAGAGAGTGACAGAGAGCAAATGTGAGTAGAGGAGGGGCAGAGAGAGAGGGAGAGAGAGAATCCCAACAGGCTCCCTTCTCAACATGAGCCTGAATCGGAGCTTAATCTCATGACTATGAAATCATGACCTGAGCTGAAATCAAAAGTTGGGTACTCAATGTACTGAGCCACCCAGGTGCCTCTGTGCTTCTCATCTTAACAGTTGAGCAATCCCAAAGAAAGTTTTATGGTTTTTGTACTATGTTAGCAGAAGTTTCCCTATGACCCTCATTGGTTAGGCCTGAGTCACATGCCTAATTCTGAGGTGTATCTGTTACTGACTGGCTGCATCCGAGGATCACAAGGACTCTCAGGTCTACAAGCCATATAGACTGAATGGAGGAAGGGTGGATGTCTTTAGACCTGCTTCTCCAGCTGTAATGCACATACAGATTACCTGGGGATCTTTGTAGATGGAGATTCAGATTCACTAGGCTCCCAGGGTGGGGCCCGAGAGTCTGTGTTTCTCATGAGCTCTGAGGGAGTGCTGATGCTCCTGGTCTATGCATCACCTTTTGAGTAGCAAGGTCCGAAGGGACATTTGGATGTGGTTACCATAGAGGTCTTGATACTGGGCAGGGAAAGAAATCCAGAGATGGCTACCATGATCCCTTTCTGTCAACCCATTTTTCCCCTCTTCTGCTCAGTGAACACAAGCCTTAAATTTCCCACGACACTTACTTCAACCATTATAATCGACAGTGATCTGTCCTTCCTTGAACTCCTTAAAAGTTACTGCATGAAATCAAATTGTTTATGATAGTGAGACATCCTGGCATAAAAAATTCTAAAGGCTAAATTCATTCTTAAGAAACTAAAAGGAAGGAGGAAACCTTTTTTTTCCCCATGTGGGAGGACTGTTCTGGAGAGCTCTTGCTGTAGGGCCATCCATTCTATAGGCAGATGGAGATTCAGCAGGTTTCTGTGGCCTGGCTCACCAAGATAACTTGCTGCATTGGAGGAAATTGGTTCTATATTCCAAACCAACAACTTATAAAACAAGTCATCTGAAGCAAAAACTGCTTGCTTGAGCAAGTTTTTTCTTGAGAATAAGCAAAGAGTCCTTTTATTACTTGATAGTAATGTAACAGTGTTTTATCTGGAGTTGATGTTGTTCTCCGTGTCTGATGCAGTATGATCAACCCCCAACATAACAGCCTTTCATCTGACTCACAAGTATGCGATCTGGTCAGGGTTTGATGGGCAAAGCTCATCTCTGTTCCACATGTGCTAGTTGGGGTGGCTAAAAGGCTGGAATCGTCTGAAGGGTTACTCATAGGTCTGGTTCCTGAGCTGGGAAGAGTCACACAGCTGGGGGCTGGCACAGCTGGACTTTTAGGTGTCTCTCTCTAACCCTGTTTAGTTTCTTCATGTGATCTCTCCAGCATGGAGACTTCCTTCATGTTAGTACAGGGCTCCCAAAGCACATGCTGAAAGAGTGGGGGTGGGGAGAGGGGAAGGGGAAAAGAGAGAAACGGAGAGAGAGGGTTGGCAGGTGGTGGGGACGGGGGACCAAGCTGAAGTAACTATCTTTTTATGACTGTTCTTGGAAATTACACAGCATCACTTTCACTGAATTCTGATTGGTCAATGCATTTGCAAAGATCTGCATAGTTTCAAGGGGAGGGAACATGGACACTTAATGTAAAGTGTCAGTATGTAAGAGGAACCTGAGTGATGGGGTGTGTGTGCATGTAGCCATCTTCCTCCCTCCCTCCCTCCCTCCCTCCCTTCCTTCCTTCCTTCTTTCCTTCCTTCCTTTAAAATGTTTATTCATTTTTGAGAGAGTGAGGGAGCAGGGGAGGGGCAGAAAGAAAGGGGAACAGAGGATCTGAAGTAGGCTCTGCCCTGACAGAAAAGAGCCTGAGGTCAGGCTCAAACTCATGAATCCTGAGATCACGACCTGAACCAAAGTCAGATGCTTAATTGATTGAGCCACCCAGTGTAGCCATCTTTAGAAACTACAAACTGCCACAGAGACTATGGGTGACATTATAGCCTTGTAAAAACATATATCTTTCTGATGTTTCCAAGGAGAATATGTTGCTTTAATATCAAACAAATTGCAAAAAAGTAAGTATTTGAAAATAAGATAAAAAGAGAGAGGGAGGCAAACTATAAGAGACTCTTAAATACAGAAAACAAATTGACTGTGGCTGGTGGGGTGTTGGGTTGGGGGATGGGCTAAATGGGTGATGGGCATTAAGGAGGGCACTTGTTGGGATGAGCACTGGGTATTATATGTAAGTGATGATTCACTAAATTCTACTCCTGAAACTATTATTACACTATATGTTAACTAACTTGGATTTAAATAAAATTTAAAAAAATGACTTTGTATAAAATCTTAGAACCAAAACTTTGGCCAATATGTAGGATGTTTCTCTGCCCTAATCTGGGTGCTCTGGTCACCAATTATGACTGAGTCAAGACTGTTCAACACAGAACAAAGCACTGGCAATTGGACTGGCCAAATCACAAACAAATTGGTTTCTTCTCAACTCTTCTTGGTATTACAGACCAGCAGCAAGTAAAAAGCTCAGGATTTTCTAAGCAAAAGAGGTAGAGAAAACCTCCTTGAAACAACTGCTGGTCCTTTCTGTTCAGCCAAACTGTGTAATTGTGAAGCCTGCGTTGGGCTTGAATGGCAATATCCTAGCTGCAGGGCATGGCGGCAGATGGAGTATGGCGTCTAATAAGCTCCAAGTCCCCACTGCAGGCTGGCCACATAAGGAGAGCAGTAATAACACTCCGAGAATGAAAACATCCATCAAAGCCTGACAAACCTCTGACACAGATTTTCTTTATGCTGCTAAAGGAGCTAGTTAAATGTGATGGAACTGCTAATAAAAATTCTTTGGTGGTCCTAATGAAACAGCTTTGTACACCCAATCTCCTTCCTTGTTAGGCGAAAGGGAAAGCCGCATTAGAATTTTTGGTGGCTAACATTGGTTGTGGTCTGGGGAAACAAAAGGTAGCCGGATCAAAGCAGCTCGCTCACTGGTCTTTTGGAGACAGCCCACCGATGAGTTGTTTTCATGGTAGTCTTCATCACAGAGGGACCAATTTTGTCGTTGTAATCAAAGAGCAGATGCTTGGAGGGAGCAGGGGATGAGAGGGCCGGATCTGTTGTTCCCTTGATGGGCCTAATAGGTTGTTTTCTCTTTCATCAAACATGGTCCCTCAGGCCACTGAGGTATTTCCTCTGAGTGATGTGTTCCATGCTGGTGTCAACATTGGCTGCAGAGGAATTTGTGAGTAAGGCACTTCAGCTGTACCGGTGCCTTGGTCATTCTTAAGTTGTATCCCTCTCTCACCTGACCTACACTGACCATAAACCATCTGGAGTGACAGGGCGTTGCATTTGCCCACCCAGATTGCTTACTTCCTGTTTTCTGTTGTCCATTGCTAGAGCCCTTGGTTCTGTTGGCTTCCTTGCTTGCCTGCCATTCAAAGAGGTGGCCTCTTTGACCAAGCTAGGAGTCCTGAGGTTTCCTATCCCCCCATGCTCTACACAGCTATCTTTTCTGAGATCTGTCCACTTCCCAGGGCACAGTCAAGAAGCCAGGTCTACATTGAGACTATTCCCAGGACCACAACAATCCTGTCCCCTTCCTAGTCTGGGGGAATTCCTCTTCCTTTTTCTTCTTTCTTCCCAAAGCTGTTTTCTTTCTTGGCCCAACTAGTGTTCTGGCTTTCATGGATGTGGACCTTTACACAACCCAGGGAAGGTGGTGACATCAGCCTGCTTCTGCTTCCAGGAGGGGAAAACAGAAAAACCTACCAATCTGTTTGTCAAAAACATAACCTCTGTCTTGATGGTTCTGGTGTGTCTTGCTGATTTTGTAGATGAGGAAACCAAGGCTTAGGGAGATGAAGGGATTTGGGTAAAATCACACTGTTCAGAAGCTGAGTGAGACCTGTGTTCTGTAAGTTGAACCCCTGAATGTCTGAATACTTCTCTATCAGTCAGAACTATTATATAGGTTTATGCAGTACTGTTCAAGTAGGCAGTGCACTTCTGAGTATTTGTCATCAGCACACCCACCAACTTCTCATGTTCCCTGGGCAGAGCACTGGGCTTAGAGTCAGATCATCTGGGAATTCTGGCCTTCAAGCTGTGATGGTTGTGTGATCTGAGGCAAGTCATTTGACTTCCTTTGATCTCAAATTTTCAAAATCTAACATACTTGCTCAGTCAGCCTCACCAGATGATGGTTAGTGAGGTAGAAGCCCTAGATGGGTAAAACATAAACAATTCTGATTGTTATGGTCTGCTTCAGTTGCTTCAAACTCCAAGAGATCAGATTCTTCACTTCTTCCAGTCCTGAAAGTCTCCACAGACAGAGTCATGGCATCACAATGGGGGTATTAGAGGCATTTATTTGTTTATTAAGTTTTTTTTGTGCGTGTGACCTGGGACTGTGTCTTGCTTCTTTGGGATTTGACACTCCTACACAGAAGTCTGGGATGCCATCATGTTGACAGAAGTCACTGAACAATTAACCTGTATCATTAATAGTTTGTTACCACCCTCCTGGCTTTGCTGATGTGTGGCCCTGGGCGTCTCAATTAACCATTGTTCCTCCCTAGTCTATTATGAAAGGGGTTGACTATGCTCTGTGACAGTTCTATCCTGGAGGGAGAAGTTCTGGGGATTGAAAATAAAAGACTCCTCTCACATCTGTGTGCAAACACAGCCCCAACCCTTGCTCCAGATCGGTAGGTCTTAGGTGCCAAGTAGAGCAGAATGCTTCTTTTGTAATGCTGTTACCATCTGCATAATGGGAAACCTTGTTTAGGTAACTGGTTGTTTCCTTAACAGACTGAGTTGCCAGGGGTCAGTTGCCCTCTGTTCATGATGATATCACCAGCACCATCTAGCAAGGTATTGTGTGTATTGTAATTACCCAATAAAGCTTGTCTGAATTGGATTTTAATACTGATTTGTCTCCTCCAGAAAGAATGGCTAGTAGACTTGTTAGGAGCTATTGTTACTCATATAACAAGTTTATTTTGCAGATAAGATGCTTGTTTAATTGCAGAGGGTGAATACAAGGAATGCCCTTTATGCCGTGTATTATTACATGAAATATTATGCCACAGTAGCCAAATCCATGGCATTGACAGGTCATGATGTCCTACTACCACATCTGCCAAAATGACTCTAAAATAATTTTGGAAGTTGCCTTGGAAATAAGCTTATTATCTGGCCCAGAACTTAGGGTCATGAAATCAGAATGTAGGTATGTGGGGTATGAGAGGAGTATTTAAAAGTAAATGTTTCTAGGCAGCACCGCCCCCCCAGCCCCGCACCCCCATCAGTACTCACTGTGTTTGAGGTGAGGCTCAGGAATCTATTTAACAAACAATCCCAGTTGCTGAGATAAAGGTGGTCCTCAAAATGCAGTTTGAGAAACACAGATATTTTATCCTAATTCATGAACAAAAAACGAAACCGATATCGGTGGTGGCATTGGGATTCCTAAAGTGTTGGAAAGTCGCGTGACTCAAAATCCCAGAGATGGGTAAAAACCTTAGACTTCCACTTAGGGATTCTGGGTACGATTTAAATATGGAAAGCTAGTGTTCCAGTTCCATACTACTACATAGTAAATGACCCAGTTTGTAGCTTCAAATAACCAAATAACCAACAGTGCTCCTTGCCCTCTCTTTCTTTCCACACCCTCCTAGGCCTCTCCGTATGGCTAGGTTACTCAGAGCAAGGTAGTGTCCGTGTAATTGTACTTTTTTGTGACAGCTAACTTTCAAGAGGCGGGGACTAGAAGCCACTGGCTCAGTTGAAGGCTATGTGCATCCTTGGCAGAGAGTCACTCCTGCTTTCTTACCCTGGTCTGTGCCTGTCCAGATTCAAGCAGATAGAGAAATACACTCCATCACCCGATAGGGCATTGAATGATTTCACTGTAAAAAGAGTATGTGGGATGAGGGATGTTGGGGAAACCATATTTGGAAAATAAGATTTGCCACATGTAACTCACTTGGCTTTAAGCAGGTGAAAGAGAGAGAATAAATTTCTAGGTGGAGGGACATATTATATAGGAATCATTCAGAAACAAGTGCATTTATTGATAAAGAAAATGTTGGAGGTAGAATTTCACAGCCCATGCGTAGTCATTTCCATGCTTACAGAATGTTTGTTTCTTTGTATAGTTTCATGACATTTTTGAGAAAAGCAAACTCGTTTTCTCATTTGTTGTTCTCTTTGTCCTATACATCTTGTTCAGGAGCAAGTCTCCACATAAGATGTGCCTCCTACTTTCTGCCTGGCCTGGGAATGCTCACATGTACTCATGGGTCAGGCTTAAATTTATATCTCCTCTGACTTTCCTTGAGTCTTAAAAAATTCATACGCTCGTGTCTTCACTCCTCAGTGGTATTTCCTATCTTCCAGTAATACTTTAAAATCTAATTTCATTGTTCCATTGGATGTGGTTCTTCCATTTTGATTTCTGCTTTTTCACTCTTTTGTAATTGGGGCTATCATATCAGTGACAGTAACTAGTTGTTTTATTACACTAGAGTGTAAAAGAATTGCATTTCCCCTACATTTATAAATGTCGTATCCACATTCAGGCTGTGCATAGATTTCACTGAAATGCCTTGAACTTGTTAGTTGATCCACAAATAGCTCCTCTGTATATTTATGGTAATACTTTATGCTGAACAACAATTTCACACTTAGAACCGTCCCTCCTGGTTTGTCTGTTGTAAATGTCATCCGCTCATATTTATAAATGTGGAATGAGCTCACTTAAATTGGATTTCTTGGGTCCAAGACACTTCTGATTTTCCTAATGACCAAATAACCAAAAAGCAGAACAGATTAAGAAGAAAAAAGAAATCTCGGGCATATACAATTTTCAGGCAGTCAGGGTTTGTTTAAAGCTGCTTTGTTCGGCAGGAATGGTTAATAAAAGAAACATTTCCCCAAAGAATAGTTGTGGTCTTTAATTAAACTCCTTTCCCATAGGTTTATAATGTAGCGTTGAACAATATTTGGTCAGTTTCTCGGCCTGGCTTTCTTAGTCACAGGCTGGACTTTATTGGATCTCAGGTCCTAAGGGAATATTAGGAGCTGAGAGAGGCAGGCCATGTCAAATGAAAGTTAATTGTGTTTAAGCCATCTTGGAAACCAGCCTCCAGTGTGCCTTAGCTGAGAGCCACGCTCAACCATCAGGTACCGGGCTGTCAAGCTGAGTCCCCGGCCAAGACTTGACCTGACGCAGAGAAAGTGCAGCCACAGAAAGGCTAATGACTGCAGAGAAGGCCAATCCAGGGCCTCACCTTCCAGCTGTCATGGGCCCAGGGTCAGTGGACAGTGAGGTGATTCATTCTGCTGGTGGGGCTGGAGGTGTGGGTTTGCTCTGAGGAAAGAATGCAGTGGGGCGGCAGTTCCTACCCATAGTTCATTAAGACTCAGGACTGTCTTGTGGAAAAGCTGTGATAAATTGCTCTAAATGATCAGGAAGCTAGGCACTGTGGGAGTTGTTCAAGTATTTTGTCTGGCTCTCTTCCTGTCCTTGAGTTGAGAATCACTCTCTCAGAGCCAACGCTGGCAACGTGTGCCTGGCGTACCTAAAGTGGGTCATTTTTAAAAAGAAATGCTCCCTTGTCTGTCCTGAGGGAGGACTGCACCGCTCTCCCCATCTCCTTCACTCCTGCCACATCCCTGGACACACCTCATTGGGAGGGAAAACTCGGAGGTCTTCTGGGGCTCTGTGAATATTTTGTTTCTTCCTCTAGCTGGTGGTTCCATACCTGCTCATTTTATGATTATTTATTGAGCAGCTCACATCTTTTACTTACATTAGTGTCTGAATTAGCTTCAAATATGAAATTGCTAGTAGCTGACCATTCTTCAACCTACAGAAATGGCACTCATAAGGTTCAGTGTATTTTACACAAGGAAATGATAAAATAAAGTAGTGTAAATATCATCACATATATCAGTAGTCGCGAGGTGTATTTAAGCCAGAAAGAAGCATTTCTTTCTTTCTTTCTTTCTTTCTTTTTTTAATGTTTATTTTTTTTGAGAGAGAGAGAGTGAGAGAGGAAGAGAGGGAGGGAGAGAGAGGGGCAGAGAGAGAGGGAGACATAGACTCCGAGGCAGGCTCCAGGCTCTGAGCTGTCAGCATAGAGCCAGATGCTGGTCGTGAACCCACAAGCACAAGATCATGACCTGAGCCAAAGCTGGACGCCTAACTGACTGAGCAACCCAGGTGCCCCTCTTTCTTTCTTTTTTAAAAATTTTATTTATTTATTTAGAGCATGAGTTGGGGAGGGGCAGAGAGAGGAAGATAGAGAATCCCAAGCAGTATCCACACTTTCAATGGGTGACTGATGCATGAGATCATAACCTGAGATGAAATCATAGGTTGGACACTTAACCGACTGAGTCACGCAGATGCTCCCAGAGAGAAGCATTTCTATAATCTCTGTTTGATAAGTGTCATAGCTACTCCACTGAATAAGGGTCTTCATTTTCTTCTGCTTTGAGAGACAATGCAGTGTGGTGGTTAGTGCTTGGCCTCTGTGGGTAGACATGCTTGGGTTTGACCCTCTGCTTGGCTAAGTACCAGCTGGCTGGCATCGGGGAAAGCTCTTGAGCCCAGTGTTTTCATCTGAAAATGAGGCCGATCATAGGACCTACTGGCTGGGAAGGCTGAGCAGATCCCATTAGATACTGTCCACCTTGCCAGATGCGTGTCCCACAACAACCCTTTGGAACTGAGTGCTCTGCATGCTCTGGACTTCTTTCTACTTTCGGTGTTCGGGGACTCTCTTTGCCAATGAGAGAGTGTGCTGTTTTCCTCCTTTCCAGAATGTTCTTCACCTGTGCTTTTTCCTATGTGGTTTACTCCTTGCTTGAGATTTCAACTCATGTTTCCTTAACTGCTCTTGGGCATCTCTGACTAGGTCATAATTGTCTTTTACCCTCTAATGGACCCCTGTCACTTGCTGGTGTAATAGTGACCATAGCTACAATTTCACAGTAAGGTGTGTATGTTTGGACCCATCTGTCCCCTCATTTGACTGTGAGCTCCTTACGTCCAGGAAGCAGGTTGTGTTTTGCTCATTGTATACTGGAGGACCGGCCTCATAGTTGGTGCTCTGGAAATGTTTAATGAATGAAGTGGTTTGCATTCTAGAAGTTCTTCCATTTTAAGGCTTGGGGGAGAGTCTCTGTATTTCTGTTTTAAAAAAAATGAAATGGGAAAGCATGTATAAGTGGTGTGTATATGTTTTTGCACGACAATAATTGACAAATCATCAGTTTAAAAAAATTCACCCTGGGCATTTTTGTGCAACGTAGTGGGTAGGCAGTAAAGTGCAAGGTTTAATAGCTAAGATGCTGAAAGAAATCTAGGCTCAGGCTTAGTTCATTGTCTAGTCTGAGATCTTGGAAAAGTTGCTTGTTCTGAAACTCCTTTTCTGTATCTGTACACTGGATATTTAAATAGTACATAGGTGGGGCACCTGGGTGCCTCAGTGGGTTAAGCGTCCAACTTCAGCACAGGTCATGATCTTGTAGCTTGTGAGTTAGAACCCCATGTCGGGTTCTGTGCTGACAGCTCAGACCCTGGAGCCTGTTTTGTGTTCTGTGTCTCCCTCTCTCTCTGCCCCTCCCCTGCTTGCACTCTGTCTCTCTCACAAAAAAGAAGATTAAAAAAATTTTTTTAATAAAATTAAAATAGTACATAGGATCACCTGGGTGGCTCAGTCAGTTAAATATCTGACACTTGATTTCGGCTCAGGTCATGATCTCATGGTTTGTGAGTTTGAGCTCTGCATCAGGTTCAGTACTGATGGTGTGGAGTCTGCTTTGGGTTCTCTCCCCATCTCTCTGCCCCTTCCCCACTCTCCCTCTCTGTCGCTCTCAGAATAAATAACTAAACTTAAAAAAAAGAATTAAAAAAAAAAGCACCTAAATGCTATGAGTTGAATTATGCCCCTTCAAAATTCATATACTGAAGTCTTCAACCCTACTACCTTGCAGTGTTATTTGGAGACAGGATCTTTACATGGGTAATCACGTTAAAGTGAGGCCATCAGAGTGGGCTCTAAGCCAGTATGACTGGTGTCCTTCTAAGAAGGGGAAATTTGGATGTAGAAACCCACAGGGAGGGAAGATGAGCCAACAGAGAGGACAGCTATGTACAGGCCAAGCTGAGAGGCCTGGAACAGACCCTCCTCCTGCAGCCTTCAGAAGGAGCCATCCCTGTTAACCCCTCAATTTTGGCCGAGAGACTCCAGAATGGTGGAGACAGCAAATTTCTGTTGTTTAAGCCACGTAGTTTGTGGTACTTTGTTTCAGCATCCCTTGCAAACGAATATACTCAGTTAGCCAGTTTAATAGACAGTGAGACCATATATTAATCCAGAAATATCAGTCACTTATAGTAGAGAACATTTATTTTTCTTGCCCATGAGTCTCTGAGTTGCTTGTAGTTCGCCCAGACTGGAGGTCAGTTGGGTTCAGATCTGCTCCTTGTGCCCGCGTCATTCTGGTGCTGGCAGCTCTGTAGGGCGTGTTCTCCTGGAAGAAGGCAGAAGGAGAGCCCAAGGCGAACTATCCAAGTCCGGTGAAAGCCTCTCATGGCCTCATGCCTGCTAGCAAAGCAAGTCACCTGGCCAAGCCTGCTTCACATGGGCAGAAGCATCTCCTCTGTCTCCTGTAGTGGGAAGTATTGAAAGTCACACAGAAAAGGGAGGGAGTGACAACAACCCAATTGCTCGCAATGTCTACACATACCGGAGTTGTCTGCACTAAGTCAGATTTTGCATGCGAAGCCTTGAGCGCAGTGCCTGATGCCCAGGTGGTGCTCAATAAATGGCTGTTGCTATTGCTGTTGTTTTCATTCTTGAACAAATCCTAGTGTTCATCTTCAATTGCAAGTCTGCATGCACTTTTGCCTTTCAAACAAGTAGAATTAGCCGAATAAATTGCATTAATATTTGGTTAAGTAAGAGTCTCTGTAGGCTGCATTATCGCAGCTGTGATTAATTCTTTTAAATTCTTTCAAATTGCATGTCTGCTTCAGTGGATTGGAACATAGATATGATTTCAAGCTTATGTTTCTCGTTAGGACATTGAGGCTACAATTAAACGTGCTTTTTCTTCTTCTTTGAAAAAAAATCAAAGGCTCTTAAAATGGATTGTTGTGAAAGGACACATAAATAGGTTTTAATCAATAGTTGAATTCTCCAAAGCATCATCAAGACAAAGTGGTAAATGTTCTGATTAAATTTGTGATTGGTTAAGCTAGAAATCCATACAGTTGCATGTCACACAGTGTTTAATAAATGGCGTGTAGAGTATCCTAATTGTACCCATTTATCACTTCCCTCTGTTTCTAGATGCATAAAGTTATCAAAATCTGGAAACTCAAACATTTCTATTTCCATTTCCTTGGTTGGGCTTTGTTCTCTGTCTTTCTTGGTGTATTGGGTCTGGTTTTGAGCTAAATATTTCTGACACAACCTTCACGACTCATTTACATTTAAATAGTAACAGGAAATCTCTTTGCCAAGAAGGCTATTGGAATCAAATTTTACACCAGATCTTTTTTTTTTCCTTAAAGATGTTATTACTGATTTTTTTTTGTACATCAAAGTGCTTTTTCGCTTTTTTTTTTTTTTTCGAAATCTAAGTATTATAGGCAGTGTACAAGTTTTTCATTTTTCATCTTGGGTGCTTATTATTGCTTCTGATGCTCATAATTTATACCAGTTGCTATAATGTTAAAAATTACAAATGAACTTCTGAGGTGTTCATTGCCTTTGCTATTGAGATTTCATTAAAGGGAGTTTGAAGTATAATGCATGCCCTTGAACTTGTTGTCACATGTTGAATGAGATCTAGTTACAGGATAGTGAGGATATAATTATAGAAAAGGTGATGAAATCAAATAGATTCCTAATCAGCAAATGGAGGTGTGATTTATAAATATCCACATGATGAGAAGATTTCATAGGACTTGAAGCAAATTGAGGAGGATCAAGGGTAAACCTCTCTGGCTGGGAAAACGGGCATCTTCACTGGAGGATGAGAGACTAAAAACTCCCAGGCATTCCCATGCATTTCACCTATGACACTACCTCATATTCCTAGGAATGTTTCTAAGAAGGTATTAGAATCACAGGAAGGCTTCCCAGCTTGTAAATCAACATAAGCCGCATCGGTGTACTTAGACATTGTTGTTCTAGATGTCAATGGGAGAAGAAATTCATTGTGTGCTGAGTTCTTGTCATAATGCTTCCTGAACTGGATTTAAGAAAAGGCTCAGGGGGTGCCTGGGTGGCTCAGTTAGTTGAGTGTCCAACACTTGATTTCAGCTCCAGTCATGATCTCAGGGTTATGGGCCTGGGCCCCATGTTGGGATCCAAGCCAGGTATGGAGCCTGCTTAAAATTCTCTCTCTCTCCCTCTCCCCCCCCCCAATCCCCCTCCCATACTTGTATGCTCTTTCTCTCAAAAAATACTAAAAAAAGAAGAGCCTCAATAAAACCTGTTGAATAATAACTTAAATTTTATTGAGTGTTTACTCTGTACTGGGAGTTGAGAGCCTTACATACATTAATTAATTTTATTCCTACCAAAAGTTTTTTGCAGTTGGTCACATTATTCCCATTTTCAGAAGGTAAAACTGAGGCCTAAGGAGGCTGGGCAGGGGACCAAGTGGTAGAGCTGGGAGTAAGACCTTGGCAGCCAGCCTTGAGTGCCCACAGTCTTAATTAACACATTTGTGTTCAAAATCTCTTGTCTATCCCTCACTTCATCATCTTCTTTCCCTCAGCTATTTCTGTAGACACCTGTACCCTGTGCTCTGGGTAGGCACTGGGGATAAGGTACATTTACAGCAGAGAAGCTGCCTGTCCTCACGGAGCTAATAGTCTACTCAGGAAATAGACAAGTACTCCTAGAAACATATAATGTAATCGCAGGTTGTACAAAACCCATTAAACATAAAGCTGAATAAGGAGCTACAAAGCTGGGAGAAGAAATTTTGGTTTTAGAGATGTTGATGTTTGAGAGATTTTCAACAAATCCTATCAGGGTGTTCTAACATTCACTGAGTCACTTGCTGGAAAGTGAGTAATGTGCTTACCCAAATAGGATACCGTCATCACCCAAATGTGGTGTGCACATGACTGGCATGTGTGTATGGGGTGGGGTAGGTGAGGAAGACAGTAGAGAGGGGACAGGCAGTTAGGAGTGACTAGGTTTGAATAGGGTTCTTCCTGTTGGAGTCACACTGACATTCCTTCCATCCTTATCTCCTGCCACCAGCTCTTTGTAGGACTTTTGTCAGACTGTTCCCCTGCCCCTTGTCCAGATCCCTTCACCTGGACTTTTTAATCTCTGAGATCTCTACTCATTTATCACAATCTCAAAAACACCTTCCTTGATTCTCTGCCCATGGCCATGTTCTTTGTTATTGATTGTCCTAGCATGGTGTTCCCCTCTTTAGAGCCTACATCTCTGGCTAATGACACATTTCTTGGTGGGTTGTGTGAGTGCTGTCTTCCTGGCCTGTTGAACTATAGGCTCTTTGTGGACAGGGTCCATGTCTGTTTTAGTTCATCATTTATCCCCAGAACTTACCAGAATATAGAGCTTGTTAAATCTTCTGCAGTTTATTAATAATGCATGAGTATTGACAATTTATATCCTTCACTGTGGGTATAAGTCAACTTTAAATTTTACTTTAGGAGTAGTTAACATTTGGATTAATTAGGGACCCATATTCCAGGGCTGCCATCAAATATCACTGTCTGTTAATTAACATAAGGGATGTTAGAAATAAGTGTTAGTGGTGAAATAAATGGTGTTCAAGATATCCATTGGTTAGAATCTGTCCTTGCACAAATGGGGTTGTGAAAGAAAAAATTATTTATGACACTTGCTACAGATGGTAAGGCAGACTTTATTCAGGACCATCCCAATGGGTGTAGGGAACACTGCAGTGGGATTTTATACTGGGGCAGAGAGATGGGACTCAGCTCCAAATACATCATTGGAAGGTGGGAATTTATAGCAAAGGAGCAGGAAGATGGTCATTGGATGGAAGGTCACTAAGAGGGAACACGGATGTAAAGGGGTTCTGGCTAAACCGACCCAACAAGATTGTTCCTGAAGACAGGCCAGGTGATCAGACATCCCCCGGGGCACAATGAGGGATGTAGTGCCTGATGAGGTTTCAAGAATGATAATTTGTCAGAGGTGAAAGTGGGGTTCTGATTCAACTGACGTAGCAGGGTTCTTGCTAAAGCTGAATTTTACAAGGATGTGCCCAGGTGAACCTAGGAGAAGGTTCAGGAGCTTGACTGAAGTTTGGTCAAGCAAAGAACCTTTGCTGGCATTTAAGAAAAAGGTTAGGATAAAAACTCCGAAGGGTCCTAGTCTCTGTGTTCCAGGGAACACTCTGTTGCCTAAATTGATAAAATGAGAGGTGACCATGGCTTGAGAACACTGTGGTATTTACCTCAGGGTGAAACTTCCATGCAGAGGGCTCTATAAAGCACCTAAAAACCTGAGAACAGAGACTTTGCTTGGCTTAGACCCAGGTGGTGAGATTCTCTGGGACCTGCTTGCTCATAACCGTTTGTAGGTGTGGTGGCCTTCAGCTTGAGATTTGCTTACTTGTGACATACTGCCCAGGTGGGGAGAGAGGGTTGGGGAGAGATATGCCTCTCAGTCACCTCTGAACACTGCAGGTTCTCCAGATTCAGGAGCAGAGCTTGGCAACCATTAGTGTCCAAATTGGCTTTGGTTGTCCTACAATAGGAGAGCTATAGACGATTGTTGACTGAACGAGGCAGTGGTGAGGTAGAGAATACCAGGATCCAGTCAGCAGTTCCTGATGACTGATTTATGTGGATATGAGGAAAGAGGCAAGGATGACTGATGGGTTGGTCCTGGGAGCAGGTGTGGGTTGGCTGAAGGAGGCTTATGACTCTATCTTGTGAATTGGGCTGGTCCCTGACCCTATTAGGAAGCAGACATCATTGGTTTTTGGTAAACTCTTCCCTCTCTTTCACTGTGTCCATTGTGAAATACTTCCCACCCAGTGCTTTGCCAAGTAACATCCCGTGCTGATATGCTGTGACTGAAGGTCTCACGGCCTTTGTTTTCCAGAAAAGGTACTCTGGAGTCATCTATTTATCTAACCTGTATTGTGATAGTGATGGTTGGTAATCCCACAGGACTCCAGCCTGTGCGAATAAATCTGTGCTGTTTAGAAAAGCTTTTATTTTGAACTCATGTTAGGTTTACTGAAAAGTTGCCAAAGCAATCCAGATAATTCTCTTCTGTCTCTTTTTCTACTTCCCCTAATCATAACATCTTACACAACCATGGTGCAGTTATCAAGAATAAGAAATTGATGTTGGCACTGTATTCTGAAGTATAACTACACACCTTATTTGAAATGCACCAGGTTTTCCTCTAAAGTTATATATATGTTTTTTTTTTCTGTTCCAGGATCCCTGTCAGGCTTACATGTTACATTTCACTCTTATTTCTCTCTACTCTCTTCCAGTCTGGGACAGACTTGCTTGCCTTCATCACCTTGACACTTCTGAAGAGTACTGGTCAGTTATTTTATAAACAGACCTGAATTTGGGTTTGTCCAATGTTTTCTCATGATTGGGTTGAGATTATGATTTTTGGCGTGAATTCCACTAAAATACTGTCTCTTTCTCAGTGACTGATAGGAAGGAGTTCCTGATGTTGGTATGTCTTTTTATAGGTGATGTTTTCTTTGATCACAACTTGGTAAATGGGCGTTTGCCAGGTTTCTCCTGTGTCAAGTAACTATCTTTCCCTTTGTAGTTGATAAGCAAATCTATGATTTTAAACCTGCAATCAAGCCAAATGAGGGCAATGAAATTTGGAGTGGAAAAACCTGTTCCCCTCCTACCAACCTCCATTTAAAAAGTACTCATTTGAACACTGTGTTTCATCCTGGAAAACCTAAGCACAATAGTCGATGTAGCTAAAATAAAGTTCTCTTTTTGGCTGCTTCAGTGGGAATTTTTAAAGATGAACATAGTGACAATTCCTTTTCCCTTGCTGTTGGGATTGTGAAATCTATCTCGGATCATTTTACTTTCTGGATTAAAAATGTTTGTTGGGTTCTGACTGACGGTAGGAAAATGTTCTAGCTTCCCAATGTGCTCCTCAGGACCCTCCACAATAGGGCAGCAGCCTACATCTCCGCCTTCTTTCTTTCTTTGTCACTTGTCTGCCCTCCTCTTGCGTGAATCCCAAGCATCAGCCATGTTAGACCAACACACCTGTGCCCTGGGTCTCTGTCTTTGCTTGTGCTGTTCTCTCAGGCAAGACATCCCTTCTCTTCCCACCTCTGTCTTTTAAAACCCTTGTTCTCTGTGGATACACTGAATGATCTCATCAGTAATTAAGCTATGTTGTCTCAGCTCCAGACTCCTTTCTCTGCTCCCTGATGCTGAGGCTGGGCCACCACATACCACGTTTATGCTTGTGCCAACTGCTTCCAGGAAGGCTGTGCTAGGCTTGGGGACTAGAGGATTCTGGAAGATGTTTTGTTCCTGTGAACCTTACCCCAGTAATGCTGCTTCATCCCGGCGTGGCATTTCCTTCTCGGAGCAGCTCTGGAATATTCATGTGCTATTTCCCCAGCATGAGCAGAACCGGCCACAGTCTGCCTGCCAGACACTAGAGCTAGCTGGCCAGTGGCCTCTCCTCAGAGGTCTGGGCCCTGTCCCAACGGGAGTCCCTCCTCTAAACTCAGGAGCTAACAGCACCAGCCTGGTGGCACCACCTTCCCAGACATCTGAGTTTCAGCTCTGCAGAGAATATCCTCTAAGATTTTGAGTCCTAATAATTCCGACCTCTTCCCTTGGTTCCTGCATTCCTGGGGGTGGTAACTCTCTGTGTGATAGCTTCGTGTTGTCTTTCTGTTCTCTATCAAGTTAACAATCTCAGCCCTAGCTAATACTTGTTTTTATTAAATTTTACTTCAAATAGATGAACGAACAAAGCTCTGGTATGGCTCCTGTCTCTTGCCTGGACCCTGAATGGTACCAGGAGCATTGCTAGCAACATGGTCCTCTAAGGACGGGTTTGGGGATTGGCTCATGGGATCCTTATGCTTGAGTGCAGTGTTGAGTCTTGCCAATGGAAAATGCACTGCTGGGAACCATGGCATCCTGTAGCATCGTGGTGAATCAGATCTGTGGTGAAGCACCTACTGAGGCAAGGGCTAAGGCGGCCAAGTGACTTCTGCCCTTGACTCTTACGGCAGTGATGGTGGCCATTAGGACGACGGTGTGAGGTGGGTTTTTGTTAGTACACGGGGCTCTCACAGAAATGGAGTGACAAGCTCAGGTCTTGAAACTCAGCTCACATCCATGGACAGAGAATCAGAGAGCTTTCCTGGCTACCTTCAAAGACTTCCTCACTGAAGCCACAGGCGGGGATGATGATGGTGGTGATACCATCACTACCGTCTGTTTCTCTGGCTTCAGAGAAAGAGAGAGAATGTGAACAAACCCAGTTTGGTTCAGAAGTCTTCCCAGGTCTGATGGGCCACAGTCAGGCAGCAACGCCCCAGGGGCCCCATGGACGCTGGCTGTGGAGGCTTCCCCACAGGGGAGCGCAGGGCCTTGACTGTCCCTTGACTGTCTCTGCATGGGAGTCCAGACCCTGGCTCAGGGAGGCAGTGAAGGGCTTGGTCACCTTGGGAGGTGGGCAGAAGACAAGAAGAATTCTTCTCTACCTCACTCTCTGTAACAGAGTCTGGCCTTTAACCGGACAGGGCCTCTGGCAATTTTCTGAAGTTTTCTTGAGGGACGTGTGAGATGCGGGACACCAGGTCGGCTGCTCTGTGCCTTGCTACTCGAACAGGACTCAGAGTCGGAGAGGAGGACCTCTTCCCCTTTTCTGCTTGGAACTTACTGTGGCTGTGGAGCAGCAGGGACAGAGGCAGCTCAGTGGTGTGTGGCGCCTCGAGGGAGTTCGTCTTCAGGAGTCCTGAGGAGGCGACCCCGCAGGGAGAGCACCAGCCTTCCTGAGGAAGGAAGGTTCAGGGCGGCTGTGGCAGGGGTAGGGGCGTGCTGGGGCCCCTCCACCGGGTGCGCCAGCCAGGGCGCCAGAACAGGCAGATCCGTCCAAAGGATTCCTCTCAGTAGCGAGAGTGGAGTCAAGTGGAGGCTGCAGGACCAGTGCGATTCAGATATAAATGTAATTTCACTTGTACTCAGGCTGCTGAGGCTCAGGGTACATAACAACCTGCCTGAACAACTTGTTTCCTCCCTGTTTAAACAGCATTGCTATTCTGCGCCATTAGCCTCTGGGAGGCTTGCCCCTTTCTGAAGACTTAGACATTTGAAACTCAGGCTGAGAGAATGACAAAGAAAGTTCTGGACATTAAGGCCCTGGTTTCCTTACGTGTTTTGTTTTTGTATTTGGGTTTTTTTTTTTTTTTGGTTTTGTTTTTTGTTTTAAATTTCAGTGACACTTTTTCAGGGCTTCTAGGAGAGTAAAGCCGACTGGCAGGGGGCTTCTGATGGTATCAACTCCCAAAAGGCATCTTGGGGTTGGTTCGTAGCCGACTTGGCCAAGCACACATGGAAATAACTCATTACTCGTCCTACCTGTTGTTTTAAAAAGGCAGCGTTGAAACTCTTTGAATATTTTGCTGTGGGGGTTTTGGCAGAACATATTTCAAATGGGGAGGGGTGATCAACAGTGGGAAAGAGCAAATGAATTTCCTGTGAAGGACAGCTAGTCAGGACACATGTGTATGTTGGTTGTGGATGTGAATTAGAATATGTGGAGACCCTGTGGTCTTATTTCTGAAGCCCTTTACTTATTATTCATGGTTTCATTATAGCCCCTTTTATTCACACGCACATCTAAGGGTGGGGTAGGGGAGGGGGCAGGTGCTGGGCTTGGCCTTAAAAAAACAAACAAACATAAAACTCGCCATATATTTCCGAGTTATAGGTGCATGCATTTTTTTTCCTCCCATCACATCTTGCTTTCCCATTTTAGCTACATAAACGGTTGTCATAGTGACATTTGCTTCTAGCCTCCATAGCTTTGGCACAGAGCACCAAAGGGTGCTCTGGTAGTGTCGGGTGACCGTAAATTCAGCTCTAACTGTCCCCTTAGCTCTCTGAAACTAATCATAAATGAGGCCTGCCACGAACTGCTCCTGCTCTCAGAGAGCAAGTGAAAATTACAATGAAATTAGGCTACAATAGCCCCTTTGTCTGAGGTTTTCAGAAGGTAGTGGTGTTCATTGTTAAAGAAAAGTTTGCTCTTTCAGCATTTTAAAGGGCATTTAACCAGTAAAAGTCCTGGTGTCCGTGGTGCAGCAGTAAAGTAGGATGTTTAATTTCTTTGAACAATCTCTATATATCTTGGGTATGGAGTTGTCTCTTAAAAGTCGTGAGTTGATCTAAAAAGGAACTTTTATCCTCTTTTATTTTTTAAAGTGTATTTATGCTTTTTGTTTTTGCTTTTGTTTATTTTTCAGTAATCTCTATACCCATGTGGGGCTTGAACTCATGACCCTGAGATCAAGAGTTCCATGCTCCTCTGATTGAGCCAGCCAGGTGCCCCCAAAGAATAACTGATTCCTCAAGCTGACTTCAAATTCCCCTCTTTGGTAATATTTTGCTAATGTTACACTTTGTGAAGTTTTTGTGTATATTAAGATCTAGCATCATCTCTAAGGATATTTCCTTAATGTTTTATTTTTTATTTTTTATTTTGTTTATTTTGAGAGAGAGAGCAAGCAGGGGAGGAACAGAAAAAGAAAAAGAGAGAGGGAGAGAGAGAGTCCCAAGCAAGCTCTGCACTGTCAGCGCAGAGCCCGATGTGGGGCTTGAACTCACACTCTGTGAGATCATGAAACCTGAGACGAAATCAAGAGTTGGATGCTTAAGTGACTGAGCCACCCAGGTGTCCCTTTAAGGATTGTTTTTAAACCAAAAGATAGAACTATAATCCAGAGGCAAAGACTTCGGGAGAATCTCAGTGTTTGAAGGTTCTAGGTTAGTTATTGCCAAGACTAGAAGGCCGCAGAGGTGGAGACAATTAATGACAGGGCATGGACAAGCCAATTCCCTGTCCGAGCTCAGGATGGGAGTCTGTGAAGAATCACGTATTGGGCACCAGCCCTTCCCAGGGGTCCTGTGGCCCTCTAGCTGTGGCCAGTCTAATATTCATCAGAGGACGGTGGTCAGCTGGAAAAAACATGGAAAAAACCAAAAAACAAATGGGCAGAGATGACCCAGCATAGTAATTCAGTTGGCATGCTTTTGGATGCAAGAAAGAAAAGTGCCCAAGAGTGGCTTATTCCATTTGGACTTAATTTTCTTCTCACAATAAGACACTAAGAGGTAGGGAATTCCAGAGTTGGTTCTCTGCTGGCTCACATTGCCATCTCTGGGTGATTGCCTCTGCATCTGCCTTACCCCTCCCTTCCTGGTTTAAACATGGCTGCTGCCACCCCAGGTTCACACCCTAAGTCAGCACTATCCAGAGCTGGAAGGAGGGAGATGGACATGCCTTTCTTGCTGTTCCACCTCCCCCATTCTCTCTCCCCCTTTCTTTTCACATTCTGAATCCTGCCCGCCCCCTGCAATATCCACTTAGGATTCCTGGCTAGAACTGTATCACCCAGTCCATCCCAGCTACAAGGAGGGCTGGGAAAGTGGGTGTCTGGCATTTTCACTGTTGGGGTTGGGTGGAGTCTGCCAATGGAGTAGGAGAAGGAACTGAGCCGTTGCCATATGGGCCACCAAAAGTGTCAGCCATAAAGTTTTAGAGATGGAAAGACTGAATGACATTGCGTTATCTCTCCAGTCTTGTGTATGAGGAAACTGGAACCAGAGGAGGTTGGTGTCAGACCAGAGATCTGAGTCTATATCTTCTGACTCACGTAGAATTTGAGGTTGATGGTGACGAACATCTGACTTGCGTTTCCAGCTGGCACAGCAAGAGCTTGGTTTAGCATGTATTAGTTTGCTTAGTTTCTGCCTTTCGCACTGGGGGTGGGGGGCAGCCTGCAGGCTTCTCAGAGCAGAGGGCACATATGCTGTAGCTTCCCACTTCTGCTGAAAAGTAGCAAATCATTTCTTCCTAATTAAAGATCAAACATTATTTCAGATGGTCCCCTTCCTAAGATGTCATGGGAGATGTTTCTCTTATCTGTCAGTGGTACTGATCATGTTGTCATTTTTGGCACCTAATTCCTGGAATGAATAATAAAATTATAATACTCTTGCACCAGAGGGAGGGCGACCAATTTGTAAAGTCCATTAAGAACCGAGCGAAGGATTGTCCTCTAATGAGATGGAGCGCGTCAGGGAGACCGTACATCAAGCTGCTCTGTCACAGATACACAAAGGGACCTGGAGGGAGGGGCTCCTGGAATGCTGGCAGACAGGACGGGTTGTCTTGGATGCACATTTACATATTGTTATTGATCAGCTGCTGGAGAAGAAGATGACAAGCAGAACACCAGGGTTCTCCATTGTGAGGCTCGGGGTGTGTTTATGCCACCATTGATTCATTCCCCATGGGGGAAGGAGCATTACTCACCATTTCCTCATGTGCCAGAAAGAGAAATGGAATCAACGAGCATATCATCTCCTTGTTGGAAAATGACAGCTCCCTTATTATAAATCCCCAATAAATTGATGGAGGAGCTGTTCAAACTTTGTAGATATAAATGTTTTCTGGGATTAATGGGAAGTTATTCCTAGAAATGACTTACAGTTCAGGAACCGATCTTAGAACTGAGCTCCTGGTTTTCATTTTTGTTTTCCTTCAGATGTCACAAACTCCTCAAAGCAGGTGAGTGCAGATGGCCAAGGTTTTCCACCCAGCCCATCCCCGGATCCTACCACTTCCCTCATTTCCTGTTGCCAGACTTTTATAGATCTAGAAAAGCTAAATGATCCCTGCTTTTTGGAGGCATCTTCTTCCTTTTGAAAGTCCTTTATAAGAGATCTCAAAATTTGAAAATCTACCTGTGACCTCTGGGGGGACATAACCACTCCCTTGTAGGACAGAAGCCAAAATACTGCTTGTTATTGTGTCTGACAGGATTTAAAAAAAACTTTATTCAGTAGTTATCTTCACATTTTTGTTTTCAGTGTCCTTGTAGACCAGGATATTGAGCCACTTGACTGTTACTTTGGGAAAGGATTGTGCCAACAATGGCTTATTTTCTAAAATATCAGGATTCTTTTCCATTGTGGCATCTAATGGTCATTGGGGGACTGTCACTTGGTATTTGTATTAATGTTGATACTCTTAGTGAGTGCTTTTATAAGTGGGACTGGATCCTTTGTCCAGCTCCAGGAGCATGCGGGCACTTAATAAGTACCAATCAATACCTTTTGCTGATAGTGGAATGTAGACCCGTCCACTTCCCAGATGGCTCCATGGGGATAGATGCATTTATAGCTTGTGCTTTATTCTAGGGAATAGATGAAAGGCTGCCTACTCTATTGCCTTTGTTTGAATCCGTGCTGGTGTGACATTTACCCAGGCAATGCCACTTCTGTTGGCTGGTTGCTGGAGACCTAGAACTACTTTTTTCCTTCCACTTGATTTGCTTGGGGTAAATTAGAATTTACTCCAAGAGTGGGCTGGGTGAGGAGTGGGGATGTTGTTTCTAAGCCTGCCAGCCTTCTAAATTACCTTGGGCCCATACCTCTGCCTCCTCCTTCGATTTTTAAGAAGTTAGAGGCTGAGGCTTGTTTTGTTTTGTTTTGTTTTTTTATTTTGTTTTTTGCCATTACACGCTTACCCTAACTTTGCCAAAGCAGGCGAATTCTGATTGCTGCTATCGTCTTGCTGTTTGCACACAAACTGATTGATTTCACCTCCTCTTTCACCCTCCAAAGTCCCACTACCACATGGATGTTGGATATAAGAAGATTTTCCAGAATATGAGGATAATGGATGGGGAGAATAGCATAGGTAACACATTAAATTTAAGAATTAGACAGTACTTAAAAAATTTTTTTTTACATTTATTTATTTTTGAGAGACAGAGAGAGACAGAGCACAAGTGGGGGAGGGGCAGAGAGAGAGGGAGACATAGAATCCGAAGCAGGTTCCAGGCTCCAAGCTGTCAGCACAGAGCCCGATGCGGGGCTCGAACTCAAGGACTGTGAGATCCTGACCTGACCTTAACCAACTGAGCCGTGCAGGCGCCCCAGCACTTTTTTTTTTTTTTTTTTTAACACTGCCTTGGTTTCCCTCACCATGAGGATTCCTTACTGGTCTTGCCTCAGATTGTAGACTGCTGCACTGCCCTCCTGCCCTCCTTTTTGCTTATTAGGTCAACAAATAGGACTGAGCATGTGCTATGCACTGGGCACAAGGCTACATATTTGGGATACAGAGCAGTAAATGCAAACAGACACCATCCCTGGTGTGACGAGGCTTTTAGTCTACAGTGAAGGGGTAGAGAAAGGAGGAGAGGTTAAACACACAACACACACACACACACACACACACATACACTCACACTCACTCTGGCACAACTTTGATAAGCCTGAGAAGGAGGAGAACAGGGTTCTGTGAACAAGATTAATATCTTCCCTGCTTCTTTTGTATTTTTGGAAGCCTCTCTCTTTTTTGGGTTACCTGTGAAATTCCCAATCTCTCCCTCCTTCCCTCACTTCCTTTCTTTTTACCTTCCATTGACTCTTTTTTGTTTGGATGTCCTCATTTCGGATCTGTCCCAGGTGTAAGATCCTCACCTCTCATTCCCAAAGAGGTCATCAAGGTTCTTCCTTAAAGTACTATCTCCCCCTACCCCATAGGAAATAGGCCATTGCTCTCCTATGGGAAGACACCTGGGATTTGGTTGTGTTTTAAATTGCATTTGCTTCTCTCCTAAAATATTGTCTCCATGTTGTGTTTTAAAGGATGAAATTCCAGAGTGAGGGAGGAAAGTTATATTTAGATGATTCCTGGGAGAATAACATATTTTTTAAATTTTTAATGTTTTTTTTTATTTATTTTTGAGAGAGAGAGAGAGAGAGAAAGAGAGAGAGACAGTGTGAGCAGGAGAGGGGCAGAGAGAGGGAGATAAAGAATCTGAAGACAGGCTCCAGGCTCTGGGCTGCTGTCAGCACAGAGCCCGATGCAGGGCTTGAACCCACGAACCATGAGATCATGACCCGAGCTGAAGTCGGACACTTAACTGACTGAACCACCCAGGTACCCCTCTTGTATATTCTTAATTAGGTCCAGGAGAAGATCTCTTCTGGATATGGGTATGACTTGATTACTTTCCTCTCTGAACCCCAAAAGAGCAGCCCTAGTCTCAGAAGCTCCAACACATAGAGTTACAGAACTTTGTTGTGTTTCATTCTACTATCTTGTTTTTTAAGGTTATCTTTTGCTTATAGCAACTGATTGAGTTTCTATTGAAAATAACTTTTTTTTAACATATATAATATATAACTATATAGAAGTTGATGACCTGGATATAGCAAAATAATGCATTTAGTTGGATCCACTAATGTTTGGACGTCCTGCTACCAAATGTGTCAGTGGACAGTGGAGCAGGCTAGGGGATGTTGCATACTGCAGATGGGAAGAGGACACTGGGTTAGTCAGAAAACCTGGTATGAAGCCAGGTTTTGCCACATCTCATCCACATGGCTTTGGGCAAATCTGTCTTCTCTTTCAGCCTTGGTTTTTCTCTCCTTCCAAATACCGTTGAATACCAGGCTGCTGTAAAGATGAAACAAGAAGAAGCTTGAGAAAATGTTTGGCATGGATGGCATCTGGCAAGTAGTGGTGTAGAAACATTTTTGTTTTTAAGGTGGGAGTTGCAACGTTTTATTGAATTAGCAAGTGACTATTAAAATAAAGACATCATTATGAAAAGCTGCTGTGTTCCAGGTGCTGAGTTGTGAGTGACGACCAGGACAGCTTGGGCCACATGCTCATGGAGCTTCCCTTCAGAGACCCAGACAGGACACATTTACTAAGATGCTTGGAATTAGGGTTCTCACCAATGTGAGGAAGAGAGTGCTATGGGAGCATTTGACAAGCAGGTCCCACATTTACTGGGGAATAAAAAAAGGTTTAGTGGAATGATGGTGATAAGAAATAGCTTAAACTGACACCTCCCCCCCAAGATGTGTAGGTGGCAGCTAGGCAAAGGGGAGAGGGAGAGAAGAACATTCTCGACATTAGACACTTCTACCTGAGAACTTGACACTGACCGTTGTACACAGAGCAGATAAACTCCAACAAGCAAGCTCAGTTTATGGTTCCCATAAAAGGGTTTCATCCATCCCACTTCTCAAGGCAGTCCCTTTATAGTGGTGATCTTTCTTCCTGTTTTATATTACAACTGAAGCTGTTCGTTTTCCAAATTGCCTGGCAGTCAGAGGAGTTTTATGCATACTTGGGTCTCTTGAAACAAGCCATGGTTCCAAGTCCTTGATTTCTCCATCTCCACTGGCCTCTTACACACCATTCCCACATCTCCCTCACTTCATTGTCCTTAAAATGAGAATCCTATTCTGTGATTGCTGTTTCTCTATTTCTCCTTCGAGTCTTCTTGGATGAAGACGAGAAGATGAGAGTAAATGCTAAATTCAACAGCATCTCCCTCTATATTTTTGGCTCACTTTGAAAGGAAGGTCTATGTCACCATTGACCCTGTTGTGCCATGTAAAGAGAAGAACATGTCAGAGGCCAGATGTGAATTAGGATGGGGGTGGGGTGCTGTTAAAGTGTCCCCATTCATTGGCTTTTTAGGAAATCACTTTTCATGTAAAGGTAACGTGAGGAGTAAGGAATGGTTTCACTAGCTTCCTGCTTCTCGATTGTTTATTATTCCAAGCCAGTGACTCTTGGGTTATACAAAATTTCACTTCTACTTTCATTGCTCTAGAAATAGTTCGTTTCGTCTAGTCAAATTTCATCCCTTGCTGGCATACTAAGCATGAGCTACACCATGAGTTTCTTGAATAATTCTTGTCCCCACTCACCCTTGGATTAGCTTATGAAACACCTGCTTTGTAAAATGCTCTTCTGCCTGGAACACTGACCACCACCCCCTATTCACCTGGACTGCTCCTTCTACTCCTTCTGCTCTCAGCTGACACATAACCTCTGGAAAGCTCTCCGAAAGTTCAGGATGAGCTTAGAGCTGCTTTCCTCCACACATGTTTATATAAGTCTTTATAATTCTATCAGGGTATTTACTGCAACTGATGCCCCTCTCCTGCTTGTGCACTCAATCATTCTTTCTCTCGTTCTCTTTCCCTCTCAAAAATAAGTAAACATAAAAGCCAATTTTTTAAAAAATAAAAAAATTTAAACATTAATATTTACATGAATGAATGAATGAAGTAATGAGCGAATAATGTGAGTGCTATTATGTGGGATTGGTTTTGAATTCAAGATCATTGAAAGTCAGTGTATTTCCCAGTCTCTTGATGTTTGTTTATTTTCACTAAAGATCTATCCCTCTTAAAGAGGGATAAAGATGCTAAAGATACAATAGTAGCGTGGGTCACAGATCCATCTCCAGGGCAGTCCTTTCATTCATTCATTCATTCATTCATTTATTTTATTATTATTCTATTTTAATGTTTATTTTTGAGAGAGAGAGAGAGAGACAGAGAGTGAGTGGGGGAGGGGCAGAGAGAGAGAGGGAGACACAGAATCCGAAGCAGGCTCCAGGCTTAGAGCTGTCAGCACAGACCCTGCCGCGGGCCTCAAACTCAAGGACTGCGAGATCATAACCTGAGCCGAAGTCGGAGGCTTAACCAACTGAACCACCCAGGTGCCCCTATTTATTTATTTATTTATTTACTTACTTACTTAAATGTTTGTTTATTTTTGAGAGGGAGAGAGCACTCCAGCCCAGGAGGGGCAGAGACAGAGGGAGACAGGATCTGAGGCAGGCTCTGCGCTGACAGCAGAGAGTAACCCAGGTGCCCCAGGGCAATCCTTTTAGATGGGTACCTTCATCCCCATTTTATACAACTGCCTTACCTCAAACTAGTACCTCTGGAACTGTTTTATAATAGCAAGACTTCCAGCAATTAATTCAGTGGCTGGGGCTAGAATATTGAGGGTAGAATACAATTATTCCAATCCTGACTTGCCTCTGGCCAAGTGATTTGTCTTTTGAATTCTCATCTGTGAAATGGGGATATTCATATTCATTCAACTTCATCGAGTCAGTGTGATTAAATGCTGTATATTAGAACGTAGCATCAATAAAATAGACAAAGAACTGTAAAATGATCCTTAGAGCAGTGGCCTTTGTTGGCAGGTTGTGGTAAGCAGTAAATCAAAAGTTCAAATTAATGTTAGGGGCGCCCGGGTGGCTCAGTCTGTTGAGTGTCCTACCCTTGATTTTGGCTCAGGTCATGGTCTCATGGTTTGTGAGATGGAGCCCCATGTTGGGCTCTGCACTGAGTGTGGAGCCTGTTCAGGATTCTCTCTCTTTCTCCCTCTCTTGTCTCTGCCGCTTCCCCCGCTTGCCTGGGCTCTCTCTCTAAAAAAGTAAATATTTAAAAAATTAATTTTAATGTCTATGATGCAATGCTGGGCACTGGTTGAATACTCAGTAAATAGCAGCCGGTCTGGTAATGCTCCCTCCTATTGGTTTATGAATACACCTCTATTCTTGCCTCTTCCCGAGGCATCAGGGAAAATGAAAGCATATTCCAAACTTCGGGGAGTGACAGCAGCTGCAGCAATGTCAGCCACTGCTCTGCCATCTTGAGAACTCCTTGTCAAAGGATACTTCAAGCATTGCTCACGTCAACCTCCCCTTTGCCACCATGTCTTTTGCTTTCGCTCATGGCAACTCCACTGACGAAACTTCACCTTGTAACAGGGAGGACGGTGACAGGTGGCAAATGATTGTGAAGAAAAACTCTTGGGTAGAGGTTGAAGATGAACACGTGCTTTACAAATTTCCCTGGAGGGTTTCAGCCAGCTGACATTATTCATGATCTAGCGTGAAAAATTGGTACCGAGGCCACTTTCAGCTTTGAAGTTAATGTGAGCTTTTTTTATTTTCTTCTGTGCATGTAAGATATTGGACTATGTTGGGGATGCTGTTGGACTAGGGGGCTAGCCTCTTTCACCCCTGGCGCAGTATTCCCTGCCAGTCAGATTGTTGCGGATATTTAATACTGTTGACATCTTTAGGGAAATCACCTTGAAACTTAATAATCTAGTTTTATACTTAATTTTCATGGAACTGGGCTCACATTAGCATTTGAATCTTCTGTTCAATATGCTTTTCTGCCTGGAAGTAGATGGAGTGTACCTGGAATGTCTTTTCTACCTCTGGAGATGAGAGTATACCTAGGATTTCTGTGATTTTACCAGAATTGGATTCATAGTCAATCTGGAGTTTTGTAGCTGATTTAGAACAATCACAATCATGGGTGTATAAGTAAGAAGAATGTTGTTTTAGTGTGCATGTTTGTACACATACCTACATGTGAACACGTGTATGTTCTGACATATATAATTGGCGTTCAGTGCTTTAAAACAGTTGTCACTTGCCAAGATATATAAATGACATAGAGGGATGCTTTCAACTGATAAATTAAGCTTGGGACTGATAGTAATGCGAATGTGATCAGCCATTTTTACCTGTCCCATTCTGCTCCGATGGATGGATCCGTCTATCATGACATCACCCATGAGACATTCATAGCCTTACAAATCATTCTATCACTACACGCTGTGTGTTATTTGCAGCAGCTTGATTTGAAAATTGAATTATTGGCAGGCCTTCGAGGTATGGCTGAGTAAGGAGGTCAGCAAATCCTTTCCCCAAAACGCATTTGTAAAGCTGGACAAAATTGACCAAAGCAACCATTTCAGCATTCTGAAAATTAGCCAGTGGCATAAAACAATATGAGAAGCATTAATGCTGGAAAAATTGCTGGGATTTGGGCACCATTGGGAATCTGTGGGGTGTTCTGGTCTGGAGCTGCTGTCTTTCCCAGCTCAGGTGGGGTGGATGGTGCAGCCGTAGTAGAAGGGGGCTTGGATGAATTTGGCGGAAGGGTGTTATTAGTGAAAGTGATGATTTTGTTGATCAGGAAGCAGAAACGGCCAACGGCTCTTACCCATGTTTTGGGTAAGCATGGTCTGGGGATGGGGGGGCTATGCAGATGCACAGCTGACAGCAGAGAGAACCTAAGCTATCGAAACACCCCTGACCAACCCTGAAACTTTTCACATAGCCACAGAATACATGAAAGTGCCTAGCAGGAAGCAAAAGCTGGGGCAGACTTGAGAATAGCCTGATCTTTTTTTAAAAAAAATTTTAATGTTTGTCTATTTTTGAGAAAGAGAGAGAGACAGAGGCAGAGACAGGGTGCAGGTGGGGGAAGGACAAAGAGAGAGGGAGATACAGAATCCAAAGCAGGCTACAGGCTCTGAGCTGTCAGCACAGAGCCCAACATGGGGCTTGAACTCAAGGATTGCGAGATCATGACCTGAGCCGAAGTCAGATGCTTAACCAACTGAGCCACCCAGGAGCCCCAAGACTAGCCTGATCTTTTAATGTCCACTCCTACCCTCTACAATCAGCAAAGGATAATAGGCTTACTGGTTCAGGTATTTGAGTACAATCATTAGCTGATTACTGAGCTATGTTGATATAGGAGCAACCCACATGAAACCATACTTAAAAAATAAAATCAAGAATTTAAGAAGTCCTGACCAGAGATATCAGCTACACACTATGCAGGAGACTGGTTTCAAAGTTTAGCCAATGAAAGTTTCTGAATAAATAGAACAAACAAAATAGAAACAACAGGCATCAGAGGTGAAAATCAGAATCCAGAGTTGCTACAACATATTATCTATAATTTTCAGTGTTCAACCAAAAATATGAGACATACAGAGAAACAAAAACTTGACCTATAATTGGAAAAAACCACAATTAATAGGACTGTGTCTGAATTCCCCCAAAGATTTCAAAACGACTATTATAAATACATTCAAAGAACTATAGAAAACCATGCTTAAAGAATTAAAGGATGGTCTTTATGTTTCTTCAGAGAAACAGAACCAATAGGAATATATATTATATATATAGGGGGATCTGGGTGGCTCAGTTGATTGAGTGTCCACCTTTGGCTCAGGTCATGATCTCACAGATTGTGAGTTCGAGTCCCATGTCAGGCTCTGTACTGAAACCTCAGAGCCCGGAGCCTGCTTAAGATTCTGTCTCTCTCTCTCTCTCTGCCCCTTCCCTGCTAATACTCTGTCTTTGCCTCTGTCTCTCAAAAATAAAATAAAAAATATATATATATTCCATATATATATTAATTGGCTCAGATGATTATGGAGGCCAAGAATCCCATGATTTTCCGTCTGCAAGCTGGATGAAACACCAGGAAGCTGGTTGTATCATTCAGTCCAAGTCTCAAGGCCTGAGAACTGGGGGTTGGGGGTGCTCATCCCCATTTAAATGCCCAAGAACCATGAGTACTTACAACTGATGGTAGGAGAAGATGGATGGTCTGGATCAAACAGAGCAAATTTACCATTCCTTTGCCTTTTGATTCTATTTGGGCTGTGCAGTGATTAAAGAATGATCCCCTACATTGAGGTGGGCCATCTGTTTATTCGTTTCACCAATCCAAATGCTAATCTTGTCCAGAAACACTCTCACAGATACACCCAGAAATAATGTATTACTAGCTATTTGGGCATCCCTTAGCCCACTCAAGTGGACACATAAAACTAAACATCATAGGAAGTATGACCATAATGAATTAACAGCTAGAGTGTCAATAAGGAGATAGAAATTATGGGAAAAACACATGGAAATTCTCAAGTTGAATACAATTAACTGAAAGGAATAATTCACTTAAGGGATTCAAGATAGCTGAAGAAAGCATCACTGAACATGAAGATAGATCAGTAGAGATGATCTGTTTAGAAGGGATAAAAAGAATACAAATAAGAACAGAGCCTCAGAGAACATGGGACATCAAATACACCAACGTAAATATAATGGCAGTTTCAAAAGACGATAAAGAAGGGGTTAGAAAACCTCTTTGAAGAAGCAGTGGCTGGAAACTTATCACATTTGATGAAAAACACACACCTACTTAAGTATCGTGATGTTGCTACCCCAAGTTGGATAAAGTCACAGAGATTATCATTTGGACACATTATGGCCCAACTCTTGGAAGTGAAAGGCAGAGAAATTCTAGAGAATGGTAAGAGAAAAATGGCTTATTACAGAAGGGGAGGTATCAATATGATTAATGGTTGACTGACTTCTCACCTGAAAAACTGGAGGCCAGGATGTAGTGTGTGACATAGTCAAGGTGCTCAAAGAAGAAAACCAAAACCATAAACTAAGATTATTATATTCATAGAAACTACCTTTTCAGATTAAGGCAAATAAAGACATTCCAAGATAAGTAAAGCTTGAGAAAATTGCTTGTTGGCAGACCAAGCCAGAAATACTCAGGGAATCCTTAAGGCAAAAAGGACAGGACACTAGATAGAACTTGAATCCACAGAAGAAATAAAAAGCAGCAGAAATGATAAACTCTGTAAGAAGCTCTATAAATAAATTTTTCTGATATCCTCCTTAATCTTTTTGAAAAACAAAGTGGTAATTATAACATTATATTATATGTATATAATATATACACATTCATGGAACCCAAAGAGTAGGGAATGAAGCCATGGTGAAGCAGTCTCTATATTTCATCAGAATTATGCTAGTATTAATCTGAAGTAGGTTGCAATAAATTAAGAAATATGTTTTAATCCCCAGAGCAGCTACTAATAAAATAATAAAAAATTAAAATAATTCATAGAGAAATTAAAACGTTACATTAAAAAAAGTAGTTATTTAATTCAAGAGAAGCCAGTCAAGAAGAAACAGAGGAACAAAAGAAAAGAAATAGAAAAAAAATAAAACGGAAAATGCAAATCCAACTGTACCAGTCATTTCATTAACTAGAAATGATCTAAATATCTTTACCAAAAGGGAGAGATTGTCAAACCAGATTTCTTAAAAAGCAAGACAATCTCTTACCTACAACACAAAGAGCATGATCCATAAAAGGAGAAAACATTTATAAATTTGTTTAATCAACTTGAAAAACTTTGTGCTTCAGAGGACATCGTTAAGAAAATGAAAAGACACAGGCTGGCAGAAAACATTTACAAATCATGGATCTGGTGAAGAGTCTTTCAAAGTATATTGGAAAAACTCTTACAATTCAATACTAAGAACCCACTTTTTAAAAAGGGACAAAAGATTTGGATAGACATTTCACTGGAAAACATGTAGATGGCTAACAAATGTACAAAAGAGATGTGCAACATCATTAATCCTTACAGAAAATCAAATGAAAACTGGCATGAGGTACTTCTACATATCTACTAGAATGGCTATAATCAAAAAGTCACACAGTTATCAAATGTTGGCAGTATGTGGAGAAACTGATACGAGTATAAAATGATACATCCTATTGGGAAAACAGTTCAACAGTGTCTTAAGTTAAAAATAACTTGCCATGTGATCTAGCAGTTCTGCTTCTAGAGATCTACACCAAAGAAATGAAAACATGAGTTTGCACAAAGACATGTACGAGCAACAGCAGTTTCTTAACCCCCAAACTGGAAACAATCTCAAGGTCCATCACCTGTGAATGGATAAAAAAAAATGTGGTATATCTATGCAATGGGATCCCATTCAGAAATAAAAGGAACTTATACATGTATAAAATGGACTATTCTCGAAAACATTACAAATATAAGAAGCCAGGTGCAAAATCAGACGTTGTATGATTCCATTTATAGGAAATGCCCAGAAAAGGCAAATGTGATAGAGATGGAAAGCAGAACAGTGGCTGCCCTGGGCTGGGGAAGTAAGTGAGGATTAAATAAAAGTGGACATGGTGGAATTTGGCGGGGGGAGGATGGCTAAGTTTGATGATATGAACATTATACCTGAAAACTGCTTCAAAAAACATTAATTCATAAAATATTGAAAAATATTAGAAAGTTTTTTTTAAACAATTCAGGTAAGTTATTCCAGGATTTGGGCTTTTGAACAAATGACCTTCTACTCTATGGTCAGATAGGAGAAGAACTGTTTGAAATGAGTATTTGTAAGAATACATAATTGTACTTGGCACATATGGTTTACACATACCCAGAACGATACTGTGAAACCCCTTCTCCTGTTTTCCCAATGAATGAACAGGGACCTTTAAGGATAAACACTGTTGCATGCCAACTTGCTCAGGTTTTTTATGATGCTGCTTTATGGACACATTTTCAAAAGATATTCATATATGGCTTTACTTTAGTACATTTTAGGATACAGATACATTCTTCTCTCTAGTCGGCATGCTGCGTCATAGGCTCTCACCCAACAGTGTTTGACAGGCAGCCGTGTATGATTCTTGCTAATGAGGGTCACTGTGTATTTATCATACAGTAAGATCTTTTGGCCAGTGAGTGTCCCCCATGTTATTTTGAGTTGAGTGCGTTCTGCAACATGTGGTGTGAACTCATCGGCAATGTCTCCTTCTACCATGGTTGTGTAGAGGACACAAAGGGGCAGCGCTCATAATGGTACCGTAGGCACACAAGTGATAGTAAGAGTCCGCTCCAGAGAGTCCGTGAAAGAGCCCCTAAGTGAGATGTAGGTGTAAGATATGTATGTTGTAAGTGTGGCTGATGCACTTGGAGGAAAATGCTTGAGGAAATGCAGTTAACATCAGCAGGCAGGGGGGCACTGGTAGAAGTCCTTCGACTTCGTGATGGACAACCTTGCTAGCTGAGATGAGTGGCCCACATTTGCCCAACAGATTGCAAAACATAAAAAGCCCAAGGTTGTCACATCTTCAAGGACTGAAGACAATGGAAGTCATTGCATGATTCAGGAACTTCTCAGGGCAAGGATTTTCCAGAACACATCCCTGCAGCACAGATTTAGGTAGTGTCCCTATATTCTTACAGAGACTTCCAACGCCCACTTCCACTTCATGGCTGAGGGGTGGGGTAATATGCTTATATTTTAGAAAGATGAGCATCTAGTCTTTCCATCCTCAGTGATGCTACTCTAGCCTTATTGTATCAAGTCTCGTATCCCACTCCAAGGGCAAACCACACTGCAGTTGGAGTGGTATTTTTGAATGAATGTTTGGAAAGTGTCATTTCCCTACCTTAGACCTATTAAAGGGTAGCCATTACCCTCAGGATTAATATGGATTACAATGCCCTACATGCCCATTCTGTCTCTCCTTCACCATCTCTGTTCCCCTGCCCCCCTCCCCCACCTCCATTCTAGCCTTTATACACATGGTTCTTCCTCTTTGGATCATTTTGTCACCTCGCAGCCATCCCACTGCTCAAATACCCCCTCCCCCACCCATCATTTTCTTATTTTTTTAAGTTTATGTATTAATTTTGAGGAGGGGAGGGCAGAGAGAGAGGGAGAGAGAAAATCCTAAGCAGCCTCTGCGATGATGAGGCGGGGCTCGATCTCACAAACCTTGAGGTCATGACCTGAGCTGAAATTAAAAGTCTGATGCTCCACTGACTGAGCTGCCCAGGTACCCCTCTTCCTCATTTTCAAGTCTCTGTTTACCCGTCTGGGAGACTCCCCTCTCCCTCAAGTGCTTCAAGGTGGTTGATGTGCTTCTCCCAAGCACTCGTTTAATATTTCCTAAATCCTGTTTTCTTGCATTTACCACACTTAGGGCAGACACTACTCATTACCTCCCCCCAAACCATTCCATCTTTCTTCCCTATTAGCAGGACCCAGATTTTTCTCAGAGTAACCTTGTATCCAGTTAAAAATACTTACCTTCCCAGACTCCCTGGCAGCTGTAAGTGGTCATGTGACCTCATTAAAACCAATAAAGTGTAAGGGGCTTTCCACTGGGTGGAATTTCCAGATAATCACTTCCATTCCAAAGAGGCTGACTTAACTGGTCTGTACATTGTTTTGCCCTTGTCCTTCACTCTGCCTCTTCTGTTTGGCATTCAGATTTGAGCCTTGGGGAGCAGCAGAGATCTTGTGAGAGCACAAATTAGGCAAAACATTAAGGATGGCAGAGCAGGACAGTGGAAGTTGTCTGTGGCCTTTGTCACACAGGGAACAGCCTCACATGTCTGGGGCTGCTGACTCTTGTATTTATTTCTCCATGAAAATATACCTGGTTAAGTCAAATACCTCTTTGATTAAATTATAATATGCAGCTGATCTCATTCCTGATAGTATAGTTCTTTTGTTTTTGGCTATTTGCTTAACTGACTTTATTTCTAATGACTCACTTGCACAGAATTCTGTCCTCATCACTTCTGTATTCCATGTGATAATAGTTATACTTGGCACAGAGTGGGTGTTTAGAAGTGTGTTGAATAAATAATTGGGTCATTGAATGAGTCGAAGGGAAAATGTGTGGATTTTCCCATGCTTTGTATTTAGTCTTCTAGGGTGTATTGGGCGCTGGGTCTCAATATTCCATAAGAATTGTTGGCCTACTCTGTAGAACAAGATTTCTCAGCCTTGGCACAACTGCCATTTGGGTCAGATAATGTTCCGTGTGGGGAATGTTTAGCAACACTCTTGGTCTCTATCCATGAGATCCTAATAGCACCCGAACCTTCCAGTTGTGGCGAATAGCACTGTATCCAGATGTTGCTAGATGTCTTCTACAGGACAAAATAGCCTGGTTGAGAACCACTGCTCCAGAGACAGGATTCTGATGTGGAGTTCAATGAGCTACTAGGTAGGACGTACATGTGTGAACCCTTGAGTAACATGCAAAATGTGTTATGTGTATGTTCCTTGCTTTGGGGAAAGTGCCTACAGCTCCCATCATCCTCAAGAGAGCGAATGGTCCAGCGAAACCTAGAACCATTCCTCTAGAATTTTCAAGCTGCTTTTAAACTTTTCGGCATGTTTTCCTTTAGCCTCCAGTGTATATACTGTTGAACTTAATAGCTAGAGTCACTGCTTAATGACATGTGAGTTCTAATCGGATGTTCAAGTCCGATAAACTAGTATTGTTAAGAGGCTCACAAAACAAGGCATTTGAAATATTTTGGAGAGCCATGAACTCCACAAAATAAGTCATTTGAAACATTTTGGAGAGCAGTTGTAAATATGGAAATTGAGGACAGTATTCTCATGCCTTCTAACATAATGGTCAATCCACTTAACAAAGGAGAATCAAATTGCAGTTCTCAAATTCGAAGTGCAGCAGTAATTAGATGAAAAGTAAGCAGAGAAACTCTCACAAACAGATTACTTAAAAATAGTCTCAGGTGAATATACACCAGCAGGAAAATTTAAATTATAAAAAAGAAATAAGATGGATGTAAGCATGACTGAACTGAATTTAATGGTTGATGGTCTCACTTACTTAATCACATAATGCCACTACTTGGGACTCTATTACTGAAGCAAATCATTTGTTGCATCCAAAGGGAGCCATAATAATGCAAAATGTGCCATGAAATACCCAATTAAATTATTTTAACACATTGGTGATTGTGGGCTGGCACACGTGTCCTAGTCTTCCCTCTGCTGCAGTCTGGAGAGTATGATAGGTACTTAATATCTGGTTTTATTTCTCCACTCTGACGTGTGTGTGTGTGTGTGTGTGTGTGTGTGTACATGTGGATTCATCACTCTGCTCTAGCTATGAAAATGTTTGAGCATAGCACAGTCAGGAACATAAAGAATAAAAATAATCTGTAAATGAGACAGCCACCTCCTACAGCATTCTTAGGGGAAGCTGGGAATGTGTCATACCAGGAACTTGGAAATGAGGTTACCTAAACTTTATACCATGGCAGAAGCTTATTGTGGTGACTCTGCCAGGGGCATGTACCTTGCTACCTGATAAAATAGAGTTGTCTGTTGGAGACACACGTTTCACTTGTTTGCTTTGGTTTTGGGGAGGGGAGGGGAGAGAATGTGGGAAACCACCCTTTTCCATTTAAAATGTTTTCATAAATGTAACTTTTAATTATTCTTGTTAATTTTGACTATAAGGATGTAGATGAGCCTTTTATAGTTGAGCTATATGTAGTATTATGTGAGTATTAACATCATATGCATTCATGTAGGACAATATAAAAAAGGAAATAAGAATTTTCTATAATATTATCACCTAAAGACAACAACTCAATATTCTCCTTTTCCTATGTTTCAGGTGTAAAAAACCTTTTTTTTTTTTTTAGGATCTATTCACATTAACAGAGAAAACTGTGCAAATAGCCTGTAATGCTTGGGCAGAGGTAGGAATTGTTCATTTTTGTATATAAATGTTTTGAGTTTCTTTCCTCCAAAGCCTTGGACGCACACATGCACACCTATATGTGGAGGGAATGTTGTCCATCGAATTCTCTGTCATTTCTATCCCTATCAGTAGATCCACGATGCACAGAAAGCTTTATTATTTTTGTACAAAAGGCATGTTCTGGTGGATGGGATGAGAAGGGAGCTATAGGAAAGTACAGAAAAGAGAATTATACCATCCTGAGCCTACCCTCCTCATGTAACTTTAGTCAACACAGAAGGATACTTAGATACATAAATGTCCACCTTTTCAGTTTTACATGAATGGAATCCTATTAACTATTCTAGAGAGCCAGCTTTCATCTACACTGTGCTTTTGTGTAAATTACAGAAGTTGCCCTCTTCCTGGTGGATGCCGTTCCCATTTATCCCCTCAGGTTTGTGGAGGACTCCACTGTAGGCAGCACCCCTTGATTTTTTCACTCAGCAGTATGTGGAAGACACGTATCATCATACGAAGATGTACCACCCCCACCACATCAACATCCCCGGAGAGAACACTGAATACAGTGCTTACTCCATTCCAGGCACTGTTCTGAGAGTTTATATGTATTGTCCTATTTAACCCTTAAACAACTGTAGTAGGTACTATTATTTTCTCCATTTATTTTTTTAATGTTTATTCAGACACAGAGAGAGCAAGAGTGGGGGAGGAGCAGAGAGAGAGAGAAAGAGAGAGAGAGAGAGAATATTAATGAATCCCAAGCAGGCTCCAGGCTCTGAGCTGTAATCACAGAGCCCGACGCGGCGCTTGAACTTAAGCACCGTGAAATCATGACCTGAGTCGAAGTTGGACACTTAACAGATTGAGCCACCCAGGTGCCCCTCCATTTTATAGATGAGAAAACAGAGCCCTAGAGACATTAGGTTGCTTGTCCAGTGTCCTCCAGCTAGCGAATGGCAAGGGTGGGATTTGAATCCTGGCAGTCCAGTCCCAGACTTTGTGCTCCTACTTACTCTGCCATTTTCAGTAATCTCTTGTCGGCAGTTTCTTCTCTTTGTTCCTATTAAAATAATGTTATAGTGATATTTTTATCTGATTGTTTCCTTAGGATAATTCGCTATTTAGTTTTTATTTACCACACTATTAAAAAACGCTAAGTGCCTGACACTACTCTAAACGTTTTACAAAAATTAACTCATTAATCTTCCTACCAAGATACTGCAGACAAGGCAGAGAGGGATTAACTGTAATAAATGCCAGAGCTGAGCTTCTAACCCAGGCAGTCTGGGTCTGGAGCCCGTTTCCTTAACCATCAAGTGATATAGCCTCTTCCTCTCTTGAGGAAGCAAGAAAGCCTCGTGGACCATATTTGGGTATAAAGCTAGCTGATTGCACTGAAGAAAGAGTGTCCCAGTGGGTGGTTATCATTTTAGGGAGTTTTGTGGTAGCCAGCTTGTTCTATGTGTATCAAAATATAATTTAGATTATACTGTATATTCAAATTTATCCAATTACTGATTTCTTTATTAAAAATAAATTAGAAGCGTCTGGGTGGCTCAGTCAATTAGCATCTGACTCTTGATTTCTGCTCAGGTCGTGATCCCATGGTTCGTGGGCTGGAGCCCTGCGCGGGACTCTGCTGTTAATGTGGAGCCTGCTTGGGATTCTCTCTCTCTCTGCCCCTTCTGTACTCTTTCTCTCTCTCTCTCTCTCACTCAAAATAAATAAAATTTAAAAAGGGTAACATTACTAAAAAAATAATAATTTAGAGGGGCACCTTGGTGGCTCAGTCAGTTAACCATCCGTCTCTGGATTTCAGCTCAGGTCATGATCTCATTGTCATGAGATCAGGCTCTGCACTGGGCAGGGGGCCTGGTTGAAATCTCTCTCCACCTCTTCCTCTACCCATCCCCTTGTTTGTGCGTGCATGAGCCACATGCTGTTTCTCTCTCTCTCTCTCTCTCTCTCTGAAAAAAATTTTTAGGAAACAAAAACTATAAAGAAAAAATCACATTTGTCAGTGACAAATCACTGATGTGTGCTTTAGGCTTCACAGTACTTTTTTTCACGGGAGTATAAATATATATACATGTTATACATTGCTATCTTTTCAGGAGTGAAAATTATTTTTGACATTAGTCTTTAAAACTGTAGTTGTAATCTATTTCCGAAACAGGTTCCATCCAATTTTTGTTTTGGGCTGGAAAATATAATACAGTGATGAACATCTTCTTGCATTATTCTTGGTGTGATTTTCTTTTCCTTTAGATTCCAGGAAAAGGAAAAATTATATCAAAGGCTATGAAAATCCTAGGGTTTTACAGACACCCTCCTATTCAGCAGGTAGTAGGCATTTTTCTAAGTTCCAAAAAACTGTTCATAAAGACCATTTTACTCTCTGAATAAAAGGCCATTATACATAGCTAGATCATAGCTTAATCATTTTGCTCTTGTTTTATGACTTCTATTTCGAGTTGTAGTCTTCATTTAAAGTTAGTGTTTCCTTTTGATAAACATTAATACCTCACACCTCATTTAATGTAACCTTTACATAGTACTTGAATCATTGATGATTTTGGGAATAAAAATTTTCCTTTAGAGTTTCTTCTCATGGTGACAAATTCTCTTAGTTTTCTTCCATTTAAAAATGTTCTTAGGGGCCTGTGGGTGGCTCAGTTGGTTAAACGACCAACTTTGGCTCAGGTCATAATTTCACCATCTGTGGGTTTGAGCCTCTTGTCAGGCTCTGTGCTGACAGCTCAGAGCCTGGAGCCTGCTTCCGATTCTGTGTCTCTCTGTCTCTCTGCCCCTCCCCCACTCATGCTCTGTCTCTCTCAAAAATAAATAAACATTAAAAAAATAAAAATGTTTTTATGTTGACTTAATTCTGAAGGACATTTTAGCATGTTACCTTTTATTTTTTAAAGTAATCTCTACACCCAGTGTAGGGCTTGATCATGACCCTGAGATCAAGAGTCTCATGCTTTTCCAGCTGAGCCAGTCAGGTGCCCCTAAATGACATTTTAGTTAAATACAGAATTCTCTTGACAGGGTTTTCTTCAGAATTTTACAGATGTTCACTATCTTCTGGTCTCCATAGTTCCTGATGACAAATCTGTCATGATTTAAATGTTTGTTCCCCTGTATGTAATGTATTGTTTTTCTCTGGCTGTTTTTACGATTTTCTGTTAATTTTTGGCTCTCAGTGCCCTGACTATGAAGTGCTAGGCATTGTTTTCTTTGTACTTAACCTACTTGAGGTTTGCTTAGTTTTGTAAATCTATAAATGTATGATTTCAACCAAATTAGGGAAATTCTGGACGTTATATATTCAAGTATTTTTTTTTCCCATTTCTGTTTCTCTTCCTTCCAGGACTGCAATTATGCAAAAACTAGTTCATATGGTATCAAAACAAAGTTCTTTGAGGCTCTGTGTATTTTTCATAATCCCTTTTCTCTACTTGCTTTAGATTTGATCATTTCTTTTGATCTGGTTGCAATTTCACTAACTCCTCTGTCATCTCTATTCTTCCAGTAGGCCTATCCATTGACTTTTAAATTTCACATATCTTAATTTTAGCTTGAAAATTTTCATTAGAGTCTTTTTTTATAGTCTCCATTTCTCTTTTTATTCATTATGAGAAAAATACATTCTTTAACTTATTCAACATGGAATACCTGTTTCACATTCTAGTGTCTGGGTTGTTTCAGGATTGGCCTATAGTATAGTTATTGTTTCAGTGCTGGCTACTGGCCTGCACTGTCTCTGGTTCTTTATACACTGAGCAATTTTGGATTATATCCTGTTACCTTGTAGAAACTCTGGATTCCATTATATTCTTCTGAAGAGTCTTGGCATTTTTGTTTGGCCAGGCAATTAACTGGGTTGAATGCCAGTGGTAAACTCTGACTTTTGAGCAGCAGATCAAATCTCAGTTCAGTTCTTTTATCTTCAGCTGGACTGCTTTGAAACCGGCTCTGTGTATGTTTTGTTCAGGTCAGCCAGACATGCAGACAGAGGCTATTTGTAGAAACTGGACTTCTCCCTCTTGGTCTTTCTCCTCTCTAGCCATCTCTCCTTACTTTTCAGTGGTTGTGCTAGTTCCAAACGCTGTCCTTCTGTTTTTCGGGTCAGAAAGGTTGGTATTTTTCTTCTGGAGTTGTAGCTGCCTCATGTGCTAACTTCACCCTGTCTTCAGGCTGAAAGCTATAGAGACAAATAAGCTATTTTGTCTTCCAAGTTTTGATTACCCTCAAGAATGTCTGCTTTTTTTCATGCTTCAGTACCTTTGGGTGTGTGTGTATGTGTGTGTGTATGTGTGTGTGTGTGTGTGTGTGTGTGGTCCAGAGTTTATAGCTGTTATGTGCTGGACCCCTGAGTTCCATAAACACTTCTTTGTACCAGAAGGTGGACTTTTCTGTGTTTTAAAATGTTATGTATTTTACATTTCAACAGTTAAACCTCAGAGGCACTTAGGCCCACCTCCAACTTCCATAGCACTTTTTTGCAAGAGCGTTTATTACATCGGTTATTGAACATCAATTGGCAAAGTTACTTTATGTTTCCTTCCCATGAAAGTGTGTGAGCCCCTGTGATCCCAGCACATAAGCCTGGTACATAGTACCATCTCCTAAAATATTTGAATAAATAACCAAATACAGCCAAAAGATGAAGAGGGTCTAAACCACAGCAAAGGCACCAACAGTTGAGAGTATAGGGTGTATGAAAGAGAAATGTTACAGAGAGCTTTGAAGGATTTGCCTATTGGCTGGCTGGATGGGGGTGTGCAGAAGATGGGGGAGGTTAGGAAGGTCTTCAGGATTCAGGAAGTACTTGGAGTACTTGGTGGGTGGTTAGAGAGCGCAGGGGAAGACAGCTTCGCTTTGATTAAGACTGGATTTCTGAGTGTTGGGAAAAATGACTCTTTAGTCTTTCCAGGTTGCTGGTTACTCCTAATTTTTGATTAGCGTTACCCTGCCCTCAGCCCATCCTTGCCTAGAACTGAGATTAAAGGGGCGGTGACCATCTTGCTAATTCTGCGGTCCTGATCAGGTGCAGCTGGCTCTTCTGTGAGAGAAACGACTAAGTCTGGAATCCAGGGCATCTATTAAGGAAGGGTGTTTCTCTATGATAAGAGGCCAAGTGTTGAAATTTAATCCTCCAAACCCTGCCTCCCAGGCCTCCATTAAATTGTTCCTATTAGCGTGATTGCTCCAAGATACCACAAGAGCAGGGGAAATATTAGAAAGCCCGAGAACGAGGGGAGAGATATTGGAAGCTGGGCTTCACTCATGATTTAGGAGTCTCACTAAATGCGTAAGTGCAAATGTCTGACAGCCTCGGAACCTGAAATCTTTCATCTTCCTGGTGGAATAGGAGTTAGCTGGTGCAGTAAAATGAAAACTGGTGATGAGTGCTGCAGTAACGTTCATGTTCCCTTAGTAGCAGGGCTGGGAGGAGAGCATAATGACACGTAGAAATGCTGCCTTGGGCCTCCTTTCCGGTAAGTGGCCACACTAAAGACGTCTATTACCTGATTCCGGGGCAACCTGCCCCGTCCAAACTTTTCTTATTAGCACCTTTGATTTCATCTAGAGTCACAGGCTTTCAGCTGATCCTGCGGTGGAGAGCAGTTGCTCTTATTAGCCCCCGCCAAGGCATTTCGCACTACTAATGCCTCTCCTGATGGCGTCCCCCTGCAATTAAGCAAAACAGCATTCCAAGGGGGGCAGTTTGCAGAGCGCTGTGACTTTCTGCGGGGCTTCTGTTGCTATTTCTGTTTGGAGGCAGGTCTCACCAGGATGCCCGGTTCTCAGCCACCCCCATAGGCTATGCACCAGGGGACTGATTGCCTCATAATCAGGGGGACTTGGATGCTCTTCCTGTCATGCTGTGAGAGGTGGAGCCTGGAGGATGCTGGGAGAAGAAGGAAGCCCAGCGCTTGGACGGTGACTCAGAGGAATGCAGCCTTGAGTGCAGGCAAAGTATTTTGCACAACAGAACACCACTGCCAACCGTCACACATGCATCTTTTCATAGAGAATGATGTCCAGGTCCCAGCCTAGAGCCTTGAAATTAGGATCCCATGGGGCGGCCCCTGGCATTGTGGTTTATAAGCTTCCTGGGTGACTCTAATGTCCTGCCTGGGCTCAAAACTGCTGCTCACTGGGAAGCGGGGGAGAACCCGACCTGAGTCTGGGCTTAGCAGAGGATTGCCCTCCACATCCTTTGTCCCCACTTCTAGCCCCGATGACTGCAGGCCTCTTCCCCACAGATGGATGTCTGTCCTGAGATGGCACTGGCGGTGGCCCAACAGTTTGGCTGGATGCTGGAATGAGTCTCACCTGAAGCCATGGGCTCAAGCATTGGATAAATGGCCGGGCTGCGGGTGGAAAGCTTAAAGTAGATACAAAATTAATTTGCCGCTGTGGACTTTCTGTAAGTTACTCAGCCTGTCTGAATCTGTTTCCCTGCCTGTAAAATGGGAATAGAATCTACCTTGTGAAGTTGCAACACTGTACAAATTAGGCAACATATATGAAAGCATTTTATAAGAGTGAGGCATTACGGACACGCACCGCTTTGCTAGGTGATGTGCCGTCTTGCAGATGGGGGGCTTGATTTCCTCCTGGGCAGTGTGAGTGGCTCACCGGGAGTTCACTACCACCCTGGGAAAAGCCATTCTGGGCACACACTCTAGGGGTGAAAACGTGATGTTTTACTTTTGTAAATGTGAAGCAGCATTAGCATTATTGTTTAATTCTGTAATCCTCTGCGATAGTCTTACTTCTTGTGTCAGAGTTGCTAGTTTTCCCCAGTACCAGGAACGCTGGCTTGGCAGTACTCTCACATTTTTTAAATGTTACCTTTTAGGCCAGAGGTTCTCAAACATCAAAGGCATCAGAATCACCCGGAAAGGCGGATTAAAAGAGATTGCTGGGCCCCACCCCTCGAGTTTCTGATTCAGCAGGTGTGGGGTGGGGTGCAACAATGTGTATTTCTAATGAGCTCCCAGGTGATACTGATACTTGGGGTTGAGAGAGTGCACTTGGAAAACCACTCGGTATACTGTTTTAGAGTGTCACAGTGTTACCTGGAATGTAATGGTTCTTATTTTACTTTTTGAATGTCATAGTCGTTTTATTATTTACAAAGAAACAGCACATCCAAGTTGAAGCAATGTGATTGAATGGAAGGAATGCCAGTGTTAGAAAACTTAGAGTCAGGTTTTTTTATTCTTTCTTTTTTTTTTTTTTTTGGCTTACTATTTCATTTTTTGTTTAATTAATTAATTATTTTTGAAATTTACATTCAAGTTAGTTAGCATCTAGTACAATGGTGATTTCAGGAACAGATTGCTTAATGCCTCTTACCAATTTAGCTCATCCCCCCCCCCCCCGCCACAACCTTTCCAGCAGCCCTCTGTTTGTTCTCCATATTTAAGAGTCTCTTATGTTTTGTCTCCCTCCCTGTTTTTATATTATTTTTGCTTCCCTTCCCTTATGTTCATTTGTTTTGTATCTTAAAGTCCTCATATGAGTGAAGGCATAATGATATTTGTCTTCCTCTGACTGATTTCGCTTAGCATAATACCCTCTAGTTCCATCGACATAGTTGCAAATGGCAAAACTTGATTCTTTTTCATTGCCCAGTAATACTCCATTGTATATATATATCACATCTTCTTTGTCCATTCATCCATCAATGGACATTTGGGCTCTTTCCATTCTTTGGCTATTGTTGATAGTGCTGCTATAAACATTGGGGTGCATGTGCCCCTTCGTAACAGCATACCTGTAGTCCTTGGATAAATAACTAGTAGTGCAATTGCTGGGTCGTAGGGTAGTTCTATTTTTAATTTTTTGAGGAACCTCCATACTATTTTCCAGAGTGGCTGCACCAGTTTGCATTCCTACCAGCAGTGCAAAAGAGATCCTCTTTCTCCACATCCTGGCCAGCATCTGTTGTTGCCTGAGTTGTTAATGTTAGCCATTCTGACTGGTGTGAGGTGGTATCTCATCGTGGTTTTGATTTGTATTTCTTTGATAAATGAGTGATGTTGAGCATTTTTTCATGTGTTGGTTGGCCATCTGGATGTCTTCTTTGGGGAAGTGTCTATTTATATTTTTTGCCCATATCATCACTGGATTATTTGCTTTTTGGGTGTTGAGTTTGATAAGTTCTTTATAGATTTTGGATACTAACCCTTTATCTGATATGTTGTTTGCAAATATCTTCTCCCATTCCGTCACTTGCCTTTTAGTTTTGCTGATTGTTTCTTTCACTGTGCAGAAGCTTTTCATTTTGATGAGGTCCCAATAGTTCATTTTTGCTTTTGTTTCCCTTGCCTCCAGAGGCGTGTTGAGTAAGAAGTTGCTGCGGCTGAAGTCAAAGAGGTTTTTGCCTGCTTTCTCCTCAAAGATTTTGAGGGCTTCCTGTCCTGTTTAGGTCTTTCATCCATTTTGAGTTTATTTTTGTGTATGGTGTAAGAAAGTGGTTCCAGGTTCTTTTTTCTACATGTCGCTGTCCAGTTTTCTCAGCACCACTTGCTGAAGGGACTGTCTTTATTCCATTGGATATTCTGTCCTGTTTTGTCAAAGATTAGTTGGCCGTACATTTGTGGGTCCATTTCTGGGTTCTCTATTCTGTTCCATTGATCTGAGTGTCTGTTCTTGTGTCGGGACCATACTGTCTTGATGATTACAGCTTTGTAATATAGCTTGAAGTCTAGGATTGTGATGCCTCCAGATTTTGTTTTCTTTTTCAAGATTGCTTTGGCTATTCAGGGTCTTTTCTGGTTCCATACAAATGTTAGGATTGTTTGTTCCAGCTCTTTGAAGAATGCTGGTGTTACTTTGATAGGCATTGCACTGAATATGTAGATGGCTTTGCGTAGTATTGACATTTTAACAATATTTGCTCTTCCTATCTGCGAGCATGGAATATTTTTCCATTTTTGTGTGTCTTCCTCAATTTCTTTCATAAGCTTTCCACAGTTTTCAGTGTATAGATTTTGCACCTCTTTGGTTATGTTTATTCCTAGGTATTTTATGGTTTTAGGTGCAATTGTAAATGGGATCGATTCCTTGATTTCTCTTTCTCTTGCTTCCTTATTGGTGTATAGGAATGCAACTGACTTCTGTGCATTGATTTTTATATCCTGCGACTTTGCTCAATTCATGGATCAGTTCTAGCAGTTTTTTTGGTGGAATCTTTTGGGTTTTCCATAGAGAGTCATCTGAGAAGAGTGAAAGTTTGACCTCCTCCTGCCTGATTTGGATGCCTTTTATTCCTTTGTGTTGTCTGATTGCTGAGGCTAACACCTCCAAAACTATGGTGAATAATAGTGGCAAGAGTGGACATCCCTGTCTTGTTCCTGACCTTAAAGGGAAAGCTCTCAGTTTTCCCCCATTGGGGATGATATTAGTGGTGGGTCTATGATATATGTCTTTTTTTGATCTTGAGGAACGATCCTACTATCCCTACTTTCTTGGGGGTTAATGGTTCTTATTCTTAGCTACACCTTAGAATTATCCGAGGACCTTTAAAAAATACTGATTCCTGGGCTCAGCATACAGTACACAAATTGGTCTCTGTGGGTGGGACCAGGGTACAGCTATTTTATTTTATTTATTTAAAATTTTTTTTTAATGTTTTTATTTTTGAGAGACACAGAGCGAGCAGGGGAAGGGCAGAGAAAGAGAGAGAGAGAGAGAGAGAGAGAGAGAGAGACAATTCGAAGCTGGCTCCAGGCTCTGAGCTGTGAGCACAGAACCTGATGTGGGACTTGAACAGTTGAGCTGTGAGATCATGACCTGAGCCAAAATCAAGAGTCAGACACTTAACCAACTTAGCTACCAGGCACCCCTTATTTATTTATTTTTAAATGTGTATTTATTTTTGACGGGTTCTTTGGGCCTCTTGGATTTCAATGTCCATTTCTTTCCCCATATTCGGGAAGTTTTCAGCTATAATTTGATCCAGCACCCTTTCAGGATCTTTTTCTCTTTCTTCATCTTCAGGAATTCCTATGATATAGATATTGTTCCATTTGATTGTAACACTCAGGTCTCGAATTCTCTTTTCATGCCCCTGTATCAATTTCTCTCTCTTTTTCTTGGCTTCCTCTTTTGCTATAACTATGTCTTCTAATTCATTTATTCTCCTCTCTGCCTCTTCAATCCGTGCAGTGGCCACCTCCATTTTATTATGCACCTCATTTATAGCTTTTTTTTTTTTTAACTCAATACAGCTATTTTGAAGGTCTCTAGTCAGTGTATCAATAGCCTCTTTTATTTTTTTCAAGTCCAGCAATTAATTTTATGACAATTGCTCTAAATTCTTGTTCAGTTATGTTGTTTAAATCTGTTTTGAGCAGTTCTGTGGCTGTGACTTCTTCCTGGAGTTGCTTTAGAGGAGAGTTCTTTCGTTTCGTCATTTTGGCTAGCTTTCTGTCTCTTGTCAGTTTTAGAAGTTTGTTATGCCCTGTGCACCTGTTAGTATT
>CM053574.1:43412343-43830175 GCA_028646485.1 Cryptoprocta ferox | reverse complement strand
GTTTCTTGAAGTAGCCCTGAAAAGGAATCAGACTAACATGCAGGGAACAAAAGCATGCAAACGCTCAGACAAATCAAACAAGCAAACCAAAAGGGGAAAGGAAGGAAAGGAAAGGAAAGGAAAGGAAAGGAAAGAGAGAAGAGAAGAAGAAAAAGAAACAAAAACAAGGGGGGGACAGAGACAGCAAAAGACTGTGGACAGTCTAAAAGTGTATAACCAGCCAAGAGGAGAGATAAGAATAAGATAGGGGAAATATATCTGGATGGCAGGAGAAAAGAAGGAGAAGCAAAGAAAAAAGTGAAAAAAAAGAATAAAAGGCAACTTTCCTGTGCGGATGGGCATGGTTTGGCATAGGTTGGTGTGTCTCGGGGGCTGCTCTCCGAGGCCCCACCTTGGTGGTCACGGAGAGAAGAATGGCGGTGCTTCAAGCTCTGCTGAACCAAGCGTTGCAAGCCGCTCTTCTGAGTCCGATCTCCCTGTGCCGCAGGCGGGCCAAACTGTATTCTCCAAGCTCCACCTCACTTCCAAATCCCAGTCCATGCAGTTCAACACTGTCACCGGTGATGAGATGCTTTCCCGCTGGCGGCTGGCCTCCTGGCCCGGCCTGCCACCGCCATCCCCACCGCCCTCCGAGGGGCTTGTGCTGGAGGAGGGCCGCCGCCGCTCCTGGTGCCGCTTGGCATGGATGCCGCTGCTGCTGCGCCCAAGGAAGAATTCGCCAACCAGATGGGACGGATTTCTCTCCCCGCACCCCGCATATATATATGGGGAGACAGGCGAGTTTTTCCTTTTTTAGAGATGGTTCTATGTGCGTTTTCTGTCTCTCTTTCTCTTCCCCTTGTCTCTCTGGGGCACAGCACGCTCTCCCTGTGTTGGGCTGGGGCTCTTTTTCCCCTGCACCTCTGGGGCCTGCCCGTCCTCCAATTTCCAGTTCACAGTCACTCACTCAGACATCTTTGAGGTTGTCTTCTTTCTGGCGTCTGTTTCTTCTTTTCCCCCACTTGCAAATCAGCGTATTCTCCCTTCAGTCCTTCTCAGTTCAATTGATGCGGGCGAGTGCAGACTACAGAGCTCCCTACTTCTCTGCCATCTTCTGTGTGATCTAAAATATGTATTTATTTTTGAGAGAGAGAGTGCGAGCGAGAGAGCACACAAGTAGGGGAGTGGCTGAGCTACCCAGGCAACGCTGGGTGTCATTATTTTAAAAATCTTGTGTGGGAGATTTTAATGTGCAGCAAGACACTTTCTAATTCTTAACAAGGCCACCATCTTTTCCAGTGGCGGTGGCACTACTAAAAGAGACCCTTTCCCACCACCCATCCTCTTCCACATTTACAAAAAGTTATATTTGCCATCTACCATTTTCATAAATCTGATCAGATTTTAATATCTTGTTTATTTATTTGATTACTTGTATACCACCTGCCAGTCAGTTAGAAATCATCCTCCTGAGGGCAGAGACCTTGTCTACCTTGGTCACTGCTGTCCCAGGTGCCTGCCAGGTAGAAGGTACACAGATAGATAGATGGAATGAATGAATAAATAAATGAACCCTCCAAATTATGGGCTATAGGTACCTACTCTGTTCTGTGACTATTACTGCAAGGTACCAGCAACCCCATACACACCCCAAAATAGATTCTTCTAGATCATTGGGCTACATTTGGCCACACTGGAGGCCATGTGCCAATCATATCCTCTCTTTTGCTGGTTGACTTCTCATTCACCATCCATCACAGTTTATGTCTGACAGTGCTGGGAGGGGCCAGAGAGGACCAGTACCCATGTTGCATTTCACAGGGAAATATGACAGAGTTGATTAAGTGGCCATGGAGTCCTTTACACCATTCCCTTACAGGGGGGTGGGGCTGTGGAAGTGTCAGTAATCGATAATTGCCCATTTTACATGGAAGTTTTATAGGCTAATCTTAAGAGTAATTGTTTCTGAAAGAGTAGTAAAATTAGGCAAGGAGGCCATCCTAAATGATGGCTTGTGAGGGGTGGCTGCACAGACAGGCTATTAGCATCCCGGAGGTCAGACCTGTCTCGAAGTGAAGGGCGTCATGTGTCCTGAACGAGGCATCCTAGCTTGAAGTGTAATCTTCCAGAGAGTTTAAATGGCAACTGGAAGGTTCAGCTTCTTGAGGAAGAAAAGGCAGGGATGGGCTCTGGAGCAGGGAGGTGAGTTAAGAAGGGTCAGATAGAAACTTTCTCGATCAGAAGCAAGCAGGCCCTCTTGCGAAAGTTGTTTTCTTCCTTAAGCATGAAGAAGTTTACCATAATCAATACAAATCCCTAGTCTCTTTGCAGTTGCAATATTTCCTCCTATTTTTACACAGTGGTGCATTGAGCACATTTCTATATGAAACTAAACGTGAAAAACAGTTGTTCATCTCCAATAATTATCCTTGAATTTTAGAATCGTTGGCAGGATTGTCCCAAATGTAGCCACCCTTACTTACAAGGTCAGTGAGAGGGTGTTGGGCCTGTATATATCTTTATCATTTAAAACATTGTAATAGTATAGTAGAATATCTGTAACTAGGACATCAGACTTGTGTTTTCCATTATATGGTGCTATAAAATCTGTCATGCAGATACATTTAGGCTAAAAAGTTAAATTTATTTCAAAGGAAACTGTTAGGAAACTATCAGGAGAAAATGAGAAGATGAGAGAATTGAGAAGTCCTGACAAACAGTACCAGGGCACCCAGGGCTAAGCAAATGATGAAGCAAATGTTTTCTTTGTTTAATGACTGGAAATGTGAGAAAGATTGTTTTTGCTCAATATCTTCAGCATAAAGATTTGAAGAGAGGAGCAAGACTAACCAGCGCTTGGACAACCTGTTTATTCTCTGATGAGCTGGAAGGTTCCCACATGGGCTGATAGGGCAGAAGAGGAAAGTGAGGAGATGCTACTTAACCAGCTGGATTAGCCAAGCCACTGTTGGCTTTCTGGTGGATGTAAGAGCTGCGTTGCCATCAGATGATGTCCATGTCCTCAGAAATCCTGCCCTGGCTGTGGACACACAGAACTCCTATGTCTTCTCTAGCAGCCCTTGACCCCAGCAGGGGACAAAGTTCGGCAAGGCTTAGCAAACGTGGATCTGTTCCTAACTCGGTAACTAGAGAGAGAACAATTTGTACTTGCTGGCCACCCTGCAATCCCAGCAGTTGCCTGTCTTGTGGGAACGCCTATTCAAAGAATGTACCATGGGAGTATTTTTAGATGGTTAACATGTGGATCTTCCACTGTTGACAGCTGCTAATCGTTTTGAACACATCAGTACGTGCTATGCCAACAACTGCTCTGAGTGCATCTCACTTGATGATTTTACTATAATGGAAGAGACTTGGGTGAGAATTCCTAAATGAGTAGGCACTTCTTTATTGTAGATCTATACTATTCAATATGGCAGCCACTAGCCACTGGAGTCATTTAAATCCAAGTTAATGAAAAATAAATAGAAGTTAAAATTCACTTTAAATGTAAAATCTGAAGTTCAGCTTAAAATTCTCCTTTGTACTAGCCACATTCTATATGCTTAATAGCATCATGTGGCTATTAATACTGGATATTGTATTTGATAGCCCAGATACAGAATACACAGGGCAGGAAATTCTTTGGACAGTGTTGTATGAATGAATCCCTTCTGAAACTTTGAACCAAATCAGCCTATTTTCAGGCAGGATCATCCTGTCCTAGGAGATTTGGGGGGGGGTGTTTGTAGAAGGGTGTTCAGCAGTTTTTCACTTCCTAGCTGCTTATTAATATACTTGCATCACCCCAGGATGTGCCTCTTGTTGGCATATCTACTCCATCTGAGGTTGATTGGCTTCTCCACATGACTGTGTTTTCTATTCTGGGTTGTCTAATTCAAAGGAATTTTTGCCATTTCTGGCGAGAGGCAGTAGACAATGAATCAAAAAGGAAAAGTCACAAATAAATCCATTCTTAAGACTTTCACCCACTGATGGTCTTCGCCTCAAGGCAGTGAAATAGTCCTTGGACAACACTTGCTTTCTCTAGTAGAGAGTATGTTTAAAATAATTATTTTTAAAAGGTGATTTAGAGGTGGAAGAAAGCTTATTTTTGAATTTTTCTAGAAAGAATCAGGACACTGAGCTGCCAGAACTGGATCTTGCAAAACTCTGGGTGTTTTTTGTTGAACGGGTCTTGTCCCTTGCAGCTCACATTCATTGCTGCCCTTTGACTGATGGCAGAAGAGACATCGATTGAGCCTCTGCTAAGAAAACAAGTATCTGCACTCGATTCAAGAAAATACAATGTGTCACACACTTAGTGAAAATCAATAATGCAGGAAAATTTACTGGCTGCTATTCAAATCTCAGTTCCTCTAATTGTAGGAGCTAGTAACGCCACTGGTTTTTGAGGTTGAGCATTTGGGCAATAGGTACCCATCACTAGCTCTCTGGTAGATCAGGAAAGAGCCCCACTGTGTTGCTTTCTGTAAATATGAAATGGGTGACAAGTGGAGAAAGCCAACGGCAAAATGGATGGGAAGCTTTTGTGCTGAGAGTTCCTGGGACTTTGGGGTTTGTGATGCGGAAGAGAAAGATGAAGAAGGGCGTGGAACAGGGTTTCTCAAAATAAGAATCCTCACCTGGTTCACTTCACCCACAGAAGTTGTCCGCCTGGTTCTGGTGAGGATTTGAGTTTATGACCCTACTTTCAGGAAACCTAGGCATTTCATATAAATAGACCCAATTTCAGGGCTCCTGGGTGGCTCAGTTGGGTAAGCATTCCACTCTTGGTTTTGGCTCAGGTCATGATCTCATGGTTTGGGGAATCGAGCCCCATGTTGGGTTCCACACTGACAACATGGACCCTGCTTGGGATTCTCTCTTTCCCTCTCCTTCTCTCTGCTCCTCCCCTGCTTGTGCTTTCTCTCTCAAAAAAATTAACAAACATTAAAAAAAAAAAAAAGAGATCCAATTTGAATAGAGAAGAAAAGGAAAAGTCCAGAGGAGCTGTGCAATGGAGGAGTTGACTGTTTTGGTCAGAATTGGGGGCAAAACTCGGTTACCATGCTCTCTTCCTTCCCGAACCACTAACAGAAGGAATTTAGAAACAGGTTGGGAGAATTGTAGAATGCAGGGCAGGAGGCAGCTAGAGGATGCGGGTACAGAAGGACGGATGAGAAGTTATAACTGAGTATTGAACTCTGGCTGGCAATATGGTGAATTACAGCCCAGTCCTTGAATGATGGCTAGAAGCCATCAAGTGTCTCGATTTTACTAAGTTGTCATTCACATGTTATATTAGCTGAAACTGTAACTATTGCTTCCCTCTCAGAAGGGAAATTGGCTCTCCGTGCTGTGTGACCGCCTCCCTGGTATTGATTTTGTGTGGGTGGGCAGTGATTCATGGGACGTCCCGCCCCTTTTATTTCTAGCTCTGGATTTTCAGGGGTCTCATGTGAATTGCGCTAGCTTAGCAGCAGCCCGGTGTGCCACCTCATTGTGTTTGCAAACGATTGCTTCGGATTTGGGGAAGAGGGGAAGGCTGCTGAGGGAATCACCAAATACGCAGGGAAATAAGACATGGAGTAGGATGATGTTTGTAAATCTGTCAGAGATTGAAAGAAATGCTTCTGAGGATGCTGCTCTTCCCTTTTAACTCAGTGGCATCCCTGCGGAAGAAGAGAGGGGAAAGTAAAAATTTAGACTGTTGCTATTTCTGTGTTGTATTAACAGTTTTTCAAGCCACTCTGTCTTGTTTTTGCTGAAAAATATGCCCAAAGCTCTGCTCCAGAGAAAGGAAGAATTAAGTGCTTATGAAGACATTAGGCAGGGTGGTTCTCAGTGAGACAGAGCTAAGTTTGTCCATCATTAGACACAGAGGTGCTTACGGTGCTTCTGTGACTCTGTTCTCAGTTGGGATTTGGGATGCGAAGCTGACTTCTGCTGACTGTCACTGTCCTTTCAGACGCTGCCCTGCAGCTCCGATTCCACTCCTTTTCACAACCGCCCCTCGAACTTGGCTGATGGCCAAGTGCGATGCTTATAAGTATGTTGAAATCTTGAGGTGTTTTCCATGAGTGATGCCTTGACCTTGATCTTTGACCTAGGAATCCATAGCCTTATTCTTGTTAGTTTTTCACGGTAATCTCATTCCGTTTTACTCCATTCTGTCTCCTTGATTTTAGGCAGCATATTTAGCAGGCGGTTCTCATTTGGAGTGAGATATAATAGTAACAATATATAATAGTAACAATCATTGCTATTGTTACACTTCTAGTAATCTGTTACATGTTAATTCTCTTAATATATTACATATTAACTATTGTATTTTTTAATCACTGTTGATATGATATTTATTTTGTCACAGCTAACAGTTACTGAACTCTTACTATAAGCCAAATGCAATGCCAAGCACTTTCCATGTGTTACCTCATTTTTTTTAAAGGTGTTATTTATTTATTTTGAGAGAGAGAGGGAGACAGAGACAATCCTAAGCAGGGTCTACACTGTCAGCACGGAGCCTAAGGTAGGGCTTGAACTCACGAACCATGAGATCATGACATGAGCTGAAATCAAGAGTCTGACACTTAACAGACAGAGCCACCCAAGTGTCCCATGTATAAGCTCATTTAATCCTCACTCAACCCTATGGGTGAGTTTATCATTTTGCCCATTTTATAGCTGGGGAAGCTGAGCCTTACGGAGTTTAAGGGGAGTGCCCTAGGACACACAGCGAGATGGCAGGCTTGGCAGCTCCTTCTGTGGGCTTCGTTTGTCACCCCCTGTGAGCACTGCTCTGCGATCTGGTGTGACATGACAGGTGCCTCCAGGCCCAGGTGTCTGGCCCTCCTTCAAGCCTTCTGTTCTGAGGATGATGGAGAAGCCAGCTTCAGCCTCCAGGAAGATGTCATTTTCCAGTGAACTGATGATTGCCCCAAGCCCCATTAGTTGGCTGGCGCTCTGGGTTTCAGGGTGGCTGTTTAATGGATCGAGGCAGAGCAGTTCACTTCTGGGTCACCCCATCCTCGCTCACCCCTAACGGTGCATTGATAGATAGGGTCTGGGGCTCTGTCCAGCAGTGGGTGCCTTCTGCAGGGTACAGCCCCAGGGGCAGTGCGGCGAATCTGATCTGTAGATGAGCAGGATCTCTGCCCCCACCGCCGGCTGCCTCCTCTAAGTAATGTGCGAAGAAGTGTGCAGGGAGCCATGGGATGATGAATCATGGCTGGCGCTGGGCCTGGGAGGTGGGCAAAATCAACCCCGTCTTCTCTTTGTTCTCCTTGACAAGAACAACAGCAAATCCCAGTTACTGAAGGTGGAAACTTCCACCTCTGTCCCATGAAATCAAAGGGGTCTGAGTTTGTCTTATTCATTCTGCTCTGGGGTACCTGAACCAGCCCCCAGCGCTCGTTCAGGCGGTCATGTGCTGGCGTGTATTTCGAGAGCACAAGGAAGCAAGAAAACATCTGTAATTTGTCGTGCAACACTGGCGTGTGAATTTACAACAGTATTGTCCTTCTAGCCCACACTGGGGGCCCTCAGTGGGTCCAAAGCCCTGCCCACTGACCTTCACCCTGGAGAACAAGATTACGGAGAGGCTGCATTTCCTGGGGACAGTGCGTTGCCTGGGATGGTTGCAGTCTGCACCTATTGTCTTAGAATGATTATTAGTTTCCCTTTCCCTCTCAGAAGTATCAGGCTGAAATATAAATTGTGTAGCTGTTTTATGACCCCATAGAGAATGATGGTGCTAGAGTCCCCAGCCTAAGTATGAACGTTGGATTTTCCAATTCATAGCCCTGTGATCTTAGATAGTTAGGTTTCTGAGTTTCAACTTCCTCATCTTAAAATGGGAATAAGAATGGCAGCGGGTTGTAAGGGTAGCTCTCAGGGTTAAATAAGATCATATATGCAGAAGGCTTAGAATGAAGGGCTTCCATGTTAAACAGTCAGTGAAAATGGAGTCTCTGTGTAGTGAGTGGTTACGTCTCACACATTTTGGAGTACAAGAAATGAAAACTGGCTTGTTTTCCACACCCCAGTCACAGTTCTGGCTTGGACCCTCCCTTTCCTGAGTCTGGCGACACTTAGTCTGTGAGTCTGTGCTTGGATTTTAGTTCTGCCAGTGAATACCAGTGCTACCTGTGTAGGTTACTTTGCAGTTTCTCAATCACTATCCTCTTCTGTAAGTCAGACTGATGATTACAGCTTAAAGTTTGAGATTCTGGACTCTGGAGTCAGGAGTCTGCTTTCATATCCTGGCTCATCTACCCCAGTGCTCTGTGACCCTGTGAATTTCTTTCACTCTTTATCACTGTTTCCCATCTGTAAAATGGGGATAGAATTTACTGTATAGTGTGTTGTGAGGATTAGAGGTGTGAACACGTGTAAGCCTCTGAATGTGCTCCACACATAGTGAGCATCAATGATACAGCATTATTTTTCAGGGAAATAGGAAGAGATTTAAATGACCTTTTGTGGTCCCGTCTTCCAGACATAGCCACTGTTAATATTTCAGTGTATTTTTTTATTCATGTTTGCATATGTAATTTTTAAAATACTGTAATGATATATAGACACATTGTTATCTTTTTTTCTGTTTCTTTGGTCAGTCATTTCATCTGTTACTGGTTTTTAGAAACTCAACTTTTACTAATAGCCTCTGTTTCATCATAGGGTGAAATCTATTTTTTATTCTCCTAATATATATGTACATGATTTCTAACTTTTATCTGAAAAGTAATTGTTGGGCAAATACTGCTGAATGAAAAATGCATACAGTTGGGGACCATATCTTGCATTACTTCCTTTGGATAGAGTCCTTTGTACAGCAAGACTGGGCCAATGCATATGCCTGTTTCTAAGGGTCTTGAAATACATTGTTGGGTTATGGTCTAGAAATGTACCAAATTTACCTTCTTAGCAGCAAGTGTAACACTGCTCATTTCATCACACCTTCACCAGCATTCAGTGTCCTTAGTTTTTCCTACTCACTAACTTTTGTAAGTAACCTACTCTGTTATTTTTAGACCGGTGCTCTCCATTCAAACTTTCTGCAATGATGGAAATGCTCTCTTTCAGCACCAATATGGTAGCCACTAATTACATGGGTTTATTGAGCTCTTGAAATGTATCGAGAGCAACCAAGGAAATGAATTTTTAACTGAATTTAATTTATTTTAAAAATTACTTTTGTTAAATAACTTATTTTTATATTTTTCCTATGTAAAAAACATTAATTTGAGTATAGTTAACATACACTGTTACATTAGTTTCAGGTGTACAGTATAGTGATTCAATAATTCTCTACCTTACTCAGTGCTCTTCAGGGTAAGTATACGCTTAATCTCCTGTCCCTACTTCAACCATCTCGCCTCCTCACCTTCCATCTGGTAACCACCATCTGTTTGTTCTCTATAGTTTAGAGTCTCTGTTTTGGTCTTTTTCTCCTTTATTCATTTGTCTTGTTTCTTAAATTCCACATATGAGTGAGAGCATATGGTGTTTGTCTTTTTCTTACTGACTTATTTTGCTTACCATTACTCTTTGGGTCCAGCCATGTTGATGCAAGGTTCATTTGAATTTAAATAGCCACATGCGGCTAGTGGCCATGGCATTGGACATGTCAGCCTTGCACTCTATTTACGGTGAATGGGGCAGGACAGCATGGTGCAGTATCATCCGGACCTCATCTAGTGCTCTTTTCTGGTCCCAACGGGAGGCTGGACGAAGTGGTAGCATAATTGCCAGTGATGATTTGGGCAAAGAGTCCAGTTTCTTCTGTTCTTACTCAGTAGCATTCCCAGAAGGCCAGGAGCCCCGAGAGCTGGTGCCGCCTCCTCCGTTGGGGAGATCTAAGTTGTGTGTCCAGTTAGTGCCATTTTCTTTCGTCTGCTGTCCAGGGTGAGATGGGGACCCCGGAAGAGCTGTCTCTCTCTCCGAGGCTTCGCCCCCGTCTCATGTTGGTTTGGAAGGTGGTGAGCTGGTTCTCCGCTTCCCTCTGCTTCCTCAATCGTAGATGCCGACCATAGCTCAGAATCCAGGGTTTTAGTTCCTCACTCCTCACATTCTTGGCCTGTGATGTCTTATATCACTGTTTGTCCTGGTCATGTGACAAGTAGCACAGTGTGGTCTGCTGCAGGCCTGAGCCCAGTACCTCTGCGACGGAGAGCCAGCCGGGCCTCTGTGAAGTGAGACTCCATCTGTTCAGCCCTGACCAGTGGGGCCGGAGCCAGACGAGGCCCAGCCGCCCAACGATGCGACTGCCAAATGGCTCTTGGCTGCCGCGGAGATGCCCTCCGGCCTCCTCCTGACCACATCAGAAGAGAAATTAATGTCACACCATATAATCTAGTTTCTTAATTCTTGGCAAGCTAAGCTTTAGATAATCTCATTTGTAAATGAATGGAATCGTTTCAAAATCCTAACAGAAATAGGCAGGAAGGCATGGTAGAAAGGTTCTGAAGTCTGCTTTTAGGTGACACTTGTTTCCCGTTCTGCTCGGGTGAGAGTTACATGGTCCCCTGTGGTCTGACTTTGCCTTTTATTGTTTAAGCAACTTCCAATTCCACAATTTGGAGTGGCCAGGAATTTACACATGTCCAGTCTTATGTATAAATTCTTTCTAAGGCCAGTTCTTTTCACAACTGCTGTGACAGTGATAAGGGACAGCCCTCTTAGATTGTGCCTGTGTGTTTGCTGAGTGTCAGGCTCTGTGCTAAATGCTTCTCGTGCTAAACATCCTCCTAGAGCCTCTGACATTTGTGCTCACATTTGCAGATGAAGAGATTGAAGGGTAAAGAAGGTAAGTTTCCTAATGTTAGGTGATAAAGCTGGGATTGCGGTCCAAGCAAATGGACTCCAGGGGCTCTTTTCCTACACTCTGTGCTAATCATATTTAGCATAGTGAACATATGTATGTGCCAGACACGGTGCTAGACTCGTTATGCAGATTCTTCTTTTTTTAAATTCTAAAAAACAGCCTCTTAGGCTGTGGGTACTACTCTTATTCCCAATTTACCGTTGAGCAAAAGCGGGGTGAAGACTTAAGGGACAGTGACCAAGGTCATGTAGCAAAGAATGTGGTGGAACCAGGATGGGCCATAGGTTGACCCGTCCAGAGCTCAAGTTCTTAGCTGCCAGGTTGTATCCCCTCCCTGCCAGTTAGAAGCTTTGTCTTGTTTGGTGGCGGCCAAAGTGTTATTACTGAGAGGTTGTCAACCAGTAAATAACATAGTTTATGCTTTTAAAGTAAATTGAGAATTGGGGGCAGTGCCACAGGTCTGCGGTGATGCCTTGGGAGATAGGTAGTGGTAGAGATCACTGCTGCTCAAAGTAGTAGCCATAGTGACAGCTTTCTTTTTTCCTTCCTTCTTTCCTTCCTTCCTTCCTTCCTTCCTTCCTTCCTTCCTTCCTTCCTTCCTTCCTTCTTCTCCCTCTCTCTCTATTTCTTTCTTTCTTTAAATTTCCAACTCCTTGTGGTCCTCCCATACATGGTCCTACTGTGTGTGGAAGATGATGGAGCTTGTGGCACACACAATCGACTGGGGTGTTGGCCACCTCAGAGACAAGACCGCAAACCTGTGCTTAGGTATCAGCCATGTCAGTCTGCTGTGACACTTTCTACATGCTTTCTCTTGATTTCTGTACATATCTCATTGTACACTGCTGACAAATAGTTCACGGACCAGTGCTGGCCATGGACCACACCTTGAGAGTCATTACCAAAAATGAGACTTTGGGCACATAAGTCAGGGAACACTCATTCTAGCTCCTGCTTCTGGCTTGCTGTGTGGCCCTACGAGAGTCGCTACATCTTCCTGAGTTTAGCTTCTTCACTGAGTGAGTAGATTTGGAGCAGACAAATAGCAGATCCCTGCCAGTTCTAAGCCACCATGATTCCCTGTTGACTTTAAAGGTGTTCTACCCCAGAGAGGCCAGTGGCCAGGAGGAAAGAACAACATGCATTTAGAATATGCTGCAAGTGGTCTGTTTCTTGACAAAGCCTGGCACAGGCGACTCTTGAGCTTAATAAAAGACTCTTGTGATTTATGGTCTGTGGCATCCCTGTGTTTGACAGATGAATTTCAAGGGTACTGGAGTAGGTCGAGGCCGCTGAAAATCAAAGCACGCCCAGCGTGCCAAAGCGAGTTGTGTGTGGTAAGTCTTTTGAGCTTAATTACAGTCATAGTTAAAATAACAGGAAATATAATGAGTTTTGTAAAGTACAATTCCCTTGTCGGTTGTTAAATGTGGTTTCTTTCAATATCAGGAAGCTGGAGCTGAAGTCCTGGGTTTCTATATCAAAAGCGTTTGAGAAGTGATTCAGGGACCTCCACTTACGTCGTAGCTTCAGAGAGATCCTTTTACTCTGTAATTCTAAGTGCCTGCCATCTATCGTGTGGTCCATGGCCCAGCAGCCTTGGCCTCTCCTGGAGCTGTTAGAAATTCAGAGTCTCAGGTCCCACCCCAGACTGAACGAATCAGAAGAGGCATTTTAACTCAATTCCCATGTGAACCACGTGCATTAGAGTGTGAAAAGTATAGCCCGATGTCCCTGGGATTGTGCTTGAAAAGGGGAAAATGGAAGACTGAGTCATTCATTAAGTAACACTCTTGGTGGTTGAAGGGCAGGCTATGTCCTGGGCCCTGGACTGGGGTTTGAAAGTGACAGATTTGTCCCCTTCTGATAGAAATAGGAGCATTGCAGTCATGTGTGTCACGCTGGACTCAATGTTGTGACAGAGCACATGAATGGTGCACAGGCACACTGGAGGGGCACCTTGCTTGCCCCATGGAGGTCTAGGAAGTCTTCCTGGACATACGGCTTTCAAGCCAAGACACAACTGTGTGATCAGAAAGAATGGGAAAGTACAGTTGTTTCTAGTGGAGGCTATGGGCCTAGGGGCTTTCTGTTCTGGGAAGATTTGAAGGCAGATTTATAGTTAGCTCCTGATTCCCTTAGAAGGGTGGCTGGCAATCTATGGCCCACAGGGCTTATCCTAGCCTACTCTTTATTTTTGTAAATAAAGTGTTACTGGAACAGAGCCATGATCGTTTGTTTGCATATCGTCTTAGGCCACCTTCATGATAAACAGTAGAGTTGAGTGGTTGCAACAGAGAATTTTATGGTCTGCAATGTGAAAAAAATATTTACTGTCTGTGTACAAAGTTTGCAGACTCGTTTCCTAGGGCAGTGGTTCTCAAAGTGTGGGTTCCAGCTTGGCTGCATCCACATCATCTGGGGATGCTTTAGACATGAAATGTCTCAGGCCCCACTCCAGACCCACTGAAGGAAACTTTGTAGGGTGAGGCCTAGTGATGTGTGGTGAGCAAGCCAGGGATGCACATAAAGTTTGAGAACACTGCCCTGAATCCAACTCCTCTGTGCTTTGGAGACTTCACATAGTCCCATCTTCTCCCTGGACTTGGAGGTCCTTGCGTGCCTGGCTCGTTCTGTCCTTAAGGCCCCAGCTCAGAGAGCCCTCCTTCAGAAAGACATGCCTTGAGCACTCCGTGTACAGGTGACACCTTGGCTAGTCTGTTTCTTCTTCTATTTTTCATGGCACATATGCTCTTTGCCCCACTTACTACCCCTCCCCCCCTTTTTTAACTACCTGCAAAGTCATTTATTTTCTCTTTTCTTCAGTTCCTCATCTATAAAGTGAAGATGATAATCTATCAGTGTTATCAGGGTACTGTGGGGAATACATGAGTCACCATATTTTTAAGTGCTTAGTCCCTGGCACATGTAGGTGTTAGCCTAAGAGGTGATACAATGCTCTAGAAGTTTCCTTGGCTTTGTTGGCAGGGGTCACTTGCCAGAGGGAGTGAACTGGCTTTGGTTTGGGACCAGCATCTCTTGATCTGTAAACAGAAGTTATTTTCACTGGTCTCTTTGTTTGGCCCTTTCACTGGTCTCACTTGGCCTTCACTGGCCCTTATTCCACTAACTGGACCAATTGGACGTTGGAGCTGACAGACTTGAAGATAATCTGCTCTCATCTGCTTGTTTATAGGACAGAGGAACCCCCATCTTCTCTGTTGATGGAGAATGCTTGCTGAATACTTCACGTGTCTTAATCTCCTTGGTCCTCACAACCCTGCTCCATATCCCCAAGTTTAGGTGAAATACCCATGGCTCATAGAGTTTCACTCATTTGTATTACTACCATACATCTGGAAAATGGCAGAGTGGTGACCCACCTCCCCAAGGTCTGTGTTTTTGACAGAATACTGCAACTTGTCCTAACACGTCACAAGTGAGCATGATTTCTATCTGTGGTGGCTCCTTTTCAGGTCATATTCTTCCAGAAGGATAGGATCTCACCTCCCAATGTCAGCGTAAAACTCATAGACATTATTACAACTGTCTCCTGGTGTGGCATTGATGGCCTTCTCTTTGCTGATACATGTGTGCATGTAAAATCTTGCTAGAGTCCATGCTACACAGACAGGTTAGGCTCATATTCCTTGTACGCTTTGCTTCTTTCATTACATTTGAAATTGTTGACCCTTAACTTGGTATTTCTAGAATAGCCTTTAGCAGCCAATTAGCTTAAGATCTGGGTGGAGGGGATGGGGGAGCAGAAAAAACACACTATGAAGGAAAGTGAATTGTTAGGGTTTCTAACAAAGGTACAGCCAATAAAATATCCACTTGCCTGGGAATCTCCTAAGATGCCTGTGGAAAAATATTAATATGTGATGAGGAATTGCTGGCAAAAACAAATAATTTCTTAGTGTATTTTAAGGGTAAGGCCTTTTTGAAAGAATAAAGGTATGAGATTGATGGTTACATAAAGCCAGGTCCTCCTTGTTCAAAGATTTAAACAATAATAAGGGATGCTGGCTTTCCCAGGCAGTTCAGCTCAGGACTTTGTAATTACTTTCATCTTGATAACATCCTAGGCCAGGGTATTTTTATTGCTTGCGAAGAAGAACTGCCCTCAAGATATCTAAGAAAAACCAGTCAAAGGCACGTTTATAAAGGTATTGACCTTAAGATAATAATAAAGTGTGTGGTTGAAGGAGTGTGAAGGCATATTGGGTTTGTGCAGGATTCTCAGGGAAGGGGGTTGTCACTGGGGAACAGAGGATGGAAGAAGAATTGGAAAACTGGAACCTAGCAAATGATTGAAATGTATTTGGATTCGTTTATTTTTTGTCCTGATTTGGAGAGGCTAGAAATATTTATAGAACATGGATAGCCATGGTGCCTGGGCCTCCTATGGCTTTCCTTGAGGCAGCTTCGGTGTTCTGGAAAGTGTGGGGGGCGGGGGGGGGGAGTAAAAAAGGAAAGGGACTTTAAATAAAAATACTAGTTTAGGGCTGAAGTCTTAGCTCCATGGAAAAGTTCCATAATCAGAGCTTTTCAGTGGGGCTTCAGTCCTCAGACCTGAAGTACAGCCTTATGTTGGAGAATCACTCTGGGGCAAGTAAACCTCTTTCCTCCTCTCTGAGATAAATACCATGAAAATCGAGCAGGCTCTGGTCCTTAAGTGTAGACATCAGCCTTGGTGGTGGGGCTCAAGGGAGGAAAGTAGCTTATGGCACTCAAGACAGCTCTCCAATTCCTGCTCCTAAGACACAATCCAAGATGGTGGGTGGCTTTCTTTTTTTCCCTTCTTATTCTTTTTTCCAGTTTTACTGAGATATAATTGACATAGAACAGTGTGTGAGTTTGAGGTGTACAACATAATGGTTCTATCTAATGAAATGATCATCACATCAGGTTTAGTTAACATCAGTTACTTCACAGTTACAATTTTTTCATGGGATAAGAACTTTTGAGATTTAGTGTCTTAGCGTCTTTCAAACAAACAATACCATGTTAACTATAGTCATCATGTTATATGTTACATCCCAGAACTTGTTTACCTTCCAACGAGCAGTTTATACCTTTTGACCCCCTTCCCCTATTTGCCCATTCTCTAACCTCTGCTTCTGGAAACCACCAATCCATTCTCTGTTCCTGTGAGTTTTTGTTGCTGTTTTGTGTGTGTGTGTGTGTGTGTGTGTGTGTGTGTGTGTGTGTGTCTTTTTAGATTCCAGTTAGAAGTGAGCTCATGCAGTATTTGTTTTTCTCTGTCCAACTTATTTCACTAGGTGAGTTTCTTTCTTTACATAACGCTGGTTTATTGGTTGTAGATGACTGAAGTCTGTGTTGATCAGGGTTCAGAGGTCATTCCTGGCCTCAGCAGGAAAGAGTGCCACAACTGATGAAAAATGTCTGCCGTGCAGATGAAAGATGAGTGTGGTTTCATGGGTACCAAGCAGTGGACGTCATCATGTTAATGTTGAGCTATGATGCTGTCCCAGAAGAGCACTTTGCTATTCAAATCTATTACATAGGTGGGGCAATGGTCACGTTTTCTCCCTTAATTATTTTAGAGCAGTTTTAGCTTCACAGCAAAATGGAGAGCATGGAGGTTTTCCACATACCCCTGCCCTCACAAATGCAGAGCCTCGTCTCTCACCAGCCTGGTGTATTTGCTACAATTAATGAATCTGTATTGACACTCCAATTGCACCCAAAGTCCATATGAGGGTTCATTCATGGTGTTTTGCATTCTGTATACTCATTCTAATCTACCCATCAATATATCCATGCTAATATCATATAGAGTATTTTCACTGCCCTAAAAATCCTCTGTGCTTTTCCCATGCATCTTTTCCATTCTACCCCCTGACAATCACTGCCATTTCTACTGTCTCCATGGTTTTACTTTTTCCAGAATGCCATAGAGTTGGAATCACACAGTTTTTGTAGCTTTCTTCAGATGGAATAACCACATTATAATGAGTGACTTGGAGAGGTTTCATAGCCAAATAGGCTTAATTACTTGGGTTCTGCAGGTGTGTATGTGTCCCGTTCTGAATGCTAAGTGACACTGTAAAGCAATAGTTGGCACACTTTTTCTGGAAAGAGATGTATAGTAAATATTTGAGGCTTTGTGGGTCAAGAGGCAAAATCAAGAACCATTTAAAATGTAACTGTTTAAAAATGTAAAAATTGTTCTTCGTACATAGGCTGTACAAAAACAGGTGGAGTGCCGAACTTGGCCCATAGACTATAGCTTGCAGACCTTCCATACAACGGATTTAGAGAAAGACTTGACCATGCAGACAGGGCATTTCCTCCTCAGATTCCCACAGACCATGCCCCTCCCATAAACTGGCTGTGTCCTTTATTTATGTCACCTGTCTGAATTTAGGAAATTAAGTTTTGCAACTCCTGGGCTTTAGGAATGAGCTCTAAAGCATGAAATTATTTTTCCAATATTTATGTGTCATGTCTTCCAGAGTTGGTGTCGTTATTAGGTATGAGGGAGACTAAGAGGGGCCGTTGAGGGTGGAGAAGCATTAGGAACTAAGAAACAAGGTCCAGTGGGCTCCAGTAGATGGTGCTTTATGGTTGGAGTAATTCATTAGAACAAAGGCCAGCCCTGGGCCGGCCAGCTTTCTGAATCTCAGCGTTCTCATCCATATAATGGGAATACTGACATCTGCCTACCGGCTGAATAGGCTTATTGTAAGACTCAGATCATATTCTTTTATTATGTGCATCTGTTGGGAAGTGTAGTGTTTATAACTTTGGATCATGGAAGATGGAATGAAGGTGAGTTTGAAGTGCGGTTTGGTGGTGTGAGAACCACATCCTGAGAGTCCCAAGCTGGAGAGCACCTGTGGGCTCCTGAACGAGTTAGTTTTAGAAATGAGAGAAGGAAATGTCACTATCAGGCAGATTATTCTTGAGGAGCTGGTACTGTGTAAAATCTGACAAATGGGAAATGTCCATCAAGAGACTTAATTAGTGCAAGTACAGCTCTCTTTGGTCCAGGGTCTGGCCCTCAGCCATGTGGCCTCAGATGTGAGACTTTCCACACTTCTGTGACTGTGTCTGTCTTTCAGGGAAGGATTCAGTCTGGTCATGGTTTGCATGCTGACACCCCAGAACCAGACTAATAATGAATTAATTTCTAGTGAAGACTGCAGTTTGCTAAAGGGATCAGAATGCTCATGCTTGGATGATCAGCTGTGTCTCTCCCTCCTGGCAGATCTATGTGGGAAGATAAGTCTTACCAAGAAGGCTTCTGGGGAGAGGGGGATCAGTGCTCAGCAGGTGAATGAAGTGAGTCCACAGGCCCAAGGCAGGTATAGCCTGTTTCTGTTACATCCCGAGCGTCCCTGGATGGCTTTGCCCAGGAGACTGGAAAATTTAGTATTTTGCTTCAAGTGTTCTAAATTGTGTGTGTGTGTGTGTGTGTGTGTGTGTGTGTGTGTAAATATGTGTGTGTATGTGTCTGTGCAGAAAAGCACAAAAAGAAAGCGTAAATCATCTGTAATTTCATAACTCAGTTACAACCTCAGTTAATATTGAATGGGCAGTTCTTTTCTATGTATACACACATATATATGTGCATATATGCACATATATGTCAAGATATATAGGGATATCTTGTTAGATAGATTGTCTATCTGAAAGAGAGAGAGATGTACAAGGAATTGGCTCACACCATTACAGAAGCTGAGAAGTTCCCAAGTGGCAGTCTTCAAGCTGGAGACCCCGGGAGCTTGAGTCCCACAGCCAGGAGACTATAACCTGAGAAGAACCCATGTTTCAGTTCTTGTCCAGAAACAGAAAAAGACTAACGTCCCACCTGAAGTCAGGCAGGCAGGCATTCCTTACTCTCAGAACATGGGCATTTTTGTTCTATTCAAGCCTCCAGTGCCTTGGATGGAGCCCCCAGCTTTGGGGAAGGTAATTTGTTTTACTCTGTCAACTGATTCAAGTGTAATCTCATCCAGAAAACACCATCACGCCACATTCAGAATACTCTTTACATATGTGGGTACCCTGTAGCCCAATCAGGTTCACATGTAAAATTAACCATCACAAATACTGCTTTAGAAATGACCTTTCTGATATAATATATTAGGAACATTTCCCCATTTCATTATATACTCTTTCAAAACAACATTTAAATTATACCATATTTTAATACTTTCTCCATTGGTAGACATTGGCATTGTCATTCCTGGGTCTCCATGTAGTTTCTAAAAATCCTTTCTGTTGTCCTAAGACAGCTCTAGTTTTGTCGTGTGAAACTCCTTTATGTAGATCTGATGTTTGACAGCTCCTTCTCTCTGGCCAGCATTTCCTGCTCCTTCCTTAAAACTTAGTACAGCTCCTGGCATAGAGTAGGTATATGCCCCTGTGTTTCTGGCCTAAAATTATCCCCTCCCCCATTATTCTGTACTACACATTCTATTGTTTGTTTCATAGGATTTACCTCTATCTAAAATATTCTTTTTTATTTGTTACTTACTTAGACGTCCTCTGAACCAGAATGGAAATGCTATAAGCGACCATTGTCGCTCGTACACTTAGAACGTAGACAGGCACAGAGCAGGTGCTCAATGACTATCAAAGAAAAGAAAAAAAGACTATGTGAGCAACTGGTCTTTTAAAAAATCTGAATTTCCAGAATCTAATTTGTCTGGGAGAGAAAGGTATATGATACTCTTGTATAGTGAAAAATAGCAAACAAACATAAACCTTATTTTGATCAGCTTTTGCCACAATTAGACCATGAAAGCTTCATCAGTGTTCAGTGGTCTGGTTTTATGCACTGACATGCATTCCTGATGGCATCTGTCAAATTAGAGTTCAGAAGCATGCTCTATGTGTGCTTCTTTCCTCTTCTTTTTTAGCTTGGCATTTCTGTCCTTGAAGCCTTCCCAACCCCAGGAAAAGCCTGTCACTGAAAACATGGCAGGTAGTATTTGGAACACTGTGAGTCGATTCCACCTAAGGCTTGGATCTTGCTAGCCCCTCTTCTGGGGCTTGTACTGGAGAAAGTTGCTGGGGGGCAGGGGCAGAAGAAGGAAGGAGGTGTATGCCTGGTTCAGAAAGACCTTATTGGCCTTTCCACCTTTGACCTCTTGATTCCAGTAGGCATGAGCCTTCTTTTTTGTCATAGGCCAAAAGGCAGCATGTAGAATACCGGAGCTGGTCAGACAAGGCTGGGCACAGAAGCCCACCACTTAGGCCTGGTTTCTGCCAATTGAATGACTTCTATGGGACAATGAACATTACCGATTAGGTATTTTGGTCTCCTCTGAGTTAGAGTTGAGTTCTACTCTTCTCATGGATTAGGGTATTAAACTGTACTGGGGTCAGCAATCTTTTTCTGGTAAAGGCTCAGACAGAACACAAATTTGGCTGTGCAACTACTCAACTTCTTTATTGCACCATGAAAGCAGCTCTACACAATACATATTTGAATGGCATAGCTGTGCTCTAATAAAACTGTATTTATAGAAACGGGGCCGGCTGGATTTGGCCCATGGGCTGTGGTTTATGCCCCTCTACACTATAGCGTTTGATTACAGATGTGGATTTTGGAATCCAACACACCTGGCGTCACCCCTTTCTGGCCTTGTGACCTTGGGGAGAACAGCTCACTGCCTTGAACTCTGTCTCCTTATTCAACTTCAACCAATCAAGGAGTTCTGTTAAGAAAGCTACTCTGCATGGGGATTCCACATTAGCATTATTTTTTCTCAAAGAAATTAGACCAGGAAAACTTTCCCTTTTATTCAGACCCTTTTCAGTGGGAAAGGAAAAAACCCATTCTGAGGCAGAAAATTAGACCCTCCTTTAACTCGGCAGCATGGGATTTTGTGGCCACCCGAGGCACTGAGCAGCATCAGGCATCAGAAAGGAAACTGATCCACAAAGAACCTTTGCTTTTCAAGTCCTGAAATAAACCAAGCCATAGCTGGCATCCTTTAAAACTGTTAACTTGTTATTGTTTTTTCCTCAAGAAAATAAAAATTGGTTTCTAAAATCACATTTCCCTTTGCTTCCTGTAATAAATGTCCTCAGAATAGAGAGTAGTCCCACCTTGCCTGCTGCTCCACCTCCATGTGGGCCAGCCGGAGCCGCATCCCATAAAGCCTCTCACGGCAGTGTCTGCTCAGCAAAATCCGGGGGGGTGCTTAATGAGGGGTGAAGACAATATGGACTCAGGGATGCGGCCAGTTGCTTCTTCACAGTTGGTAGGCAGTGTTGCAGGTGCATTCTCTTAATGAGGGTTAATTTGTCTCATATTTTAATCTGACAGAATCTGGCCATGTTGCTGTGTATTCCTCGGAGGTGACTAGGTTGTTCTTGGTTGGCATAACGACAGAGGGTGGAGTGTAATCTGGGGTCCGTTCGAATGCTAAAGCAGCAAGCTGGAATTGGTAGGAAATCCTGCATCTCTGGTGCCCAGAGTAGCAATTACATGGAGGAAGAACGTTTTCGCACAAACAGCCAAGATGAAGGAGGGTAAATGATGTTTTTGGAAGACTCCAGTTCGCAGTGGCTCACGATACGGCGAACTGAATCAGCATACGTACCAGAGCTGTTATTTTGCACTGCGTGTGTGATTTCGCCTGTTGCAGATTCTGCTACCTACAGGGTATTTAATGGCTCTTACCCCGAGAGTGAACACAGATTCTTTTCATCCTTAATTGGAAGCAAAAATGTTTTTGAAAAAAAGTGTTTTCACTAAAAATAAAAGTCATAAAAAATAGTAGGTACTGATCGAAAAAGTTAAAATAAGTGAGTAAAATTGATCCCCCCTCCCCCCTACTTGAATAGATTATCACATGGAAGTACTGTTAAATTGCTTGGATGTGTTTTCGAGTTTGAGTGCGAGACATCCAGAAGCCTCCAAGTCTACATCCGTGGTATCTGGGAGAGGTCTTTAATTTGCACGCGACGGAAAGCAAAGTCAGATTAGCGTTAAGTCACAAGTGAAACAGCTATGTTACTGGGAAGTCAGAGAGCAGATCGGGATTCTTGACTGGATCCTGGGGTTCCCTGGGAGCCTTCTCTCCTCCTCTTTTTCTTTCTCCTTGTCCATCACCCAGTTCTGCTCTCATCTTTCCAGTCGTCTGCAGAGAGCTCTCCTTCCCTCCGTGGGGGAGATGCTAACTAACCGACATCCTCACCGCCCTAACGTACTCGTTCAGCGACTCTTGTGGAGAGGACTTCTTTATCCAGGGACCTGTATACCAGTCCCAGCAAAGGACAGTGACTGGATCTGCGGGGGCTAATCTCTGTGGACACGGGGACAGTAATGGGACAGACTGGAGTCACCTCTGTCTCTTTGACCAGGTGGAGGGATAGTTGTCATTTGGGCTTCTGAAGCGCAGGACCATATGAACTCAAAGGAGAGGGAGTTGCTGATTCCAGAAAAAGGGGAGGAAGAAGGCCAGTTACAAAACACAGCGCAGGCGCTCCTGGATGGCTCAGGCGGTTAAGTGTCCGACTCTCGATTTCAGCTCAGGTCATGATGTAACAGTTCGTGGGTTCAAGCCCTACGCCGGGCTCTGTGCTGACAGTGCTGAGCCTGCTTGGGCCTCTCTCTCCTCTCCCTGTCCCTCCTCCGTGCATGTGCTTGGGTGCTCTCTCTCTCAAAATAAGTAAACTTTGAAAAAACTTCCATGAAGCACACACACACACACACACACACAGTGCACCTGTGACACTCACACATGCACATCTTAATTTAAACAACAAAAGGAGGAATACAGAGTCTTTGCTGTTCTGTAGCTTTGTTTTTTGCTTGGTACATACCCTTGTGTGTTTCCCTGTGTGTCCTTACAGCTTTCTTCTTCTTCTTTCTTCTTTCTTCTTTCTTCTTTCTTCTTTCTTCTTTCTTCTTTCTTCTTTCTTCTTTCTTCTTTCTTCTTTCTTCTTCTTTCTTCTTCTTCTTCTTCTTCTTCTTTCTTCTTCTTTCTTCTTCTTTCTTCTTCTTCTTTCTTCTTCTTTCTTCTTCTTTCTTCTTCTTTCTTCTTCTTCTTTCTTCTTCTTTCTTCTTCTTTCTTCTTCTTTCTTCTTCTTTCTTCTTCTTCTTTCTTCTTCTTTCTTCTTCTTTCTTCTTCTTCTTTCTTCTTCTTTCTTCTTCTTCTTTCTTCTTCTTTCTTCTTTCTTCTTCGTTTGTTTATTGAGATAGGGAGAGGGAGGGAGGGAGAGAACAAGCTGGGGAGGAGCAGAGGGAGAGACAGAGAGAGCGAGAATCCCAAGCAGGTTCCACACACAGCACAGAGCCTGACAAAGGGGTCGATCTCACACCCATGAGATCATGACCTGAGCTGAACCCGAGTCAGACGCCTAACCAATTGAACAACATAGGTGCCCCTACAGCTTTTTAAAAAAAATTTATACAATACTGGGGTGCCTGGGTCCTCAACTGGTTGAGCATCTGACCCTTGATTTCAGCTCAGGTCATGATCTCACGGTTCGTGGGTTCAAGCCCCTCATCAGGCTCTGTGCTGATCGTATGGAGCCTGCCTGGGATTTTCTGTCTCTCTCCCTCTATTTTAAAATACGAAATAAACTTTAAAAGTTTAAAAGCATGCATTCTATTTTACCAAAGCCAGAGGAACCACTATTTCATGAAAAAGAATCATATAGTACTGATCTCAGAGCATCTGACAGTTTATATTTTATTTCCTCATGTGTCTTTGACAGCTATCCTCAAAGTCCTAATTGCATTAAACAGACTTAAAAACAGAGATGTCATATTTTGTGTAGGATTGACCTTTGTCATATTTCTGAGCCTTCACAAAAGCTTCTGATTTGTCCCTTGTTGCCTAGAATTCTGCTTCCGCAGCTCCTTTTCTTTTTGCTTGAAAAATGAAAATCATAGCCCTGGGGGGATGATGATTTTAGCAGAGAGTCATTTTTGCTCCTTAAGGGAAATGAATTTGTTGGAGCTTTTTCTTGCACAGCTTTTGATTGGAGGCGAGAGGGGATTCTGGACCCTGGGAGCAGAGTCCTCCTTTGGGGTGGGGGATTCCTGTGTGGAATGGGGACAGACGTGAGGTGGGTGGAGATAACACCAAATACATGGGACGTGTTGGAGCTCACTGCTTCATTAGAGAAAAGAGATAGAAAACTCTCCTGCCTCTTGGGGATTTGGTGCCACCTGTGCCAGTTTCTATAAGAGCTCCGAGTGCCCCCTGCAATTTCTGCCCATGTCCTTCTGCCTCTCCGCCTCCCCATCTGTGCATGCTGCTTTGATTCCATACTTGTTAATATCTGAACAAAGCCCAGCCCCTTCCTGGGGTTCCACAAAGCGATTGGTGAGCATGACTTTTTACTGAAAATTTTAGGAGTTCGTGGAAAGGAGTAATGTTGGGGTTCACATGCCTCTTCTGACCACTTTCTGGCACTATGGTGATTTTTTCTTCATTCCTAATTGCCTTTGCTTCTGGGATAAGAAGAAATTCTTGTCTGTCTGCCTCCTATAGAATAGTTCTGTTTGACATTTCTGAGTTCTCACCTTATAATCCCAAGCACTTTTCAAGAGGTCAAATAATTATTTATCTGCTAAAACAGTGTAGGGGAAAGAATACACGTGTTGGAATCAGACAGGCTTGGTTTTAGATTCTTGTCCTTATGCGTACTGACTGTGTAACTTTGGGTTCGTTAAAGAACCTTCCCAGACATTTCATCAGCTGTGAGATAGCAATAGTAACGATCCACTCAACGCATTGCTGTGACCATGAAATGGAGAATCCCTGGAGGAGAGCAGAGAGCCTGGAGCCTTGTGGGGCTTGGGGGTAGTGGGTGGTTACCTCTGTGAGACATGGGGCTGAACAAGTGAGCAGAGGCTACTTTGTGGAACCTTCTCACTGTACACCCACTTTTTGACTTAACGTTTAATACACTTGGGAACCTTTAAAGGTTTATGAATAGAGTGAGGTCATAGCAAGTTCACTCGGGGAGCATGGAGAAAGATGGGTGGTCTGTGCAGGCCCAGGCAGATGATGATGAGCTCTGGCACTAAGACAACAGCAGATCTGAGCCATGTCGAGAATCGGTGTCAACAGAATTTGAGAAGTTACTAGCTTCTACCTTGGAGTGGGCTTCCGTTCATGGCTTTCCCTCTGCATTTATTTTTGTGATTTCTGGTATTCATTCATTATGCACATTGTATACGATTTAACCACTTATTATGATTATTTTTTTAATGGCAGTTGAGAGGACCTCTCTGCAAGGTGTGTAGCCTTTATAGGCTCTGGTTCCCAAGCGCAAGGGCGCCTTACTCACTGTGCTGCCCTAGAGAACTCTCTCACCCAGCAAAGTGGGCCCCTTACCTACTATGAAACGAGGCATTATTTTTGCACTTGCTTGCTGTGGAAGCATGAGGTTTGGATTGTAGGGGTCTTTGATAGACTCTTTGGAAGGAAGAGAATCTCTCTCCCAAGCAAAATGGCAAACACTTCTCTACACATGGTAGTTATCCCTTATTATGAGTAGCCTCCAGAATATACACCCCAAAAGAGCCCGATCCCCAGCCACTCGTATTTGAGAGGGTGCTTTAGACTCTTCTGACACCTACCGTGTGGGGTGGGATTGTCAAGGAGATACAGTGGGGCTGTGTGCAGGAAAGGGGATCAGACACGGCCACAGGAGACTGTGTATTCAGACAAAGCACAAAGCTGTTGGTAATAAGTTTCCCTCTTGGCAAAGGCACAGGGGCTTCAGAATTTCCCCGAATCTCAGGTGTGAAAGCTAAATTTACCTTGAGGCTGTTTCACCTATGTTGCACGACTGGTACTTCTTTGATAAATCCAAGTCTTTGAAGGCTTGGCCACCAGAAAGAGTGAGCTTCGATAGAGTTAAGCAGTCCTCAAATAACTTTGCTGGCATGAGAGACACTAACCTGGCTTTCCCCCACCTCCACCCTAGTAATGCTTCCTGCCTTGTTCCACTCTGGAGTTTATTTACTGGGGGGTAGCATGAAATCCCCAGTTTCTATTTATGTCTGACATGCCCCATGTCTGTCAGGCTCATCGCTCCTTAATTATGAAACATTGAGACGGACCTTTGAAATGGAAGCCAAATCTTATTAAAGACTTCATCATGGGTCTTTAAGTCCTGTAATTGGTTGTGATCTCTCTTTCTCAGTCCCTTTTGAGCAAAGTAAGTTTGGTGTCTATATTTCTGTGAAGTCACTGAGCTGGAAGAGACAGGATCCAGTAGAAGTCTGTGCAGACTGCCCAGAAATGTGTGTGTATAGTGCGTGCATGTGTGGGGAGAACAGACTCTTGTTCCGTATCCTGCCTGTTCAGTAAATCTTTCTAGATGCCTGTCCTTGTTAATGAGTCTCAGATCATGTTGTCTCCCTGGGGTGGCCCTGGAAAAGAGAGCCTCGCAAGCCAGGCTCAGTCTACAGGATGCTGAGTTCCATTCACAGCCTGAATGCCTTAGCGCTACCTGTGAGCTTGCTGTGGGGGATCTCTGTCTACATTTCTCTTTCAGTAGGCCCCCTTCACATCTCACTCCCAGAGGAACGTGAGTCTCATCTCTTGATGAAACCAAGAACATTTTTTCTGAATTAGATAACGTTCGAGTTAGATAATGTTCAGGTCTGCCTAAGGGCTTCAGTGTGAGGAAATGAGAAAACGTAAAAAAAAAAACACAAAACACAACAACAACAACAACAACAACAAAACCCTGTGGTTTATTGAAAAAAGCAGCCCATCTTGAGTTCATCCAACCAAGGCTAAAATAAAACGGGTAAAACAATGAACTGAGGCCTTTTGCTAAGTTTGATTTCATATTTTGCATGCTGTATCCAGAACTTTTCTGTTGTCCATTTGCAGAGTAATAAGCAAGTTACCCCCTGTTATCCTTGACTATACTTTACAGCCCTTGAAATATCAAACTGCCCTTTATTCTGACTGTTTTTCATCAAATACAAATGCTTACAAATACGCCAAGGCACAAGGTCAGAAATCAATTCTGTCTTCCTAAAATTACTTACATGTGGGAGATGGCTGCTCCAGGGAGCCAAGCTCAATATCTCATATTTTGCTTGCAGAGGTTAGTTGTTTAGCTTCCTAATATCTGGAACATGCAATGGGATATATTCTATTATTTTCTTTTAAACAAAGAATTCATAAGTGCCTGATGAAGGGCACCAGATAGCGTAGGACCAGGGGAGGGAGACCGGTATCCAGACTCGGTTTGCACATAGCCCTGAGCTGCTGGGCCCTGAGTGCTGGGTCGTTCCTCTGGGCCTTCAAGCAGCTGAGGATTGTGTTTTGTCGGGAGCGCCTAAGGCGTCCTTACCCTCCACATGAGACTAGTACTGGGCTTTAGTGGTATCACTGGCCTTCAAGGCACGCAGAGTTTTCTTCTCACAGGTAAACTAAAACATTTGTCATAAAGATTCTTTTCCCCATTAATAGTTGTTTCCAGTACGCTCACCCATTGTGAGCTGTGCTGCCAGTGACGTGATTTTAATTATTAATGTATCAAAACCATCTGGTTGTAAATTATTTTTAAAAGGAAATTAATGATTGCAAGCTCATCTCTATAATAACATCCCTCTCACCTGAATCCTGATAATTGTTTTGAGTGGGACAAAAGGAGTAGAGTTATATTCATTAAAACTTAAATGTATCCCTCCATCTTACCAACTATCTGTCTGTCCATCTGTCCATCCATCTACTTACCCATCCACCCACCCTCTTATTAGCCATCCATCTGTCCATCATTCATCATCCATCCATCCATCCATCATCCGTCATCCATCCATCCATCTATCCCTCATCCATCTATCCATCCATCCCTCATCCATCCATCCATCCATCTATCCATTTACTGCTTACTGAGCACCTGCTCTGTGCTAGGCACTGAGGCAGGAGTCCAGACAAGTGGTGAACAAGGCAGACAGGGTGCCTAACCTCATGAAGCTTATAATGTTTGGGGAGAAATAAAACATAAATAGGTGAACAAATTGGGGTACCTGAGTGGCTCAGTCAGTTAAGTGTCCGAATTTGACTCCGGTCATGATCAGGCAGTTTGTGAGTTTGAGTCCTGCATTGGACTCTGTGCTGACAGCTCAGAGCCTGGAGCCTGCTTGGGGTTGTGTGTCTCCCTCTCTTGCAGAGTAATAAGCAAGTTACCCCCTGTTATCCTTGAAATAAAGAAATAAAACATTTAAAAAAATTTTTTAAAAAGACTGTGTCAAGCAGAGATCTGGAGAAGAGTATTAACAGAAGAGTGAACGGCCAGTGCAAAAGCCCTGATGTGGGAATGAACTTGGTAGATTCGAAGAACAGAAAGGAGGCTCATAGGTGATGGCAAGCGAGTCAGCACAGAGCTGTATTTAAAGTGTATGGACTTGGAGCTTACTGAACTGGAATCCCAGTTGCCTTACTTATTAGCGGTGTGATGTTGGATAAGTTCCTTAACCTCTCTGTGCCTTTGCTCCTCTGTAAAGTGGGGGATAATGATAACCCTACCTCACTGTTTTGTTGATAATTGTATGAGCTGATATTTGTGAAGCACATGGAATAGTGCCTGGCACATGGCAAACACTATCTAAGTATTTGCTAACTAAAATATTTGTAAATTATGTTGAGGAATTGCATGAGCTGTCTTTTACCTGTACCTAATAATGATAGTCATTCACTGGCACAAATCTTATAATATTGTGGTTTTCACGATAGGGGAGGAAAAAGTGAATTATTGACCTAGTTCAGTATCCTAACTGTAGAGATTGAGAATTACATGAAGATTTTATTTAAAGTATTTATGACATATAATATATATGACTATGTTTTTGTTAGAAAACATTCACAGAATGCTGCCAAGGCTGCATTTTGCACTATTCTTATCCTCAATTCTAGGTCCCTCCCTGGAGGTCACTATCTGGCTCTGCTGAAGTTTATCTATACTTTCATATGCTTAAGTGACACATAGGAAAATACATAGTTTTGTTTTTGAAGATATATGGAGAACATCTTATTTTTTTTAATGTTTTTTTTTTTAAATTTATTTTTGAGAGAGAGAGAGAGCGTGAGCAGAGGAGGGTCAGAGAGAGAGGGAGACACAGAATCTAAAGACAGGCTCCAGGCTCTGAGCTGTCAGCACAGAGCCGGACGCGGGGCTGGAACCCACGAACCGTGAGATCATGACCTGAGCCAAAGTTGGACGCTCAACCGACTGAACCACCCAGGCGCCCCTCTTATTTTGTTTTAAGTTGTGTTAAAATACATGTACAATTTACCATCTTAACATCTTTGAAATGCATAGATTTGTGGCAAGAAGCACATTCCTGGTCCTGTGTTAGAATATCTTGTTCTTAAACTTCTTTGTCGTTTTCACGTTTAATTTTAATTTTCTTTTTACTTAACAGCTTGTCTTAGAGATTTTTCTTCAGTATTTTTTTTGTAGCTTTTCTCATTCCTCTTAACCTCATGTTGGCATTTTACGGTGTTGTAAATAGTTCTTTAAATCATTTCCATATTAGTGGACGTTAAATTACTTCCAACTTTCTGCTGTTGTACGGAAATGGTCTCAAAATATTTTCTTTCTTCACTGCTGAATAATAAAACACAAGCTGGAGCCATATTGGCTAAAAGCACAACTTTTCAGCATTTTCTCGCTGCTTGCAAAGCAGAATGATCCCTTCCGCTTTGGCAGAAAGGTGTCTTTATATCAGAGAGCAAGTGATGGGCAATTGCTCTCTGATAATCGTCTCACCAAACCGGTCCAAATGGAGCTTTCCCTTAATGAATTATGCGGGCAAGGTACCTTTTAAATAAAGTCCCTCCGGAGAGAATTGCAATCTGCTTTGTCTCCTGTTGTCCTTCCTTCGTAATTTGAGGGGTGCTCAGATGTGGCCTGGTAAATAAAAGTGATGTGGTTTGTAATCAGACAACTGTCCATCGCATCCACAGGGGCCCGCCGCATATGGGGCAGACCTGGCCACCCCTGCTGGGTGGATGAGAGCCTGAGAGGGAGTGAGGCTCCCCGGCAGGTGCTGGCTGCCGAGTCCAGGCCCTGGGAACCCTGAGCCCCCACGGACCGGTGGAGGTTCCCCAGAACTGCTGTCTGAGCGGACTGTGGAGTGAAGTGGGGCGTGTGTGGTTGTCAGGTGGTGGGGACTGTTGGAAAGGACGTACGTATTGCAGGTGAATTTAAGTAGGAAGGCTTGTTTTACTTCTTCTTCTTCATGCTGTACATTATATCTCCAGGACTTTTATACATGGAGGTGTGTCCCCTTCACCCATTTCACCCCGCCCGCCCCTGGCAAACACCAATCTATTCCCTGTATCTATGAGGGGTTTTGTTTTTTTAGATTTCACATATAACTGAGGTCATACAGTATTTGTCTTTCTGTTTGACTTACTTCACTTAGCATAATGCCCTCAGTGTCCATCCGTGTTGCAAATGACAGGAGTTCCTTCCTTTTTTAATTGCTCAATAGTATCCATTGTAAATATAGACCACATTTTCTTTATCCATTGATCTCTTGGTAGACGCTTGCGCTGTTTCCGTGTCTTAGCTGTTGTAAGCAATGCGGCGATGACCATGAGGGTGCAGATGGCTCTTGGGAACAGTGCTTTGTTTGTTTCTTTTGGATAAATATCCAAAAGGTGAAATGCTAGATGATATGGAGTTCTGGTTTTTGTTTTTGCAAGAAACTGCATAGTATTTTCCATAGTAGCTACACCAAAATAAAAAGACAAGAAAGAAAGATGAAAGAAAAGAGAAAGAAAGAAGAAAGAGAAGAAAAAAAGCAAGAGTCGGAAAATACATTTTTGTTCACTTTCTACAACTGATTCAGAGATGCCTCTTGTCCACATCAAGTATTATTATTGTCCCTGTCATTGTTACCACTTCCTCAAGTGGCTTTGTGGAGATAAGTTTGTTGGATGGGCCTCAAGCTTCTTTCAGAATCCACAGTGACGCTCTTCCCTGTGTCCCTGCTTACTTGTTTGTAAGTCATCTCTCTCTCTGCCACCTTTTTCTAATGAGGCAGATTCATGGTCCCTACTTCCACAAGCTAGGCCCTCCCTTCTTCCTCCTCAGATTGGCTAATCATCCTAATAAACAGTTTAATTTGACATAGTAGAATTTAATCTAAAAAAGTTTACTGTTTTGGAAACATCAGGAATTTTGCTGTCTGGTGCCAAAGTTTGGTCAGAAGAGTAAAGAATGAGACTGTCTGGGCATCTGAAATGGTCAGGAAAGACAGGGTTTGCATGCATTCAGGTGCACAAATTATGTCATAAGTCCTGTAAGCAAAACAAACAAATAATGACCATTTAAAAAAAGCTTAAAATGATTCTATCCAGAGGAACCATCCAAAATAGACCTTCTCAAGAAGATCAGGAAATGGGATCCAGCTGACGAGGCTGTTTGATGTATTTTTAAAATTTTTTATGTTTATTTATTTTTGAGGGGAGAGAGAGAGAGAGAGAGAGAGAGAAGGAACGAACACACAAGTGGGGAAGGGGCAGAGAGAGAGGGAGATACAGTATCTGAAACAGGCTCCAGGCTCTGAGTTGTCAGCACAGAACCTGACGTCGGGCTCAACCTCACAAACCATGAGATCATGACCTGAACCCAAGTCAGACCCTTAACCCACTGAGCCACCCAGGCGCCCCGAGGCTGTTTGATATTTTGAGTGGAATGTGCACACTAGAGTGTATTGAGAATTCCATGTTGCCCCAAGGTGAGGAAGAACGGAAGAGTCGGGTGCTCAAGTGGCTCCTTTGTTACCTGCAGACCATTAATGCCTTCTGTGACCATTTGTGTTATTTGTTGGGGACATGTATCATGTATTTTGTAACCAGTTCCACACTGTTGAAAGGAGGGTGTTACAGTTCAGGGACCCCCAGACTCGTTTTCACGCAGGGATGTCAAGTGTTAATTGCCAACGCTGCCTGGTCAGTGTCTGCAACACGGGACGTGCCAATATCCTGGTGGGGTCTCTGCCCGGGTCTTGTGAATAGACCGCTGTTGTGATGTGGCCACTCAGAAAGTGGTCTGATGGCTTACTTAAATATGGCTAATGGGTTTGTTCCTAATGAGACTCGCCATTTACCGAGCGTTTACAAATGTGCCAGGCCTCCTGCTGGGTTCTTCTCGTGCGTTAGGTCATTTAGCCTTTATAGCAAGTCTCAGATATAGGCAGTATTACCAAAGTTTAGAGGCTTAGAAGGGTTAACTTGCTCAATGTCATTTACCAGGGATCACCCCCAAGACATCACTCTTTGTTTTTTAAATGTTTATTGATTTTGAGAGAGAGGTAGAGAGCAAGTGGGCCAGGGGCAGAGACAGAGAGAGGGAAACAGAATCCCAAGCAGGCTCTGAGCGGTCAGCACAGAGCCCAATGCAGGGCTCAAACTCACAAACTGTGAGATCACGACCTGGGCCCAAACCAAGAGTCAGCTGCTTAACCGACGGAGCCCCAGGCACCCCCTCCAGAACAGTCACTTGTAATCAGGGGCAGCAAGCTCTGGCCCACAGGCTACATGCAGCCCCTGTTTTGGTATATGGCTCATGATCTAAGGATAGTTTTTATATTTTAAAACTGGTTTTTAGAAAATCAAAAGAAGCATGACCTTTTGTAATAGGTGACAATTATATGAACTTCAAGTGTTGGCATCTATAAGCAGAGTTTTACTTTAACAAAGCCTCCTCATTCCTGAGTTGTTGCCTAAGACTGCTTTGGTCCTACAACAACAAGGTGCAGTAGTTGTAACAGAACTTGCAAAGCCTAAGATATTTACGGTTTGGCCATTTATTTAAAAAGCCCACCCACCTCTGCTCCTAATCACTGCACAGTCACCTGCATGTTACTCACCACTAATAATAATAGCCGACACTTCACTACATCTGCGGTGCACCAGGCACTGTGCTCGGGGCTTATATGGACTCATTAGTGGCCCTTTGCAACTGATGTCATCTTTACTCCTTTTACATAAAAGGAAACTGAGGCATCGAGAGACGGTGTTGCAGGCACTTGACATCTATGAACACAGTCCTGTCGACAGGCACTGCCATTGCCTGCATTTGACAGATGAGGAAAACAGAGGACACAGAGGACCAGTGACATTCCCTCAGTTACACAGGAAACCAGAGGCAGACATGGTCTTCAATCCCACTCTTGAGAGCATCCCAGGGCTATGACATTTTTACAGAGGGGCTGTCGCCACATGTCCAACAGGTCAGGGTGTGGCTCTCAGTGCCTCTACCAGCCTGCTTCAGCCTGGCCACATCCTTAGAGAGCTGGCCCCCCTTGCCCCTCGGCACCCCCCACTCCCATCCGTCCCTGCGAACCGAGCCTCAGTAATGATCTCATTTACATCTGGGAGGGAGCAGAAGATTTAGTTCAAAACCAAGCGGGCAGAGACGTATTCCATTTCCGTGTCTTTTAAGCCGCATGCGAAAGCAGGTCTCGGTAATACCTTCTCTCCCTGGAACCAGAAGATTCCAATCCCAGCAGTCCGGCAGCAGGCCTTTCTCTTTTCATGTCAGATAAGTGGAGGCTCAGGAGGCATCAATGGGAATAGTTCTGATGGTCTCGCAAGGTGAGCGCCTTTCCTTTCCCTTTGAAGGCATTCCTTTTTAGGCGTTATTGCTGAGTCCCTGTTGGCATAAATTTAGACAGTATTTCTTGAAAGCTCTGGCGCTCACACGATGGATGCATAAGTAGGACATCTGTTTTGGAGGCGTGAGAGGAGAAAGGTACTCTTTATATCCTTACCGCGGCTTCCCTTCGAGATTTCTCTCCATCTCATGTAAAACTACTTCGCCTGCCTGCCCCCCCTTCCCACGCCCGCGCACACACACCTCGCATCAGTCACCAGAAAATGCTCAGTAAGCACCTCGTGCCAAAAGCAACTTCAATTTTTGTGATTTGTATTTACTCCTATAACTATTCATCTCCATTTAAAAATTGGACAGACAGAATTCCACAGACATCTGAATCCGCTGCAAGAAAACTGTTGTGTGTGTATAGACAGGCCATGGGCTCCAGGGCAGAGAGACGCATGCATTTAAAGTAGAAGATAAAATATTTTAAAGCCCATGCTAAGGCAAGGGCAGAGTATCCAATCCTATAATTTCGGTTGACCTCCATTGCGTTTTGAGTGTTAAGGGGAAAGGCTAATTCGTAGGAGGGGGCTGGGGCAGTGTGGGAATGCTCCCTGACGGAGGGAGGGTTAGAAATCAGCCTTGAAAGGAGAATAAGATTTATAGACGAGCACTGGGGATGATTTGGCAAAAGGAGATGGGCAACGTTATTCAAGAAGAAGAAAATAAACAGGCTTGATTTCCTTAGCGTGACCCAGTAAAGCATAAAGCGTTGGTAGACTCCAGCACACAGGCCAGACCTGACTGTCTGCCTCCTTCGGTGAATAAAGCTTTCTTGGGGCCCAGCCACCCCCATTTGTTTGCGTACTATGTCGCCTTTGCCCTACAGCGGCAGAGCGGAGCAGTATAACAGTAGTACATCAGAGACCAAATGGCCCTGTAAAGCCTGAAATGTTGACTCTCTGATCCCTTTATAAAGAAGGGTTGCCCTCCACCCTCCATGGATAAAGATATACCAGGTGAAGGGAAGGACAGGGGGGAGAAAAGGAAGGTTTCGAAGAAGAGTAAGAACAAAAAGAAAGGTAAGTGGGGAGAGGCAGAAGCGAGAACGTCCTAGGTTTCATTTGTGCAGATGTGAACCCCCTTTTCAGTTCAACGTTTCTCCCTCTCAACCACATATGGCATAACTGTTATTCACAGTCCTTGACAGCTCCCCTCCCTGTGGGACTATGGAATCACACTGTCATCCCTTTCGGCGGAAGGAGCCCTGTGATAACAGCTTGCCCTGAGGAGTTCAGTGTCATAGGAAATTTGAAAGTATAAATTCAAAACTCCAGGGAGCTGTAGGACGCATGGCTGATAGCCACATAAGGCCTGAAGACCAGTGCACCAATATCTTGCTTGAGGAGTTCTTCCCGGAATATGACAACCAGACAGCACTTCCCCAATTTTTAGAGGGTTCTCTGTGGTATGACAGGTTGAGTCAGGTAAATTAGGGAGACGCAGACAATTAAACGTATTTACTTGCTGCAGGACTTCTCAGAGCCTTTAATAAGTCTGATGAAGCTCTGGGAGCAGAAGATAAGGTGTAGTGTGTGTCAGATGTATTTCATGTGAGCTTTACCCTCCCCCCGCCTTTTTTGCTGATAGAGCCTGGTGCTTATGGAGCCCATTTTGGGATGTGGTGGCCTAGGCATTATTTTAAGGTCAAGGTATTTATATACATTTAAAGCTAGGCAGAGTCTTAAAAGTCATGTAGCCACATGCCTCCTAATGTTATGCATCTTCTTCCCAGAAATTCTATAAAATCAAATTTAGGCCTGAACGTCTGTGCTACTGGCTTTAATGTTGCTGTTGGAAATTTGTTTTTGCTGTTTGGGTTTAGGGATTTTGTAATTGCAGTTTCTAATCAAATTCCAGCCTCACATTCTACACTCCTATTGGCCTCTGAATTTTCTCCTTCCCAAGGGGGTAATGGCAGAAAGGGGGTGGAAATAATAAAACTTTGTAATTGGACACTTAAAGGTCAGTCACTGGAAAAAATGAACCAGCACATTGCATCCATGGTTGTGGATGATGAGTTTCTGGTTTAAAAAAAAAAAGTCCTGTATTTCAAATAGAGCCGAGAATCAGCCCTAATTGCCTGAACCGTGGGTTTCCAAATGAGTGTTTGGAAATTGGCAATCAGCACAAGTCCACATCTGCTGTGATAAACTCCTGACTCTGTTGTGTCCTCGATCACGTGAAGAAGCCTTCCATCTTTCCCAAGCGATACTGTCACTTCCTTGTGGATTTTGCTTCCTCTGTGGCCTGCTCTGCAAAGAGGGGAGCGCTACCCCACAGGAGTGGGGAGGTGTGCGGGCGTTTACTCAGAGCTCTATGATAAACCCGGTGCATTTTCTTGAAGTCTTAACTTTTTATTGAGGTGTAACACACACACACACACACACACACACACAGAAGGACACACATGTCCTGATTGTGCAACTCAGGTTTTCAACATAGGAACACACGCCCATACCCAGCACCCCTGAAGTATCCATTTCAGTCAAGTACAGATACATTACCAGATCATACACCTCATGTTTAAAAATAAAGTAGAAGACCTCCAGCAACTTTGAGAACTCTTCAGGAATTGCTACACTTTTCCTTCTTAGAAAAGGTACCGGCTTCTTGCAGTGAACTAATGACTTCTTTGTCCTTAGCTGCTGTTTGATGACAAAGTGGGAAGGAAAATGACTAGGCAAAAAGAAGTAACCAGCTTCCCCGAGTCCTTTTGCTGCATTAGGCCTCAGACATGCATCCCCCTCCGTGTCCCTAAGAAGCCTGAGGATAAGTACACAGTACACTATAAGCAAATGAAGCTTCCAGATACTCCCTGGGAGTTACAGAGCCAACATCCCAGATCTGTCTGACCTGAACATCTATTCTCTTAATTGCTCTGTTCAATTGCCTCCGTGACATTTCTCTGTTTCCTTTTGTTTGGGGTCAAATGATCTCACAAAAGAATGTTATTGTTATTTTTTTAAATGAATCGAATATCCTGACTCCCTTTTGTCCTGCTCTAAAAGTATAGAATTTATTTTTAGGTGGGAGATACACAGCAATGGTCTTGCCGCGAAGCCCTCTGTCAGTTTTAGAGGCAAAGCAATCCAAGTTGAATTTGGAATGAATTACCTTCAAATGGCCATGCTTTGCAATGTACTACTGTAATCTGGGATATTGCAAGGCAGTTTAATGTGCTGGGTGATGACACGTATGACCATTATGTGGCTCTCCCTCATTGAATGCATTGGGCGCAACCCAAGTCATAAATCTGCCAGCAGACAAAACATAAAATTTACATGCAAGATCAAATCTCCCCTGTTCTGATTTTTACACAAGGGTCACCAGTGGGTAGTAAATTAAGATTCAGAATAAAAGTTACCTGCAGGTGCTAAATCACTAGACCATGTCAGGATCATAGAATTTTCTTTTGTTAATAATGCCGCAGTTTGTTATCAGAGCCTGTGCTTACATGAACCCTGGGTCACTGTTTGTACAAGGAAAGGTGCCCTTTGTCCCTCAGAGATTTTGGATTTCTTTTGTCGAATGTAGTCACATTGTTTTCCCAAGCAGCAGGATATCTGGTACCAAGATCTGGGTTTGAAAGCTAAACATAGGCAAGCAGACATGCTTGGATGGTCTGTCATACTCATAAATCTCGTGTTGCCAAGAAATTACACATATATTTTAATTTCATTAGCTTTCCAGAAATATTTATTGAGCACCTGCTGCCAGATACTGTTGTAGGCACTGAGTGTGCAAATATGAATAAGACAATTCCATTGAGAAATGATCAATCAGGATCAGTGCAAGAAAAAGAAATCACCCTAGGTATTTTAAGCAGGTGGAGATTTAGTGCCGGAAATCTGATGCCTAGAAAATCCCAGGAAGTGTCAAAGGAGTGATTGTCTGAGTACTTCTGAGGTGCAGTGTGGTCAGCAGAAAGGAGCTAACCATTGTCACCAGCGCCGCCATCTCAACCTCCTCTTGACACTCAGAGAGTGGAGACTGCATGCCAAATGCTGCTGCACAAAACCCCACCTTTCGGAGCTCTTTATGACAAAGGCAGGGAGATGACCTCTGCCTCGCTTCTGCCTTCCAGAGGTTATGTGAGTGCATTGAGTGTGCAGACTCAAATTGATATCCAGCTGCAAAGGAGCCTGGCCAGAGTCATCCCATATTCTCCCAGTGGAAGGAGGGAATGGAGATGAGGACAATTGGTCCGTAATATTCCCCACTGGAAATATGGTGGGGTATAGGTGCAAAAATGCCTAACTTCAAAGCAATCTGTGAAGTAGTGTCACTGTCCTCTGGGAATAGAGAGGACCTACACCTAGCCTGGGGGATCTCTAAGAAGGATTCTTGGTGGGAGATACATCCACATTGAATCTCAAAAGGTCAGGAGGAGTAATCCAGGTGAAGTCATGAGAAAAGTTGAAGGGCATATGCATGTGTGCGTGGGTGCGTATGCGCCTCCAAGATGCACACATTTCAGAATTAATAAACAGTAGCCTGAAAGTGGATATAACCAGGACATGGGGGGACTGGAGACAGACACAAACAACACCGAATTTTAAAAGGACTGTTTGCCATCCTGAAAAACATGGCCACTCCATGAAATGATGGAGCATATTATGTACATTTATGGGTTTTGGCTATTTCCATTCATTCGCCGTACTTTTAAGAGTATCCCTTAATTCCTCTGGGGATCTTACTCTCCCCAAATGCAGTCAGTATGGTTCAAGTGAGACCGACCCCGCCTTCTGACTTCAGGTAGAAGACACGTGACCCCTGCCTGCCCATGAGGGTATAATGTATTCCTAGCCACGGGATAGGAGGTTTGAGTCAAGCCAGTCAGAGACAATAAGCATCAGACCTTAGACTCTCATTGCATTTCTTAGTAAACATGAGCATTTGAGGTTTGTTTTACTTTGCTAGGGTTGCTAAGTGGAACACGTAAGCTTGGAGATGCTGAGGGTTCCCCAAGCGGCTGCTTGGGAAAGATACTGACAGGGAGGAAAACAAAGCCCGGGGATGGGGAAGATTAAGGGCTAATAATGGCCCTTGGATCCACGAGATTTTGGCCATGCTTATAGCTAGCCCAACAACCCCAGTCTCCTCAGTCAAGGGGTCGGTAGTCTCCCCTCTCTCATTCAAGTCAGTGTGAATTAGATTCCTGCCATTTGTGATGGAAGAAGTCTTGAAGATTATGTGGGGCCATTGAAATGTCTTAAGATGTGTATCAGTGTGATCAGATGGAATGAGTGGGTATAAAACACAAAGCAGGGAGAGGAGTGTGTAGGCTTTTACCCTCATCCCAAGGAAATATGGCGTGAGCTGGCCTTGGCAGTGATGGAAGGCACAGATTTGGGAAATGGTTGGGAGGTGAAGTCAGCAATCTTATGACTGCTAATTTTCTCTGGGCTAATGGCCACCTGTCATAGCCTTGCAGCTTGAACAGTGGGGAACCTGTGGGAAGTATGCAGAGGTGATATGTATGGACCCCAGGTCTTGTCTTTATTTATTTTTTTAAAAAACGTTTATTTTTGAGGGGGAAGGGGCACAGAGCGAGAGAGAATCCCAAGCAGGCTCTGTGCTCAACCCCACGAACTGTGAGATCATGACCTGAGCCGACGAAATTAAGAGTCAGATGCTTAACCACCTGAGCCACCCAGCATCCCCTTCCCCCAGGTCTTGTCTTGAAAACAAAGCTCCTATCCTCTTCTTTGCTTCTCCTCCTCATCCTCTTCCCCTCCCCACTGATGGGCTAAAATATGGACATGGCGATTATAGGCAAGCTTAGACATGCCTCTGAGACCAATGCTTTAGGAAGGCCAGGGCTGCAAGAGCCTGGATTCTGATAGCTTTGTAGAATATATTCTTCAACTACTGGCCACTTTGTCCTTTTACCAAGAGAGGAAGGAAGGTTTTATCTTGTTTAAGCCAGCGTTTCTTGGTCTGTCAGTGCAGCTGACTCATTGCCATGACTGACATGACAGCGTTTTAAATTTAGAGAGTGAGGATGAGGAAGGATCCAGGGGGAATGATGGCTGGGCAGATTTGTGTTTCAGAAAGATTGCTCTGATGGAAAATGAATTTGGAGGTGGCACCATCTGGTGTCATGGAGACCAGTGCACTGGTCTGAAGGGGAGAGAACAGTTTTGGGACTAGGGTAGTGGTAGATGGGATGGAAGGAGATAAATGGATGGACTAGAAATATATTTAGGAGCTAGGACCCACAGGACCAGATGACTGACTGATTGATGACGGGGATGAGGGGAAATAAAGAAACAAATTGCCTTAGGCCATGGGATGGAAGGTAGCAACATTTACTGAATTTGGGACCACAGGAGTAGGACAAGTTTGAAGGGAGAGAGAATGAAGATATGTTGGGTCACATTGAATTTGAGGTGTGATATCCAAGAGGAGATGTCGAATAGGCTTTAGGATACAGGGGCATAAAGCTGAGCAGAGAAGGCAGGACTAGGGGTAAAGACCTGATAAATGGCCATTGAATTGATGAATATTGATAGAATTGCCCCAGAAGGGGACAAGGTCTAGAGCGGAATCTTGAGGGTGTAGCATTTATGAAAAGAGAGAAGTGTGCAAAATAGAGAGGGGGTGGTCGAGAGTTGGGGGGAAGGGCAGCATAGTAAACTCGGGTTGTTGAGAGGAGGATGCGGGTGAGAAATAGTTTGCTGCGGGGGTGGGGGGCAAAAGAGAATGGTTCTGTAAAGCGTCTACTGGATTTGGTAACAAATGGGTTGATGACCTTGATGAGAGTGATTACAGAGGAGAGGTGGGAGCAGAAACCACCTGGGAGTGGTTTGGGACGTGAGAAGGAGGAAGATCGGGAAGAGCGAGCATAGACCTCTTCTTCAAGAACTTAGTTATAAAGGGGAGAGGAGGGGTCAAGTGTTGGCTGGAGGATGACATTCCATTCGATATGAAAGTATATCTCTGTTTTTTTCTCCCCTATTTCTAACTCCCATAAACCTGTGAATCAGTGGGTAGGTATGCATAAAGGATGCAACATTTTCCTGAAAACACCTAGGAATTGCTTCTTTTAATGTTCTAGCCAGATAAAACATTGTAAAGATCTGAACCAGCCACCTGGCCCATAGTGTGCATAACCAACTCACTCTGCTTTCAGTTAACCAAGTGGCATTTATTGAGCAACTACTGTGTACTCGGCGCCATGCTAAATGCTCCAAGGGAGACAGAAGGCACAGATGCTATGATTTCTGTTCTGTAGGAGTTTACAATAACAACACTTTGTGAAGGCACAGCATTTGGAAGTTACAAAGTGCTCTTGGATACATTTTGTTAATACGACCTGGTAGCCACACACCTAGAGGAATGGAATGCTGGGTATCTGGAGGATGCCAGAAGTGCTCTCCACCTTACAGAACATGGACCGCTGAGTGGAGAGTCGGTGGGAACCAGAGCTCTTGATCCCCACCCCTACCCCACGATTGCCAGGCGTTCCCTGTTGATGTACAGTATATGCAAAGGATGATTGATGTGGTCGCAGAGGTGCACATCAAGAGACAGGGGCTGATGGTTCAGGGTCCTAGAAGTGCGCAGAGATGGGTTTGAGTCACAAAGAATGCAGGAGTCTGCATTTCACCTTGTGCTTGTCAACATCCCTGAAATGAGCTTTTGTAGCTGGGGGCTCCTTTGTGTTACAAGGGATAGAATCTCCCTTGGGTGATGTTAGCGGGACAAGGTGGGGAGGGGATGGCTGGGCCCAGAGTAAGTTAGCGTGAGAAGAGTGTAAGGAACATAGAACATTCAGCCAGGTCTCATGATGCCAAGGCCATCATGGAAAACACAGTGGAAGTTCTAGAGTCTGCTAAAGCCTCCCCAGCCAATAATAATGATAAATAATCATAACAAAAGCCACTAATAGTTGCTGAGAGCTTATTACATTCCAGGTACTCTGCTAAGAGCTGTTCATCCATTACTTCTTTTTCTTTTTTTTTTTAATTTAGTTTCTGAATAGATAATAGATCACAGTTCAGAAAAAGCATCAGTGAATACTCCTGTCTGCTGGACAAAAAATGCCATTAATGGTTTTTTTAAAAATAATTTTTTAACTTCTTTTTATTTTTGAGAGATAGCACAAGTGGGGGAGGATCAGAGAGAGAGGGAGACAGAAAATCTAAGGCAGGCTCCAGGCTGTGAGCTGTCAGCACAGAGCCTGATGCGGGGCTCAAACCCATGAGCCATGAGATCATGACCTGAGCTGAAATTCGACACTTAACCAACTGAGCCACCCAGGTACCCCTTATTTTGTTTTTAGAAAAAAAAGATGACTAATGACTTTTGTATATCCTTGCAGATACTCTTTACCCTTATCTCTTTTGTTTTTTATTTACTTACGTTTACTCATTTTATGTTTATGTAATCTCAGCACTCAAAGTGAGGCTCAGTCTTTGAGATCAAGAGCTGCATGCTCTACTGAATGAGCCAACCAGGCACCCCTATTTCTTTGTTTTTTAAAACACAAGTGGAAGCATGTTCCGTACTCACCATTTTCACTGAACAATATACTGTAACTTGTGGTTTTTTCCAGGTCAGAACATAAAAGAACCCATTTTTTGTTTGTTTATCTGGGGAAGGACAGCTTTGTATCCCATCCATTGTTTAGACTGATATAATTTGCTTAGACTTCTGTAAAAAGCCATAGAAATTTGTTTCCATTTGTTTGCAAATACAAGCAATGCCGCTATGAAAAACCTTGCATGGGAGCCATTTTCCCTCACAGCTATATCTGTCGGATAAAATCCTAGAAGTACAAGTGCCACCTCAAGGGGTTTGTGCCTTTGTGACTTCAGTAGCTAATGCCTGAGAGCCCTGCATGCGGTTACATTGGTTTATATGGTCTGCAGCCCTGTGTCTGTTCAACAGAGCATGATGGGCTACCCGACTTTTGCGTTGCTGCCAATAAAGTAGGTAAAAACAGGCATCTTAGTATAGTGATGGTGAATATTTCTCATAGCATGAATGAGCATTTTTTTTGTCTTTTCAGTCATTTGCATTTTGCACTTAGATTTTCTTCTGTTTTCAGAGTTGTCTCTTTAACTTCCATTTCTAGAAGTTCTTATTTATTGAGAGAGGTTAGCGTTTGGCCCATGATGCTATCCACCTTGTCAATTAGCCTTTCACTTTACATAAGTAGTTTTGCCATACTAATTAAAAAACATTTTTTGGTAAATGAATGTATCAGTCTTTTGTATTTTGTGCTGTTATCAAATGGGTATCTCCCATTGTGATGCTATGAAAACACACTCCCATTCTTTTCCCCAGTACTTCTTTAGCTCCATTTTCTTTTTTTTTAAATTTTTTAATGTTAATTTTTATTTTTATTTTTTTAGAGAGAGAGAGAGAGAGAGAGAGAGAGAGGGAGACAACACAAATGGGGAAGGGGCAGAGTTCTTACTTATTATGAGCTTTTGTAGCTGGGGGGACACAGAATTCAAAGCAGGCTCCAGGCTCCGAGCTGTCAGCACAGAGCCCGATGCGGGGCTCGAACCCACGAGCGGTGAGATCATGACCTGGGTCAAAGGATGCTCAACCTACTGAGCTACCCACATGCACCACTTCAGCTCTATTTTCATAATTCCATCTTTGATCCATCGCTGTGTTTTCTGGTATATGATTTAGGTATGTGTACTTCTATCTCTATTTCTGATGGCTACCCTCTTGTCCCAGCACCATTTATTAAAAACTCTTCATTTCTTACCCATGTGAAATACTTCATTTTTTATACACCGTTATTTCATCTAATTATCATGATACCCTTTGAAGTCAAAAATCGTCTCCCATTATACAGATGAGGAAACTGAGACCCAGAGAGATTAAACATCTAGAAGTGGCATTGCCCAGATGTGAGTCTAAGCCTGCTCTAATGGCTCTGTTGTTTCTCTTGACAGAAATCCTAGAAGATGCCCTGTTGTGAGCTTGTGTTTTCTCCTCACTGCCAGTACCCTCATGTTATTGGGGTTCAGTTCTGGTCTGTCTCTGCTGCTACTCTCCCAGCCACTGTCTACTGACAACCCTTCTCTGCAGCTATTGGGCTCAAATGCTTTAAAAGGGAGAATGATGATGTCAGCCTGCCGGCACCCACTGGAGCATTCTTGCTGGGTGAGACATAGGCCAGGGGCAACTGGCTGTTGGCAGATCCACTGCCCATTCCACATTCCATGTGACCTGTAGCCATGGTCAGGCGGAAGTGCAAGGCTGTGTGGTGTCAGCCACCCACCAAGGAGGGTACTCTTCATTCTGAGTCTTCCTCGAGGGTGAGGCACTGTCTAGGGGTATGGGCAGCATTTCTCATTCTCGGTGTGAATGACGTCTTGTGTCCTCTGTATAGATCAGGACTTTGGGGCTTACTGGCCTGGGGATGCCAGGATTCAGGACCATCAAAACCATTAAGCATTTGTCTGTCTTCCTTCTCTCTTCTTGTTGTCCCTTTTCCTTCTGTGACACAGTAATTCTGGAAGAGGCAGCCAAGGGCTTATAACGTTGTAGGTCCCAAATTTCTCAGGGAAAGTTTCTGATTGACCAGTCTTGGGTCATAGGTCTTGCCTGAAATGATCAGTATGGCCAGGAAAGGGAGGCATGGGACCTTGGACTGGCCCAGCCTGGTTAGGAGACCACCATCAGGGTAAGGGTGGGTGGCTAATGACTTTGGAAATTCCACCAAAATCATGTGGTTGGAGTGGAGTAAAACCAGAGAGGGCTGACTTTTACCAAAGGCCACTAGAGAGAGCAGAAGAATAGATTGGCTCCATTTTGTTCTGCCCTCTGGTTCAGAGCCAAATCAAAGTACTTTGCCTGGTGTCACCTAAATCTGGCACCAAACACTGCCTCTTCCTCCTCCTCCTCTTATTTTTAGGAAGTGACTCATTGTGCCTGGATGTCCTTGTGAATTTTAAATCAACGAACCATCCTCTTCTTGAATTTGGGGCTACTGTTCAGTTTGTCTTATATACATTCATTGGCATATTTATTCTCTAATCCAACAAGCTTTAATTGAATTCTCTGTGCTGGTGGGTCTGCTCCATTACCAAGATGGTGGGATTAGAGAGTCAAGATTGATAAATGCTCAGTGCTGAAACAGAAGCTCCCCGGAACTAGCTCAAACAGAATGGCAGCACTCAGTTAAGGTACACTGGGAAGCAAAATTTCAGGCAGAGGCCGAAGCTTAGAGGCTTAGAAAGCACTCCTGAGTTCTCCTGCATCTCTTGTGTCTGCTTCTGCCCTTGGACCTTTCTTACAGGGTTCAGCTGACAGACTGTCCCACTGGCCACATGTACCCTCCTGCGCCCATCTTTCAAGCTTGTGAATTATAGTTCTGGACACCTAGCGAGACCAATTATATCAGTCGGCTAAGACTGCCAGAATGAAGTACCACAAAGCGGGTGGCTTAAACAACACAAATGGACTGTCTTACGGTTCTGGAGGCTAGAAGTCCCACGTCTAGGTGTACCCTGCCTGGGTTCCCTCGGGGGGCTCTGAAGGAGCATGTCATTCCTCTCTCCTAGATTTGCTCACGACTTTTATACTCCTTGGCATGTAGAAGCATCACCTGACCTCTGTTTTCGTTGTTAACATGGCATTCTTTCTGTGCGTGAGGTCTCTGCATCCAAATGTCCCTTTTTTATAAGGACACAGTCATATTAGTGCCCACCCTTGTGACGTCATTTTAATTAATTACATCTCCAGTGATCCCACTTCCAAATAAGATCACATTCTGAGGTGAACTTCAACATATGAATTTTGGGGGGATATGATTAAGTCCATGACACCAATTGATTTTTTTTTTTTTTTGGTCTAAATTCTACACCTCTGGAAGGATGTTGACTGGCCCATCTGCAGTCAGATGGCAGGTGTCTACTCCCAGCTGAATCAGCACAGAGGTTTAACAGTGGAGGTAGGGACACCTACCCCTGTGGGTTGGGGAGCTTTCCAGAAACCACAGAAAGAGTCTATTAGCTTTGCACGTTGACCTCTCCCATCCACTTCTAAACTGCTAATGTCCCTCAGTGGTCATTCATTATTGGCAGACATCTCGGCAATGAATAAGCAGAGCTTATGTGTCTCTGTCTGGTAGCTCAAATTAGGCTTAACCTGGCCAAACGGGGACCCAGTCGCCTTCCCTGAGCTTTGTTGTATCTGGCTAAATGTGCTATGTTTATTCACATATCTCTTCTCCTTTCTTATTTTCCCTAAGAAAGGAATAAACTTTGTTTCAGATTATAAGTGTTTATTTTTCTTAAAAAAAAAAAAAAAAGAAAGAAAGAAAAGTAGAAGGGAGCCTGGGTGGCTCAGTTGGTTGAGGGTCTGACTTCAGCTCAGGTCATGATCTCACAGTTCTTGGGTTCAAGTCCCGCGTCAGGCTCTATGCTGACAGCTCAGAGCCTGGAGCCTGCTTTGGATTCTGTTCTCCCTCTCTCTCTCTGTCCCTTCCCTGCTCGTGCTCTGTCTCTCTCTTTCTCTCTCTCAAAAATAAATTAACATTAAAAGAATAATGAAACAAAATAAAGCAAAAAGAAAAGTGGATAACCCAAAATACGAAGAAGAAAGTAAGAAGCACCCCCAATCCTACCTGCCTGAAATAAACACTGTTAAGAGTTTGATGCACTTTCTTCCAGACTGTTGTCATTTATCATTAATTGTATGCACATGCAAATGTATGCATACATATGTTAATGGGATCATATTGTATGTAGTATTGTGGCTTTTTTTTTTTTACTAAAATGTTATTGATAGCATTCCATATAATCTGTATGGATGGACATCAACTTTATAAAATAGCTACATAGCATTTCATAATGTATTTATCCATTCTATTTATGGATATTTTAGGTTATATTCAATTCTTTTTTAGAGAGAGAGAGCGAGTGGGAAGAGAGGCAGAGAGGGAGAGAGAGAGAGAGACTTTTTTAAATGTTTATTTTTGAGGGAGAGAGAGATTGAGAGAGAGCAAGCACAAGTGGGGGAAGGGAGGACTCTGTGCTGTCAGTACAGAGCCTGATGGGGGCTCGAACTCAGAAACTGTGAGATCCTGACCTGAGCTGAAAGCAAGAGTCAGAAGCTTCACCTACGGAGCCACCCAGGCGCTTCTCAGTTTTTTTTTTTTTTTTTTTAACCCTGGTGTGTGAGGGATTTTTCTTACCCCGAGTCTTGACAATTCCTGGTCGGAGCATTGCCAGGTCAGGTTGCACACTCGGCTGCAGAGGGAGAAATGGCAGGAGCGAGTGGACCAGCAGCAGGCAGGCCGTTCCATCCCTCTCCCTGACCTTTCTCAGAACACACACAGCCGCTTGCAGAAAATCGGCCTCTGAGTGGCATTCAGCAGATGAGAAAATGCCAGTTTCCCGGTATGGGCCCTCTCGGTGGGGGTTCGCATCAGGCCACTCGGGTTAGCAGCCCGTCTCCTTCGCTATCACTTTTCGCCCCAGCCTTGGCCTCCTGCAGCCACCTGCGCACAGGGGGGGATCCGGCTCCCACCCTTCAGAGCAAACAGGGACGAGCTTTCCTACTCGGTTTACAACCTCAGTGTAGATTTCTTTTCTTCCTGTGTCTCTCTGTCTAGGTTGAAATCTTGTTTGTAAGAGGGTCTGCTCCCTGCTGAGCCCAAAGTGGGTGCCCCGAAGAGCAGGGGGTGGGCCTGCTGTGGCCCTAGAGGCTGGAGGAGGCTGGGTTTTATTCGGACCAGAGAGAGCAGGGAGTTTTGGCCTTTAAAGCCACTCAGAGCCCAACAAAAACAGCAACAAGAGATAAATTAAGCAGCCCTTTGCTCTCTAGGAAAATGTCTTGACGTCCCTGATTTTTAAAGGTCTCTGCATTAAACAGAGGGATTGATGTATGGCATTTTATTTAAGCCAGTCTTATTCATTATGTCCACAGAGTCGGCTTTCAAATCACCTCCACATGACAGATGATAAAAATCAGGCAGTTGTGATGTCTGGGTTCAAAGACAGTCCCCTGTAGGTCTTTGTTTTCTGGGATATTTGTAGATCCCTAAATCTTGGCTTATTTGTCTTTAGGTTTTTGGAGCCTGTCGAGGAACTCTGTGGGGAGGAAGGGGGGAAGGGAAGGCTGTGTGCCTGTGTGTGCGTGTGCGTGTGCGTGTGTGAGATGCATACCCACAGGTACACCTCAGAGCCATCAGGCATCCTCTTAGGGCATCATCAAGGGAGTTTAACCTGGGTGCAATCGCACCACTTCTTAAGAGCCTCCTGCAAAAATATGTTCTTAAAAACGTCCCCACGCTCCTTGTATGCCCTGTCATTTGTCCCGACTGTATTGCAATTGCTGACAGGCTTTGCTTCACGACAACCATTCATCAGCCCGTGGGCCACAGTGACTGCATGGCACAGTGATGAAGAAGGCCAACGGAGAGCGGGGTCCACGAGGCCCTGGGTCCGCTGGTGTGAGAGGGAAGAGAGATGCCACTAGTTTTAAGAAAAGCTGTGTTACAGGATGTGAAGTTGGAGACATAGGTTAAGGGAGCCCAGAAAGATTTTTAAAAGCACATATCCCAGGTATGTTTGGAGAGAGATTGGACTATGCTCGTTATAATTTTTGAGGTAAATTATACATACCCAGAGCTTACCATGCATCATGTACACCAGTGCTCAATGCTTTATACACATTATTTCATGAAATACTCATAAAAACCTTTGGTGCCTTCATTACTATTCCTGTTCTACAGACAGGAAAGTTGACTCTGGGAGAAGCTGCATCATTTGCCCGGGATCATACAGTTAATGCACAGTAGAGCTGCGATTTCAATCCTGTCCTCTTCAGCACCCACTTGGACTCCTAGCCACCAGCCTTTATGGCCCCAATGTTCATACGCAATTTTTGGTTTTGGTGAGAATGTCTTCCTGAGCAGTAAAGGAAAGCAAGGGGAACATTACCTCGTCAGCTGTATACTTCATTTCAGTGCTAGAAAGGTGGTTCTTGCCTTCCTGGGTGAGATGCTCACAATAGTTATTTATAATAATAGTTTGAGTTCATTGAGCATGGCCTGGGGTCCACTTTTTGCACTGAGGGCTTGACATGTAGTATCTCATTTAATCCTACCCAGTAGCCCTATGAAGAGATACTATGGTGATCCCTGCATTTTCCAAAATTTTTGCCTGTTTGCACCTGTTTTGTTCTGATCCCTCTCCTTGCAATTATAATTAGCCATTAGAAGCTTCCTGAGGGTAGGCACCCTTTCTGATATGTTGCTGGTGTCTAACCCAGACCTTAGCAGATGATGAGTGTCCAGAAAGTCACTGCTGAACCCAGGAATGAACCAGTATTCTCCAGAGCGTCCAGAAAGTCACTGCTGAACCCAGGAATGAACCAGTATTCTCCAGAGGCTGTCAGTGAAGCCCGGAGATGTTAGGTAACTAGTCTGAGACCTCAGATCTTTGCTAGTATCCAGGGGGCTTTGGAGCACTTTCATACTCTTGTCTCCTCCAGGTAGCAGTGAAGAACTTCATTTGGTGGAGGCACCTTTGTGGCTCAGTCCGTTAAACTTCTTGGGGGGGGGGGACGCCTGGGTGGCTCAGTCCGTTAAGCTTCCAACTCTTGGTTTTGGCTCAGGTCATGATCTCATGGTCGCGACCTCTGTGCTGAACGTGGAGCCTGCTTAAGATTCTCTCCCCATCTCTCCCTCTCTCTGCCCTCCCCCATTTATCCTCTCTCCCCCTTTCTGTCTTTTTGTCTCTCTTTCTAAATATAAATAGGAGCTCCTGGGTGGCTCAGGGAGTTAAGCATCTGACCTCACCTCAGGTCATGATCTCACGGTTCATGGGTTCAAGCCCCGCATCACGCTCTATGGTGACAGCTCAGCCTGGAGCCTGAGCTCGGATTCTGGGTCTCCCTCTCTTTCTGCCCCTCCTTGGCTCGTGCTCTGTCTCTCTCTGTCTCTTAATAATAAATAAACGTTTAAAAAATCTTTAAAAATAAGTAAATATTAAAAAAAGAACTTGACTCCAGGAGGTCTAATGTGAATGGTTGCAATAAGGAGAAATCAGACTATTAGGAAGATTTTAGAGAGTAAACATTTGACCCAGCTTCGGAGCTGGGATAAGTTGCTTTTTAAAATTCTTTTGTGTCCAAATTGGGAAATACCAAGGTTCCTACACAGAGACTGCACAAACTTTTTGGAAGAGGGCCCTGGTTTCCCTGCAACCTCTTGCTCTGAAGTTAGTCTTTCTATGAAACCATTTAAAATCCTGCCCTGTGGCTCCGCAGGCTAGAGCACTGTGTCCCCAGCACATCTCTCTCTAAAACCAGCAGGGGAAACCTCAAGGAAGGAAGTTTTAATAAAAAGCTTTGGGATTAGCGCAATATGGACTCCAGAGGCTGTTCCCTCTCCACTGCCAAGGCTTGAACCCAGGTTCCCTTGCATCTGGACAGGGGTTGTAGAGACCAAGAAGATACCTCATCTGAGCTTCAGAAAAGAAATCGTCAGCTTGCAAACAGGTGCCAGGTTCCTTTTTCCCTTTACATGTTAGTCATTTCTTGCTTAACTATGTGAAGCACTCAATGAGTCCTCTCTCTGATCAGACGTCATGCTCAGGAAGGGTTTGCCGACCAGGGCACTGATGATTTGTGACTGGAACATTCTGGGTTTTAGGGGGCCATCGTGAGCACTATAGACTCTTCAGCAGCTTCCTTGGCCTTTGCTCACTAGGTGCCAGTAGCACCCCCTTCCCATTTGTGGCACCTGAAAATGCCACCAGACATTGCTCCCCGTCCCTTGGGTGGCAAAATCACCCTAGTGGAGAACTACTGTGCTAAGGGATTTGCATACATTGTAGCATTTAATCCACCACAACCTTCCCGATATCACTCCCCATTCTGCAGGGCTGGAGCCTGAGGCATAAGGCTGTTGTTACGTGTTGCACCCACATCTCGATGCTGGAGAATGTGCACCCAGAGCTGAGGTTTTTACCCGCAGTGCTCTGTCACGCTGAGAATTACACTGGCATCTTACCAGAAAGCCATGTTGCCTGCCTCAGCCAAGCAATTTCTGTCCTCTTTCTGTTCCTTTATATGTTGAACACATATTTTTGGAGAATCTCCGATGTGCCAGGTCGCGTTCTCAATGCTGGATGGGAGACTGTAGTGAATGAAATCCTAGACATCCCTGCCCCATGGGATTTAGAAAGTACAAATTCACAGCATCTCATTGCCTGAGTCCTCCGGACAACTGAAGGGACAGTGTGGCCACATTATCACACAGGTGACTGCCTGTATTGACAGTTTGCTTTTCTTGCTAGTATTATTGTTAGTTTTCCTAATAGTGATCTCTGTGTAGAAGCTTTATGCCAGCCAAGCTTTGAATTCCTGGTCCCCAAAATTTAGCTTTTAAAACTAAACTCTGTGTGGCTTGGGTGGAAATTGAAGTAAGACTCGGGAACAGAAAGCATATGTATTTTTAATGCAATATCGCAAAATATCTGCTCAGCATTTTTTCAGGTCTAATCAGTTAAATTTTTTCTCGCTTTCTCTCCCTTTCTGGGTAAGTGATGAGGTTTTGATGTTCTCGCAAGTCATTTAATAATAAAGGCATGGACCTAGTCCATTTTAACTCCCTCTTAATGGGCTGAAGTTGATGTTGTGATTTTTTTTTTCAAAAAGGAGAATATCATGTCATTTTAGGTGCAGTGTGGGTTTATGCCATACGAGCACACACATAAGTTTCTAACACTTATGGAAGTCTTTTGATGAATGGCACCATAAACACGGGCAATTTTCTACATCTTGTTCGTGGGCTTTTGAAATTTACAAGGTTTCTCTTTAATACAATTGTCTATGCCAGCTAACAGGCGGTTTTACAGTCTCTGCGTATTTATCATTAGGATAAAAAAAAAGCCCTTACTTTAGATTCTTTATTCTCACAGGAACATAAATAATTCCAAGTAACCAGCAATAGATCGGCCACAATTTGATTTGGTAGCTCTGGGAAAATAGCTCCTATTTTGCTAACTGTTAAGCAAGCCCCTTTCTACCACCACACATTTGAGTTTTAAAAGGCCTGGGCACATTCTAAAATGTGTGCTATCAATCTGACTCATGTATACGGAAATGTCAGAATGCAGTTTTGAAACAATCATTGCGTGATTGAAGTTCCTCTGAACCCTTTTCACACTTCTTATCTTAGGCTACTTTGCGGGAGGGACAGAGAACCTTGTTCTTGGAAGTGCAGGTTTTCAGGCCCCATTTGAGAGTGTCACAGGTCACAGATGCGTAGAATTGCTGAAAATTGAGTTAAGTTTCTATTCTATTGGGACAAGCAGTCAAACAGTTTGTCATCCTTTTAAAACAATAAGACCAAATCGATTTTTTTCTCAAACGCCTAAATTCACCTGTTAGGATAATTTTCAATAGTTGGCCCCTACTCTATTTACATATAAGTAACTGGTACCAATATGTTATGAAACATAACAAATATATGTGTATCTGGAGATATATTTTATATATATTATATAGAAATATGTGTTATACAGGGATATATTATATCTTAGAAGTGTAAAAAAGTATATTTTTCTCCTTTGCTATTAGTTATTGCATATTGCTCACAAACCACTTCATCAGACTTTTTCAACCGTATACTATTTCATCAGGTAAAAGGAAAATGATAGAGACTTAACCAAGATTTACTTGTTTTCCACATTAGAAAGTACTTTGAAGTGGAAGGTTCAGGGCTGATATGGTGGTACCACAAAGTCCTCAGGGATGCTGACTGTTCCTAGCTATTTGTCCTCTTTCCTTGGAGTCTGGCCATTGACTCATGGTCCAAAATGGTTGTTGAGATACCAGGCATCACAGCCAGTTTCCTGGCAACAGAATGGAGGAAGGAGAGAAGTCTCTGCTCCCATTCTTTTAAGAGACTTTCTGGGAGTCTCACATAGTATTTGTATTTCCATCTTAATGTCTGGAGCCTAATTACATAGTCATGTCTACCTGAAAGGTGGGGGATGGTGGTATAATCTGACAGTAGTTTGCAGTGTACACAGCTGAAAATCAGGATTCCGTCCCTGAGAAAGCTGGACAGCAAGCCCCATCTGCGTTCTACTAGGGGAGAGACATTTCGGCTTGCTAAGTAAGGGTAACTCAGACCCTTCCTGTTTCAGACAGTTGCTTTCAGGTTTACTCTCTTTTGTGTAAATGCCGCTTCCCTCCTCTGTTCTTCCTTCTCTTCTCTGTGGGTACCAGCTGGTTAAGAGGAAGGGTAGTCACCTCAGAGCGGGACAGCTGGGTGGAAGGAGACACCTCTTATTTGTGCGGACCCTCAGGCCTGAATGGGTCCTGCTGTGGTGAGGCAGCCAAGGCCCAGGACACCAAACTGGCCGTCACTGCTGTGCCTGGTCTGGTTCCGTGTCTGGTCTTTGCACTGGCTCCCTGCTGCTGCTCACTACAGTCTTGATTACGCCTTCCATTCATGATGTCTCTCCCTGGCCCCTCCTGATGGGTCAGCTTTCTGGGAACTTCTTGGCCTGGCATGTTCCAGGGGAAGGGAACGGAGGCAAGACCCATGTCTTTTACCTTACTTGTCTTCATCCCACCCTAAATGCTTGTCTCAGAGTGTGTGGTCTCCCCACAGTTCTCTGGGATGCAGGGTGCTGGCTCAAAATTTCTGCCACCTCCTTCTTTCAAGGTCCAGTCCTGTGGTTGGAGGAAGGAGAAAATCAGGGGATCTGTGGCCTCAAGTCTTTGTCCTACTTTTCTTCCTTCCTCTGTTTGTGTGTCTCCCTGCTCTGTGGACTTCACTGTTCTGTGGTAAACTGTCTTTTCCTTCCCCAACAGGCTTTATGATTAAGCCTTAGTGACCGAAGAACTGCAGAGGAAATACAAAGAAAAAAAAAATTATCATGCGGAAAAATACTTTGTAAAATGTCCTTTGGACATATGCTAAAACCGCCTATTTTCTAAATAAGTCAGAAACAGCATTGCAATATCCTGTGTTCGTATGTGTGTGCCTGGGTGTGCTCTCTTACAGAGGTCATAAAAATCAGCTTTGATTCTGCCCTGGTCCAATTAACAAGAACATCAGAATAACAAAAATCCTGATCACGTGTTTATAATACTATTAATATGTAGTAAGATTAGAACATGTCCTGTTTTGGGGCACCTGGGTGGCTCAACTCGTTAAGCGTTTGACTTCGGCTCAGGTCATGATCTCATGGTTTGGGGTTTGAGCCCTGCGTCGAGCTCTGTGCTGACAGCTAGCTCAGAGCCTGGAGTCTGTCTTCGGATTCTGTGTCTCCCTCCCTCTCTGACCCTTCCCTGCTCACAGTCTCTCTCTCTCTCTCTCTCTCTCTCTCAAAAAAAAAATAAACCATGAAAAATTTAAAAAAAAAATAACAAAATAACATATCCTGTTTTAATGAATACTGGGTTATTTGGATAAAAAAAAAAGATACTGTTTTTTTTTTTTTACCACAATCACCGTTTCTAGTTCGTGGCATGTGTTTGTTGAGTAAATGCACAAGTAAATGAGGAAGCTACAGATACATCTGAAATCAAGACTACATAAGGGCAAAAAGACCAAAAAGAACTCAGAATCCTCTGGATCGGGCTTTAATTTTAACCTTAGATATCCGTTCCCCTTTGGTATTTTGATTGTCTTAATTCAAACTCGGATGCCCCTCGGCACATTTTTTTTTTATTTTGCTCGGAGGCAGTATGAAATTTACGCCGTCTGTCATTGGCAGTAATTGCTTTAGGGAAGCATCATCAGCACCCTCCTCCGCCACATATCAGCTTATCCCTGTCGAGCTGCGTGGCACCCACATTAAGAGCATGTTTTATTCTGCCCCCCTTCCTCAGTGACACTGAGAGAGAAGCATCGTTACGGAGCCGAGAGGGAGCGCCACTGTTTCTAAAGCAATAAACATTTCCCCTATCTTTTTCTTCTTTCATGTTGCTGGCTATTAATTGTAAACTTTCGTGATATCGGGAACGGTAAAAAGGGCAATAAAATTGTTCCTGTGAATTGTGGGGCTTTGGGCCTGTGGCATTTATTTGTTTAGAAATTTATTTATTACTTAAAATATTTTTTTTCTTTAGAGATCTAATAAGTCTGCTTGAGAGACCCAGGGTAGCCACTTTTTTTTTTATAAGGTGACCAAATACTAATCTAAAGATTAATAAAGTTCTGCCAGTTTCCTGGGGCCATACAAGGTACTATGATTTTTGGTCATACTTATCTTTTTTTTTTTCCTTGAGAGAAGAAAATGCCTTTTGATTTCAGGAGGGCTTTATTGAACTGTAACTGGAAGTTTGAGGCTTTGTAATTTATCTGTCGAAGAGAAACAACCATCTCTGTATTACTGGCATAATACTTGCTGTGTGTGTTCTTTGTGGAGAACATGTGCTTGGAAGGAGAAGGCTGGTTTTTCACTCCCCTTAGTGAGCTCTTGGAACGATTCCTCTGGGTCAACTTGGATCCTTTGAGGAATTTATACCTGTCCAACCCCCTGAGTCCTAAACCATATTCTAAAGCAGAATGTAAATGGACATGAGTATGAGTCTCAGAGTACACCTAAGGTTTATAGGAGGCTGGTCCCTTTCACAATCCCTGGTCCCCATCCCTGGTCCGCTGCAAACTAAGCTAATTATTTAGGTCTTTGTTTATTTTTACTAATGGTTAAAGTAGTACAGAAACACACACACACACACACACACACACACACACAAAATAGTACAGAAATATAGAAAAGACTACCGTGCAAGTATCTGGGTAAACCACTATTAGAAAGAACTATTACATAATGCATATAAAACTACATGGATTTAAACTTTTTAAGTTTATTTATTTATTTTGAGAGAGATAGAATGAGCTGGGGAGAGACCAAGAGAGAGGGAGAGAGAGAATTCCAAGCAGGTTCCACACTCTCAGCGTAGAGCCCGATCTGGGGCTCAGACTCAGGAACTGTGAGATGCTGACCTGAATCAAAACCAAGAGTTGGATGCTTAACTGATTGAGCCACCCAGGCACCCCATATTACATGGATTTTAAAAGATGTGGAAAATTTAGACTGTATGGAAACTATAGGGTTTAGGAAACGGGGCAGAGCAGAGATGTGGTCATTATGGAGATTAGTGATTCCCACCACCTGTTTGAAGGGGCAATGTCACCAATCTCTGGTGAGATAAGAAAATAATAATGTAGGTTCTGCCCTTCCTACTTTTATGGTATTAAAATGTCATTGTCACAATGATAAGAGAGGTTAGTTAATATTTCCTTAAGTCTTCTCTTAGAGTTGTAGACTGGTGGTCCTTCAGAGTATTTGTTACCCTTCCAAAGAGGAGAGCAATGTATCCCCTCCCACTCTGTCCCCCAAGACATCAAGCTTGGCCATACCACTGGCTTTGGCTATTTCATTGGCCACGTGTATCATTTCCTACCAGAATTGTTAAGAGACAGTGTATGTTGCTCAATTATCTCTCCCTTCTCCTGTAAGATAGGACCTATTCCCTCTGCCTGGGTCTCACAGTGAAGATGACACAGAGTAGAGTGGCAGGAAACCCCTATTGACCATATTACATGGGGAGGAAATAACAGTTGGTAGTTCTAAGTGATTGTGATCTGGGGCTGCTTGTTATTGGAGCATGACTTTACCTAAGCACTTGGCAAAATTAAATACGGCCAACCCTCTCAGTCTTCATAGATGAGTGTATGAAATTGAAGCATCTAAGACTCCATGCTATATGCAAAAATAAAATGGCAGGTAGCAAATTTGAATACGACTGTAGGTCTGTGCTGTCTAGTACAGCAGTCACTAGCCACACGTGGCTATTGAACACTTGAAGTGTGGCCAGTCTGAATTAAGATATTAAGTGTGAAACACACACCAGATTTTGAAGACTTAATACAAAAGAATGTGATGTATCTCCGTAATGTTTATATTCATTCCCTGTTGAAATGATAATGTTCCAAATCGATTGGGTTACCATAGATAGAGTAGTAGCATTAATTTTGCCTGGTGCTTTTTACGTTTTTAATGTGGCTACTAAAAGTTTCTAAATGACATGGTTGGCTCACATTAGATTTTTGTTGGACAGCCTTGCTCTAAACTCTGTTGGCTCTGGCAGTGTTTACCAGTGACACCTTGTAGAAGTAGCTTCCTCCTTAAACTCATGCCTCCTCTGTAAGGCAGGGAGAACAATATTGGCCTGCTAGGGGTACTGTGAGGGCTAAGTAAGATCATGAACATAAATGCCCTTCACAATGAGTTTTTAGAAGCTTCACTTTGCATTATAATTTGCTCAGTATTTTCTGCTGGGAGGGGGGGGGCAGTTAATTTCATAACTTCCAAATGCCTCTGAAATTTAGAACCTTGGAGTCATGGGTGAGAGGAACTGGTTGGGCCAAAGTTTTGCCCTGAATAACCTAAATGAGGCCTTCTCATTCTGCTTCTGTACTTTGGTTGTCTGGAGGGTAGAGAATTGTCTTGGATTACTGTTCACCCTGATTTCATTATTCACCTCTTTAGAAAATGCAAATGGCCAGTGCACTCTAATGTATTATGTTGGGATGTTCATCCTGAAATCATTCATCTGTATTGATTCTTTTGACAAAACACATTTGGGGGTGCATAAAGAAAATTCCCTGTGGACTACAGATTAATTTCCTTCATGAGTCTACTCAAAAATGCCAGGTTAGTTTATTTTTCCTATTGGCTGATCTGTGAGGCACATTGAGTCACTTGATAAATGTCTGTCTTGTCCATCTAAAACATTTTTATATAAAGACTTCCTTCTACTTTTGTTAACTATTCAAATTAATTTATCTCTGTTTTACAAATGTTTGGAATCCTCTTGAGAATTCTTTGTATATGTGTATAGCAGTCTGCAAAGTTTTAAAGCATCACTTAAAACATATATCTATTGATCCAACAGCCTCAGATTGTGGGGATGCTCAATGTTGTGAGTAGCAAATTATGAAGTTGCAAGCTTTACGCTCTATGGCCCATGTGTCAGACATCACCCTGTTTTGTAGTCCTCACAGAACTTTTTTTCTGACCCCCCCACCTTGTTTTTTTCCATTTTTTAAATTTAACCTAGTTAGTTAATGTACAGTGCAATACTGGTTTCAGGAGTAGAATTCAGTGATTCATCACTTACATACAACACCCAGTGCTCATCATGACAAATGCCCTCCTTAGCACCCGTCACCCATCTAGCCCATCCCCCACCCACCTCCATCCATTAAACTTCAGTTTGTTCTCTATCATGAAGAGTATCTTATGGTTTATTTCTCTCTCTCTCTCTCTCTCTCTCTCTCTTTTTCCTTTCCCATATGTTGATCTGTTTTGTGTCTTAAAGTCCACATATGAGTGAAATCATTTCGTATGTGTCTTTCTCTAACTGACTTATTTCACTTGGCATAATACACTCTAGCTCCATCCACATCATTGCAAATGGCAAGATTCCATTCTTTTTGCTGGCTGAGCAATATTCCATTGCATAAATATACCACATCTTCTTTATCCATTCATCAGTTGACAAACATTTGGGCTCTCTCCATAGTTCAGTTGTTTTTGATAATGTTGCTCTAAACATCAGGGTGCATGCACCCCTTTGCATCTGTATTTTTATATACTTTGGGTAAATACCTAGTACCCCCAGTAGTTTTTCTCCTTATTTTCATTATTAAGGCCTAAGTTAAAGGAGTGGAGGTTGGATATAGCCTTCATGGGAAGCAGATAAAAGCTCCAGGGTTGAGGCGTTATGACTCTCATTCCTAAAACCTCCACCACCATCAGCAGCCTGTGTTTCCGGACTCTGATATATACAGGGCACTATGTAAGCCTTGTATATATGAATATTTCTTGAGTTTCTAATTTCCTACAAGCCCTGTTAGCCTGTCTCATTATTTGGGATGTCCTTTTGTCCAGAATGGCCCCTGGGATTTGGGGCCTCCTTAAGCACCTTTATTATTTCATTTCAGCTTCAGCTACAAATGAAGGGTGACCCAAAATAACAATGACTTAGTAAGGCTGAAATTTATTTCTCTCCTATGTAAACAAAGACCTGAGGTGTAGGCACCTAGGACTGCTGGTGTAGTCTCAGTCCCCAGGGGCTCAGCTTCCTTTTGTCCTGCTGCTCTGTAGTTGTCCACCCTCTGGGCCAAAATAGCTGCTTGAACTTCAGCCATCGTGGTCACATGCTGATCCGCAGAAAAGAAAAAGATAAGGAAGGGTCTGCCTATAGCCTTTTCCATTCAAATCAGCTTTTTATTTAAAGCTTATGTATTTATTTTGAGAGAGTGAGCACATGTGCATGAGCAGGGGAAGGGCAGAGAGAGAATCCCAAGTAGGCTCTGCACTGTCAGTGTGGAGTCCCACGTGGGGCTGGATTCCATGAACCATGAGATCATGACCTGAGCTGAAATCAAGAGTCTGTGGCTTAATTGACTGAGCCACCCAGGCACCCCTAAATCAGCTCTTTGGAAGTTACTCATAATAGTTTTACGTACATGAGACTGGCCAACCCTTAGTCACTTGGTTGTATAAAGCTGCCAAGGAGCCTGGGAGATACTGTCTTGATAGGGAACAGCCCTGCCCCCTGCCAAAATGTAGAGGCCCTATTAGTAAAAAAGGGGAGAGAAGATATTGAGGTGAAGAACAAGTATTCTCTTCTGTATCATCTTTCATTGACTAGTCCTTAGATAGATAGAGACTTTTGTGGACCTTATTATTTTATAATACTTGGTTAGTCTTTGCTCCCAACCAAATGAGGGAGGTAGTAGTAGTTATATTTTTCAGATAAGTAACTGAAGTTCAGAAAGTTGGCCTTTTTGTTAAGTCAGAGTATAACAATAATGCTAGTTTTTATTACTCTGGACATTTTATGTCCATCACTGCCATTAATTTCAGTCCCTCCAAAACCCAGTGAGTAGTCTCTAGTGTATCCACTTTTATATAAGGAAACATTGGCTAACTTGTCCAAGGTCACAGGCTACTAGACACACAGAAGAACTGATCGTAGCACATCAGCAATCTGCTTCACACTTTTTGGATTATTTTCCGTTTTGTACTGCTTTTGTAACAAGGTGCCACAAATTTAGGGGCTTGAAACTACACCCATTTGTGACCTTGCAGTTCTTTAGGTCGGAAAGCCTATGGGTCATTTTATGAAATGTAGGGGAAATCTCCCTGTTTTTTTTTTTTAATTTTTTAATTAATTTTTGAGAGACGGAGAGAGACAGCGTGAGTAGGGGAAGGTCAGAGAGAGAGGGAGATACAGAATCCGAAGCAGGCTCCAGGCTTTGAGCTGTCAGCACAGAGCCCGATGCGGGGCTTGAACCCACGAACCGTGAGATCATGACCTGAGCCGCAGCCAGACGCTTAACCGACTGAGCCACCCAGGCGCCCCAAAATCTCCCTGTTTTAAGACTAGCAGATCAGTAAACTGATGAGTCACCTTAGTTCCATCTGCAAAATCCTTTTGCCATGTGATGTAACATTCACAAGTTCAGGGGACTGGAGTTTGGAATCTCGGGGAAGCCATTATTCGGGTTACCACTGACTGTGCCCCATAGTAAGACATAGCTTTTACCTTGTAACCCAGGATGCACATGCACTACAGAGTCAGAATGAGTTTCACCAAACAGTACTTATGTATTCAATTCCAATACTTCGTTTTTTAAGAAATGCTGGGCTTGACCCGGCAAATGGATTTCATGACCCACAGCTTGAAAAACACTGCCTAAGCTTCTCTCCTCTCCACTGCTGTCACCTCAGTCTGGTCATCTTCCTCTCTTGTCTGGGTTTGAAGAGCAGGTGCCTCCCAGGTGGAATTATTGGCTCTAGACTCTCTCCCTTTAAGAGAACCCAACCCAACCCAACCTGGTGCCCATTCCCCTCACTACTCTGTTCTCCCAGATATCTGTATTCCCCATGATTACCAAGCTAAGAACCCTGATGGGCATTTCAAAGAGTGTCGCTGAGTGAGGTGAGCCCTGCTTTTCATAACCAAGACCTTGGGCGAGATGATCACTTCCAAGATGGCACATGGGTTTTACTTGGATCTACTGGTGATGCCTAAGACTGGGATGCTGTGGAAAGCACCACATCTCCTGAAGGACTAGTGGAGGGCACTGGTATCGATGAGGGATGACTGCTGTGGACATAGGAACGGAGAGAAATCCCAAAAGGACCAGGCATTTGCCATCTATGCAGTTAGTGCGGGTCTGTCCCGCTGCCCTTCCAGTTAGCAAAACCAAAGTCAAAGTCTCTCGAAGAGCAAAACCGACAGGAAAAGTGGGAGACTTTAAGCAGCACTAGATCTGAATTTTAAGAAGAGGAAGGTCTCCTGTGTTTGTGTGGAGAACAAGATAAATAAGATCTAGAAATCTGTGGGAGGCTCGGAAAAAGTGATTTTTGTAATTTGGGAGCTTGGAACAAGGAAGGATACAAATCACCTTCTTAGGCTAAAAGAATTCTTAGCTCATTAAAGCCCATTGCTGCTTTTATAACCAATTTCAGCATCATAAATCTGTACTTTATCATTTTGAGAGGTCTTCATATTTTCCTTGGTGGTCTGTCTGTTTCCTCAGACCAGATATCGGAAGCTCAAATGCTCACACGAAAGACACTTGGAGGCAGCATCATGACCTGGTTCAGAGCCCTGCTCTGGAGTCTGGCTGCCTGCATAATATCCGCAGCTTTGCCACTGACAACAAGCTTGATTTTCAGCAAACTGCTTTACCTCACGGGGGCCTCAGTTTATTTTTATGATGTCAACAACTGGATGTGCTGGGAAGCTGGGTAGCATTTGCCGACCGATGGCCTGTGGATAATGCCTCCTGCTTTGTAGGGTCCTTTAGGGTAATAAATCAGATACTGTGTGAGGACCTGAGGCATGTCGTCAGTGACTGATAAATGGCAGTTGTTAGCATTGCTTAGAATCAATGGCTCTTATTTGTACTGTTGCTTAGCTATGTTGTAATTATTTGTTTGTATGTTTCTTGCCCCCAGAGAGGGCAGATCTTAACCCCAGAGAGGCCGACTTCAGCTTCTGGAGGCTGAATGTCTATCACATTCTTTGCATCCGTCCCTGTTCGCCACAGTCTCCTCTCCATATGGGGGCCACATGGATCATTACACCTGCATCAGATCATGCTGCCCCCAGCCAAGCTCTCTGATGGTTCCCGTGGCCCACGGGGTGCTGCTTGATTGCCTCTCCCTCCCTCTACCACTCTGACCCCATCACCTGTCTCACCTCATTCCACACCAGCACATGGGCTCCTTGTGATTCTTCCAGCATGCCACATGTGTGGTCACCTTAGCTGTCACAGTAGCTATTTCCTCTTTCTAGAACATTCTACACATAGAGACCTTCATGGCTGTGTTATCACTTTATCCAGAACCTTGCTTGAATACCATTTTCTCAGCGAGGCCTCTCGAAATCACCTTTTTTTCAAAAAGAACCCCTCGCCCCACAATCACTCTGTCCTGTTGCTCTGCGGTATTTTTTTTTTCCTAAGCATTTTGTCATATTTAGATATGTTGCAGTTTTGCTTGATTCTTAGTTTTTTGGCCTGTCTTTGCCCCTTTAAAATGAAACTGAAAGGACTTGGTTGGGTTTGTTTATAGCTGTATCTACTGTGCCCGAAACTATGCCCAGCACACAGTAGGCCCTTGATAATATTTATTGATTTAATGATTAAATCAAACCCGAGCGGATTTTAATTGAGGACCTACTATGTTCCAGGCACTGCATCAGACTCCCTGTATCTGCAAATCAAACAAGATTGGATACATCCCTATCATCTTGAATTTTGTGGTTGATGAAGAGAGACACACAGGCAAGTACATAATTTCCCAATTATGAACTTGGGGACATGATGATAAAAGAACTTGTGATAGCTCTGGGGAGATATTGGAGAGTCCTATTGAATCTAGGGCCTTGCAGAGGAAGGGGTATTTAACCTATACATAAAAGGATCAGTAGGACTAAGGATGGGGTATTTGGGGGTGGGGAAGAGTGTTTCTGGCTGAACTGGAAATGCACGCCATCACTGGAGACTTGTGTGGTGACCTGGGTTTTTGGCACCTCAGAACTTTCACAGATGATAGTAGCCACTCCATGGCGGCTACAGCGTCTCCGTACATAAGGATTTAGAGGCAACAATTTGGTTGAAATAGGGATTGCTCTGAAGGAGTATTTGCACAGGATGTTTGCACTTAGATCTTATTTTATTTTCAGTGGGGAGTTAGGGGGGTCTGAGAACATGAATTAAGCGGCATAGTCACCCTTGGCCCCTTGCTAGCGCCCCGACGATGGAAGCTTCTCATAGAGGCTGTCTGGCAGAACTGGCCGTGTGTGATTTCCTAGATGAGGTCAAATAGAACGTTGTGGCCTCCAACTTGGCCTCTCTCCTGGCTCACTTGACGTAAGAGAAGCTGGCTCCCTGTCACGAAGGCACTCAGACAGCCTGTAGAGAGGCCCATAGGGGGAGGAACTGGGGTCTCCCACTGATAACCAGCACCATGGGAGTGGACCGTCCTGGAAGTGATCCTCCAGTCTCAGTCAGGCCTTCAGCTGACTAGAGACCCAGTCCACATCCTGAATGAAACTTCGTGAGAGGCCGTGAGCCGAAAGCACCCAGCTAAGGTGGTCTCAAACTCCTGACCCACAGAAACTGTAAGGCAACAAGTGCTTGTTTTAAGCTGCTAAGTTTTAGGGTCATTTGAGTTCACAGGAAGAGATCAGCGACCCGCAATGGTACTCCTAGGATTGTTATTTCTCCCCTGTAATTAGCAACACTTGCCTCGGCTCTTATGTCATCTTTCAAATATGTTCTTTCTTTCCCTTTTCCTTCTCTGTGTTATGGATCATTATTGACCTCACTGAGTAAAGAAATTGAGGGAAGATTTCTCAAGAGATCTGTAAAAAGTCCATTGCAAAACCGGAAATGGTCCCATTGGTGACTTTGTACCTTTGCACATTTTTACCGTCGGTTGGCTTCCTGTTGTGAATAGGGTGAGCACGTAATCTTATTTCTTTCTTCTTTCCCTTGAAATTGTTACTATTATTTCTCCCTATTTTCAAATGAGAGATGTGAGGATCGGCAAGGCTAAGGAAGCTTACTAAGACCACAGAGCTCATCAGTGGCAAGGCTATGCTCTCACCACCTCCGTGTTTCACTATGCTCTGAGGAGCTGTCTAGCATTTTGGGGACAGAGGCAGGGAGGCAAGAGGTCCAAGTGATGACGGTGTAACCCAGGGTTCCTCAGAGTTTAACGTGCATGCACAACACCTGTAAATCAGCTCAGGAATCTGCATTTCTGTCTTTTTTTTTTAAATACTAATTTATTTTGGGGAGAGCCAAAGCAGGAAGAGGGTCAAAGAGAGGGGGACAGAGGATCCAAACGGGGCTCTGTGCTGACAGGCTGACAGCAGCAAGCCCGATGTGGGGTTCAAACTCATGAACCGAGAGGTAAAGACCTGAGCCAAAGTCGGACGCTTAACCTACGGGGCCACCCAGGTGCCTCAGAATCTGCATTTCTAACCAGCCTCCAGGCTGGTCCACTGCAACTAGCCCCAAACCGCACTTTGGTGAGCACAGGTGTAGAAGACCTGAAACGTGGGATAAAATGACCAAGGGGACCCTGTGTGCCCCCAGCAACCTCGTGCCTTGTCACAAAGCTTTGGAGATCATATTTCTTGGAACAGTAAGTGCTGACAGAGCTGTAAAAGGAAGGGCGCTCGGGAGTTTTGCCTCGTTTTGAACGCAGTTAGCCGGCTAATTTGGTTTAATCATCGCATGGAAATACAAACAGAAAGGAGAGGGCGCACAGCCCTCATCCGCCACCAGACCTCTGGGCTCCAGGCTTTCACTGATACTGCACGAAGGATTTATGTGTGGAATAAATATTCTTAAATCTTTATAAGGTGCCTAAAATATTTATGGTTGTTTTAGTTTGGTTTGCATGCCATATTGCGCTCTTACATTAAGCAGTTTTTACACCATCAAGCTTTTCCATTAATCATTTCGGCCTGTTCCCAGCAATCTTAACCAAGGAGAGATCTATTACATTCAGCGACCAGAGCCAAATGATCTAATTTCTCCTTTGGCTGTTTCATCGAATGGTTCATAAACCTATGGCTATTATTGTATTAGGAAGACACATTGTGGTCCTCGAGTGTCATGTTGACATGTTTACGTTTCTTTTTCTTAAGAGAAATCATGATTAAAATGGAATATTCTTTCACAGGAGGACGTTTTATAACAATTTCAGCCTGATGAAATTAAAATAGGGGAACATTCAGTCTCCTACAAATGCTGAATTGGTCGAATCAATGTCGCTGAAAGATCAAAATAATCTTGCTCCTCTCTTCTTAGGACATGGAACTAGTTCACTGGAGCTTTAAAGGAGAGAGAGATTTGCTGAGTGAGAATATTGTCCCCGGAGGACAAAAAAATGGTGGTGGTGTTTCCTAGGAGGCTAGGGGCTTGGATTGGGGCGGTCCTCATGGTGTTCCTCCTTTGCTGTTGACTGAGTGTGTACACATGCTTGAGAAATAATTTTCTGGGTGTCTCAGAGTCCAACTTGACCCTTGAGAAGATGACTCATACCATTTGCATACCGCTGGCTCTCAAACAACATGGGTTTGAACAGCACGAATCCACTTTCATGCGGATATTTCTTGGTAGATATACTACGGTGTCCTTACGATATTCTCAATAACATTTTCTTTTCTCCAGCTTACTTGATTGTAAGAACACGGTATGTAATACACATAACAAACAGAATATGTGTTATTCGACTGTTTAGGTTATTAGTGAGGCTTCTGGTCAACAACAAGCTGTCAAGTAGTTAGGTTTTGGGGAGTCAAACATTATATGTGGATATTCTACTCTGTGGGCGTCAGCCCTCCTAACCCCCGAGATGTTCAAGGATCAGTTATAATGTTAAAGACTAGAAAAAGAGCAAAATTGACTCAAAATCATTTGGTTTCCATTAATTTTTTGGAGTGTGTGTGTTCCTTTTTGACTATAAGAAAAATGACCATAATCACCCTTGCACCTAAGCCATATTTAGACTTTTCTGTATAGTGACTAATGTTAAGAACAAATGGTCAGCCTCACTTTTTTAAAAAGTTTTTTTTAAATGTTTATTTACTTTGGAGAGAGAGCAAGAGAGAGCATGAGTGGGGGAGGGGCAGAGAGAGATGGAGACACAGAATCCGAAGCAGGTTCCAGGCTCTGAGCGCTCATTACAGAGCCCGACATGGGGCTTGAACTCAAGAGCCGTGAGATCATGACCCAAGCCAAAGTCGGATGCTTAACCAATTGAACCACCCAGGTGTCCCCTCACTACTTTAATCATGGGACAGTTTGGCTGTTAGGAGAGAGCTAACCCCTCAGTTTATTTAAGTTACAAAATTACCTTAACATATGAAATTTACCTTTGATAACATAGTATCCAAGGTTTTCATGCTCTGGAAGAAAATATGTTACTCTTAGTTTCACCAATAAGAGAATTTGGAGATAAGATCTAATTAAATGCAGAAGTCATTTTTGGAAACAGTCACTTTGATTCATGGAGTCATTACTAGCAGAATGTTGACTCATACACACCACTGCCATATTCCTTTGAAAACCACACATCCGTCAGTATTTTTCACAAGCATCCCTCTTTGTGTTTGGCTGTCATTTTGCACTGTTATAGACAGATATGAACTGCCCACGCCACTATCTGCCACGTAAACCTGATTAATTTGCCACAGTATCCAAAAGTAGACATGGCATTTGGGGTGGGCACTTTACATGTAATCAAAACTAGCCCCATCAAGTCCAATGGGCTGAACCCCAAACCCTGGAGACTCTCCCACATCCATCCATTGTCACGGCTGCTTTAGTGAATGCAAGTTGTGTCTCTTGATTGGCTGATGACTATAATTTTTAAAATAATTCTTGCCGGAGTCGTCCGCTAGTGTGGAGAACTCACAAAGGGCCCAAATTCAGTATTCTTGACCGGGATTCAAAACCTAACCGAACTTTTGTTTGCAGGTTGACAGCCCAAAATGGCCCATTAAAAATACATGAATGCAGATGGCTGTATGCAGGAAAGTCACAGCTGTTCAACCTGGTAAGATTCACACGCACATGTTCTCAGCCAAGGTATCTAAAGCTTTAAGCAAAGAGGCACAATAGAGGGTGTCCTTGTTCTGATATAATTACCCCTTACCTCTGCCCTTCCTTGATCCTCTCCTCGCTCCAGCATTTTGAGGCATGAAACATGGCCAGGCTCCCTAAATCCCACGGGGCCATGATTATTTCATGATAACAACGCTCCCTGGAGTGGTCTTATTGGTATTATAAAAAGTGTTTATTGTGGAGAAAGGCTGTATTTTTGGTGCTGGCAGCGAAGGCTATTGAGAGACAAGCACAGCTGTGGTTGTGGTTTGAATTGATTAATCTCATGCTTTAGACAGCTCATTAGCCAATCAAAGTAATCTGAAAATAAGAAGGAAATCGGTGGAGAGGAGCAGAACACATCAGAATGAGGCCCTTCCCTGTTGGCTGCTGCAGACAGCAGTGAAGCTTCAGCGTTCTGTTTGTTCCCTTTGCAGGAGCTTCCCTCTCACAGTCAAATTCAGGGTTCTCATTGACTCTCTCGGTATTTTCTAAGCCATGAAATGCCTCAGTTTTATCCTCCGAGACAAGATTAGGAGCTGAACAGTGGAGGCAGCCAAAAATCAAATGACGATCGCCATAAATAGGAGGATATTGGCAACACGATGACTGGGAGTGAGGGGTAGGGGCCACATGGCACACTTGTCCAGTCAGCACCCCCAGAATCACTACCCGGGGTGTAGTCTGCGGTGTAGGCTACAGTAAGGAGTCCAACTGCACGTCCCTAACACACACATCACAATGACTCTTGTTCATGGAGGGAGAGCAGATACTGCCAGGCACACTAAAACAGGCACCCTGTGGGCACGGATCGGCAGTTAGGGATGAGCCTGGGGCCCCTACAGTGAACAGGGTGGGTAGAAGTGGTTGGCTCTTTTAGGCACAAACATTACTGAGAAAGCCCAGTTAGATCCATCTGTCTTTAAAACGTAGCCTTTCTCCCTTGCCTCAGTAGCGAAAACCTCATCTACGCCATTAGTGGAGAGATGGTGAGCATTCTGTCAGGAACTGTTTATTGAGCATCTTTTATGTGCATTGCTCTGGGTGCAGAAGGGTGGGGTTCAAAAGTGAGTGAGGTCTGGACTTTGCCCGTGAGCCAAAGTGCTTATAATCCAGAGCATTGATAGATGATTCCTATCCTCTTGAATGCCGTGGGACCCTGCAGTCATCTGGTGGAGCCTTAGGCTGCCTTCTCAGAATATGCTTTAACCTTATTACATAGATTCCATAGGATCACAAGAGAAGCCAGTAGTGCTGACAATGATCAAAATAAGTTCAGGGTGGCATTGGCTATTTGAAACTTTCCTTAAGAAGTCTGTGGGACCACGTCTCTGCCTTATAATTCTCTCCTGGACTTCTCTCCCTCTAACACAGGTTAAGGCTGAGATCAAGGGGAAGAGATAGAATGTTACCTGCTACAGTCTCCAGTCACTGGGACCTGGATGATGGAGGCAGGGATGAGGGAAGATTACCTATCAAAAGTCAAGAAACTATGGAGAGGGGACATTTGGGCTCAGGTTTAGAGCTCCCCATTAAGTAGGCAGGGGATTGAGAAAGAGGCATGGTGGGTCTTGATCCTCCTCCAACCAAATCCGTTATGTGTCAGTCTTAAAGCTTTCCCTCCTGTGGGAGCAGGCATGTGGCGCTCCTGGGGGGGGGGGGCTGCAGGGACCCCTCCCTAATCCCCTGCCCAGGGCAGAAGATGTGCACCCACAGACCTTCCTAAGAAGAGTTTCAGCGGCGCCTGTGTGGCTCAGTGGGTTGAGTGTCCTCCTATTTATCTCAGTTCAGGTCATGATCCCAGGGTTGTGGGATCAAGACCCATGGTGGGCTCTGCTCTGAGCATGGAGCATGCTTGGGATTCTTTCTCTCTCTCCCCCTCAGCCCCTCTCCCCTGCTCACATGCTTTTTCTAAAAAATTAAATAAAATGAAGTAAAATTTAATAAAATAAAATAAAATAAAATAAAATAAAATAAAATAAAATAGCAGAGTTTCAAACAGGCAGTGCCAATTCATGGATATTCTAGAATCAAATGCATTTGCCATTTCAGCCCCAAGTGTGAAAGTGCCCCTGACAGTACTGTGGAGAAGGATGATAGTGTATAAGATTCTAAACTGAAGACCTGGTTCGAGCTATGCTGAGTTCGTGAACAATGAATATTGCTTGGTCTTATTGTGGTTTCCTCTGTCCACCGTACTTTTGTACAACCTGATGAATTCAGCCTGCTCTGAGCAGAGGTATTGGGTATGATTGTGCAGGTCGTGAACTGACCAAGTGTGTGACGTCTGAGGGCAGGTGGGGGTAAAATTCCCCTGAGAACTGAGTTTACCTTGTGGGGCCTTTTTATACCTTTCAATTTTCTCCAAAGTACCTTATCTGCCAGTAGGAATTTTAGGTCTTGATCTAATAATTTTTTCAAAAGTGTATAGTTTTCTAGTTCCATCTTTCTCCTCTGCCTGGGCTGAGTAAAGACCCCCTCTTTCATCGTTAAGGGAATTAGAAGCTTCCAGGCTGTAGGAGGAGGCCACTTAAACCTTCCTTATAAAACTCTACTTTGTCCCGTTTACAAGGTTCACTATATCTTAGTCATGTTCCCCTAGACTTGAGTCATTTCTTTTCCATGTGTTTTTTCTCATATTCCCTTGCTTGCTATGCTGTTATTCATTTAATATTTTTATTATTTAAAAAAATTGGGGGGGACGCTTGGGTGGTTTAGTCTGTTGAGCGTCTGACTTCTGCTCAGGTCATGATCTCACAGTTCATGTGTTTGAGCCCTGCGTTGGGCTCTGGGCTGACAGCTCGGAGCCTGGAGCCTGCTTCAGATTCTGTGTCTCCCTTTCTCTCTGTCCCTTCCCCCCTTGTGCTCTCTCTCTCTCTCTCTCTCTCTCTCTCAAAAATAAATACTAAAAAAAAATTAAATTAAATTTTGTTAAAGTTTCTTTAACTTGAGAGAATGAGAGATATAGCACAAGCTGGGGAGGGGGTGGGGCAGGCACAGAGAGAAGGAGAGACAGAATCCCAAACAGGCTCCACACTGTCAGTACAGAGTTTGACGTGGGGCTCGAACTCACAAACTGAGATCATGACCTGAGCTGAGATCAAGAGTCAGACACTTAACCCACTGTGCATCCAGGTGCCCCTTTATTTAATATTTTTAAAATAAAAATTCCTCTTAAAACCTCAGCATATACAGTAAGAAAACTCCAATTTGAAATTATTAATGAGAAAAATAGGACTTAATTGCCATAAAGAGAGGCCATTGTGAGAGTAGGTACCGTGCTATGAAAATCAAATACTGACCTTCAATTCTACGTCACTCCTGTTGTCTGAAGACTATGGGCTCAAGGCCCACTATCTGTTAGAGCAAAGAATTAGAAGCATTACAGAAGTTTTAAGGGCCCGTTTGTACCAATCTGAGGCTTTTTCTTTAGAAGAATAGAAAGAAAATTGAGGAGGGAATAGCTTTCTATGTGTGTTTGTTGGTTTTGAGTATAGCTGACATACAGTGCTACATTTGTGTCCATAGCGAGTCACCATCTTGGTGTGTTAGGCTTGCTCCCCGCAGGTGTAGCTCCCCTCTGTCACCATACAATGCTGTTATAATATCATGGGCTATATTGTCTATGCTTTTACTATATATAAAATACACTTTTTATTGTTGTGACTTATTCAGTAGCTCGAAGGCTGTGTCTCCCTCTCCACCTCACACATTTTGTCCATTCCCTGCCCACTCTTCCCTCTGGCACTCATCACTTTGTTCTCAGTATTTATAGGTCTGCTTCTGTTTTATGTTTGTTTATTCATTTGTCTTGTTTTTTAGGTTCCACATAGGAGGGAAATCTTACGGTAGTTGTCTTTCTCAGCCTGACTTATTTCACTTAGCATAATACCCCTAGGTTCATCCATGTTTTTACAAATGGCAATAGTTCATCCTTTTTTAATGATGGTGCAGTATTCAGTTGTATGTGTAAATATGCACATATATGTATCACATACCACATCTTCTTTATCCATGCATCTATGATTGGACACTTGGGTTACTTCCGTGTCTTGGCTGTTGTAAATAATGCTGCAATAAACAGGGGCACATATATCTTTTTGAATTAGTGTTTTCATTTGCTTTGAGTAAATACCCAGTAGTAGGATTATTGGATCCTGTGGTATTTCTATTTTTAATTTTTTGAGGAAACTCTGTACTTTTTTCCCCTGTGTCCGTACTCATTTACATTTCCACTAGCAGGGCACGAGGGTTCCTTTTTCTCCACATCCTCGCCAACACTTTTTTTTTTTTTCATTTTAGCTATTCTGGTAGGTGAAAGTAGTAGTTTATTGAGATTTTGATTTGCCTTTCCCTGATGATTAGTAACATTGAACATCTTTTCATGTGTCTGTCGGCCATTAGTATGCCTTCTTTGGAAAAATGCTATTCAGTTCCTCTGTCCATTTTTAATCTGGATGTTTTCTTGTGTTCAACTGAGATATATAAGTTCTCTATATGTTTTGATTATTAACCCTTTATCAGATATACCATTTGCAAATATCTTCTCCTTATTCAGTAGGTTGCTTTTTGTTTTCTTGATGGTTTTTTTCACTGTGCAAAAACATTTTATTTTGGTGTAGTCTCAATAGTTTATTTTTGCTTTGTTTCTCTTGCCTCAGGGGACATATCTAGAAAAAGTTGAAATGGCTGGTGTCAAAAATTACTGCCTGTGTTCTCTTCTAGGATTTTTCTGGTTTCAGGTCTCATATTTAGGTTGTTAACCTATTTTGAGGTTATTTTTGTGTATGATGTTAAAAGTGGTTAAAAGGTTTATTCTTTTGCAAGGTTTATTCTTTTGCAGGTATCTGTCCATTTTCTTCAGCAGCATTTATTGAAAGGAATGTCTTTTTCCATTCTGTATTCTTGCCTCCTTTGTCATAGAGTAACTACCATATAACTGTGGGTTTATTTCTGGGCTCTCTTTTCTGTATTTTTGATCTGTGTGTTTACCTTGTGTCTGATCATACTGTTTTGATGACTACGGCTTTGTATTATATCTTGAAATCTGGAACTGTGATAGCTCCAGCTTTGTTCTTTCTAAAGATAACTTTGGCTCTTTGGGGTCTTTTGTGGTTTCATACAAATTTTAGTATTTGTTATAGTTCTTTGAAAAATGCTATTGATATTTTGATAGGGATTGCATTAAATTTGTAGATTGCCTTGGTTAGTATAGACATTTTAACAATTTTAATTCTTCTAATCCATGAGTATGGAATATGTTTCCATTCATTTCTGTTGCCTTCAATTTCTTTCATCAGTGTTTCATAGTTTTCAGAGTACAGATCTTTCACCTCCTTGGTTAAGGTATTTTATTCTCTTGGCTGCAATTTTAAATGGGATTGTTTGCTTAATTTCTCTCTCTGCTACGTCATTATTACTGTATAGAAATGCTATCAATTTCTGGGTATTAATTTTGTATCCTGCAATTTTACTGAATTAATTTATAACTTCTCATAGTTTTTTTGGTGGAATCTTTAGGGTTTTCTGTATATAGAATTATACCATCTGCAAGTAGTAACAGTTTAACTTTTTCCTTCCCAGTATGGATACTGCTCATTTCTTTTTCTTGTCTGATGGCTGTGACTAGGACTTCTAGTACTATGTTGAATAAAAGTGGTGAGAGTGGACATCTTGTCTTGCTCCTGATCTTAGACGTAAAGTTCTCAGTTTTTCACCACTGAGTATGATGTTGGCTGTGGGTTTTTCATATATGGCCTTTATTATGTTAAGGTATTGACTCTTCCTTCAGTGTTTGGTAGAATTTACTTGTGAATTTGTCTGGGCCTAAACTTTTATTTTTGGGTAATTTTTTGATAACACATTTAATTTTGTTACTAGTAATCGGTCTTTTCAGATTTTATGTTTTTCTCCTGACTAGTTTTAGAAGATTGTATGATTCTAGGAATTTATGCATTTCTTCTATGTCCAATTTGTTGGCATATAATTTTGCATAATTTCCTTTTTTATTCTTTTTTATATTCTTATTTATTTCTGTAGGGTCAGTTGTTACTTCTCTTTTGTTTCTAATTTTATTTGGATCCTTTCTCTCTTTTTTTTCTTTTTTCTTTTTTTTTTTGATAAGGGTTTATCAATTTTGTTTCTCTTTTCAAAGAACCAGCTCTTGGTCTCATTGATTATATATATATATATATGTATACATATATATGTATATAAAATAATATAAATTTATATATAATATATAAATTTAGTCTCTTTGTCATTTATTTCTGTTCTTATGTTTATTATTTCCTTCCTTCTACTCACGTTGGTTTCTATTCTTCTTTTTCTAGTCCGTTTAGTTGTAAGGTTGTTGTTTATTTGAGCTTTTTCTTGATTCTTGACTAGGCTTGTATTGTTATATATTTCCCTCTTAGAATTGCGTTTGCTATATCCCAAAGATTTTGGACCATTGTGTTTTCATTTTCATTTGTCTCCATTATTCTTTGATTTCTTCATTGACTCGTTGGTTATTCAGTAGCATATTGTTTAGCCTCTGTGTCTTCTGTTTTCCTAGTTTTGTCCTTGTGATTTCTTTCTAGTTTCATACTGTTGCGGTTGGAAAAGATGGATAGTGTGATTTCAGCCTTCTTAAATTTATTGAGACTTTTGTGGCCTAACATGTGATCTTCTCTGGAGAATTTTCCATGTGCACTGGAATGTGTGTTCTGTTGTTCTTGGAGGAAATGTCCTGTGTATATCTGGTCTAATGCATCATTTAAAGGCATCATTGTTTGTTTAGTCATTTTCTGCCTGAATGATATGTACATTGATGTAATTGGCATGTCAATGTCCCCTCCTATTACTCTATTACCAAAAATTTCTCCCTTTATGTCTCTTAGTATTTGCTTTATATATTTAGGTCCTCCAATGTTGGGTGCATAGATATTTGTAATTGTTATATCTTGTTGGATTGATTTTTTTTATCATTATGTAACACCTTTTTTTTGTCTTTTGTTAGTCTTTGTTTTAAAGTCCATTTTGTCTGATGTAAGTATTGCTAACCTGGCTTTTTTTTTCACTCCCATTTGCATGGTAGATGTTTTTCCAACTCTTTCAGTCTCTGTGTGTTTTTAGGTAAGTCTCTTGTAGGTAGCCTATAGATGGGTCTTATTTTTTATCTGCCACTCTATGTCCTTTGATTAGAGCAATTAGGCCATTTACATTTAAAGTAATTATTAATAGCTATGTACTTACTGCCATTTTGTTAATTTTTTTTTCTTTTTTGTAATTTTCTGTTCTTTTGTTTCTCTCTTTGTGATCAATGAGTTTCTGTAAAGTTATGTTTGGTTTTCTTTTATTTTTTGTATATCTATTATAGATTTTGGGTTTCTGATTTAAATAAGGTTCATGTATAATATCCTAAGTATATCGCAATCTTTATTAAGTTGTTAGTCACTGAAGCTCAAACACATTCTAAAGAAAGCTTTTTTTTACTCCGCCTCTGACATTTGATATATATACTGTCATACTTTACATCTTTTTATTTATAATTTTCTTATACCTAATTATGGGCATTTCTTTTCCATTTAAAGAAGTTCCTTTAACATTTCTTGTAAGGCTGATTTAGTGGTGATAAACTACTTTATCTTTCATTTGGGAAATTCTTTATCTCTCTTTCAAATCTGAATCTTTACCTTGTCAGGTAGAGTATTCTTGGTCGTGGGTATTTTCCTTTCAGCACTTTGTATATATCATGCTATTCCCTTCTGGCTTACAAAGTTGTTGCTGAAAAATCAGTGGATATCTTTGTAGGGTTTCACTTGTATATAACTTTTTGCTTGTCTCTTGCTGTTTTTAAAATTCTCTATCTTAATCTTTGATATTTTATTATATATCATGCTGTGGACCTCCTTGGGTTCATTTTGTTTGGAATGTTCTATGCTTCTTGAACCTGGGTATCTATTTATATCCCTTGATTAGGGAAGTTTTCAACTATTATTTCTTCAAATGAGTTTTCTCCTTTGCCGCTATTTTTTTCTTCTGGGACCCCTGTGATATGAATGTTTGTTCACTTGATATTATTCAAGATGCTGCTAACTTATGTCATTTTTAAAATGACCTCCTTTTTTGCTGTTCAATTTGGGTGCAATTACTGTGTTTTCCAGGTTGCTGATATGTTATTGTGCATCTTCCAACCTGATGATTCCCTCTAGTGTATTGCTCATTTCAACCATTGTATTCTTCAACTCTCATTGGTTCTTTTAAATATTTTCTCTTTGTTGAAAGTCTCACTGAATTCTTAAATTCTTCTCTGTGGCCCAGTGAGCATCCTTACGATCCTTACTTGAACTCCTTAGGCATATTGCTTATCTCCATTTCATTTCATTTTTTTCCTGAGGTTTTGTCTTGTTCTTTCGTCTGGAGCATACCCCTCGGTCTCTCCACTTTGTTTGAGTTTCTGTGTTTGTTTCTATAGCTAGGTGGAACAGCTACTTCTCTTAAACTTGAAGGCATGATCTTGTATATGGCCATCCCTTATGTATACTGTGTGCTTAGTGACTGTCATTGGCTGGATGGACCTGTGGCTGTTGTAGGCTGGAGGTCTTGGGACACCATGGCAAGACAACTAAAGCGGAAGTGGGCGCAGGTCAGTGCGGTCCCTGGGCTCTCCACACAGTCGGTACCCTGGTGGGACAGCTGAAGCCGAAGTGTGTACGAGCTTAAATATCCTAAAGTTGTACATGCACAGGGCACCTGGTAGGAGAGTTTAAGGTAAAGTGGATGTAAGCTCAGGTATCTTGGGCCTCTCCATACAGAGGTTGTCCCAGCAGGGTGGCTGCAGCTGAAGCAGGGTGCGGTTTGGAAGGTGCCAGTGTTTTCCGTCCAGTGGCACCCTGGTAGGACAGCAAAACCTGAAATGAATGTAGGCAGGGTGCCCTAGGGTTTCAGAGGGTGCTCAGATGCCGCTGAAGTGGGTGTCAACTTGGGTGTTCCAGGAATCTCTGCACAGAGGGTGCCCTAGAGGGGCAGTTGGGGCTGCTGCAGGGTATAGGCTGGGAGCTCCTGGGCTGCTCCGCATAGAGGTCCCCCTGGAAGGACACCTGAGCTCAGGTGGGCATAGGCTGGTATGATCTCTGGGCCCTGTGTACAAAGTACGCCCCAACAGGACAGCTAAGGCTGAAGTGGGTACGAGCTGAGAGATTCTGGGGTGGTGCTCATTGCAAAGAGTGCCCTGGCCAGGTGACTGGGGCCAAGCCTGGTATGAGCAGGGGGGCTCCAGGGCTCTCTGTATAGGTTGGCTGGAACTACCATGAGCTGGGGGTTCCCATGGGGCTTCGTGCAGGGGGTACCTTGGTGGGGAGGCTGGATCCAAGGCAGATGTCAGCCAGGAGCTCCAGCGGGCTCTGCTCCAGGGATGCCCTCGCAAGCCAGCTGAAGCTGAAGTGGTATCATCCTGGAATGTTCAGGGTGCTTGCACCTGCATCACCTTGGCACGAAGGCTTGGAGCTGTCATGAGCACTAACCAGGGGGGGTCCCAGGGTGCACCACTCTGTGGCTGCCTTGGGGGGATGCCTGGGACTGGTGTGGGCTAGGGACCCAGGGCTCACTGAGGCAGTAGGTCACTTACAGTGCCTCAACCCTGTACTGGTCTGTACCTTTGAGGTGGAGAGGCAGTGTAGACCACGTGGGTCAGCTCTTTCCTCCCAGAGAGAATTCCAGCGGCATTTGGCAGAGTTCTAGGAGTGGCTCTTTTATATGCTCATTGATTCTGAGACTGCAACTTGTGTTGTGTGCCCGAGTGCATGCAAAGCAGCAAGCTGGTGTTGTATCTGGACACCGTTGTGGTCTGCATTTGGAAGGTGGAGAGGGCGCATAAACCATGTTGTTCTCCAGTCCCTCTGACCCTGGGGGAGTTCCAGCAGCTCCTCCGACATTTGGCAGCATTCTGGTGTTGTCTCTTTTACGTGCTGGTTGCTTTTGTAAACCACAGCCTTTTTTCTGTACCCACGGACAGAGGAATCTGCCCCTGGTCCCTCAGTACTATTCTCCTTTACTGCAGTTTGCAGTGTGGGTTGTGGGGGTTCCTTTGTTTCCCCTTCTCTCTTATTCTCTTCTGTCATTCTTTCTCTCTTTATATAGAAGCTGTTCAACTGGCACTCAGTTTTTCCTTCAAGAGAACTTCTTCTTTAAACAGGTTTAATCTGATGTGATCTGTGGAGAAGGTAAGTTCGTGGTCTTCCTATGTCACCATCTTGGACCATAACCTCCTCTGCATTTATTTATTTTAATATTATTTGATGCCCTGTCCATAGGGACCACTTTCCACACAGAGGCAAATGGTACCTTAATGCAGTCTACCTTGTCCAATAAAGGAGATCAATCAGACAGAGGAGGTATCTACTTCCATGGAATTAAAGAAAGAGTAGTCTCATTTTACAAGATGTAGAAAAATGGTTTATGCCAGCCAGCTCATTTCCAGCTAAATGTGGATTAGCACTTTGTAGGTTTTGTCACCTCAATCCAATTATTATTTCCAGAGCTTAATTTGAGTGGGTCTTGAAGAGGCAGCTGGCATGATTGGGGGTAGGGATGTTCATTACCAAGGCAGACCTTCACCCTGATCTAATCTCCATGTGTGTTCTTGTTGGGAGCAAGCTAGCTCACAGTCCACCCCACAGGTACCATATATCAGCTTCCAACTGCCCCAGGATGTGCAAACAGCATGACATAATTGCAGTAGTTTGTGGGACATGTTTCATGGCTTCATCACCACAGTCTCCCTAGGAAAATTTAAACACAAAGGTAAAGGATCTATACACTGAAAACTGTAAGATACTGATGAAAGAGATTGAAAGAGACACAAATAAATGGAAAGATACACTATGTTCTTAGATCTTAAGAATTAGTGTTAAAATGTCCATACTACCCAAAGCCATTTATAGATTCAGTGAGGTTTTTATCAGAATTTCAAATATTCATTTTTTCAAAAAATTTCATTTTTCACAGAAAAAGCAATTTTAAAATTCATGTGAAACACGAAAGACCCTGAATAGCCAAAGCAATCCCAAGAAAAAAGAACAAAACCAGAAGCCTTGCACTTCCTGATTTCAAACTATACTACAAAGCTGTAGTAGTCAAAACAATATGGCATCGGCATAAAAAACAGACACATAGACCAATGGGACAGACTCAAGAGCCTAGAAATAAACCACATTAAACTCTTAGGATCACAATGTACTCTAGCTCCATCCATGTCATAGCAAATGACAAGATTTCATTCTTTTTGATGAAATCTAAAGATTTATTCATCTTCTGATGATGGTACAAGAAACAACTCTCTGGTAAACCAGAAATGAGATGATGGATTCCAGTGATTATATTATCACCAGTTATTCTGGGTAAGGCAGTGTGATACACTTGTACCTCCTTTCTTCCATTTTCTAGATGAGAACACTGAGGGTTGTTAGGTGTAGTAATTTGCTCAAAGTCCTATAGGTCCATTCTTTTTCACTAAGGAGCGGTGACTTGTCGAAGGCCATGCCACTTTCTTTTCCCCCTGTCTTCCTCGTTTCTAGAATCAGGAACCTTGACCAGTAGTTTTGAGTTTGAAACTGAACCACAAACTGCGTGTTTTAAAACAGAAGAAATCTATTCTTTCACAGTTCTGAAGTCTAGAATTCTAAAACCAAAGTGTCCTCAAGGCCACATGCCCTCCCAAGTCTCTGAGGGACAATACTGCCTTGTTTCTTTTTGCTACTGGTGGCTCCAGACAGTCTTTGGCATGTGACCGCATCCCTCCAATGTGGACTTTACGTCTTCTTTGCCTTTTCTTCTCTATTATAAGGATGCGTACTGGATTTAGGGCCCACCTAGATTAATCTATGATGATCTCATCTTGAGACCCTTAACTCTAACTTAAAGATTCTTTCCAAATAAGGTCACATTCACAGGTTTGGGGCGTAGGACATGGACATAACTTTCAGGGGCCACCCTTCAATCCTTACACCGTGTCTCTGTTTCCCGATTGGAGAAGGAAGAAACTCAAGAACACTGTGATACTTCCAGTCAGTCGTAAAATATTGCCACTCCCCTCCCTGCATTAGGACAGTGGCATTGAAAAAGGTGAGGAGAGATAAGGGAAAGACACCATGAGGGAGGAAAAGGAGCTGTTTCATTCATGGCTTTCAGAGTCACCTAGTTTCTCTAGTGCCAGTCCCCAGGCCGAGTCACCCGACTGCACACCTGCCTTCCGTCCCCACGGCACACGGGTTTCTCAGAAAAGCTACCCTCGAACTGCCTGATACGCAGCGCACCCCGGGACTTCAGAATTCTCCCCAGATCTTCAGCTATTTCCCAATGGGCTGCCCCCTCTAAAACAAACGAAGTTATCATTCAGAAACGGCCTGCTGATATCCTCAGATTTGCATACCCAGATGAGGCTGCAAAGCCATTTATCTCTCGAGAGCAGCCTGCTGTGGTCCCTTTTATTTTTTTATGGGATTGTCCTTAAATGGGTGATTAGTTTGGGGTGATTTATAAATGCTTCAAGCTTGGCAATTTCCTCCTTAATGAGTGGACAGATTTGTGTCTGGCTTTAAGCAGCCTTGGTTTTTGTTGTTTGAGCATGTTCGCCCACCCCTCCCCCGCCCCCCACAGCCCCCACTCTAAGTTGGCCTCAGCCTCAGTCAACCTGATCTTTCACCACGGTTTCCCAACATTTAAAATCTGCCCGTCTTCGGCCATTTATTTTTTGGAAAGGCAGAAACCGAGACACACACGGTTTCTTCTTCTCATTCCCCTCTCATTCAGGCACAAGAGGGAATTACACTGACCTTGGCTCCGTTATTTATCCTTGCTGGGCCTTGGTTTACTCATTCAAAAGTAGAAAAATGATAGAATCTTGTTCTGTCTTAGGGGTTGTTTGAGAATGGAATTAGCTAACGTTAGGAAACTGCTTAGCGCCATTCTCTGTTCCCGGCGAGCCCTTGATCAATGTTACCTGCTGTTTTTCCTGTTTTGATGATATGGCGAGAGGCAAGCATGAAAAGTGAGGACGCTTTGAGCTTGATGCTCTTAAACCCCATTTTATCTACTTAGCAATATTCATTCTTGGCCTCTCCACAGTGAGGCTTATCTGCCGTGAGTCCAGATCTCCACCTCACTGTGATGATACACCCTCACTTGCTAGGTTACTCCATTTTATTTTGCTTTGTTCTATTTTTAATTTAATTTTTAGTCTTACTGAAGTAATAAATGGACAGCACAAGTCACCTTCCTGTTCCCGGGGTTCCCTTTCTGGAGGCAAAGTGCTTTCATCTTTTTTAGCTGTTTTCCACAATGCTTACTTCTACATTTTTAAGAAATATAGTTACACTGTTGTTTCTTGACTTAGATATTTTAGACCATTTACACGCTTCCTAAAATGGAAGATGATAGCTTCAGTTTTTTTATACTCTCCCACGCAGACACAAACCCTCACATAAGCTTTGCTTTTCCTCATTCTGCCATTACTGTTATATCATAATTTTGGGTCACATTCCTATTCTGTCCTCTTATGATCTTTATTATGTAGATATTGATGATTGCTGAGCCATGCAGTGTATGATACTGTTAAGTCTTCCTTTCCCGTACCACCTGGAGGATTTCTTTGATTATTTTAATTTGCGTAGCGTTCTGGGTACTTGTCACTAATTTTTTCTCAAATACTCTGGTAAAACTTTAAGACCGTTTTCAATATAGACCAACACATCAGATAAATCACCGGTTTTATTTCCTGAGAGTCACTGCTCTGTGCCAAGCAGACTTGGGCTGTCCCATTAGCCAGCTGCACGATTATCTTCCCGGGATTTCCTTTCCTCTTGTGATTGGTTGTTCTCTTTCCTGGACCTGTTGGAAATCGTTCTTGGTTATCCCCAGTAACCTGCTGAGAAAGGATGTATGGGATGCAAACAGTATGAATGGTAGACATTCGTGAAAATGTAAAGACATTTTATTGTTATATTTGATTAACGCTTCAGTTGGGTATGTAATACTGGGTTGTAAGTAATTCTTTCTCAGAAAATTTGAGGCTTTGCTCTATTGCCTTTCAACTTTCAAGTTTGCTGTTGAGAAGTCTAATGCTGATTTCTTTTAATTTTCTTTTTTTTTTTTTTGAGAGAGAGAGAGCAAGCTGGGTAGGAGAAGAGAGAGAGAGAGAGAGAGGGAGAGAGAGAATACCAAGCAGGCTCTGTACTGTGAGCGCAGAGTCCAGCACTGGGCTCGATCTCATGAACTATGAGATCATGACCTGAATAGAAACCAAGAGTCAGACGGTTACCCAACTGAGCCACCCAGGTGCCCCCCGGTGCCAATTTTTGATCTTTTGTGGGTGATAGACCTATGTATATATGTGTATATACATATATTTGCCTCTCAGAAAGTCCTTAGGTATGTACGTGTATGTGTACATACTTGTGTGTGTTTTAGAAAGTCCTCTACCTTCTTAGTCCATAGTGCTCTAAACTTTCCTAATGATTAATGTGGACTTGTAGTCAGTTGCTTGGTCTGAACATCCATGGGCTCTTTCATTTTGAAAATCCGTTTCCTGCTGCTCTGGCCCGTTTTCTAGTTTTGTACATTGATGGGTTCCCTTCCCTTCTTCTCATTTTCCTGTTTACTCTTCTGAGTCTCCCATTTTGGACTCTTCAGATTGAGCCTCTAGTTTTATCAAATGTCTTCTACATCTGTATATTTTGTCTTTTGTCATACTTTCTGAGAGATTCTTTTCAACTGTTTATTCCATTTCTTGAACTGATTTTTTTCTGTCATAAGTTTTTAGATATTCTTTGTTATTCTCAACATGTTTCCTTTTATAGAATTCTGGTTTTGTTTCTTGGAAATATCTGTTTTTTTTTAAATCTCTGTAAGTACTGTGATTATGGTCATTGGAAAGTTAATTCTGTTTCCTGCTCTATATTTTTTTCTTCAATTTTTACTTTACCCCAATCTATTTGTTTCAGTGCTAAGCTTTCATTTTCTAAGGTTTATCCACGAATCTGGTTGTCTTTGATTGCTCATTCATATTTTAAGAAGTAGGGAATAAGCTGATTGAAAGTTGAGTGGGTGTGCTTGTGTATGTGTTTGAAGTAAGTGTGCGTTTGTGATAAGTGTGTAGCATTTCATATTTTTCTGTGTGTATTTGTGTGTGTGTGTGTGTGTGTGTGTATGATGTTTGTGTATGTTTGGTGTGTTTGGGACATATGTAGGGGAGGAGTACACGTGTATATTTTTTGAGTATGTGTATCTGGAGTGTGCGACTTTGGTGTGGGTATGCAGGTGTGTTTGGAGTATGTGTTTGGTGGAAAGAGATTGGTGGCTTACCTGTAAGGTAACCAGCTACATTCCAACCACTTTGTCTTGATAATCCTCACATGTCTGCATTTGGAGATTTTTTTCTCTTGTATCACTTTCTCAACTTAGGAATCCTTCAGTCTCCTGCCTTGGGAAGTATAAACTCATCTCCCAAGATGATTCTAGGAGGCACAGGGGACAGCAGAGAGGCAGGGGGCTCATTATTTGTGTCCACACTTTTACTGTGCCCCCATTTCTGTTCATTGCCTCACCTGACTCTTTGCTGTGCCTTTAAGTTTTCATGATTGGAAAACATGTCTGGTTTGATATCTCCAGATTTAAAAAAAAATCTCATTAACTCTTGAGGTCAGGATGGGTCCTAGCCTAGCAGTGAGGTGTTGGGGACGGTCCCCTGGAAGTCTGTCCCTTTCACAGACTCTGAGCTAATTCTCCTCGTTTTGGCCTCACCCTTTGCGCCTTCCTTTTGAGAAAACCAGTACCTCAGTTCCTGAGTCCTTTGTGGGATTCAGCACTACAAACTGGCCTCCTTGTTGCCTCCCTCCCTGCCCATACGTCCCTTTCTGTGTTGAGAAAAATGTGTTGTTGTCTTGGAACTATTGGTGGCATCTTTTCTGTTCTCTTTGTCCTTGTGAGTTTATAGCTTTTTGTACCTTTATAGTATCTTGTTGAGATTTTGGAAGGAACAGAAATAACTGCATGAGTTCAGGCACTGCTTTCCAAAAGTCTCACTTACTCTTTGCTAACTTACCATGAGGTCCTTACATCTCCAAGAAATGTGACAGAAAGTGGGGATGACATATATTTCTAGGTGTATATATATAGATAGATATTTTTGCTAGGTTCTGTGCATTATGGTGGGATGTCTAAATTTGTTTCTTTTGACATACATTTACTGAGCATCTCCCACATGGCCAGGCATTGTTTTAACAAGGGGGGCGGGGGTGGGGAGGACGCAGAGGCTAGCAGACGTCTCTGCTTTGAAGAAAATTACACTCTAGACAGTGGAAGAAGACGGAATACAAGCATTGTCAGGTGGTTTTAAATACTACATGGAGAATAAAATAGATGAGTGCTGGAAAGTTACGAGGGGACTAGTTGAGGGGGAGTCAGGGCAGACCCCTCTGGAAAGAAGACATTTAAACTGACCTCTGATTGGGGTGCCTTGGTGGCTCTATCGGTTAAGCGTCTGACTTCAGCTCAGGTCATGATCTCATGGCTCATGGGTTTGATCCCCATGTCGGGCTCTGGGCTGACAGCTCAGAGCCTGGGGCCTGCTTCAGATTCTGTGTCTCCCTCTCTCTCTGCCCCTCCCCTGCCTCTCTCTCTCTCAAAAAATAAATAAACATTAAAAAAAAAAAACAAAGAAACTGCTCTCTGATTGACCAGAAGGAGCCAGTAGTACCAAGGCCAGGGGCAAGGGCACCATGGACACTGGGAGTAGCCAGAGCAAAGGCTTTTCAGTGGAAACTGATGGCATCAAGAAGCATAAAGAAGGATTGCTGGTTGGGGCTCAGCAAGTTTTCATTTGCCGATGCAGAGTAGGGGATGTAGTGTGATTTGATTGCAGCTTTTATAAGCTCACTCTGGCTGCTGGCTCTGGAGCAGAAGGGAAGGTAGGGGCTAGGATGGAATCCACAAGGTCTGTTGGAAACTGTGTCAGTAACTTGGGAGATGTGCCGATGGCTTGGCCAGATGGCAGGGATTGTTTTGGCAGTCCAGAACGCAGGACCTACCGTTGGACTCGATATGGAAAGAGAAAAATCAAGAATAATGGCGGGATTTTTGGGTTCTTTGGAAGAATCTGAAGAGAAACTTTACAGAAAAGAGCAATTTGGAGGATGGTTCTGGAATGTGAATTTTAAAAAATTCTTCTATTATAGTATAAGCTATATACAGAAAAGCCCAACCATTCTCAGTGGTGATTTTTTACCAAGTGAACACATTCATGTAAACCCCATGCAAATCAAGACAGAGAGCCTTACCAGTCCCCAGGGTGTGTTAGTTTTGAGATTTGGGTATCTTCTGTAGCCAGGTGGGGATATTAACTGTCTGGAGGTAAAAGTTGGGAGCCATTGGCCTCTAAATGATGTTTAAAATTGTGGGACTAGATGGAACTGACAGGGAAGAGATCATAATGGGACCCAGGGTTTTGCCTGCTGCACTGTGGGTGGTGGGGACAGTCAGCCTGGGAGTCCAGGAGGCAGCGTCATGTTAGGTCCCTGAACAGCAGCTGTTAGGTAGGCGAGACCAGACCCCAGGGCGGGCTGCAAGTCAGGAGAGGATTTTGAGGAGACCATGAGCAGATACACTGAAAGGTGCTTGGAGCACTGAGGTCAGAGATGGGTTCTCTGGGCTGGTTACCATGAGGGTCCCTGGTAATGCTGAGGCATGGCTTCACCTGCGGGACGGCTGTCCAACTGAGTCAGTGAAGAAGGAAACCGCTTGTGGGAAGTTGAGACAGCAGCATGACACAGAAAGAGATTATCCAATGAGAAGGGGAGCTCTGGAATGTTCTGGTATCTACAGGGGTCCTGGGATTAATCGAGAGGATTTTTTTTAAAGGATGAGAGGTGGTCTCCAAGTCTGTTTACTCTTGGGAATGATCCAGTAACAGGTTGAGAGTGAGATGGGAAGGAATGGGTCTGAGCTCTAAAGAAAGGCAAGCATCCAGAGAACGCATTTATTTTAAGGAATAACATTTTCCTATTAGAACAGAAATTGTGAGCTGAGAGGGGGGGTCTACATGCCAGTCAGCTGATGGGGACGGCAGTAGAGTTCTCATCTTCCTGTTTCCTTTTTTTCCTACAATTGATGTTAGCCAAAAGGCCAAGAAGCAGTGTTTTTCTTTTCTTCCTGAAGTATCAGCAGGGCCATTGGCTCAGTAGAGAGAAGGAGATGGGCAGAGAGTGGTGCAGAGAGAGAAGTAGGGGTGGGGAAGTAGGAGAAGGTAGGAGACAGCCATAGAACCCTCGGAAGGAAAACATACTGGAGAGGTGCAGTCAGCTCGGAAGTGCTCCGTGCCCTCCTGAGATCTGCAAGCAGAAGGCTCCAGTGACACCCGCCAGCATAGTGGTAGCTCTGTTTCCCACCTCCACGTTCAAGCGCTTGGGTGCCCAGTGGAGCAGGCAGGTGGAACACCATCCTCGATGTCACTTAGTGCTGGCAACAGCCCCGCCAGGAATGAGGTAAGCTGCCCGGGGACACGTGGCTCACCTGTCATGGAGCAGGACTCCCTTCTGACTCTTCATGCAGCGCCATTCTGTCCTGTAGAACTGCTGTCACAGAGTGAAGACAGAGGCAACCTCAGAGTGGGAACAGGGACTGCCTCGAGTGTAGTGCTCTATGGTTTTCCTTCTGAGAAGAGGCCCTCTTGATTTCCAGCAGGAAGTAAAATCATGGGGTGCCGGCATGCCTCAGTTGATTGAGTGATTCTTGATTTTGGCTCAGGTCATGATCTTAGGGTTGTGGGATCGAGCCCCACGTCAGTCTCCATGCTGGGCATGGAACCTGCTTAAGACTTTCTTTATCTCTCCCTCTGCCCTTGCCCCCCACTTAAAAAAAAAAAAAAAGAAGTAAGACCGAGAGGAACAGGTGTGGGAAGCCAAACTGATTTCCAGCTCCTTCAAGGTCCCATCATCAAAGACGGTCATCTTTAGTTGGCTTCCATTTGCAAAGGATCAGTTTACCAAGTGCATCCTAACGTGATTTGTGGATTATTCAACGTGCTGCGTCATCTCTGTTATCTTCTTGATTGATGGGAACACTAATGAGTTCAGTCTATCAGGGTAGCAGGAACTGTGGTCCCCAAGTCACATACACTCATCCTGTTTCTGGTTTCAGCCGAAGCCATGAGGGCTGTTCTGTGGAAGTGCAAGTGCACCTTGAACCCTGTGCTCCACCTTGAGTGTGCCCATCTCTGCATTCTGCCCCAGAGCCTTGCTGTGAGGGCTCATTCAGCTGCCACACATGGTACCCAGAAGCATTTGTATGTATGCACACACACACATGTGTTTATGTGTATGTTAATGTCCCTGGGGCCAACCTTAAACCAAAGGGAGATGGGAGCTGGGATGTCCTGGCCCTCACACCTTTCCAGACACTTCCAGGAGGCCTGCCCTCCGCTCAGGAGGTCCCAGGAGCCTGGGGCCCCTGATGCTCACAGGAGTACCAATGACAGTTCCCTCCGACAGTGGCTTTCTCTTCCCCCCACCTTGCTTTGCCTGTCCTCTCTTCTGTGTTCTGAGATTTCGTTCCAAATAAACCCCTCTCCCAAAGTCCTTGTGCCAGGTTCTTCTTTCAAGAAAACTTCCGATACAGACTTGGGCAATGATTCTTTGAGAGTGACTCTCACAAAACTGCAAACATTTCAGGATGGGGTAGGTGAATTTGACAAGGGACAGGGTGAGTAGAAAGAAAAATATAAGCTGCTGTAGAGGAAGGGGTTAAAAGCTTGGGCTTTGGAGTCTGTTAGACCTGGGACCAGAGGACTCTGTCCCATGTAGATTAGACATTAGACAAATGACATAAGCTCTCTGAGCCTCCCTCTTCACATCTTTAAAATGGGCATGATGGGTAAGGGTTTCCCAGCGGAGATGCACATAGAAGCCTGGGATTCTTGTTAGAGACGCAGATCCTGGCTCCTTCTCACAGAGGTGGGGTGGCTTGGTCTATCTCTTACACTTGTAGCCCCGGCAATTCTGCTGCAGGCTGTGTGCCCCCACACCCTGAGCAGCGCTGTCCTGGTGTCATATTATATGGGGCAGAGCCCTGTGCATGGGGAGAAGGGGAAGAATGTGCTGTTCTGCCTACCCAGGCCCCACTAAATGCCAGTGGTGACATTGACAGCGATGGTTTATCATCATTGTTCTTAAGGTGCCACCTTCAATTACTGCACCAAGCATACCCCCTGCCCCCTTCCTTCTCCAGAACAGAAACAGGAATTGGAAGAGTAGATAGTGTCTGTGGCAACCACCCAAGGAGAGAGCAGATACCTGGGGGACCTTGGGCAGTCAGTTCCCGGGCTGCAGTGCCTGCGGGGCAAACAGGAATATCAGCGTTTACACAGGGGGAAAGCCACCACCATGCTTGCCACGGGTTCCTGAGCGTCTCCGGAAGGGGGTGCCCTGTGTGTACCTCACCAGCCCAAGCGGAGCACCAGCTGTCTCCCCGAGATGTGCGGGGAATTGCTCTTAACACAATATTTATCTCATCATGTAAACCAATCTAGCTGGTTAGAAAAACACGTTTTATTGCATTCTTAGGCAGTGCACTTAGCTGGCTGGTCTCCTATAAAGCCATCTGTGTCTGATGATAGAAATAACTTACCAGTATAAAGGCTGAGTAAATTGGATTAAGAAATCACCGTGTGCCGAGAAAGTGGACAGAATACATTTAAAAATGGAAACGAAGATGGAAAAAAAATAGTCAGGGAGTGAGAATGGAGTGGTGGCTGAGCCCAGCTGTAAGTCCCAATTCCTCTATTTGACTAACTGTGTGACTGAGGGCAGGTTACTTGACTTCTCTGTGCCTCAGCTTACACATAAAACGGAGAATTCAATGAGAGAATACATGTGTTAACAGAGTCCTTGGAACCATGTCTGTAAATAGTAAGAGTTCAGTAATAACAAGTTACGGGAGAACTGTGGACAGGTTGGGGTGTGCACTCTGCAGAGCTGACACCAGGGTGAGTAGTGTCAGGTACTCGGGTGAATTTCAGGGGGTGCCAAAAAGCTCAGTAATCAGGGTAAATAGTACTTTCATGTAGTATTTTTAAAACCTCAAAACGTTTATTCATTTTTGAGAGACAGAACAGAGCATGAGCAGGGGAGGGGCAGAGAGGGAGGGAGACAGAATCCAAAGCAGGCTCCAGGCTCTGAGCTGTCAGCACAGAGCTGGACATGGGGTTCGAACTCACCGTGAAATGACGACCTGAGCCGAAGTCAGGCACTCAACTGACTGAACCACCCGGGGAACTCCTCCCCCCAAATTTTTAAATAGAGACAAGACGGCGACCCTCCAATTGTACTACCCTGCCTCACTTGCCTTACGCTAACCCTGGCCCTGGACTTCCAATAAAACTTTATTTACAAAAAGAGGTGATCAGCACAAGGGCTGTAGTCGGATGCTTTTAATTTTTATTTATTTTTTTTAAATTTATTTATTTATTTTTAGAGCGAGACAGAGCAAGTAGGGAAGGGGTCGAGCAAGGGAAAGAGAGAATCCCAAGCAGGCTTCATTCTGTGAGTGTGGAGCCTGATGCAGGACTTGAACTCACGAACTGTGAGATCATGACCTGAGCCAAAAACAAGAGATGGACGCTTAACTTAAGCCAGCCACCCTAGTGCCCCTGATGCTTTTAATTTTTAAAAAGGATTGCACTAAAGTGTTATTTACCCTTATTACTGTTTTTTTGGCACCCCCTTATATCTTGTACCCCAGTTGTGTGTCTCACCTGCCTCACCCTAGTCCCCACCCTGGATATTCTCTCTGTGACTCTCAGAGAAATTCTAGATCATAGAGTCACTCTATGAGCTCTTTGAGGCTCCCAGAGGCAAACCAGGGTTTCCTGCTTAACCAGAAGATAGGAAATATTAATCGAATACATGCATGTGACACTTCATGGAGAGTGGCAGGCTGCCGGGGTGGCTTCAAGGTCACCTTAAGGCAAAACTCCCAGTCCAGAAAGCAAAAGATCTGCTTTCACACATTCTCCTTCCCCCCACAAAGTCTATTTTTGAAGTTAAGTGCAGGGGGGAGGAACGAGCAGAGGCCAGGAGAAAGCTGGATGATAAAGTCCAGGACCAAGAGTTGCTGCCTTTTTCTTTGTTGTTTTAACCTTCTCGGTGCTCTTCCAAAGGAGGCATTTGTCAGCTCTGCTATCAACTTTAGTGCCCTGTGTTTATAGCTCTGGATTTAATAGGAAGGACATAAACATATACTTTTCATCCGTTTTCACTGTTGTGCGCTCAGCTCAGACAACGGTTAGGATTATCATAACCCTTTGGAGGGAGCTATTATGGGGCCCGTGGTTTATCCCTGCCCTCACAGGGCCATAAAGACTGCACCTTGGTGTGCAGAGACACACCATTAATGCGTCCCGGGCATTATCTGAGGCCCCCACCCCACCCCCATTTGTTAGAATTAATCCCCTCTTTCCAAGGCTTAAAGTCCACCAGTTTTTACCTCTCCCCTGCCAGTCGCTCAGACACGGCAGTGGCTGTGTGTAAGACGTGGACTGTGGACCGAGCTTTCCTGAGGGCAGATAAGTTAGGGCTTGGAATTTTTGCTCATTTGGCCCTTCGGCTAGAGCAGGGGCACTTCTGTGTCATTTGGAATGCTGCCGACACAGCCCCACACTCTAGAGAGCCAGGGAGAAAGGGAGCTTTCTCGCTGACTTACCCACCAGCAGCCAGTGTGATCTGAGCCAGGCCAGTTAACCAGCCTGGGCTTCCTGCCTCTGGGTGGAAAATACCATCAAAGGTGGGTGCCTTCCAGCCTGGGAAGGATGTAGGTCCAGGAGAAAGGCATTGCTGCCTGGAGTTGGTGATACGAATGCCCTATCCCAACTCGAGAGCCAGGGGACTGTGACTGCAGATTGTCTTGCTTTGCAGAGTATCTAGCAAGGGAAAGTCCTTCCACTGTTAGATTGACCTGAGCTCAGTGCATATGAAATGACTTAAGTGAAAAAGGAAAACACAGACATACACACGCCCCCACCCCCAAGCACCCATCCTATTTTAATGAGGAAATTCTGACACAGCAAAAAAAAAGGCTCGTTTTTTTTATTATTTCCATGCTGTTCTTGTTCTTTGCATGAGGTGAGTTTTGTGACATCCAGGAGGGCAGAAACATTCAGTAGTTTTGTTTTGTTTTCAAATACTCAGTTTATTAAAACTATACTATAATCTTTCCTCACACTTTTTAATTCCAGTTTCTAAATCTCATGATCCTATTTATAAATCTCACATTTTAGCAATCTCATTAAAGGGGATTTTGTTTATTATTTGCACTCATTTATTAAACTTAGTTAATTAAGCTTTTTAAACATTTTAAACTTAATTTCTGAGCTGACTATATTTAGCTTTCTTTTTAAGAACTTCATTTTATTGTATGAGTTTTCGAAACTTTCCAAGCACTCACCCAATTCCTATAACTCCAATAAATTTAAGTTTACCTAAATATGGTTTTAAGATCTCTTAAGTGTTGCAATACTGTTTTAAAAATAGATCAGAGCAATTGCAAGCTTAAGTTATTCAAGTGTCTATCTCAGACGGGAATGTGTAAGGGTGATTGATTAACTCACTCAAACTTATTTCTCACAAAAAATTTAAGTATGCAAGAAAGTAAGCAAAGATTTTCTCATGTAAAAAAAAATTATGTGGGTTTATCGCTCACAGACCTTCCTTTACTTTATTCTAAATCTTTGTTTAAAAAATGCTTACCTGGGAAACAGATAGCATTTTACAAATTAGGGGTCTGCCTTGTGCTCGTTGCTCAGATTCCTGAAGTTCCCCAGCGATTAGAGATACCCACTGGAATGAGGACTAGAGTCATGTCACGTCACCGATGGGCGCAGTCGACGCCAGGGTCTCCGTAGCTCAGTCTGCGGATCCCACAGACGCACTCACACTGTGTTGGATTTTGCACTTCTCTGATCTTTTAAAATATTAGAATTTGGTAGAACTCTGCCTTTGAAATCATACATATTCTTACTGATATTAAAATTGTATCTGAGTGGCTTCTATATACCACAAGGCTGTATTTGACTCATGAATAGTGTTATAAGCTGAATTGTGTCCCCCAGCCCCCCCAAAAAAGTTGAAGTCCTAACTCTCAGTACCTCAAAAAGTGACCTTATTTGGAGAGGTGATCTTTAGAGAGGTGATTAAAATGTAATTATCAGGACGGGCCCTAATCTTGTAGGATGGCATCCTGATCAGGGGGAAAGCTCAGACTCAGAGACAGACATATACAGACGGAAGATAACGTGAAGACAGTCCAGTGACGTCGGAGCCGGGACTGAGCTATACATCTACACGCCAAGGGGCGCCCGAGCCTCCCAGCAGCTGGGAGACAGGCCTGGAACAGATCCTTGCCTAGCACCTGCCAACACCTCGATTTCAAACTTTTGACCCTCCACACCATAAGACAATAATTTTCTGTGGTTTGAGGCCACTCCCTTTGTGGTGCATTGTTTCGGTAGTCCTAGGAAACGAATCTACATACTGAGGATATCATTCCTATGACCCTTTGTTTCTGCCACGTGGAGGGATTTACCTCAGCTTCAGAGTAAGTTGACTCCATCTCGTTTTTAAAAATCACCGTCTGGGGTGTCTCAGTCAGTTAGGCGTCTGGGTCTCAATTTCAGCTCAGATCATGATCTCACAGTTCTTCAGTTCGAGCGCCCTGTCAGGCTCTGTGCTGAAAGCAGGGAGCCTGCTTGGGGTCTTCTTGCTTCCTCTTTCTCTGCCCCTCCCCTCCCGTCCCCTCCCCTCCTCTCTCTCCCTCTCAAAAATAAATAAATAAATATACTTGAAGAAATTATGAAAATAAGAAATAATAAAAAATAAATAAAAATCACCTTCTCCCTCACCCTGCCCTTCGTTCTTCTTGTTGCTGTCTCCTATGTCACCTACTCATAGAGGCCTTCCCTGACTGTCCCCATTGGAAGTAGCAGTATCCACTCTGACTCTTCATGACTGACCTCCCTTATGGACTTGTGAGTGTTCTTTGCAGTCTGAAGTTGTCAGTTCAGATCCTTGTTCGTTGTTTATTTGTTGTCTCCTCTTTGATTCCACCAAGACGTGAGTTCCGGAAGGCTAAGGACCTCTCCTGAATTGTTGCCTGCCTGTGTCTCCCGTATCTAGAACAGTTTCTTGGTACATATTAGGCATCTGATGAATATTTATCCATTTTCTGAGCTGAGAGCAAGTTCAAGATAATAAAATAGCTCCCCATCAGTAGTTCTTCACTCGCTCCTTTAAGTTCTTCCTCTCCTTTCCCCATTTCCTTGGAAGATATCAGTGGGAAACTCAACTCCCCCTTCTCCCTCCCTTTCCTCTCCACCCCCTCTCTCTTTCTCCCTCTTCCTTCCTCTTTCTACTGTCCCTCTTTTATCGTCCTTCCATGACAAGAAGCATCTTCTATGTCCTAGGCACTGTGCCAGGTATCAGCAGGTCCTCGTGAAACTTAGATTTATTGGGGTGACAGACATTAAATTAATTATTAGAATTTTAATTAATGTTAGGAAGGAAAATCCCAAGGTGCCATGTGTGTTTATGATGCGGGACCTTCCTTAGTCTGGAGGGTGTGTGTGGATGGCAAAACTTCGTTGAGGAGATGACATCTTACCTGCAGCCTAAAAGTAGAGGAGGGGTTACCAGAGAAAGAGATGAGGAAGAAGATTCTAGAAAACGGAACAATATGTGCAAGGGTCCTGAGTGGAAAAGAATGGTCTGGAAGAAATGTAAGTAGGCAAGTGTGACTGAAACACGGATAAGGCTAAAGAGGGAAGCTGAAGGAGTCATGTGAAGGATGAGGGGGCGTTTCATGAGAGCAGTGGGAGTGTGGGATTTAGGCTGACTGAAGGACATGACCAAATCTGTGTTTAAAAGAGATCATTTTGACCGCCTCAAGGAGGAAGCATGCACAGGATGTGCAAAATGGAATTGGGGAGACCAGTTAACAGACTACAGCAGTGGCCTTGCTGAAAAATGCTGCTGGCCTAGACACTGTGTAGCTCCTATTCTAATAGTCATTTGTGTGACTGATATTTCGTAGGTTGTCACGTGAATGGATCTCCTAACACAGTCTATACAGCCAGGCAGGGTAGCAGTTGGCACAGCCTTCTTGGAAGGGGCGTCTCTCAAAATGAAAAAGGATTTTGTGGGGCACCTGAGTGGCTCAGTCAATGAGCGTCTGACTCTTGATTTCTGCTCAGTTCATGATCCCAGGGCCATGGGATCGAGCCCCGCGTCAGGTTCTGTGCTGAGCCAAGGAGCCTGCTTAAGATTCTCTCTTTCTTCCCCTCTCTCTTGGTCATGTTCTCTCTCTTTCTCTCTTTCTCTCTCATTAAAAAAAAAAAAAGATTTTGCAGTACCACCTGTGGAATTGTTAAATAACGAAAGAATGGAACAGAAATGCACAGACAAGTCTGCTAAGAAGTTTACTGCAGTGCTGGTTGTGATAGTCAACCATTGGAGGGCCCTTCCCATGTGTGACTGAACCGCGTGCACCCCTGGGTGTGCTCTGCTCTTCGGAGCATTGATGCAGATACTCGTTCACTGACATGGGAGAATGCAGTATCATTTTTTAGGGCAAAAACACGGTTATAGAAGTTATAATCCTGTCTCTTTAAATAAACAGACAAGTGTGTTCTGGCTTTTCAGGAAACATAGAAACGTTTCTTCTGGTATTCTCTGATGCAAGAAACTATATGCTCACTCTCACTCAGGCATGAGAAAAAGAACGAACTGGATGAGGGATGGTGTAGGTGGTCTCTCGCTGAGACACAGGGCTGAGGCACACTGACTTCGTGAGGTCACTCTTATTCATGCCATTGGTTTTTGCACTATCCTTGCGTGCTAAAGGAAGTCCTAAAAGCATGTAGTTGTTTGTTTAAAGTGGTGCTCTCAATTTCATGAGTGCTCAGCAAAGAGTGCTGGCTCTGGGATGAACCTTGAGAGAGCACCCCAGCTCCGTACGGGACTTGAATAGGTCATTGAGCCTTGCTGAAGGTTGACATCCTCGTTAATGCAAAGGCACCTGTTTCAGAGGGTTTGCGAAGAGCTGGCTGAGATTCAGAAGTGTAGTAAAATGCCTGGCACATCTTAGCTGCTCAGTAAGTGTTGAGAAATTGTTACTGCTGTTCTCTTAGTACGTACCTGTTCCCAGACACCTGAAAGCTTCTGATTTTAATTGACTTTTGTTGGGGACCACATTCAAAAAGGGGTGGTGGAGAGATAAAAAACTGGGATATAAGTAAGAGCTCTGGCTTTTTTGAACTCTTGGTTTTCCATGAATCCTTGTAGCACCATTCAGCCCCACTGGACTGCATGGCCTGAGGCACTGATAAAACCTATGTGACTCTCTTGTTGAGACTTCCAGGTAGAGACCCTTATCTGTGTGCCCTCGGCTGGAAGGGATCTTGAGTGAACTAATAACAAAGAATTCTATTTCTATTTGCTTCTGACCCTGTTGCAGCAGCTGATAGGCCTGCATAATGCTGTTATCAACAATTTATGGTCACCTCCATGCCATGCTCTTATCAGCAAAGCTAATCACATTTTAAGCTTTTTGAGTTTTTCTCCTTCAAATAATTGCTTGGCTCCACTGTCTAGCAAATCTTTAAATGATAGTTTGATTCTTTGGTGTGGGAGCCCTGGAAGATGGCTCTGGTAAACTCCAGTGATTGCTGCCTCAAGGAGGGACCTATTAGGAGAAAATGGCAGTGACACACTTTTTCTTTCTTTGCAAGGTGCTGTGGGCCTTGGCTCTGGCTGGGTCAATATTGGCTGACTTATTGCTTTCTCTTATGTGGGTGTCTCTAAAATTATCCATAATTCAACGTTTATTACCAGCATTTCCCAATTATGTTTCTTAGTGAGTTGTTCTCAGAGATGTGATTGATTGGGTATTGTGAAAAGAAATACAAGAAGAAGAAAAAGAAAGATTGCAATGAAATAAAACTGGAGTCTTTGTAGGTTTTATTTCTTTCTTTTTTGGGGGACTCATAAAGTCCCTGGTCATATCAAAGTCACTAAAATGTCCTGTAGTCAAGTAACGGTTTCCACCTCATTTAATCCACTTTTGTGAATAATGCTTTTTGTGTGTGTGTAAATAACAATTAGTGTTATAACACTTCATAGCATCTTGGTGAATGTTTGGAAAATAATCTAGACTGTGCTGTTGTTGATCCTTTGAACAGAGTTGAACCCTAATTGTAGCTTCTATTTATAAGAACTCTTGAAAAATGTTTGACCTTGACCATCAGTTACCTGCTAAGGGGTGACTGCCCGAGTCCTCTTTATGGAGGTCCCCTGGCTCTCCCTCCTTCCCCACCACACTGAGTGTACCCCCTGGGGTTCTGTGAGATATCTTCTTTCCCAGATTCTTGGGCCTTTTGTGTAGTAGAGGTAGGCTTCCAGGATCAGAGGTGATAACCTCCTCTTGCTCCAGCCCCGTACCTGTCTGGCAACTCTGGGGCAGTCCAGAAGGCAAGTGGCCCTTCTGGCTCCTGGAATCCAGGTTCTCCTGTGCCTTCTTGCTCTTCTCTCATTGGGAATCTGGGCTGCCTGCTTCTGTGTAGAGACCTGACATTCCCAGTCTTGACCTCATCTTCTTCCCACATGCTGATTGGGGTGGTGCCTGTGCTTGCCTCTTTCGAGACTGGCTCTGATTTTAGTTTTGAAATAGGCACTCAAAAAACAAGGGAATGGTGCACATGGGTGGCTCAGTGGGTTACGTGTCTGATTCTTGATTTCGGCTCAGGTTATAGTCTTTTGGTTCATGAGATCAAGCCCCACATTGGGCTCTGTACTGACAGGGTGGAGCCTGCTTGTGATTTTCTCTGTCTCTGTCTGTCTCTCTCTCTCTGTCCCTCCGCCCCCCAAATTAAATAAATAAAAAATCACCAGGTAATGATCCTATTTGAGAGAAACCAAAAAGAGTGATAGGAAACTTCCCAATAAAGAGAAACCCTGATAAACATTTTGCCCCTATTGTGTGCTAGAGTGGGTTAGCTCACTAGGGTCAGTACGACACAGTTCTAGAAATGGAGCGGCTTAAACATTGGATATTTATTCTATTACTGTTTTAGGCTAGACATTCAAAGACCAGGATGTGGGCAGATTCGGCTCCTTCTGAGAACGGTGGAGGACAATCTGTTCCCTGCCCCTTTCCTAGGTTCTGGTCGTTCGCTGGCCGTCTTTGTCATTCTTTGATTTGTGGAAGTGTTCGTTTATCTCTGCCTTCATCTTCACACAGTGTTGTCCCTATCCCCTTTTTATAAGCACATGGGTCAGATTAGGTGAGAGCCCATCCTATGACCTCATTTTAACCTGATTGCCCCTATAAAGGCTTTAATTAAGGTCACATGCTGAGGTGCTGGGGGTTAGGACTTCAACCTATGAATTTGAGGGGGACCCTCAACTCATAACATCGAGCATTAGGGAGCACCGGAATGGTGATCCCACCATGGCCTCCTCCACTCCTGATGGAAAGCTGGCGGAAGGGGGCTATTGACATTACCTTGCCGAGACCCATGGGAAGCTGTGCTTTTCCCCAGCAGTAGGAACATCAGACATTTTGGATCTCTCCTTTGTTTATTTAATGCTTATAGAGCATCAAGCAAGTTTGTATAAATTATCTCATTAAATTCTTATAAAACCACCCCGATGCCCTTAGATTCCTGCCAAACTTGTCCCGGTGTGTACCTCATCCTTTGGGATCTCCAGTCGTTTGCTTCTCTTTTCCCACTCAAGCCCTGCATATCTCCTGGCTATTCCTGTAACATATGTTTGCACTTGGTGTTTCCCCACCCTGCATGCCCCGCCACCCCTTCCGACTCACAGAGCTCCCTCCCTCCCTGTTCTCATCTTTCTTCAGGTAGCACACATCAGTGAGGCCTTTGTTGACCATCCTATTTAAAATAACAATACCTTGGGGGCTCCTGGATGGCTCGGCCCTTAGGCATCTGACTTCGCCTCAGGTCTTGATCTCCTGGTTAGGTTCCGGGATGACAGCTTGGAGCCTGGAGCCTGGAGCCTACTTTGCATTCTGTGTCTCCCTCTCTGTCTGCCACTCCTCTGCGCTCTCTCTCTTTCTCTCTCTCTCTCAAAAATAAACATTAAAAAAAGTTTAAAACAACAATACGTCAGTACCTCCAGAACACCCTACCCCTTCCTTGCTTTATTTTTCTCTGTAGCACTTATCATTGAATACATTTTCTGATTTTCTTCTTTGTTGTTGTTTATTATCAGTGTCTGTTTTGGAAGGTAAGTTCCCAGAAGGCAAGGAGTTGCTTTCTTCTTTGTTTACTGCCGTAGCTCTAGCCTGTCACACACCGGTTAGCGGTTAGCGTATAGTAAGTGGTCAGCCTATATCTCTTTAATGAATGGATGAATGATTGGAGTAGGTGTTAATGTCCTAAGTTACAGAAAAGAACATAAATTCAGAGCACAGAAAACCAAGAACACACAGAGCTGGGAGGCGCAGCCGTGCTTAAAATCCACACTCTCAGAGACTTGCAAATCCCAACCACACTGAGGCATCACCTCCCCCCACTGACATGGCTCCTATCAACCAAACAGAACATAACAAGCTCTGGGGAGGATGTGGAGAAATTAGGACCCTCCAATCCTGTGGTGGGAGTGTAAGATTGTACAACTGCCATGGAAAACAGTGTGCTGGTTCCTCATATAGTTAAGACTTGAACTTCCCTCTGACCCAGTAATTCCACTTCCAGATAAATATCCAACAGAATTGAAAGCATGACGTCAGATACTTGCAGGCATACCTGGACTCACAGCAGCCCTGCTCACAAGACCCAAGAGATGCGAGCAATTCCCCTGTCTGCCGACAGATAAATGGATTAAGAAAATGTGGTGTGTACGCAAAATGAAATATTGTTCACCCTTAAAACGGAAGGAAATTCTGACCTATAATATCGATGGATGTGGAAGATATTACTTTGAGTGAAATAAGATAGTCACGAAAAGACAAATACCGGAGGATTCCATTTATATGAGGTACCTAAAATAGAGACAGAAAGTAGAAGGGTGGTTTTGAGGCCCCGGGTGCGAGGGGAAAGTGTGTAGCACGGCAAGTTCTTATTTAAGGCATATAGAGTTTCAGTGTTACACATGAAACAAGGTCTGGAGATCTGCTTCACGGCAATGTGGGACATGCCTGACACTGATCTGCACACTTCAAAATGGTTAAGCTGGTAAAAATAATAATGACAGTTATTGTTCATATAACAGTGTATTTTTTTTTTTTATCTCTTCACTGGAATAAAATGAGGGAGAGTTTCATGGCAGGAAATGGCAACTAATCAATGCGGAAAGAATGTAAAAAGACAAAGCCCAAACCACCTTTCCTCTGTAGCCTCCTGAGGTGTTACCCCTTTGGGTGCTTTATGGGTGCTGGCAAATGTCTCTCTCAAATAAATGGTAATGACCTCAGCAAGAGCTGCCTCTGTTCAGAACGAGAAGAGACTGGCTCTGGACCTTCCCCGTGAAACCAGGTAGTGCCATCTAAGATTCAGAGTGCCTTTCCTTCACAAAGACCAATCCCTTAATCAAGGGGAATCCAATATCAGGGAGGGAGGTAGAGCCAGGCCACACCGTAGAGCATGGTAGGAGTGGGGTGTGGAGCGAGTTTCTCAGAGCACTTAGGGCAGGAAGTACAGAAGAGCTTGGATGGGGCAGAAGTCAAAAATAGGGCCTGAAGAAATGTTTGTAAACACTACATATCCAGGAAGTTGTCTTCCAACCAGGGATTGAAAGATGGGGAGCTTGGGGAGGGGAGAAATGGCTCCTCGGGGGAATCTAGGAGACACAGGTGTGCTTGAGAATGCCTGGGATGCAGGCAATGGAGGCATGTCTAGGGACACCTCAGGTCTCAGCCAGATGGGACCAGAGCCTCCCCCGTGCCCCCTGCCCCACCTCAGAGCTGCACCCATGCAGGTGTAGTTAAGGCATGAGGATGCTGCCAGGATGCTTGTTGGCAGCAGGAGGGAGGGAGAAGAAGGCATGGTTTTTGAAATCTTGGTCTCATGAAGAGTCCTCAAATTTGGATGGTGACAGTTGGGTTAATTTTATGTGTCACCTTCACTGGATGGGCCATGAGGTGCTCAGATATTGGGTCATAACGTTATTCTGGGCATTTCCGTGAGAATGTTTTTTGGATGAACTTAGCATTTGAATTGGTAGACGGAAGAAAGGAGATTGCTCTTACCAATGTCAGGGGGCCTCATCCCCTCAGGCAAAGTCCTGGGTGGAACAAAAGCTTACCTTCTTCGAGTAAGAGAGTTCTTCTTGCCTGGTGACCTTTATACTGGACATTACTTTTTCCCCTGCCTTCAGACTTGAACTGAAGCATTAGCAATTCTTAGGTCTCATCTTGTCAGCCTTTGGCCTGGAACTCAACCATCTGCCCTCTTGGGTCCCCACCTTGCCCACTCTCCCTGCAGACCTTGGGACTAACCGTGTGAGTCAGTTCGTTATAATAAATATCACCCCCTAATATATGCATACGTGTGCATGTGCGCATGCACACACGTATACACCTATGTCCCATTGGTTCAGTTTCTCTGGAGAACTCTGACTAATGGTCTAAGCTAGGAGTTAGGAACCTGTGCGCCATGAACCACATCCAGACTGCACCTGTTGTTGTACGGCCCATAAACTAAGAATGGTTTTACCATAGATATTTGTAATTAATGTGATGACAGGAACACGAACTGTGAACCCCAAGTAAGCAAAAGTCCTGTGCCCTCACATTCTTCTGATTAGTGTAGGCCTATATCACTAACATACAAACAAACTTGGGAATTCATCAGTAAAACATAGTGGAAATATCTTCTTTTTTTTAAAATGCAATCTCTACACCCTATGGGGGGCTCGAAATCATAACCCTGACAAAGTCAAATACTCTACTGACTAAGCCAGCCAGGAGCTCCCTGTTTTTTCTCCTCTTATATAAATGCCAAGTTAACATTCTTCATTTTGTCTCTTGACCCACATAATTTTTACTTAAAATATTTACTTAAAATATTTACTGTCAGGTCTTTATTTTTTATTTTATTAAAAGAATTTTTTTAACATTTTTTATTTTATTTTTTGAGAGAGAGAGAGAGAGAGAGAGAGAGAGAGAGAGACAGACAGACTGTGAGTGGGGGAGGGGCAGAGAGAGAAGGAGATACAGAACCCGAAGCAGGCTTCAGGCTCCGAGCTGTCAGCACAGAGCGCAACGAAGTGTTCAAACTCACAAACCATGAGATGATGACCTGACTGGAAGTCTGATACTTCACCGACTGAGCCACCTAGGCACCTCCTATTGGGTCTCTGAAAGGTTTGCTGACCCCTCACCTAAATTCTAATCTTCTGCTCTCGGTGAAAAATATTGTGGGTACCTTAAAACCATCCAACACAATTTTTGTTTTTTGCTTTTTCAACTTTAAAAAGTATCTCTGATCATATTCTGGTAATTTTTAACATTAAAACATGAAATAAATTTTCTCAGTGGGCATAATTAGAGCCACACTTTCGTCCTTTCTTACAAATGGAGGTAAATGCAGGCGAGGAGGAAGGACGCCTCTACCCTGTCTTGCTGGCTGCCGGCTTTGTGTGCTGCCCAGGTTGGAACTAGGCTGGGCGCTGATGATGTAGTATCAGCGTTGACTTGTCCCAACCCTTTCCCCTGGCTCAGCTTGAGTCACTACGGTCGTGTTTGTCACTGCTTTCTCTTATTTGCTGCCTTTCAACCCGTCTTTTAGAAGCCATCGTGAGTTTGTCTCGGAGCATGCTTTGTTTATGCTGGGAATGATGAGGGCTGGTCCAGCTCTCACAATGCACTGTGGGAAGTCAGAGCTGCTGCACACCACCAGGTTCTCCAGCTTTGCTTACTGGGTGACCCATGGGGGCTTTTTTTTGTCCAAGGCCACTGAGAGGTCATTCTGATGGGAGAAAAAACCACGCCCTCCCGATGATGGCCTTGTCTGCAGCATGGTCCTGTGTGCTGGTTTTGATGTGCACAGCCAAACAGGAAAGGAGATCATGCTCACAGAGAGGTCAGGTTTTTCATCTGCTGGTTAAGCTAAGAGGAGACCTACCCTTGCGTTCCTTGGAGACGGAAGACTCCAGATCCCAGAGGCAGAGAATGGACTCCTGAGCTGCAAAGCATGTCTTGTCAGGCAGTCTGGTTCTGAGGAAGGGTTTTTTCGACCCCGGAACTCTTGCACTTGGCTCTTAGGGTTGGTGTGGAACATTCTTGCCCACACTCTTTGCATGGCTGAGTCCACCTCCAACTTTTAGCTTGCAGGTTACATATTTAGAGAGGTCTTCTCTGACAATGCAGCTTAGAGTATCATGTCCCTCCGCAAGTGTTCATCCATATATCATCTTGTATAAAGTATGTGGTATTTCCAGAAACTGTTCTGAGGATTAGGGGTAAAAAACACAAATAGTCGAAATCTCTGCTTCTTTGCATTATTTGTCAAACTTAAGCATGCACCTGAGTCATCTGGTGGGCTTGGTAGAACAGATACCTTGACCCATGATTGCCTGAGTCAGTTGGTATTGGTGGGGCCCGGGAATCTGCATTTCCAGCAATACTACTGGGGTATTCTTCGTGTATTCCTCGTGCCTAGCAGGTAACCAGCACATAGTAGGTGCTCCAGAAATACATGAAGGGATGAAGCCCAGTGGACAGCAAGAAAAAGCCCCTCGTTGCCCTTCCTCCCTGTGAACACCCCTCTTAATTTAGCCACTTTGATTTTCCACGAGAAATCTTAGAAGGAAGGGCACGCAGAATCAGAGTTAATCTCTCATCCCAATTGGGAACCTCATGTATTTAGTCAGATGACTTCAGTGAAAGCTGTGCTTTATGACACAGACAGTAAGATTACAGAGTAGGTGAGTGAGTAAGAGATGAGTGTGAGGGACAGACAGACAGACAGAGACTATGTGATGGTCGGTGGTTCACAGGTATAGATTGAGTGGTGAGAGGAAGGATTTTGCATCAGAGCCCCCGTGGCATTTAAGTTTCCAGGCAATCTTTTAAAAGAGTTCCTAGAATTTGGGCAGTGAGATCATTCTTGCTGAGAGCCATCTTTGTGCCCAGGATTTTTAGATAAGAGAGAACTCTGTGCGGTGTACTCTCATGCGGGCAACCAGAGCAAGCAGGTCAATTTTACCTCATGCCTGGAGATAGACCCTTATCCCCTGCCAGTTAGAGCAGAGCCCAAAGCGTCTTTGTAACTTACAATGAGGCATCTTAAGAAGTTAATGTTTTGGTATTTGGCACCATTTGCAATTGATGATTTCGTAAGAGGTACAAAGCATCTTAGTCTTTTCTGACTGCTCTTAAAAAAAAAAATACCATAGAGTGGGCAGCTTAAAATCAGCAGAAAGTTATTTCTCACAGTTGTGGAGGCTGGAAGTCCGAGATCAGGGTGCCAGCGAGGTTGAGTTCCAGCGAAGGCCCTCTCTGTGTTGTCGACAGCTGCCTCCTTATTGTACCCTGGCTTGGCAGAAGTGGAGAGGTTGCTCTCTGGGGCCTCTTGTGAGGCCACTGATCTCATTCATGAGACTCTGTCCTTGTGAGCTGGTCACCTTTCAGAGGCCCCGCGTCTTGATACTATCACCTTGGGGCTTAGGTTTCAACATATGAATTTGAGGGGATACAAATATTCAATCTGTAACACCAAAGGAGGCTTGAGTCAAACCCTGAGCAGTTCCCCCGCCCAGGAGACATTGGTATACTTTATTTCCTTGGCACCAAAATAAATAAAAGCATCCTCAGCATAAAGGGACCCTGGCTCCATTTTGCCTTGGATCCATTCTACCTCAGATCAGAACCAACCTGGTGTCTAATACTTCTTTTGCAAAAACTATATATATATATATTCATTTTCCAACTGAGAGAATGTATGTAGTTCTCAACAGTGCTTGCAACAATCTATGCTCTCAAGAAGCCAAAGGGAATTTGGTTTGAGAGTTAGAAGACGTAAATTATTTTTTAATTGTGATTATGCACACCCATCATAAAGTTCACTATTTCAACCTTTGTAAGTGCACCATTCAGTGCATTACATTTATAATATTGTACAACCATCACCACTGTTTGCAAAACCTTTTCATCACGTTGAACAGAATACTTTGTAACCATTAAGCAATAATTCTACACCTCTCTCCCTCAGTCCCCTGTAATCACATTTTGACTTTCTGTCTCTTTGAATTTATCTATTCTGTGTATTTCATATAACTGTAATGATACCTTATTTGTCTCTTTCTGTTTGTCTTATTTCACTTAGCATAATGTTTCCATTGCTCATCTATGTTGCGACAGCTATCAGAATGCTCTTCCTTTTTACAGCTGAATAATATTCCACTGTATGCATAAATCACATTTTGTTTATTCATCTTTTAATGGACGCTTGTGTTGTTTCCATCTTTTGGCTGTTATGAAAAATACCGCTATGAACATTAGTTTACAAATACCTCTCAAGTCCCTGCTTTCATGTTTTTTTTTGGGGGGGTTTTTGTTTTGTTTTGTTTTGTTTTGTTTTATATCCAGAAGTGAAATCCCTGGATCATGTGGTAGTTTAACGTATACTTTTGTGAGTATTGTTTTCTGAGTAGGTTCCCAGAATGGCTGCACCATTTTTACCTTCCCGCCAGTAATGTATGTGTTCTGATTTCTCCACTCCTCACCAATACTCATTATTTTGTTTCTGTTTTGTTTTGGTTGTGACAGTAGTCATTCTAGTGGATATGAAGTTGTATCTCATTGTGGTTCTGATTTGCATTTCCCCAGTGATTAGTGATGTTGAGTATCTTTTCATGTAATTATTGATCATCTCTATATCTTTTGGGGAGAAGAGTCTATTGAAGTCCTTTGCCCATTAAATTTTTTTTTTTAATATTTACTCATTTTTGAGAGACAGAGTGTGAGTGGGGGAGGGGAGGAGAGAAAGGGAGAGACACAGAATCCAAAGCAGGCTCCAGGCTCTGAGCTGTCAGCGCAGAGACCGACACGGGACTCAAACTCACGAACCGTGAGATCATGACCTGAGACAAAGTGGGACGCTTAACCGACTGAGCCCCCCACACGCCCCTGCCCAAATTTAAATTGGGTTATCTTTTTGCCATTGAATTTGATTAAGGTGGGCCCCTAATTGGAGATCTTTATATATTCTGGATATTAAATCCTTATCAGACATGTGATTTGCAAGTATTTTCTCCAGTTGTGTAAACTGTCTTTTTACTTTCTTAATAATGTCCATTAGTGCCCAAAGTTTTTAATTTTGATGAAGTCCAATTTATCTATTTTGTCTTTTGTTATTCATACATTTGACATCATACTTAAGAATCCATTGCCAAATCCAAGGTGATGAAGATGACATGAGGTTTTCTGGACTAGCAGATCAAGTCAACATTTGTTATGACTTTCAGACAGTGCATTGGTTTATTAATTCCCTGCATTATACGCACAATTTTGTGCTCTGTCTGGAGTTGTAAAGACATCTCTGTATTAAAGATAATCAAGGGAACGTTCTGGCATTATACAAATGACTGGCTGTTTGCTTTAGAGTTTTTTGTCTACTGACATCTCCCAAAGCATCACTTTGAGAGGCGGGCGTCCTGGCTCACCCTGTGGCAAGATCTGGAACATGGTAATTGAGTTTGGTAGTGGATCTATCACACTTGCAGGTCTTTTCTCTTTATATATGCTGAGTATTCATGAGCTTTAGTGGGTTTTAAGAAACACATTTAATACTTGGCCTTGTTTCTAAATGTAACACTGTACTCTTCCTTTGGAATTATGCTTGGTGTTAATTGAAGGAATGAAGTCCAAGCCTAGTTTATAAATTGTGGTTTGTTCCTAAGGGAGATCAGATCATGATGCCTTATTAGGTAGATACTAAAGAGGTGACCCTGGTGAAGAGGAGAAAAAGCAGGAGGGTTAATGGAGTAGAAAATAGAAACAGGTTGCATTCCTGAAAAGGCTGGGTCAAAAAGAGCCAGAAGATTGAAAAGTTGATGAAGAAAAATTGGTCAGGTATAAGCCTCCTCCTCAAAGTATTTGTTAAAATGTTGGCTTGGAATCCAGAACGGGGGCATGCACATGTTCTTAAGGTAACAAAGTCCATAAATGCTCATAACAAGGCTCGGGTCATGGTAAAGGTGACTCTTAGAAACTCATTTTTTTTTCATTAGAACCAATACCCCTTATCCCCAAGACTGCTCTACAATTATTCTGGGTAAATGTGAGGCATTTGCACAGCCCATGTTCCTTGTCTTAAATGTCTCCTTCTCAGGAAATGGAAAGGCTTAAATTATATTTAAACCTGATTTATTTAGCTCCTCTGTGCTTTCATTTGATCAGCACTGAGAAACTTCTTTATGGAGGTGGATGTGTAGTGCCTTTGGAAATCCGTGGCTTCTGCTTAGGACACCTTGGAGATCACTTCTGGAAGGAAGCTCTGAATGAGTGGCAGCAGGGGTTGGAACACCTCCCTCTGACACGGAGTCACCCCGTTAGTTCACACAGCGGGTCACAACTCAAGGGAGGTGTTTCAGAAGGCTGGCTCGTCAGAGAAGCTGTGTGGTCCTAAAACTACTTACATTGCCTTCTTCATTATACAGTCAGTAGGACCATTTCATCAGGCCAGACTCTTTGTCTCCGGATAGTGTTAAGACCTGGGAGGAAGGGCTTTAGCTGGGAAGGGAGGTAGAAACTTGCTCTTTCTTAGTTCCTGATCTCTGTGTTCATGATGGGTGATGGAAAAAGAAGCCTGGAGGGGGAGCTGTGTTCTCACCAGTGGTCACCTTGTTAACCCTGCAGAAGTCAGTTGACCAACCTTATTAAGTTCATCATCTGCAGTAGCATAGAAGGGGGAAGCAACAAAGAGGGTTAAAGATGAATTTATCCCTGCGTTGGAGGAAGGCACAAAATGATCAACAGAGGTTATGCAGATGCTTACCGACTAAATGTTTGTATGCCTCCCAAATTCATGTGCTGAAGCCCTAACCCCAATACATTGGCATATGGAGGTTGGGCCTTTGGGAGGTAATTAAGGTTAGACAGAGTCATGAGGATGGGGTCTCCATTATGGGATTAGTGTCCTCAGAAGAAGAGAAAGACCCCAGTGCTCCCTGTCTCCTCACAATGGAGAAATAGCCATCTACAAGCCAGAAAGAGAATTGTCATCAGAATCCGGCCATGCTGGCACCCGGATCTTACACTTCCAGTCTCCAGAAGTGTGAGAAATACATTTCTGCTCTTTAAGCTCAAGCTAAGTAAGACATAAACAATCCAGTCTGGCATCTGCTGAAGTATGAGCCTGTCTCAGAGTGAAAATCCATGAGCCCCCTGTTATGGAAATGTGATTTCTGAACACAGTGACTTAGAATGGTTGGAAAGAACTGGCTTTTCCTTCCCCCTTAGTTGTATACTAGCTCTTTCACTCTGAGCAAGTAGCTTCTGTAAGTCTTGTTTTTTTACCTGCAAAAGAAGGATAACAATCCCACCCATCTCATAGGCTCCTTATGCTTAAATGTGTTAGCACATATAAACATTTAGTATACTTTCTAGACACATTAGGTGCTCAATAAATGTTGGCCATATTGAATCAGTATTTATGGTGATGCTGAGAGTTTGGCTCTTTCCTACCTCACGAGTCCTATCATACACGATTCTCTCCACTGCTTTCTGAGCATAAGCTATACTGGCTGCCTTAGGGTGTTTTTGTTTGTCTGTTTCAAATAAGCCATGTCTCTCCCACCTCAGGGCCTTTGCATATGCTATTTATGCTGCCTTACATATAACCACTCTCTTTGCCTAGTTAACTCACATTCATCCATTGGCTTTCAGCTCAACCATCACTTTTTTGGGAGACCCTCCTTGAATTCTGTGGCACTAGCTCTCCATCCACCCCCCGCTGTAACCACGCTGACGTATTTTTTTCAAGTATTTTTGAGATGATTGGATTATTATTTTTCTTTGCCACCAGACTGCAAGCTTTATGCGAACTCACTGTGGCCTTAAACTCTATAGGCACAAAAAATTACTGGCTGAAGAAACCAGTGCTATGTTTTGATGTAACTCCTAGAGCACAGGGGTAGTAACAGTTCCTCAGAGCTGAAAATGCTGTCAAACCTCTAATGTCCAGGGTGGCAGCGAAGGAGGGGGGCTAAATGTACAATTCGACCTGATCCTAATATATTTTTGAGATGCTGAGGTCTAGGCAGTTTCATTTGACTTCTGAAGACTCAGGCAAGACTCACCAAAGTGGTAAGCAAGTTTAACTCTGCGATAGCCCCACTGAAGAAAGAGTCATGAATGGCCCATTTTTCATTTTAAAAAGTAGCCGCGTGCACTGAAGTCTGCGCTCCACTATTGAAAGGCAAAACCACATCACTGGCAAATCACAGGCCCCCATGGACAGTGCTCTTGCAGGATCAGTTGAAACTGGAAGTGAAAACAAAATGGATCATTTAAGCAGAAAAACCCATCTGAAGGAAACCCAAAGAACCATGCTTTGTTTTGTAACTGCTTCAGGGAATTCACATTTAATCAGAATTGAAGGCTACAGCATTTGCCATGAGAATTCTTGCATCTTATCTCAGTTTTAGTGATTTCTTTTTAATTAGTTGCTGCTCTGCAGAAATCCTAACGTGCTTCAAACAATCAGGAGACAAATAAAACTGGGAGTTGCACTTGATTATGGCACAACTGTGTTTGCTTCCTTGGTTTGGGGCAATTTTGCTAACAAGTGACCTGTAACCTACTTCTAAGGCTACCAGTAGATAATTATTTGGTAAATTTTCATACTTCAGTTTATGATACTAATTAGTTCTCCAACCAGTATTCCCCAGGCAACGTCTGTAGTCCTACCTCATCACATTTGTGATTCTTGCGACTTGGGAATCTCCTGTTTTCATTTACAAGATGAAAAGCTTAATTTGTGCCCCCCACATTCCTGTATTTTTATGTGTTGTCTGTCGTATGTTCTTGCCAGGAGACTTAGAATACTCTGTAATTTAAAACTCAAAGGGAGCTGAGCAAAATGCTTGTCACTTTGAAGCAATTCCTTTTATTGCAATCATGACCGTCTTAAAAGGAATAACATAACTTGAACAGACTTCAGGTTACTTCTTGAGAAGGGGGTGGAGACACAGTGGTGACATGTGAAGGGTTTGGCATCAGGTGGTTGCAAATTCAGATCCCATCCCTACACTCAGCTGGGCAAATTTCATCGTAATCTGAGTCTAAACTGTTGCTAAGGCCGTCTGCCTTGCAGCACGGCCCCACCGATTTGTTGAGATCGCAAGGTGGTTTTCCCCAAACACATGCTTGATAATCTCTATCAATGCTATGCAACAAAACTATTAGGGGTGCCTGGGTGGCTCAGTTGGTTAAGCGTCTGACTTTGGCTCACGTCATCATCTTGCGGTTTGTGGGTTCGAACCCCACATCCAGTTCTGTGCTGACAGTTCAGAGCCTGGAGCCTGTTTCAGATTCTCTGTCTCCCTCTCTCTTTGCCCCTCTCCCACTCATGCTCTGTGTCTGTCTCAAAAATAAATAAACTATAAAAAAATTAAAAAATATGTGCCACATACATAATTAAAATTTTTCTAGGAGCCACATTAAAAAAAGAGATGAAATTAAAATTATTTAACTCAACATGTGTGAAATATTATCATTTCAACATGCATACAAATTGAAATAGGTCCTTTTTTAAATTTTTTAGTAGTCTTTTAAATTCATTTTATCAAAATATTTCACTTTAGGCTAGCCATATTTTAATTGTTCAACAGCCAGATATGGCTAGGGGCTCCTATATTGGACCATGTAGCAGTGAATCATTAATAAATTCTCATTTCCATCCCCTCCTTCCCCTTTTTGTTTGAGAGACAGAGGGTGTGAGGGAGGAGCAGAGCGAACTCCAGGCAGGCTCCACGCTGTCAGCCCAGAGCCCGATGCGGGGGTCAAGCTCACGAGTCATGACGTCATGACCTGACCCGAAGTCGGATGCTTAACGGACTGAGCCCCCCGGGCACCCCTCTCCCTTTGTATTTTAGAAGTACTGTTTATACTTGAGTTGAGTTTTCCAGCCGGTGGAGTGGTTGATATGGAGAAGTGGGAATCTGTCCTTGGAGTCCTGAAATGTATGTAGCTATGAGAGGAAGAAACACGAGCACAGTGGCTGTTACAGTTGCTAGTGGTTTCTTGAATTTTAATTGCCATAGGCAATATGGTTCTAATGGGGAAAAATTTATTCCATTTATTCCTTGATATTAAAAATGGGCATGCAAATCAAATAGTGCTATTAGATACCACTAAAAACAGCTTGAAAATGAAATCCATAGAATTGTCTAGTTTGGTTGGTCTAATGTTTAGGTTTTTAGATCTTAAGAGGAGGTCCATGAATGGACGTTGGGGGCACCTAAGGCATTTAAAATTATTCCCAACTTATCAGTGTTCATTATTTTTTATTAAAAATTTTTTTTGACACTTAGTAATTTTTGAGAGACAGAGTGCGAGTGGGGGAGGGGCAAAGAGCAGGAGACACAGAATCTGAAGCAGGCTCCAGGCTCTGAGCTGTCAGCACACTGCCCCATGCGGGGCTCAAACTCACTGATCACGAGATCATGACCTGAGATGAGGTCGGATGCTTAACCGACCGAGCCACCCAGGCGCCCCTCAGTGTTATTTATTACATGTATATTTTTCTGTGTAGAGAATCCGCAGCTTCTGTCAGATTCTTACATGGGCCAAGGAAATAAAATGTCAACAGCTGGGACAGTAGAAAAGTCTGTTGGTTACAGAGATCGTGTTTACACAGGAGCTAGACTTTGACACCAGTGAGAACAGAAGTTGTAAATTGTCTTTTGTCACCATTACTCAGGGAAATCCCTCACCTCCCTCACCGGGGACATGCCGGCACCACGAGGCACTTGGGAGCTCAGGTTGACGAAAGAAATGGCAGATTCATGTTCCCTGGCTTATGCTCACTCCAGGGCATCCACTGGTGAAATGTGTTTATTTTTTGGTTGAGGGCCCAGGGTTGAATGCGTCTGAACTAGCTGCCTATATGACAGCTACATCTCCTGTGTGGCCATGGCAATAACAGCTGCGGGAATAGGTGGTGGGTTCTGAATTCAAATCCCCATTTGTGTATTAAATGAGCTACATTTGTCTTCTCGGGCCTCTTGCTCATGGATAAAATAGTTTCTGATATGTCTTCTAATTTCTTTTCGGAGTGGATTTGCTCAATTAGATTGAAACCTCCTGTCACATTGCAAATTATGACCAAATGTATTTATATGATAGAGTGATTGTAAAAGTAAGTTGTAATGGAAGGATCTAGAATCGGATGTGCTTTTAAGTGGCACTGGCTGACTCCTAAATCTGGAGGCATATAGAAAGCTCTGATGAGAAACTTCTCTGCTTGACTCTGGTGTCACATGACTGGACTGGAGTTCTTTGTTGTTGGGGCCATATACATGCCTCTGACCTTGAAAGAGAACAGACAAGGGGGAGGAAAGCTCTTTCCCCACGGAAACCTGCGCATTTCTATGTGTCTTGTAGTAGTGTTTATTGTCTGTGAAACACAAACTAGAAAGAAAGGGTGTGAGGTAAGAGAACACTATAGATGTGCATCTTCTGGGAGTCGAACATCTGGTTCTGTTGGCCACTGGATTTGGGAGAATATTGGAAAATCATGCCCCTAACAAACAGTCCACCCTTTTGCAGAAACTTCTTTGGAGAGTTGATTAATGTAGCAGATGTAATTCCCTTTGAAATGCCTAATCTGGAAGAGGCAATGAAGAGACATCTTAAGCACTTCAGTGTGTTACGTTCGTTAAGTTTTTCTGTTGCCGAGTGTGACTGACTCCTAGTTAGTCTCAAGATTTTAGCCCCAAAGAAGGCATTTTGGTTGGAGTAGGGTACAGTGGAGGAATCTGTGCGATGCCTACACACCTGGTCATTTCAATCAGATTTTTGGCCGATCAGTGAGTACACCAGATGTCTGACATCAGGGCAAATGAAAATGACACCCTTGCAAATCCTATTTTTTGTTTTCAATAGGTATTATAGCCGCAGTTGGTGTCAACACTAGAACCAGTGAACAATTTATAGCAAATTCATTATTTAAGACCCTAGGGGTTGTTGGGATTCTAAAAGACACCAGTTTGGAAACCCACTCCTTTTGGTGACTTACGTTATTTGTGGAAATACCAGATAATTTGCAGAAATGGAAAGTTGGGTCTAGCCACCCAGAGGTGTTTTACTGGCAGGCAGTAATGGTTGCAACAGAGCAAAGAGATTTCATTGTAAACATGACCCTGTTGATAAACTTGCTCCTACTTATTCTTGTCTACAGGGTAACTGGGGTAGGTTGCGGCTTTCTGCAAGATAGCAGTCAGGATGCAGGATTAAATGGTAAGTAAGTTTGATGCCTTATTCTTCATGGACAGACATGTGTTTCACGTGTCTTTGGGTTCTGGGCGGAATGCAGGTATTGGATGATCTGAAAGACCCAAATAGTCCCAAGGAAGTAGATAACGTAATGGAAGAAAAAAAGAAACACTGAAAAAGGCTTTTATTTTATCAGCACCACTGCAAAAAAATGAGAAATCACTTCAAAAACATCTCAAATAGAAAATAATAATTTATTTTAACTTCATTTTACTTAATGTTTGTAACTAATTATGATTTCGTGAGCTTGCTTGTAAAACTCTGTCCCTTCAAATCTACAAAGCAAAGGTTTACTACAATGAGCACTTAAAATTCCACAAACCATCTCCATCCACAACTTTCCTGTACATGCAAATTCTTCCATCGGGGCTGCAATATTTGCAAACATGCTTTAAACTTCCGTAAAGCTGCATGATAGTGGCTTTCTCTTAAAAACCTTTACACACTCTTGGGAACTTTAACCGGAAACATGTTTCAATGTGTACCCCAACTCTAAACAAACACTGCTGGTTTGGTTATGTATATTAAATCATCAACCACACAGTTGGGTAGTTTTGAGTCGAAGCCTTGACCTAAATCATATATTAATGGCCACTCATATGAAACACAGCCAACAAAGTAACATTAATAAAATAGGGTTCCCTTAAAAATACACACTGGCGGTTGTATCTGTGTTTTCGACAGGAAAAAAAAAAAAAGCGTGTTTAACTTTTTGTATGAATATAGTTTAAACAAATTATTCTGTGAAAGTATGCTTAATAAAAGATCTTCTTGAAATTTAAACACTTTATGTAAAAGGTAGCAAGTAAAAAAGTACAATTGCTCTTTGAAAAAAGCTCTGTCAATACTGCCTTTGTTACGGGCAGGTTTTCTCCACTTAAAATAGAGCTCGTTGCAGAGTGGGCCAATCTGGACTATAAACAGGATGACCGTATTTCTCTTATATACAAAAACTTGCCGCATTGAACGAGGCAGGAATTTCTACCCCAACGGTAGCGTTCTCGTTTATGTACACAACGCACAAGGGAAAATTATACAGTAGTCACGGACAGGAAGGAGTTGTACACCCTCGTGCCGTCGGGTGATTTGGTGCCGTGGGTTAAGAGTTCTTGGATCGTCATCCAATTGTCAAATATCTTTTTATTCCTCCTCTTCATCATCTTTTTGTGGCTCAGTTCCAGGATGTTCATCTCCTTCCTGTCGTCGGCCGCCTGCTGCTCCTTCAGGCAGTCGAGCCTGCTCTGCATCATGAACTCGCGCCTGCGCCGCTGCTCCTTGGCCTTCACCACGTGCTGCTTCCTCTCCTCTTTGCTCCAGTAGCGCCCCAGCTTGAGCTCGCTCACCGCGTCGTCGTCGGTGGTCATGCCGCTGCGCTCCTCGCGGATCTTGAGCGCACGCTCCCGCAGCAGGCGGTCGCGCACCGGCCGCTTGGTGATGTAGCGCGTGCCGTCGCTGCGCACCTTGACCTTCCACTCCATCCTGGCCTCGGCCGCGCCGGCCGCGTGCAGGTCCTTGCACATGCTCACCAGGCTCATCTGGCTCTGCGCGTACTCCACGGCCGACTTCTGCTGGATCAGCTGCATGTAGCTCTGGTAGTGCTGCGCGTGCGCCGGGATGTGGGCGTGCTTGTAGGGCGAGTGCGGGAAGGGCGGCAGGTAGGAGCCCGCCAGCTTGGGGCTGCCGCTGTCGTCGCTGGGCCTGCGCTCCCTGCTCTCGGGGCCCGGGCTGGGCCCCCGCTCGCGAGGAGGAGGAGGAGGGGGGCTGTAGCTGGCGCCGCCCAGCTCGGGGTCTTCGGTGATGGCCAGCAGGTTCCTTGGGGACGGCCCGGACGCTTCCGTGCTGCCCGCGGCCCCCTCGCCGCCGCCCTCGGCCGCCCTCCGCAAGGAGTTGTCGGGGGACATCTCCAGGGTGAGCGGCGTGCTGCGGCAGCTCTCCCCCGTGTTGTAGGCGCTCGAGCTGTCCTTGTCGGATTTCTCGGGCAGCTCGGTGATGTCGGACAGCTCGTGCCGGCGGACGTCCACGCTGGTGTTGTAGTTGCGGAAGCCGCTGTTGTGCAGCATCCACGACTCGCGGTACTGCTCCCGGAGCTGCTGCATCTTGTGCGCCCGCACGATGCTCAGGCACTCGAGCTCGATGCTGCGCAGCTCCTCGTTCAGCAGCTCCAGCTCCTTGTCCACGCTCTCGGGGTCGCTCTTGCTGGCGTCCAGGGGGCTGCTGGCGTAGTACAGGCCGTAGGGGCTGCCGCTCTTGGCCTGACACTTGAGCTCCAGGAGCTCCCGGAAGCGCTCGCACTCGTCCGCGGGGATGCCCAGGTAGTCGGCGTCGGCGCAGTCGGCCGACAGGAAGGACTCGTTGCTGAACGGCAGGTCGCCGCTGCCCAGCGTGTCCTGGCTGCACGTGAGCTTCCTCTGGCCGGCCAGCGGGGTGGATGACGCGGTGGCGTCGTCGCCGTTGTTCTCCTGCTCCGAGCTCTCGTCGTTGCGCGTGCTCTCGTCGGTCCGTCCCACGCCGCTGTCCTTCTCGTGCTGGTTGGACAGGATGGTGGCGGTGTCTGTGGTTCCCCCGTCCTCTTCATGCTTCTTCTAGAACAAGAACAAACAGCCACGGTGAGGGAGGCCCCGGCTGTGGTTGGTTACCGGGTTCCACCTTTCCTGTAGGACAACGGTTTCCCGTTTCCGGGCAGGGCAGGCTCTGCCTTTCTAAGGCTGAGGGGCAGCGTATGGGATCAGTACTAGTTCAAGGATCTGGCCAGACCTAAGCCGGCCAAACGCCAATCCTTCTCATCCTCTCTTTTCCCTCCTGAGAGCCGAGGGGAAGAGTCCCCTCACCTCAGTGAATGATCCTAGCCATTCAAGGATTCAGTGCATGGAGGGCAGGAAGCCTATAGGGCCTTATTAGGACTCTGACCATGGTGGTGGCACAGAAGGGGGCTAACGGGCTCGAAGCAGCTCAGGGAATTGCTTTACTTTTGAAAACATGCCTTCGTGTGTTCTGACCTGCGTTAGAGCTGGCCCACGTGTTTTCCAAACAGCTAGCAAGTCAGCCGTACCTCCCATTAGTGCTGGCTTTAAAAGCCAAGCTGCACTCTCTTGCCCGGTAAGACGAGCGGCTTGCATTCTGTCAGTGTGCAAATAGAAAAGCACTGCGTTTTCTTGCCCCCTTCCAGGCTGGTGGGTTTCTGATGGTGTTTAGCATCAGTGCACGTTTTCCCAGCGCTCAGAGGGGTGAGGGGTGCAGGGCCCGGGCCTTACCTGCTGCAGCATGCTGGCCGTGAACTGCATGGCCTGCTGGTGCTGCTCCTCAAGCATGTCCATGTGCAGGTGGTCCAGGAAGTCGTTTCGGTCATCGTCCATCCAGCCCTCGTCCAGCTGGGGAGAGGAAGCAGCAGCCCACACAGGCCTCAGAAAAGATGCCTTTTGCTTTCATTTTATTCACTTTTTCAAAGCAAGGACATTACCTTGGGGAAGGCTCGCTCTTGGGCTCCTTCCAGGAGTCATCAAAGTGAAATGTGCCTGTTGGTTTGGTTCGCTCTCCATCAGAAAACTGGCCTCCTTCACATGAAAGAGACCTCCCACCCTGCACCGTGTCTGGGCAAGTCTCTGGGGCCCACGGTGTTATGTTTGCAGGGGGACACCCTTGGGTGTGGAGCAGGCCCCCTGTGCTAGGGGGGCAGGGGGAGCCAGCCCTGGGCCTGCCTGCTGGCCCTGACGAGAGACTAGCTGCCATGTGGGAAGAGTTCCTTTTGACACAGGAAACAGGTGTGCTAACGAGCTGTCTGGGGCAAGGCCCGTCCCTTGCTACTAGGCCCCTGTCTTCCTGGTGCGGACTCTTCCGGGGGCTGAGACGTTACAGCCCCCGCACTGATGGTGGCCTGCTGTGTGTGTACCGTCTGCGGCCACTTTGGTGCCCCAGTGGCAAGAGTCCAGCAATTGCACCAGAGGCTCCATGGCTCCCAAAGGCAAACATATTGAGAAAAAGTGTTCTGACCAACCATTCCTTCAGTTTTTAAAATAAAAACTCTATTTTGTGTGTAACAAGTACATCATGATTTAATATACATAAACAAAGTGCAATGGTTCCTACAGTCAACCTAATAACCTAGCATTTCCTCACAGAGCTCCTTTTCTGCGTGCGATGAGAGCATCCAAACTCTCAGCCAAGTTTTAGTAGCGATGCAGTGTTACCACAGCCATGGTATTTTAGGTTCCTTAGGCTCTGTGTTAGAATGGAAGTCCACACTGTGGCTCTAGGCTGCAACGCTGGTCAAGCTTTAGGAACTCAAACACCTTGATGGTTTTCCATTCCATTACGTTTCCTTCTCTTCTCCTTCATTACCTTTCCTACGCTAATGAACCTTCTGAGCCTGTGATCTAAATGGCGGGCTGCCTGGCAGCGGCTCTCCTTAAAGTGCTTAAAACATATAGTAGATTTTAGGTCACCTCAAGCAGGACTACTTTTTCAGGGTACAAAGTACCTTCGTATCTTCAAATTCAAACTCAGTGCATGGGCAGTGGTGTGCAGGGGCAACGGATTTGGGTTTTTGGTTTTTGAAAGAAGGTGACTTACCTGGAGTTCAGGCCTTGCAATCAGCAAAGAAAAGTTCTTGTTTTCTTCACTGGTTAGAAGAGCCACAGCCTCTTCACGGTTCTGTACTTCTATCCCATTAATCTTAAAAAAAAAAAAAAAAAAAAAAAAGTGATGAGGCAGTGGAGGGGTGGACTATAGCATAATCAGGCCATCCCCAAAATCATTCCAGACTGTTCCGGGCCACCGTGTGTCACCCAGTCACAGCTGGAACACAGAACTTCCACGTAGCTTGCAAAGGATGCTCATTTTCAGAAGGAAAGGCCCTGCCCACACTAGTCTATCCGTCACCGTGACAGGGGTACAAGGCTGCTAATGTGCAAGCTCCAGGAACAGAAGTCGCTGAGACTCCAGAAGGCAGACTGAGAGAAATCACCATGTTGTAAAGAGGGAGCATCTGAGCAATTTAATCAGACATCATACTCAGGCAGGAACAGAAAGGGAATGTGTGGACTCATTATTAGAGATACTTTCAGAGTCCATGGGAGAAAAAGCAGCAGCAGGTCTGATGTGACCATTACGGAAGTTGAAGGCAAACAAGGAAAGGGCATGATACACGGTGCTTCTGGGTGCCCGTTTGGCCCTTAAATCTTCTTTAGGCGGGAAAGTCTAGTGAGAGGGACTCTGTCACAATTGGTATGGAGGCGGAGGACTCCTCCAGGGGGCACAGGGATGGTCCCACTGAGCTCCTGATGCCAGTGAATCAAGAGGCAGGAAAGGGGGTGACTCTCGTGTTTGGGGTGACTGAACCCCATTACCAGTGGAGGCGGGTGGGGCCGTGTCCAGAACCCAGTACTTCCATGCCCCGTGGTAAACGCTAATGGACCCCAACCCCTGAGTGCAGATGTGTCAGCGCATTTAGGAATCAAGGTCTGGGTTACTCCCCTGAGAAAGAAAGGGTCCTTAAGCAGCTGAGGGTTGGGTTGAAGTCTGAGGAAATGGGGAAGAAGCATGCAAGAAGAAAGTAAAAATTACTCGTGGTCAGGTGTGTAATGGCAGATATAAATATGGCGGATTAGAAACGAGAAGGTATGACTGGGAAGACGCAGACGCTAAGCCTTGTGGCAAAGAATCTCCATTTCTGTGAGATTAAAAAAGATGGCCACTGAAACAAGCTGGTCTCATTTAGAGTCCCAGGAGCACTCGGGCTCCTGGTAAAGAAACTGTCCACAGAAGCCATTCTATGAATGTCACCTCATGAAATTTAAAAGGCTCCTCAATTTATTTTACTAAATTTGCCCAAGATGTTTCTATTTTCAGGGCAAGACTAACCTTGACACATGTGGTCCAAAATTAATCCTTCAAAGAAATTTGAATCAAGAATTGTTCTGCATCAAAAAAATTTTTAAAAGGGGGGAGGGGCGCCTGTGTGGCTCAGTTAAGCGTGGGACTTTGGCTCAGGTCATGATCTCACAGTTCGTGAGTTCAAGCCCCACGACTGGCTCTGTACTGACAGCTCAGAGTCTGGAGTCTGCTTGAGATTCTGTGTCTCTCTCTCACTCTGACCCTCCCCTGCTCATGTTGTCTCTCTCTCAAAAATAAAAACATTAAAAAAAATTTAAAACGAGAATAATTCCGGTTCACAAGTGGCCAAGATTATTGGCTTGACTTGGGCCCCTGCTGTGCGGTCTTTTCCCAAAGAGAATGAAAGGAAATGAGGTTCGCCTTCTGTAAAGCATTGGGCACTCTCTCCAGTTTGTCCTAGGTCTCCCCACTCCCTGGTGCATCCTATTTTCTGGGGCCTGTGTGACACTCATTCGTTTCACTTGTCTGGCCTCAGCATCCAGCATCTGATTTGGTAATCCTGGTTCTTTGACCTCTTCTGCATTTTCAACCCTAAAGCTGTTGACGTCACCCATTAAGTGTTCTCTCCAGTGACAGGCAGGGGACGAGGCTGCTGGCTGGAAGCCCACCTACCTGGATAATGCGGTCTCCTTCTCGGATGCGCCCATCCTTGGCCGCGATGCTGTTAGGGTCGATCTGAAACACACAATGGACATGTCAGCACAGAGTAGATAACTGAGACATGTATAGACATAAAGAAGACTTAGTGTCATGCAAGGAGAGACCAGCATGGGTCGCTCTGTTTCCAAGTCCTTTCCTGGGTATGCTCCCGGACCCTTGCCTGGTGTCCCTGGTACACAGCAGTGTGTGCGGATGCTGGTGAGGTCATGGAGGGAGATGCGCAGCTGACTGTGGTTACATTCACACGAATGAAAACCACAGCGTGATGCCAAGCAGGCTACTGGGTGCCCTGTACTAGATTGAGCAGCAGCCCCTGCCTGGATTATTTTACTAAATGCTTCCATTTTGGAAAACAACTTTAAAAATGAAATATAATTGAGACAAGTGGGATCAAATATAGGGAAAATCCGTCCAAATGTAGTCAGGGTGGACCTTCTTAAGCTTGGTGGACAAGGTGCATCCAGAGGAATAATTGTTAGCTTGGTAAACACATCACTTTGTTCTTCTCAGAGAGAGAGGGGTTATTTCCTCACACAGCTGAGTTTCTGGGCTTGCACAGATGGGAATATCTGGTCAAGCATCCACACTGACATCAGTGGCTTTGTGCTGTCTTCTCTAATAAGATCAAAATAGCTTCCATCTATGTACTTTGAAGATGCATTTAACTTACATGAATTCAACTACATACACATTCGACCAAAAGGAAAAAAAAAAAAGAGAGAAAGAAAGACTTTAAAAAGTGTAAATGATTCCATCCACTATCCCATTCACTGAACACGAGAAGGGAAATGTGAATCTGCTCTTCCCCCCGGGGGCTGAACACACAAAACCATGTAAACGGCTCCATTTTATGGCCGATTTGCAGGCTTCTCCAGGGTAATTTCGCCTTATGTGCTGACATTTGAACTTTACCCCCATGTAGAGATGTGACTCCATGGGCTGTGTGATGAAGGGGAGAAAGACATTTGCGTCCTTCCAAAGACTTCTCAATGAGTCAGAGGTAAGGCTGGTTAATATACAATAGAAAAAAACCCTCCTCTGGTCTTGAGATGATGGTTAGAAACGCTGCGCCTTCATACCTCACTTATATAAATCCCAATGTCATCTTCATCGTCTGTCCGGTAGCACACCGTGAGGCCCAGCTTGTCCTGGCTGTTGATTCTGTAGAGGTCCACTTCCTAGACAAAGAAAGGGCGTTTCCAGTGAGCCTGCGGAAGGCAGGGGGAGCTGGGAGGGGGCAAACGCTTTAAAACTATTTTGTTTCAATGATGAACTGGAGTTCTTTGTATTTGTGTAGAGCGGTTAACTTACTAAACAAAAAGTGATTATGGACACAGGATCAATGCCCACGGCATTTCTGACCTTTCAGTCAATATAAATTCATTTTGAAAATAGTTATTTTATTGATCCCCAAAAGAAAAATTACCTATATTTCACTCAGTGTCAAGACTTCTGGGGTAGGGCTTTTAAAAAGCATTTTTTTCAGTGTCTGCCACAAACGAGACTATTTCCACGGCCCAAACCATCCAGCCGTTTCAGTACAAATGTTTCCAATGTGTTCGGGTAGATTATTTCACGTTGCATTCCCTTAATATTCACAGTAATAGAACTTGCAAACAGATTACGCATAAATTGATCCAAGAAAGGAGAGTAACGTGATAGCGCGCAATTAATGCTTTCCACAACAGCTGTGATATTTACAGTCGAGAAATTAGTTTCAGCCGCTATTACCGCAAATTAAATAAGATAAAAGCAAAGTGAGCCCAAATGTGAGACACATGAGCACAGGGAATGCCACTGTATTTGCCAATTAGTCTGGGCTTCAGAACAAAGTCAGAACTTTGAAAATTGTTGGAGCCTTGGGAGGAAGTTGTGCGTTTTCTGCAAGTACTAAGAGGCCACGTTGCCCTCTCTACCACACTGCCACCTACCCCTACGAGATTGTGCAGCAGTGAGCCACAGGCCTGTTTGAAGGGCTGCCTGATAAGAAGGTCTCTACCAGGTCTCCTGGCCTGGTTTTTACTGTGAACTGCTTGCCACCCAGGAGGCGTGGAGGCGCTCAGAGAGAATGGGGCTTTGAAACCACGGTCTCTGGGGACCACTTCCTCTCTCTATACTATCCCTGGAGGGTGGTAAGGATGTAGTTGTTTTTGTGGGAAAGCTCAAAGCAGTTATGTAACGGATACCTCCTTAACCCTCCCCTGTGAAAGGCAGGGTACCCAACACCATGGACATTTTCAAGGCAGAAGGATGGCCATTGCAAATGTCCTGGGCCAGTAATGCCAAAGCCCTGTGTGCAAGGACAAGAGAGGTGCGCTGAGTATGGCCAGGTATGAGGCCAGATTAGGTGGGACACCATAGGCCAGCATGAGGAGCTCTGATCTTATTTTGGCATCGTGGGAACCCATGAACAAGTTTTACTTGAGGACTGCCCCAATCTGATTGACTACTTTCAGCAGTCCTTCTGGCTGATACATGGAGTGTAAATGTGGTGGTGAAGAATTGGGGCTGTGAAGACAGGCAGACCTGTGTTCAGATCCCCAATCTACCTCTTTCTAGCATCTGTGTCATGTACTTGTTGCTCTATCTAAGCCTCACTCCAAATGCCATCCTGCTGCCTTAGGCAGGGTCAAGACTCACTGAGGTTAAGGCATGCAGAGCTCTTAGCACAGTGCCTGGCCTACAGAAAGCCAGTAGGAAATGGGAGTATAATTACTGCTGGGATGTTTACTTGCCCGAGTCCCAGAACTTGCTTGTAGCAGAGTGGGTATATTTCCCATGTCCCTCCCACCCAATATGATGACTTTATTTCCTAAACATTGATATGTTAATTAATTCAATGACTTCCTAATTATAGCGTTAGCAATATGGCCAATTTTCATTAAATGAAATCCCATTAATTTCTGATACTTCAGTTGACTTGGATGGAAATTTCTCATGTTTTGAGAACTGGACTAAATATAATAATGAAGGAAGTATGAGTTTAAGGGTCATTGTTAAACTACAAGAGCCAATATTTTCCCAATACTTTGGAGTAACCAATCCGCATACCTCAAATATAGTGTTAGTCACACATCCTTCTCTTATGTTGCAAACACATGCCCACAGCTCTGTCTCAGGTTACCCTTCATTTGGGTCTGGGTAAGAGGAAAGACTCTCTGTTTTGGCCCTTCTCACGGTTAGTGCAAATCAGCGGAATTTCATGATGATTTGTTTGGGTCTCACTGCACAACTGTAGCCAAATGCTCCCACAGAGCCCTGTGCTATCTCTCATGGTGGAAGCCAGATGGTTCTGGAACAGGTCCCTGTGCAACCACAGCAGAGAGAGAGAACTGGAAAGATTGTAGGAAGAAAAAAGAGAGACACAATGTGATATTCCTTTAAAGAGAATTAAAAATGGGAAGATGAGTTATAGCTTTTTCCAAAGAACTGGCCACCAAGGCAACTATCTAAGCGTAAAAGCTATCACAGTGCCACTGGGCTTTATCCCAGTACTCAACGTGTGCTTCCAAGTGTGGCTGTGAGGAAGTTAGTGCGGACATTGAGGGAAGTGTTTAGAGACTACTACAGCATCTCGACATTGTCATAATATCCAAGAGTAAGATTTGCAGGCTTGTCTCACTGACCAAATTGTCTATCAGTTCAGGTACTCTGGACTCGAGTGGCAAGCTGTATATGGGGTGAGCTATATAGTCTCACATGGTAGAACCACATATTGGCCAGTTAACACACTGCAAATTAAACCAACTGGTCAACATGGTCATCATAGTTTTTCAGTAGAGACAGCCTGAAAAGCATGACTCTGTGAGGGATCCATTTTGAGAACCCAGGAAAGTGAAAAGTCTGGAAATCATGTCTTAGAAAAGAACAGCATAATGTACTAGGGTTATTCAAGTTGGAAGAAGGAAGATCCATAAGGAATGTGATAGCTGAAGGTCTGCTATGTAAAAAAGGATTACCTTTATTTGGCCTAGGTCCCAAAATGTAGAGTGTGCTAACTTAAGGGCTAAGTAAATGATTTCAATAAAAACCTAACTTGAAGATCATTTCTACTATGTTTTTTTGGTAAGTATTTTGATTGACAGATATTTGGAAAACTATGGAGCTATAAACGTGGACCTTAGTTCATACTGCTATTGGTAGGAGAACTTTTTCTCTTCTGAATCCGCCAGTTCCTTTTAAGGAACTTTGATAACCAGGGAGAAAACTTTCTTAGAATAAAATGTCAGGCTGGAAAGGAATACATCCAGTGTTAGTTGCTTTAAAAGAGTTTTCCCTGAATCCCTGATAATTGAATCAAGGATACCATGTTATGTATGCTCTCCTTGAATACAGTTTATATTCTGTCATTAACCCCACATGTGATTAGCAAGTTAATAACAGATTTCCACTAAATACTGTTGGAAATTACAATACATGACAGTCAAACATCCTCACGTTTTTGCATGGGAGACAAGAGGTCCTCCTTACCTGATCTATTCCCAGATAGTGATGCTCTGAGAAGGCAAGTGCTCCCTTTCTACAACAGAAAGATTTAGCCAACATTGCCTTTAGCCTTTAAATCCCATTGCACATCCTCCCAGGGCAGACTGTCGGGCGACAGTCACATTTTCACTTTGGCCAGATCTGACTTAACTACCACAAAAGCCAAATTTCATCCTTGACATGGATACGAAGTTGGCTCTACCATGACACCCACACCACGTGATAGGATAGAGCACAGGAGCCAGCTCTACTCTGAAACACCTGCCCTGAGAATGTTAAAGCTTTGTCCTCCCCTCACCCCCCAATTCCAGTTGGCTGTGAAGCAGACTTTAGGACTTGCTTTCTAAAAGAGATTCAAAAATGGGAGTGTAATTCTAGTTTAAGGCTAGTCCTTTGGGAACAGCGGTCTTAGAAATGGTCTGGTTTAAAAAAGGATGAGTGTTAGTGGATGAACAAGGCTGATATTATATTTCAAGCAATAATAAAAGTAAAGGGTGTTCTGGAGTTTACTCCACATATGTACTTGACATTGATATTAGATAGGATGGTTTGGGCTATAATGTTTCCTTGTGTTAGCTGGATCTTCTGAGGAGCTCTAAACAAACGCCAGGGAAGTCTTGTTAAGAAGGCATATGGTGTAACTTAGCTATGGTCACTCAATTTCCAAGGGATGGTTCAACATCATAAAGAAGAGCCTGGTTGCTAATAGTTAAGCAAAGAGTGAACCGTTAAAAGGTTTTCAGAAGCTCTTGAAAAACCATATGGTAAGAACTGCTACCGCTACCGTCTTGGCTCTCTATAAATCTGAGTTTTATCTTGGTTGCTGATAAAGATTACAGTAAGGCAAGAGTAGCCGAATAATGACTTTTGCAGTAAAAAAAAAAAAAAAAAGTGTCTAGCCGAATATTCTGTGCACAGTAGGCGCTCAAAACTGAATGAAAGAGCTTGAGATTTGAAAGCAGAAAAAGCTCCAAATGAAAAACAATCTTGGCTCTGCCCTTCACAAGCTAGGCTGTCTTGGGACAGTCATTTCACTTCTCTCAAACTTTTCAGCTATTCTACAATTTCATAACCAGGTACGGTATTTGGGGGCTTAGCAGACAGTTCTCGAAGCTCACTGGGTGGTTTGTAAATTCTCAACATTGCATTCTGACTCCAAGCTAAAGCCTTACGCAACTGAGCACATCACTGAAAGCTTAGAGGTTATCAATACGTATCTGTCTGTGATGATGGAGATAAGGTTTCAAAGAAGATCATTAATCAAACTGGTATGAATAATGTATTAGCATTATTTGGATTACAGCTCCCTCCCTCCCCCGACCAGTGTCCTGTTGCTTACTGGTCTAGATGGACTGTTGGATAAAAATGAACTGCTAAGCCTGACATTTCAGATGAAATTGAAACGATAGCCCAATTAAGAGAATTAATGGGGCCATTCCACCTGGGTGATTCAAGCTTTCTCTTTCACCGTCAGCCACTTTAATCAGAGGGGATCCCAAAGACTAATTTCACTGGCTTATTCCACTCTGGGCAGACGAGTCACTGAGGCCTAACTCTACCTTATCGGTTCAGAACTGCTGTGCATATTTCTTTAAATTATCTCAACCCTTTCTGTGTCTATGCATAGAGCTAAATGCAACATAGACGTGTCTCTAAAGGGGATGCACGTCCCTTCATGAACCTTCATTTGAGATAGGCTAACAAGGCATTTGTTCCTTCGCTCAGCACATGTTCTTGGGGTACCTACTGTGTGGCAAGCACCATCTAGGCATGAGGAGTGTAGGTTCGAACAAGTTGGACAACAGCCCAGCTCTCATGGGACTTGTATTCTACTGGGGATGCCAGACAGCAAGTGGGAGATGGCACTGGTGGGGTAGCGATGCATTAGACAAGCAGTCAGGAAGCTTCCCGGGAGGTGACATGTGGACAAAAGACCGTGCTGGACTGGGCCATGCTAGGATCTAGGCAGGTGCTATTTGGACTGAGAGAGCAGGTAGAAGGTTCTGGTGTGTAGACAGTAGTCCAAAGAACGGTAAAGTGCTGACTATACTAACAGCATGAGGAGGCTGACTCAGGGAGGGCAGGGCTGACTGGGGAAGGTTCTTGGGAGGAATCCTGAAAGGCTAAAGAAAGAAGTACAGATTGGCCGAGGCATCCTGGATCCTCTCCAGGAGAGTTCCAAATCCCTAGTGATCTACTTAACTTGATGAAACCAGGTTTGGAGGGCGTTTTAGTCTCCCCAATGAAACTGTAGCTTTCTTCTCTTTTTTCACCTCAAAATTATATCATCAGAACACAACAGAGGTGAGGGGAGCTTCAGAGCCTGGAGAGGCGGCTACTGATGAAGCAACTGGGAAATTAGAACAATAGATTAAGGAAAAAAACTTCTTCAGGCATATATTTTCCTTCTTAATTGCCTACAGGAAGACCTAGAGCAGGTGTTCAGTACCTGAAAATTTATGGGTAATTATGTGGCTGCTCGACCCTTGGGTATACTTGGGTATGATCCTTTTAGCTTTACACAGTTTCACAATAACAGGGATTTGACACTTACCTAAATACGATCATTTTGTGTGCTTTAAAAGACAGAACATCTGTTTTTCTCTATGCATTTGCTTCAATAGTATCCCAATACACTCATATATTTTCCTCCTATATAATATCCATGGAACTAGTTATTTTTTGAAAGGTGTGGATGTTGATCTCATTCAATGCCGAGGATGAGTGGTGTGTTGACAATGGGCCCCTAACTCAAAACACTCGGGCTCTTTCTGTAATCCCACCCCAGAGTGGGGGAAGTGAAGGGGATGGAACGTAGCAGGGCTACTTTGGCTGTTCTGAGAAATCTCATGAAAAGCATGGATGATGGGTACGTGCCAGTCTCGGTAACAACTGGGTCTGCTTTAGCAAACCCAATTCTTGGCACTGAGGTTTACTGACATTCTGGAACTGACCAGACTACCTTCCAAAGCCTCTGAAACAGGGCAGAATTGTAGACACAGACATTTTTCTCTTCCTGGGAAGCCGCCATGGTGAGCTTCAGGAAGACTTGGGGGTCTTTATCACTGTACTTAGGATGGGCCTTTTGTCCCAAACCACCAGGTTCACTTTATGACATGTGCTTAGTTCACAGAAATCACCTGGTGACATCTAAGCTGCTAAGGACTGAAGTCCAAATGTGAAAGCAGCCTTCCTGCCTGGCATGGACCCATGACCTTATATTGGTTTTCCTAGGAGATGCAAAGCTTTCCTGATTTGGCATTTCTAGCCCCAGTGTATTCAACATAACAGATGCTCAGTGAGAGCAGGCAAGCAGAAATGAAAATAATGGATGTCAAGTCTCAAGTCATGAGGTGTAAAACATTCAACTAATCTTCTAAATACTTGGGATTGTTGGCCTCTGCTTTTTCATCATGAAAAGAAAGAAGGCTTAGCGTAGTGCTGCATGTCTACAAGGGGCTTAGTCATGTCTAGTCCACGTGTCTAGTCACTCTGACCGGGGACTGCAGTCTTGGAGGCACATCTTTTACAGGAGAGAGGATGAAATGTGCAACCAAAGCCTCACTGCTCTGACCCATGACAAGAGCAAATGAAAGCTCGGAGTTCTTTACCTCTAGGTCAGGGCACCTCCAGCTTCAATGTGCACTGAGGCACCTGGAGATCTTGTTAAAATGCAGATTCTGCCTCAGTACATCTGGGGGCCAAGATTCTGCATTTCTTGCTTTCTCCCAGGTGATGCTGTGCTCCTAGCACCACATTTTTAATAAGACGGTTCTAGGGAACTGTTTTAGAGTGGCTTCTACCAAAAGCAAGATGCTTGCAGATAGTTCACAGTGAGAAAGTGACTTCCTTTATGAAGGCAGACTCAATATGGGCTAGTCTTAGTACTTCTTTAACACAAGCCAATTTCTTAAGAAAGACAACAGGGCGGAGTGGGGCAAATCAGCCCCAGGCTCCCAGCCCCTGCCCGGCCCCACCAGGGAACACCAGGATATGATAACACTGCCTGGTGGCCACTGTCTATATTGGATACCACCTTCTGTATATGGCAGTTGATGCTGATTTTCTCTTGGAGGTAGTCATAGAACATTTCCTTTAAAATAAATTTACCTTAGTTTAAATGAGTTGGGTTAAAGCAAAAGAGAAAGGAAACAGTCATTCTGGTGGTATTAAGATGGAACAATCTGTAAGGCACAATTGGCCTACAGATACCGTAGGAGCTCGAGGACCTTCCAGAAATCATCTGCAAGCTCTTTTAGACATGAGTATGTTTCTAAGAAGAATAGCTTCCATCAGGATCTCAAAGGTGTTAGACACTAAAATAGAACTAAAGAACTCACTGCTGTCAAGTCAAGTTTAATGACTTGCCAAGTCTACACTATACAGCTGACTCTGGAACAACATGGGTTTCAAATGCGCGGGTCCACTTACATGCAGACTGTTTTTGATAACTACAATATGGTACTGTATTTTCTCTTCCCTAGCTTACCCAATTACAAGAATACAGTGTGTAATACATATAGCATAAAAAATATGTGTTATTCAACTGTTTATATTATTGGTAAGGCTTCTGGTCAACAGTTAGCTAATAGTTGAATTTTTGGAGACTGAAAAGGTAGATGCAGATTTTTGACTGTAGGGGGTCGGCACTCTTACTCCTTGTGTTGTTCAAAGGTCAAATGGGCTCCATAAATCTAGCTCCTGGGATATTTAATAGCTTTCTAAAGACCTCTGTCACAGTTACATTGATCATCAAAAAGCAATGTTGTCCTATAAAGATTATTAAATAGCCCTTCTTCTTGTAAAGCACTGTTCCAGAGAACTCTAGACCCAGGAAATGTTAACAGGTACTTGGCCAAAGAGAAATTGTTAGATCAAGAGAAGTAGGTGTGTATAACTCTGCCTATTGTATTTGCTTCCCCTCTCCAGGGCATTTACCAGGCTCTTTAACGTATTCAAGATGGAGAAGTCCTCTATGACAAAAATCTGCTCACTGTGGTTTGCACTGATAGTTCTCTAACAAAGGGGATGTGGCACCCCCTTTGCGAACACCGTGTATTATTAACACTGTAAGAACTAGTGTCCTGGGGGGGGGTCACTGGCTGCTTCATGAACTAGCCTTGAAGCTGGGGAGGTGAGCTAGTATACATAAAAGGCAGAATCCTTAATTTTCTGAAAGGCACAGGCCACATTTCATGTAGCAATAAGTGGATGGCAAGTGCCATGGTCTATGGTTGATGGCAAGTAGGAACCACAGTTCACAAAGTCAGAATTACTGCCATTCCAGTTTAGACCATATGCCTTTAGCAGGACATTTAAATTTTCAAAAAGAAATGTCCCAAAGTCAGTCATGACTCTAGCTGCAAATACACTGATTTCCTGCATTGGGCTAGCAGGGAGCAACCAGTGAAGGGGTTATTTGCACACTTTGATATTGAGCTTCTGTTCTGCTACAAAACCCCTTGGTAACTATAAAGACAACTGGGAGTAACACAGCTGTTTTCCACTCCTCCGCTGCTCAACAGCGCATCAACCTTACAGGTGCTGGTGGCACAGCCCAGATGACACGGTGGCCGGCCATGTGGTTGAATAAAGCGTTACTGGATTTTTTCCTAGATTACCTTCGGATGGTGACACACGGTTTACCCTTGACATGATGAATCTTTCTAAAAGGTCCCAATTATTCTATTCTGTAATATTACTTTTCAAAAAATGCTTTTGTATTTTCTGAAAACACTATGAAATATAGGAATGTGTGTTTACCCAAAAGTATAAATAAATGTATGTTGAAAGTTGACTTTTCTCTTATTTTCTGCCACTCTTATTAAAAAACAAATGAGAACAAGAACCCTGTAAACAGCTGTCCTCCAGGGGAGGTGGGAGGGGGGATGGGTGACAGGTTAGGGGAATTAAGAGCACACTTACGGTGATGAGCACTGAGTTATGTATAGAACTGCTGAATGAATATATCATATACCTGAAACTAATGTAACGCTGCAAGGTAGTTATCCTGAAATGAAAATAAATTAAAAAAACCCTAGAGGCCAGTGTGACTTTATACATCCTCTAGAATCTTGAGTCCTAGTTGGCCTCAAGTAACACTTAAGGAGAGTTATAGATTTGCTAATTTTTTCAAGGTCAGTGTTTGTAAACTCTGGGCAAAACCTTTGGTGTTGGCCTGGGCTAGCTCATCATTTATCCACCTATTCTTGTCTGTGAGTAAACGAGGTGAGGACTTCAAGAATAGAAAGGTGGGGAAGCTCACTGTAGTTACAAGAATGTATAGAGTTTAGAGACTGATGGGAAGGAGATTACACGAATTCAGAGATCTACAACTGGACTTATTACCCTATCATCTAAGTAATTTTAAATTAAAAAATCCTGAATTTCTGCTTTGGGATCTGATTGTTATGCTCTATTTTGAAGGGGGTTGGGAGAAAAGCTCAGTGATGCCTTTATATGCATGACTGAAAGTAGTTCTTTTAAAAGAAATCCACTCACAGTGGCTATTTTATTAACATCCATAAACTATGCTTACAGAGAACCTGGCAGTCTTCGTAATGAGCCCTGAATCTAGACAAGGCTGTTCTTACCTCCAACTCCAGCTCCTCCCTGTCCAAGTCCTGATGGATGCCTCCAATGTAGTCACTGGGGTCATAGTACTCGTGGGCTGAGGGATGCCTGCAAACAGAAGAAAGATCTTTCAGGTCTCTTGCACTTGGAAGTAGCTGCTTTCATTCCCCCCGTCCCCGTGACAAGACCCTGCTGTGATGAGGCACAAGTTCTCAGAGCCCGGGGCGCTGTCTCTGCTTGCTTCTCCCTGGCTGTGTTTGTCACTGGGGTCAGGACCTCCCCTCTAACTGTCCTATGCACTAAAGTCTGTCCCCCTGGAAGAAGATGGAGGTGACAGTGGGACAGCCTTCGGTGCTCTCTGGGACCATCCCCCAGCTGACTAGTCGTGTGGGTCAACAGGACTCATCTCTGTTTCTTTTCCGTTTTTTTTAAGTTTATTTATTTATTTTGAGAGAGACAACACGAGTGGGGAAGGGGCAGAGAGAGATGGAGAGAGAGAATCCCAAGCAGGCTCTTACACTGTCAACACAGAGCCCGATGCAGGGCCTGAACTCACGAACTGTGAGATTGTGACCTGAGCCAAAACCAGGAGTGGGATGTTTAACGGACTGAGCTACCCGGGCACCCCCACAGGACTCATTTCCAACTCAGTCTCAAGGTGGGAGACATACTCCTATCTCCCACTTCTTGCCTCACTGTTAGGTTTTGTCTTTGGGGAGAAAAAGGCTGGATTTCAGGCAACATTCAAAGACATGTGTTGGCCTCTGAGTCAGGTCCAAAGGGCTATGACCAAAACTGCTATGCTGTCATCTAGGACAGTGTCTTTCCAAACTTTTGCATTTGTTCCCCAACAAGGAATACCTTTGGCATGAAAAGCCTGTACGAACATACCGGTATACAGCGAGCATACACACATGCACATGGAAAATGCACGTGCAGATAAGCATATGTGGGCACACAGTCAGTGCTCGGAGAATGGAGCTTGAGTCTCTCTCTAGGACGATGCATGTGAAACACTCTTCACAGCAACACTATTTACAGAACCCACCAGCTCTCTGCAAGTATCATTAATAGAACCTCCAGTGCAAAGGCAGTGGAAATGCTAAGAGGCTCGGCCGGCAACTCTGAAAGGTGCCAGACGTGGATGGAAAGCTTCAGCCTGACTGTTGACTGGGGACGCAAACCTTTTTGTTTTCAAAGGTCAGCAGAGCAAATCGATGGGCTCTGGTCTTCCCTCCCACACGCTGAGTTTTGAAAAAACAGATCAGACATGAATGATCATCCAAACAAGGGCTGGCTTTCATTTTTCTGGACTTACCAGGACCTATCAGGTAAATATATGGCCAGCACTTAAGGGGCTTTTCATACTGAGGATGCTGTGGGAAGGCCTGGGCTTTCAAGCATCAAGTTAACACTCCCCTTTCCATCCCGATGCGCACTCTTGCTGTCCTCTGACCTTGCAGCCCGAAGCCGGGTGACCTCTGGACTCTACTGACATTTCTCAAGTCTCCCCTTGGGGGTACATCATGTCACGTTAACTAGACTTAGGAAATTAAAGGTCTGGCTTCTAAAAGGCCCATCACCGTGACAGTTCACCATCTGAGAGTCAGGACTTGCCATAAAGGGCTCATCGATACAGAGAGGCAGTTCGGGTCTATAAAGTCAAATAACTGGCTTGAACGACTGTACTCGGTGAATTGCACCATTCTTTCACACGATCAAGTGGGACGCAACAGAGCCTCGGAGGCTAAGAGCTGGGAGTCGAGGTGAGACGGGACCTGTCCCTTGCCATCCAGCTGCCAATGGAAGCTGAGGAGAACCGGTGAGTGTGCACTCCCTCAATGCACGGGAGGGGCAGTTACGAGGCGTACATGATGTAACAGTTCTTTGCACACTACCATGCGCACTGAGCAAGCATGTGATCGGTGCCCCCTCTTTTCCTGATACACTGTCCGCTGCAGCTGAAATGGCTATGTCAGGCCTGGGCAGTTGGCCCTGTATTCCCGTGACAGCTAACAGGTAACACCACGGGATGAAAGGCAAGCCTCTGTCTGGCACCTGATGGAACCACAGGAAACGTGTGCTCACTCCCGCTACTGCGTTCCTAACAGAAACCCAACAGGTATTGCTCAGAGGTTTGCCCTGGAAGAGGTAAAATGCCTTTTAAAATAAAGCAGCAAGTCACTGATCGGAAAAGGAGCAAGACAAGAAGACCCAGACTGACTCTCACATCACCTAGAGAGACTGAGGTGGGGAGGTGGACATACTGACCTCACATATGCAAAATCACATGCTAAAAGCTACATTAAAGGGGACATCTTCTCAGCCAGTGGTCTATCTTAAAAAATTTCATTTTCTTCCCCTAAATATTTAATCTGTCACTAAATTAATGATGATTGCTGCTGCCGCTTATTACGGAGAATGTCTCACACATCATTTCCTTTAACCCAACACCCTTATACACTAAGTGCTATTATTATTTTTCCTCTTATTAACATGGAGCTAAAGTAAAGTACTCCAGCTGCCTGTCTAGGGAGGAGTCTGAGCATCAGGCTGGTCTGGCTTGAAGGCTCCGAGCTCCTATCTCTGGCAGGAAGTAAGATACGAGGAGAGTCGTGTGTAAAGTAATTAATGTTCGGTGTTAGATCACAGCTGTTACTTAATCGGTAAATGCAGTACTTATATGAGGCATGTGTGGGCTTATTAACACAGATCCAGGTTTGAAACGAGACCCAAGAAAGCAGAATGCACAACCTTCAGGGCTCTCTTTACATTCCCAACTTACTTTGTTGTCCATTTAAAAGAACCACCCGCATTCCCTCTAGTCAGAATGCCAAACCTTCACGTTGCCATTTGCGGTGATTACATTTTATTCTGAAACAACTTTGACGACATTTGTAAGTAATTTTGTTCTTGGAATATAATTGGAATAACTCCGCTCCAGGGTTATAATAAAGTAATTAATATGTCAGAGCAGTTTTGAGCAGGATTCAATTGATTGCCTCTATAAACAATAAAGCGAAGCACGGGCAACTTGGAGGAAAATTGGAAGACACACCACATGTTTTTTCACCACATGGAAGGGAAGAAACCAACTTCACCGGACTTCTTCACCACACTTAACAGATTAGCGCTGGACGGTCATGTGACTTACTCCTCTGGCAGGAGATAGGGATCCAACACGGGTGGGCTGGGAGAGGACATCTTGGTGAGTGCCATGATGTGCTCGAAGGTGATGTCGGTTTGGGTTCCCGTGTCCACCAGCTGCGACTCAGACGGAGGCGTGAACATTTTGGTCCGTGGCGTTCTCCTCAACACCTGCACCACAATGGGCTCCTTGGCCGTCTTGAAAGCTTCGACAGCCTGGTCATGGGTTGCTCGGGATAAGTCTTTGCCGTTGACCTGTGGAAAAACAGGGTGAGAGAGGCTGATAGTCAAGGGGAAGTCAGGACGACTGTTCTCTGGCGTGAGCGCGCTACAGTAACAACTCGGGGGTGTCGGACGACTGCCGTTCTCTCTGGGCTAGGTCTCCTAAGGAATGCCTAGTGGGACGGGAATGTGTCTGGGGGACTACAGATCTGGCATTAAATACTGAGTCTCACAGTGGGGAAGTGTCAGCTTCTTCCTGGGGTGTCTTTAACACAGGTTCATCACCTGCTCATCTTGCCTGTGAGAGAAAAGAGCAGCCGCGGGGCTGAGAGCCTTTATCAGGCAATAATAGCTAACTAGAAATTAATTACACGGTTATGTTTTAATGGGGTGTATTGTGTCAGGTGACATTAGCTTTCCTTTTAGGGAAGCGATAGGAAATTTCCTTTTGAAATAAATTGCTTTGCTTTTTTTTTTCTTTTAAAAAAAGTCAATTAAAACTACTAAGTAAATGATACACCAGGCCGTAGCGGGGGTTGGCAGAAACCAAGGAAGTACACAAATGGCTGGGGTTGTGGCTGACGTTCGGGAAACAAGCACTAGCGTAACTGTGGTCCTGTGTCGCACTGTGTACATCCCCAGTGCCTGTGTTTATTGGGTGTCCACTGTCTAGTGCAGGACTTACCCCTCCTCTCATCATAGTCTGGGAAGTTGGCAGAGCCAAAATCATGCCCATTTCCCTCCTCTAACAGCCTCCGAATAACCACATGACATCACCTAGGTGGTGGGTCACAACTCTGTACCTTTGGAAAGAATCCTGGAGGCAGCAGCCAATAAAAACTAACTCAACACGGCTATCTTTAGCATGGCTTCCGCAAGAGGAAACAGAAGCCAGAACCTTATTTCTAGAATATGAAGCCATTCCCAGCAACCTGTTGGCCCAACTATTTAACTGACCCCATGTTCTGATGGTTTGGCAATGTCGCATCAAAGTTATCAGGCCCCGACATATTTCAATATTATTCCCCAAGTGGTTGGGGAATATGAGATGTCTGGATATGTCACATATGAGATGACTGCATAGGAACCATTCTGCAGAATATACCTTGCAAAAGTTCATCAGCATCTCACATCTCGGGAGAACACTGACAAGTTCATGTCACTTCACATAGGGAGTCCTGAATTCAGACCTCTTAGATTAACACTCCAGTTTTTCAATAGGCATGTTTTTAGTATTTATTTATAAATGTCACAAGGAACACTGAACCTTTTCTTGTCTGACATACATCCTCCCCTAAGCCCCCGCCCCCCATTATCTGGTACTTCAAAGCACGCTGACAGTTATAGGTCCTTCCTCTGAGGCAGAGGGTACTTTGGTTTCTTTGTCCGAGCAGAACACAAGTATTGATTATGTGGCCGTTTATTCTATTTTTGCTAAGCCCCTTCACTCAGACCCTACAGGGACAAGAACTCTTAGGACCGAGTGTCTTGTAAACAACTGCTGGGTTAAAGAATAGATGTCGGACTCTTTCCTTATAATGAAGCCCAAGTGCATTGTGCCAGAGGAGATTATTAATGATCTGGATTCAATCTACTTAAGTAATTTACTTACATCACAAGGGAGTCGGGCAGAACAAGAACTCTGGGCTACACAATGGTTCAAAAGCACCATTCGCCAAAGCACCATTCGCTCTCAAACAAGAGCCCTGATTTCCTCTACCCAGAAGGACTGGGAGCACCAGGGTTTAACACCCCAACTTGTCTTCACCCGTCCTCCTTTGAGAAGAGGATCAAAGGACACAAAGGAATTCTTTCCAGCCTTCCCAATAGCTGACCATCTTGATCCCCCCTCCGTGCTCAAGACCCAGAGTACTGAGGGCTTGGGCTGGGAAGGAAGGGGGAGGGCGTGGGTGGTTAAACAGCAACTTGGAGATCTGAGAAATTCGTGCTGTGGCAGAACTCTCTGAGCCGTATTTTCTATGAATGCCTGACACCAAGAGTCAAGTAGTACAGGAATGAACAATGTGATAGTCAGTGTGTCCTTAGGTCAAATTAATGCCACAGGCAGTCTGTGTAGGAGATGTGGGTGTGGTCCAGGCCAGCTAGCCATGCTCGTCTTCTGCCCTCGATAGTTACTAGGGATGGCTTGTACTGAAGGTACTTTTACCCACAATGAACTCAGACATGAAGACTTTTGAATGGGTCCTGCAAGATATATCCAATCTATGCTTTCTCTATTGATGCGTAAATACCAGACTGTTGTCCAAAAGGGAATAAACAAGAGATTTTCTTCCAGGAGTCTTCTGGTTATGTCTAAAAAAGAATCGATCCTAGGAATCTATTTTTTTTAAAGTTTCATTTATTTTGAGAGAGACAGAGAGAGTGCAAGCAGGGGAGGGGTCAAGAAAGAGGGAGAATCTCAAGCAGGCTCTGCACTATCAGTGCAGACAGAGCCCATGCAAGGCTTGAACTCACGAAACTTTGAGATCATGACCTGAGCCAAAACCAAGAGTTGGATGCTTAACCGACGGAGCCACCCAGGTGCCCTTAGGAGTGTCGTTTTTAAATATACAATCAGGTTTTGCAAATACAACAGCACACAATGTCAGCTACCTGGTTACCTAGCGTCCCTCCTTGCCCCACCTGCTTCCTCTCTGCTGAGAGAGATTAGATCTTGTTTCCTTTCCACCATATCAGAGAGCTTTCCTTCCCGGGGAGACTGAGGTGTCCCCATTGAAGTAGGGATGGCCCTCTTCTGCCTCTGGGCAAGTCATCTGCATGTGTTGCTTACACTCAAGGGGAGTATGTTGGGATCATGTTGAGAGCCAGTCTCTGAGGCCAGATTCACAACATACTGAGGGATTCGGAGCAGAAAAATGGGAGAACTGGGGTCTCTGATGATATCACCGAGCAAATGAACTATAACCAAGCTTAGAAACCTCTTACCCCCAAATTTCTTATCATCTTCAATACCACACTCCTTATCCTTGAGACCACTTTAACTATTTTAACTTAAATCTTCACTGCTTGCAGCCCAGAACATCCCAGTAGGTATAAATATCACACAGATGTATTGTAAAATTAGGGATGTATTCTGATGAGTTCCTAGACACCTCCTCCTTTGTGTATAAAAGAATTCGTGAAACTGCTTTTCTGATTGGGAGTGGATCTTAATCAGTTCATTTTTATAGAAAAGTGATGGCAGCTATTACTTAGATTTTATACATCAATGCTACAAGACTGAGCAGATGTTTAAATGGTACCTACAAAGAGAAACACAGAGGACCTGCCTGAATTAGTCTAAGCTAAGAGGATTCTCGGGGGCAGACAGCTGCCCTGTGTCTCCCTGCACACAATTACAAAAATCGGGAAGGCTTTTCTGACCCCGTCCCACCTTGGTGTTGTTAAAAGGTGCTGGTCTGACAACATCCACAGCATCTCTACAGCCTAGGATGAAGGAAACCAATGGCGAAGCCAAAGGGGAGGCCGGGAATGTTGGGGTGACTGTGAAGTCCTGTCTGTCCCCGTCCAGGACATCACCTCCACATATGGCTGGGTTCCACCGAGAGTGGAGGTGTATGTGTGGCACCTGTGCCTGGGAGAACAGTTTCAGTAGCCCAGTGCCATGCATGCATGCTAATCAAATGAGGTTCCATTAAAGCCCGTGCGCCATCTAGGTGAGCTCCTCCTTCTAAGTTACAGCTCAGGGATGGGAGGGCACAGGGGCTGCAATGGCGAGACCAGGCCGGGGGTGTGATCCTGACTGTGGGTTCTGCACAACTGGACTATTCTGAGTTTCAGTTACCTCATCTGCAAAATAAATGTAATTACAGTGTTGTGCCTCTTGGGTTATTTATAAAGTTTAATGGGATAATCTACTTAGAGTGCCTCACATGCAAATATAGGAAATTTACTAAGATACCAGTACTAATGGGGATCCTATACCAGAAGTCATATTTCCCCAGGAGAAAATAATCTATAAATCAAAGCAGCAAAATGCAGCCTAATTAGGTAGTCTTAAGAGACATCTGTGCCCTGAGAGACTCCCTACCCATCTCCTGTTCCTGGACTATCAACATATACATTAATATTTTCGGGACCTCGAGTTGGGATTCTCCGATGGGTGGGGGGAGGGGGTTCAGGGGTGCACGAGATAAATTTTACAGCCTTGACCCCCGCCACACAAGCTTCTTGACAGGGTATTTTAGGGATCATTACATTCTCTTAAAGGACGATGAGACAAGGCGGGAGTTTACTTTCCTAGACAATCCATTTTTGCAGCCAAATTTGTTTTGAATTACCTTGTGCACATAATACTTATTACACTGTCATCTTGGAATCACATCACTGAGAGCCTTAGCGAGGGGATGACGCCGGTACACTGTCAACCACCCGAGAATGACAGCCTTTATTCTCGGGATTAGCATTACATCTACATTACCCGGGAACGGTTGTGATGATGGCTGCAATTACAGATGGAATGCTCATCCAGTGACGTTTGGCCCGGTCAAATTAAATATCATTAACTCGCCCAATTGAGCAGATTGCTTTTAAAACAGTTTATGCAGCTCTAAAACCAAGTAAATGGAATGTTTTGGAACCAGAAATGCTGATTGCAAACTTTATCTTTATTATAAATTAAAGGCTTAAGTTATTCACCTAAGGCTCTGGCAGGTCCCTTGGGACTTAGGTGCAATTATGGTGAAAATCCAATCAGTCTGTCTCAAGGCAAACATCACTGCCACAAATATGACATGACACGAAGGAACCTTCGGAGAGGTCCGCTAGTGTAAGGTCTCCTGAGACACCACAGTTATGCTGAGGGTGTGGAGTGATTCCTTCCTGGTTCCCATTAGGCCTGGGTAACACGCCTGCTGTTCTTTGTATCAGGCGCCCATGACCGTCTCCTCCACGGTCCTGAGAATGAACACAAACCTGAGAGGTATTTCCATCTGGGGGTAGATTTCATGGACAGCCCGTCTGTCCATCTTTCAGTCATTCAATTCCTGACAAAGTATCCAATGAGGTTATTCAGCCAGAGTCGTTCCTCTCTTGGCAGACATCAGGATGCGACTTGGGAGAATTTCTGGTGGAAAAAGGAGGCCACAGCAGCCAAGAGCCACTCGAGAAATGGTCACAAGGCATGTGTTGTGGGCAGCATTTTCCCCAGGTATCTTGTGAGGGATCTGATTTGCTGAGATGGCCAGAATGTTCCCAAAGAGTACACAACCCAGAACACAAATTGAGCCCATAAACCAGAGAGAAAGGGGGCCCTAGATCATCACCGTCTATCTAGAAATGCCACTGGTGGCAGTCATGTCATGCCCAACAGGAGCCTGGAAAGCTTGTGTAGTGCCCTGCAGCATAACTGTACGCAGTTCAGGATACGTGAATATGTAATATCGAGAAAAGACATACCATACGGTCTCTAAATTGGAAAATATCTATTTATGGCAACACATTTGGTTTCTGAGGATCAACATACTGCAATCACCTCTATTTCTACTGCATGTGCAAACGACCCCAATATTAAGTGCTACTGCAATTTTGAATCCAGGCTATCAATTATGCCCCTGGCTAAAACACAACTTTTATAGGGTTCATTTAATTAAATACAGGGGCAGTGATTTCATTCTGTAAAGTATCACACCTATGTTGTCAAACTAATTAAAACTTAGGTTCCAATGGAAGCAGCAGACAATAATCACTTACATACCAAAGAGTAAAAGGTTTCAAACCCTGATTTAGGCTGAAAAATTTTTTTTCATTTGGAAAACTCCTTGTTCTGTCTTTATTTATTTCAAATAGATAGTCTGCTCTGGGGCTTGATAGAGGGAAGGCCAGCGTATCTAAAATGTAGGTATAATGTCCATTAAGAAGAAAAAGGAGTCTGGGGCACTTGGGTGGCTTAGTCGGTTAAGCGTCCGACTTCGGCTCAGGTCATGATCTCGAGGTGTGCGGGTTCGAGCCCTGCATCGGGCTCAGAGCCTAGAGCCTGCTTCAGAATCTGTCTCCCTCTCTCTCTGCCTCCGCCCGCCCCCCCCCTCCCCCGCTCATGCTCGGTCTCTCTGTAAAAAATAAATAAATGTTAAAACAAATTTTTTTAAAAAGGAGTAGGAGTCTTAATGAACAAATGGTGTTCACAATAACACGTGTCTGTGAAAAACTCTCACTTTACTATGTAATGTGTATGTGTAAATAGACTACACTTCCATAGATCTCAATTCCTTCGATGTAAAAATTTAAGGTGTGCCTGCCTGGGTGGCTCAGTCTGTTAGGCGTCCAACTCTTGGTTTCGGCTTAGATCATGATCTCATGGTTCATGGAATTGAGACCTGCGCTGACAGCTTGGAGCCTCCTTGGAATTTTCTCTCTCTCTGCCCTTCCTCTGTGCATACGCGCGCTCTCTCTCTCAAGATAAAAAAAACATTTTTTAAAAATCTATAAATCTGTAGTAGTATGTTTGATATCTACCACGGACCCTGCTAGAGTTTGTCCATGTTAACTTCTAAATATGTCCTGATACTAGCTCACTGGGCTTGCTCTTTCTACAAGTGGAAGGTCGCCTCCCCCCGCTGCATTCTGAGTGCTGTGCACACCTGAATAGCCTAGGTAATGTTCCCATGAGAGGAGCCTTACTGAGGTCTAACTTATGTATCTCAGATTTTAAAATCCTTTACTTTTTTTCTTAAAGAGAGAGTATTCCTGGTTTCCAGTCTCTGAATAATAAATGGATCACATGTCTTAGAGAAATCAAGACTAAAGATCACTATGTACTTAGTTTTTTTTGTAAAGTTAGTCCTAAAATATTGTAAAATGCTTTCTTCTCAGGTAAAAATCTACCTTGATCAAGAATATTTCATCTGCCTTAGGAAGCTTTGATGTCATCACCCCAAAGTCACATTGTAAGTGATGACATTCAAATGTCCATTCAACTACAATATATTTGAACCACTCTGCATCTTAAGATAAACATGCATATTTAAAAAAATATTTATTTATTTTTGAGAGAGAGAGAGAGAGAGAGAGAGAGAGAGAGAGAGAGAGAGAGAGAGAGAGAGAAACAGAGAGGGAAGAGCAGCCAGAGAGGGGGACAGAGGATGCGAGGTGGCCTCCCTACGCTGTCAGCAGAGAGCCGATGTGGGGCTTGAACTCATGAACCATGAGGTCATGACCTGAGCTGAAGTTGGATGCTCAACTGACTGAGCCACCCGGGTGCCCCAAACATGCAATTTTTTTTATGTCATCTTAAAGGTGTTAATTTAAAGATGCAACTCAACATATTATAGGAAAGCCCAGTGTCGTATTCTTGGAAAGAGGTGTTCCTATAGCTAAGTGTCCCTACTTTCTATGACTCCTCTAAATTCTTTGCAACGTTTCTTCTCCAGTTGTATCCTTAATGCCTTTGCAGCAGGGATTGATTTCAGGTTTAAATTCAGTTAAAAATGGTCGATCATATTCCATGGTCTATCACTGTTCACTCCTGGAAGACATTCTTCCAAATGCCTCCAACCACCCTTGCCCTTCTCTTATTCTTCACACTCATCTGGATAAGCCTGACCAATCCTTATGGTCCAAACACCTGCCCATTGTCCACTTCTATAGGAGTTTATTGATGCCAGAGAACATTTACACCAGGAGATGTCACTGAGTAGAATTCACAGCATTTCTCTTGATCTGTAATCACATAGTTATTTTTCCACTGATTGCCCACGTTTTCTCACCAGGCCTTAAACCCCATGAGGGCCTGAACCATGTCTTTTGTTCCCTATAGCACACTGAGACCTTCTGGAATGTAGCAGGCTTGCCAATGGGTCACCTGAGTGACCTACTCACTCATTTGCCGACAGTCAGAGTCCCCCCACTGTGCACATCTGCTGGCGTTTCATGGTCCTTTCTCCTCTGACACAAAAATTCAACATTTTCTGCTCTATGATCTTAGAAGCTTAGCTAAGTTGAACACAAATCTGAATGGAGTCTACTTTAGAATTTCCAAACTTCGAATGAGAATAAAATAGGTGTTATATTTTTTACAGACATGCATATTTAGTGGGAAGCGTTTTTAACATTAAATGTATATGGCGCCCTCCTCTTTATGATGCTCTCAGGTGCTATGAAGGAAACCATCCTCTGCTTTGTGGACGGTGTAAAACATGAGGCCCAGAAAGGTCGGGAATGCCTGCGAAAGAGCATGGCAGCTCTACCCAAGCTTTCCCATATCCTGTGGGTTCTGGGCCACACGAGAGGAGGTGGGGCCACTTCAAGTGAAAGCGGAAAACCTCCCGTGATGGGGGAGGGTAAGAAAGGCTAACGTTATAGACCTCACAGAAAATCACAAAATGCAAAATGGTTTCTTTTTCTTGACCATTCTTCTCTCACTCCTTCTCCACTTCTCAACACTTCTGCCCTGTTCCCCACACCACCCCCTCCAGGATCACTGCTTATGGTTGTGCGGACTAAGCTGTGTGCCAGGTGCTCAGACAAGGAGGGGAGTACGGTGGGTGGGCTCAGAAGAAAGGGAGCCCTTTTCTTTAAAAAAAAAATTTTTTTTTACTCTTTATTTTCGAGAGACAGAGAAACAGAGCATGAGCCGGGGAGGGGCAGTGAGAGAGAGGGAGACACAGAATCCGAAGCAGTCTCCGCAGGGCTCGAACCCATGAACTGCAAGATCATGACCTAAGCCCAAGTCGGATGTTTAACCGACTAAGCCACCCAGGCGCCCCAAGGGAACCCTTTTCTAACCCCCACTTAAAAGGAAGGGCCAGCAGTGGTCTCCCTGCTGGCTGCCACCAGGTCTGAACTTGGCACAGTGGAAGCACGTGAACACGTGGCCGCTGGGCACCTGCACTTTTGCCCTGGACACACAGAGGGCTCAGCTCCCTTATCCCTACACCAAAAAGGAATCCTTCCCGAGTACTACTCTGCTGCCCAGCCTGGGAAAGGAGGCGCTGCCCCTTTGTGCTCTGCTGCTCAGCTGGGTATGTCATGAGTGGCTGGCATAGCCACAGTGGAATGCAGGCGTTTGGACCCCTTCATCATGATCAAGGCAACAGTGGGACAGCGCTCCGTCTGCGCCAGACACTATTCTAGGCACTTGGCACACGTCTCCTTGGATACACTTCACATGCGGGAGATCACGTAACATCATGGGCATCTTACAGATGGCACCGAGAGGCCGGAGAGCACCTGTGTCTCTGTAGACCTCCAGTTCCAGATGCCAGTGGCTTCTACCTTGCCCTCGGAGATGCATGCTTAGGTCCGACGTAGCCAGGTCTCTTCTTACGTGTCGATTTTATCGCACCCCATGATCCACATTGGCATTATCTCCCACTATCAGAGCAGTGCAGCCGCCAATCAAGGAGAAAGGTGTGGTGACATTTTTGTAAGCATCACACCCAAGGCCTTACGAAAACCATTTCATTATGTCATTTCCATTTCCCCGGGGTGAACTTCGTATCGGTCTCACAAATATCTCTTATAAACTTAAATGTGTTAGCTGTTTTCCTCAAAAACTAGGGGAGTGTTTCATATAAAATTCCACCCTCAAGCCTCTAATCATCAGAGAAAAGGACTTATAGGAAGACTCCTAGGCTCCTCCCCCAAACAACTGCTGTCATGCAGAAATTAGAAGATTAAAAATAGTGTTTAATGATGTTTTATGTGACTATAGTCACCGAAGTTTCACATCAGATCCTAATGGGGATTGCAAGAAGCTGTGTAAGAACAGGAAGGGGGTAGTTTCATGTGTGTTAAGACCCTTCCGCTCTGGGGTCCAACTGCCTCTGTTTAAATATAGGCTGTGTCACTTCTGTGTTACATCATTTTGAGCAAGTTAATGCCCTGGTGACTCAGTGTTCTTATCTGTAAAATGGGTCAACAGGCAGACCTAACTCACTGGGTTGTTAGAATTCATGAGGCCATACATAGAAACTAATTAGGGTTCGTGCCTCCGGAGAGTGAGTGCTCAGTAGATGTTAGGTACTTATTATCCTCATTCATTTGAGGAATTATTGGGGAACCCACTACGTGCCAGGCACTGATCAAGTGGGGACCAAAGCTCAGTGACACCGGGAGAGGGTGGGGAAGAGAATACTGTCTGGGCTCTGGGGTGAGACACGCAGGGGTCTGAATCTCTGCCATTTACCAGATGGGACACCGGGTGAACTCCCCTACCTGTGTGTGCCTCAGTGTCCTCCACTGAGAATGGACTTCCCTCCCAGGCACTCTGGAATGACTGAACGGCCTCAAGTAAAGCCCCCAGCGCAGTGCTGAATGTCAGCCTTTGTCACCGCCCTGCAACCTTGAACAAGGTATTGAAGTTCTCGCTGTTCCTCACCTGTCAGTGGTGTTGTGAAGATTCCCTGGAAAGGGTCTGGCTCACAGTCGGCACTCTCATGGGAGCCACTAGCCCCCATGTGCTTCCTAGATGTTCCAGCTGCCAAATTTCAGTAAATCTTTACGGCAAATACATTGTGGAAGGACATCAATGAAAAAGATGTTATGTTGCATTCGTGTCTCTGGGAAAGAGCCTTTCTGGATCCCGGCACCCATCTCAAGGATACAGTATTCTGGACTCCTTGGACTGGCTGTTTGCTGCGCCAGGACTGCACTAAGTGTTTCATGCGCATGATCACATCCCCTCGTCCCAATAAGAAGGTCACTGGTGAGGTCAGCGGCATTCTGTTTTTTTTTTAAATTTTTTATGTTTTTTATTTATTTTTGAGAGACAGAGAGAGACAGCACAAGCTGGGGAGGGTCAGAGAGAGAGGGAGACACAGAATCTGAAGGTAGGTTCCAGGCTCTGAGCTAGCTGTCAGCACAGAGCCTGATGCAGGGCTCGAACCCACAAACCACGAGATCAGGACCTGAGCCGAAGTCAGACGCTTAACCGACTGATCCACCCAGGTGCCCCACTCTCTGTTTTTATCTATGAGAAAATCAAAGCCCAAGGAGATCAAAGCAGCATCCTAAGAGTTGTGTGGCTTCTAAGCAGTAGAGATTGGATTTGAGCCACGTCTGCCCAAGTTCAAACATATGCTCTAACTCTCTAATCCCTGGCCTGCACGGCTGGAAAGCACTGTTACCTGTCCTCGGCCCAAAGCAAAAGTAAGGTTAGGTGTACACGAAACGGGAGAGTGGAAAGAAAATGAGCCTTCATCACAAAGTGGGGGCAGGTAAGACACAGACAGGAAATCCAAGGCTCTGATGAGAAACAGGAAATTCCTGGCTTAGAAAGACATTTACTGTTGACGCCTTAGTGGGAACGGGTGAGCCCGGCCATGATGAACCAAGGGGGCTAAGTCCACGGACATTGCCCAGAAAGTCACCTAGGTTATGGTCCATTTTTAACGAGCAGAGTGAGAAAACACTGGTTTTGGATATTCACTCACCTGCCCCTTCCTACCAAACTGTGAGAAGCTAAAGGCACAGGAATCTCTTATCTCAATTCTCTTTACCAAGTTGTCCCTTTAAATTTTAGCTTGTTCGTCCTATCAACGTTCTGAGGCACTCTGGGAAGCTCTAGCAATGGCACACCATTTAAAATAGTCCAACTAGGAGGAAAGTAATGTTAGTCTTATGTTAAAACAGAAAATTCTTGAGCAAGAAGAAAACCAGAACCATCAGACGCTTTGAAGCCCTTGAATCTTACGGGAGCCACAGGCCAAGAAATCAAATTTTGAAAAGAAGCTTATTGACCTTAATGATCTGTGTTTTATTTATTCCTTTTGACACGATTATGAAATTTCCTCACTCTTTTTCAACAACACCAATGTCAGGTAACAAAGTAACGCACACCAGGGCAAATGAGAACGGACGTTGATGTGCTTTAAACAGAATTTCCTGGCTCTTGTGGATTTGTGTCTCACATTTTTAGTGGAACTTCAACAGTGGTTTAAAATCTATTTTGTTTTCTATATATTTAACTATTTATTTTTTTTAGGGAGACTTGAATATAGACTCCCTGTAGTGTTCTGGATCCCAATTCCTTCTTGGGGGCCCCTCCCAAGTGCGAGATGAGCATACTACGTCAGCACCCACTGGTCCCTGTCCAGTGTAGCTTCTGATTTTGTCGGAGCCTCTGAATCCTAAGACTCTGGAATCCGACGTGTCCATTCTTTTGCCAGAAAACCACAATGGGGTTGGATTATAGAAGGAGGAATGGTTTATTCTGCCAACTGGTTAAAAAAGCCACTCAAATCTTGTATTTCAACACCTCTCTCTGCACAATGGGACACACAGCCCCCAGCCTCAATGGGGGGTGGGGGGGGGGGAAGCCCCATCCATTTGCTCCTAAAATGCTTTGTTCTTCACACGAGCTTTCCCACACGATTGGTGTTTTAGAACTGTATTTTTAAAAAACATAAACCGTATCTAATTACACAATCCCTACATTTTTAGTTTTAATCTTGACTGGACACCAGCAGTTCAAAGTGGTATTATGATGGGTATTTTCAGCATTTTTTATTATGAGAATTTTCCTGATCTTCTTTTCCCTCTTAATTATCCCCATGAGGAAAACTGTAGAACTGAAGTCTGCCGTTAGCAGGACGGCCCTCGATACTCCAGTGTCTTCAGGGTGTGGGGGACTGGCTCCATATTTTATTCTCCTAACTTCTGGCAATGGACTCATTTGGAGAGGGATGAGAGTATGTGTGTGTATGTAAATGATATGAATTCACTGCTTATCTAAGTTGATGTGATTAAAGCACAAAAACTAACCTCCTGTTTGTCCTGAACTGTGACAATGTTCTCTATTTTTAATTGCAAATTATTGCTTAATGTGTTGAGGAAATTTAGGTTAGAGGTGAAAAATATGTGTCTCCTGCTAGGCTAAGTCTACTTCTAAATTTGAATAAAATTTCTAAAAGACAAAACACTTGATCCTACCCACTCATACTTCATCTGCACTATGTCTAAGAATATTGAGTTTAAGAGTACTTAACATGCAACCATGAATCCAGAGAGATCTTCAGTGAACTGCCAAAAGATTCATGGTTTGCAGATACTTCCCTTGCAACAGAGACAACTTTGTATCAATAGATTATATAAATTCGCTTTAAGTTATCTCCACTGAAGTACGGAGTTACCTAGAGATCAATGTGAGAAACCAATGCAGAATTCTGGAAATATTAGCTTTGAAAGAAGAGCCAATGGAAAGTGAGCAGGAATGATGGACTCTGGAGGCGTGGACGAAACAGAAATTGGTAAGATTTAGAACCTTGATGAATCAAAAATAAACTTACGGTGGTATTTCTTTCTCAAAGATTTATAAATGTGATTTATAAATGGCACCAGAAGAATAATGGTGACATCCTGGGATATTTATCACCTCTAAAATAGGGAATAAAATGACTCTCCGTCTCAACTTCACAGGCACCGAGGGCTTTAAAATATGACCACATTATAATAATTGATCTTCGCTTTTTTGGTGATTAAATTCTGGGGAATAAGAATGGCAGAGTAATTACAAGTTTAAGCTGCACAGAACTCCAGCATATAGAAGGCCCATGATAAGTTTGTTGATCTTAGAAATGAAAAATGAAAGATCTGTGTGAAAAGCATGAACATTAATGCCCTTCTAGATACAATTCCATAATCTCCTGCTCCAGCGACTCTGCCCCACTGGGGGAACAACTATGTCCCCGAGGATAAGGATACTCCTAGGGATGCTCAGCTGTTAACACTTCCTGACTTCATCTTCTCACTCTCACTTTTGGTTACCCGGAAGCATTGCATCAGGGGGGCAGGTCCTTGAGATATCCCCTGACTCTTGGCTGGATCCAGCAGTGGATACAGAGGAGATGGACCCCTAGCCTCGGGCCACCCAGAGAGACTTTGCTCAGGTGACAAAACAGCCTGGAGTCTATCCCAGTGAAGTGAGCCATGGAGGAGTCCAATGAAAGGATGGCCAGAGCACAACTGTGAACTCTCCCCTCTGCTGTCAGCTGGTCAGTGAGCTTTAATGAAGAAGCCAACAGGGCCGCTTCTGTGAGCGGAAAGAGGATGAAACTGTTTGCAGGCCACAGGAATTAGTGTGTGGACTCCCATCCCTATGACAGAAAGGAACCTGCAGCATTTTCTAAGATGATTTATTAGACGTGGGTAGCATTTGCTAGAAACCTACCAGGAGCAAATCATCTGGGAAGGAATTAATGATCCAAACACAACAGTTGATAATGCAATTAGCATATGAGGAAATGCAGGGGTTTTCCAGAAAGAAAGAGAGAGAAGTAGGGAGGGAAGGGGACACAGAGAGAGATGGAGGGAGGGGAGCAGAGCGACAGAAAGAGGCAGAGAAACACAAGTATGTGTACATGATTTGGCTTATGTCAAACTTAAAGCCAGAAAAAGAATGGAACACATTTCTGAAAGAGTCAAGTTGTCAGAAGGGAGGAGGGGACTGAGGTGCTGTTTCTGGTTCTGGTGTCTGCGAAGAGTTAGCCAGTGGGCCCAGCTGAGTGGAAATGCACTTGGAGCTATGTTTCAGCCCAATGGGGTGTGGGTCTGAGGAAAAGAAAGGAGACGGCTGGCAGCAAAAGTACGGATCCCCATCGTGGGAGGGCAGAGTGCAGCTCTGGGAGCAGGGTCTCTGACCCTCCTGTAGGCTCCCTACCCCACTACTTGGGTTTGGGTCAGGGATTTTTTCCTTTAAGCCTTTACTTAGTTGAGTTAGAAACTGTAAGAGTCTGAAGCTCTGGAAGCTTCTCTCTGACCTCATTTCATCTTGCCTCATGGATGAGCTCCCAGACTCCCCACTTGGGTACTCTGCAAATGGAATTCCTCTCCTGCCTTAGCACGATGGTAAGATGAAATTCCCCTGAGTGCGGTACCATGCTGATGTGCTCTGGGACTACCTCCCTGTCACTAAGGAGAAAACCGAACACAGTGTCTTGGTGCAGACTTCGGCCGATGCTTCTGTTGCAGACCTGCGGTTCCTCATTACATGCTCGTTAGTGTAACATTTACTTTCTCACCTCAAGCTGCCCCAGAACGTAAGCCCCCCCAGGAGAGCGGCTTTGCTTCTGCTCACACTGCCAGGTGTTTAAGGACATGCCGGGACGAGATTCTCATGGTCAGGTCTGTGCTTGAGTCACACAGTCCTGTGTCAGGACCCCGGTTCTGCCCCGGGGAGCCCTGTGATCCCAGGCCCAGGAATCAGCGTCTCTAACTAACCCTCAGTTGCCTCATCTGTAAGATGGACATAACAACATACCTGTACTTTCAGGAGCTGTGTTAGAATTACACGACATTCTGCGTATAACACGTATATAAACCACGTGCAGGGCAAACAACACGCCATTATTTATCATTGCTATTGGCATAAAACTCCAAATCACTGGAACGTATTCATCTCGGGCCTTTACTGCTAATTCAAGGATCAAGAACACAATGCGGGAATCACTTCCTCCTTTCTCTGGACATCTCTTAACTGTGGCTGGATGTGGAGGAGACTTGGTTCTGAAACTTGACGGCCCATTGAGAACAAGATGTGCTGACTCTTCACGGGGACTTCTCCCTGATGTTTGCCCCCCACCCTCACTGTACGGGGCATAGGCACCTGCTCTCGGGTTCTCCTCCACGGAGGAACCTGGACAGAGCCCTCAATGGTGCAGGTGGAGAGGAGACAGACCGGCCAGACAACTCGAACTTTAATTCCTGGAAAGTTTCCAGCTACCTAGGGTTATACTACGAACTTTATTAGGCTTCGAGAGTTGCCAGCGAGAGAATGGAAAAGAAGAAAAGGCTGGGTCCTGGGAAACAGATGCACCTGTGGTCAGGGAGTCCTGACACATGCGAACACAGTGATACACGCAGGTAAGGGCAACATAGGGCAGCCGGTACCTAACGTGCCAAGTGCATGAATGCGAGTCATTCATGCCAGGCATTTGATAGCCAGATAAGAAGGAACAGAATCCCGGATATAAAACACCGCGGTGATTCTGGGGGGAAATACCCACTGCTTTTTATTTCCTGATGCCAACTGAAATACCGTTAGGAAGGAGAGCAATTTCTAGGTTTTCCAGACTCCCTGAAGAGTCAACAGCTGCTTGATAAAGGAAAATTGGTTCATGTTCTTCAGAGTTTTCTTTTATTAAAACGCATGTCCCTTCTAATGTTATGTGCCATACCACTGACACTTTTGGGCAGAGGAGGGGATTAATTAATTGCCATGTATGGCAAAAGAGGAATGTGCCTGGGCTGTGGTGCACTGTTTAACACACTGGGGGGAGACCATTATTTTCCCAGATGTCTGACAAATTAACTCTGTTTTTATTGGTTTTAATGCTGTGAATAGTGTCTGGCTGCATTATTTGGTTTATGCATTGTTTGTTCACAAAAAAGACAATTTTTCCTTAAGATTTCTTTATATAGAAACACGCAAACATGTCAACCCCTAAGAAATGTGTTTATGTAAAGACACAAGTTCTAAGTGTAGTCTCACAGATGTCTTCTGTTACAACAAATGGTGTCGTTTGAGAGAATTCGTTTGCGGATGAAGAATGCTTTATGTTAAGGAAAAAATTATGCAGGATTGTAATACTTTTTAAAGATCTTTCTAGCCAACCAACCCCTTCCTCCCCATCATTACTACTTCTGGTTTACTTTCCTTCAGAGCATGGGGGAGAGGGTGGCTTTTTAATATTTAATTTTAATTTTATTATTATTTTTTAAAAGTAGCCTTCATGCCCAGTGCAGAGCCCAACACGGGGCTTGAACTCATGACCCTGAGATCAAGACCTGAGCTGAAATCACGAGTCAGATGTTTAACCAACTGAGCCCCCCAGGCGCCCCAGAAATATCATAGATTATAAAAAGCCTCCAGGGGCACCTGGGGGGCTCAATTAAAGGTCTGACTCTTAACTTCAGCTGTGCTGACAGCAGAGCCTGCTTGGGATTCTCTCTCTCTCTCTCTCTCTCTGCCCTTCTCTGCTTGTGTTCTCTCTCTCTCAAAATAAATAAATTAAAAAAATAATCTATGATATTTCTTCTTGGGTCTCTTCTTAATATTTTATTGTATTAAATACTGAAGACATTAAAAGTTTTGTAAGATACATGTAACTATAAAGAATGCTACCCTGACTACTTGTAAGCCCATCCCCCAACTTGAGAGAAGAGCCTACCAAATATGTCACTTTGGCAAGCTGCCCATCACATGTCTGTGGATGGACAGGGTGCCAAGAGCTCAAGAAGGTGGCCCTGGACATACACCTGCTCTCCTAGGGGACATGAGTCTCCACAAAACTATAGCACAATAAAAGAGACACCCTTAGTGCGGTACTGGGTGCAGGGAGACTGTCAAGGGACCAGAGCAGAGAGGCCAGAAACAGCCCCAAACACACAGGGAAACAGGCAGTGCCCTTCGGTGGAGAAGAGAGGGACTGTTCTCCCAGAGGTGCCAGGACTCCGGCCTTACACCTTTCTGTGAAAGGCAACATTTATATAAAACTTTTGGAAGAAAATATAGGAGAGCAGCTTCATGGCTATGTATGTATTTCCTAACAGACTAAAAGCAGAGACCATAAGAAAACACTGACATATTTGACTAGGTTAAGGGATTTGGTTCACTGGAACACATCATCAAGAGAAGGCAAAGACAAGTCACAAACTGGGAGAAAAGGCCTGCAACTCCTGTCTCATAAAGGATCGGTACCCAGACTATGCTTCTAAAAATGCTATGAATCCAAAGAAAAAGATGACAAATCCAAGAAGGAAGTGGGGCGGACACTTGAACGGGCAGTGCACACACATCAGTGGAAGCTCAAATACGGCCAATATACACATGGAAAATAAGACACTCTACTCCGTTAATGTTCAAGAGTAAACCGAATTTAAACTGAAGTGAGATACCTCTTCATATGCACTGCAGTGGACACATTAAGAAATCAGGTGATACCAAGTACTGACAGGGATGCAGAGCCTCAAGCTTCTCTCCACTCTGATGTTGAAAGACCATCTGGCATTAATAAAACCAAAGAGATATAGACCCTAAATGCCTGCCTTCCCTCCCCCCCACCCTCCTGTCCTTTCATCCACTGCTCAGTCTGTCCATCCGTCCACCCATCCATTCATCCATACGTAATTACATCTCTTTAGAGCAGCGGTTCCCAAGGGGTGCTGCCCAGACCAGCCACATCGATACCAGGGATGGGGCACTGGACTCAGGGCTGTGATGAAGGCCTCTGGGCGATGCTGACGCCATGTTCAAGCTTGAGAACCACTGCCCCAAAGGAACTTGCGTACCTTGAGATTGGTGTAAGAATGCAAGTTATGAATGAAGAGTCCACTCCTCTCCCAACTCCCTGTTTCTATCGAATAGAAAGAAAGAGGAAGAAGTGAGAACATCTTTAATGCCTAGTGAGTATGGGAATGAGAGGCAAGGTGTGGCACACACATATTTGCTGGTGGGTGTTACACAAAGAGGCTTACTTGGGCGGTAGTTTGGCGATACCTAGGAAGACCTCTACAACTGTCTGTCCTCTGACACAACCCGTCAAAATGTATCCTAAGGTCATTACTAAGGATCGGTCAGTGGTCCTGTTTAACTGGCACATACAGTGATACCCTGTCCTGAAGCCTGGAAGTGTCCCAGGGGCAGGGTCTATAAATCGGGACCTGCCCTCATGGTGATGGCCACACACTTTGTCATCAGAAAGAGGACACTGGTCTACTTGCTTCACCCAGAATCCTGCAAATTACCATTCATCTAGTTCACAAGGTCCTTTCTCAAAACACATTTTCTTCTGGGAGGAGGACTATGCCTACCATCATTCACATTGTTGGGAATTACTTTAATTAGATTAATTTCCCATTTACTACTGGGAAGGGAGTGTTTGTAGTAGGAAGGTGTGTCCCTTAGGAGGATACAGGATAATTCTAGAACCTAAGGTGATTCTGAGAGGGACACTGGTTGAAGAAAACTGAAGGTTAATCTGTAGAAGATATCCACACATATACGGACACCGATGTTACATATATACACATGGACATGTGTATATGGGTGTATGTAAATACGTGCATGTATATCTTTAACAGAAAAAATGTCCCTAACCTTCAATTTTCCACTTGTAAGTTAGATATTATACAACAACTTGCTTGAAAAAAGCCCTGCCTAACGGAAATAAAATGACCTTTTGTTTCCTGGTATTAACCAACAGATGGTTATGTTTTGATCTGAATGTAAGTGTCTGAGAGGTGAGCTCATCCTGGTACCTACTCATCCAAAGGAAGACTTAAGAAAATCTGCCCCAAATCCTGGGTAACCTAAGAGTCCTGCCTCTTGCCATAGGTTTGGTGGAACGCTGAACAGAGGTACTCAAGGCTGAATGAGTGGCCCGCCCCCTGGGAGGCCTTGTTCAACACAGACTGCCGGCCCCACTCACAGAAACTCTGGCGCAGCAGGTCGCGAGTGGGGCTGGAGAACCTCCATGTCTAACAGGTTCCTACGTGATGGTGATGCCGAAACTTCTGGAGCCTCCCCAACAGTCAGAAGAGCTCTCCTTGATCCTTGCTGCCCCTCAAATCCAGATCCGTTCACTCCACAATCGAACACTGATGGTTTTCACTTATGCACTATTTCAGCTTATGCTTTATTACAAACCAATGAGCATGATCAAATACACTGGAAAAAAAACTATGCTGCCAGGCCAGGTGGCCAGCAGACTGGAAAAGGGACCCTTTCCCCAAAGTTGACCAACAGACACACCCAGCTCAATATGCCCTTGGGGACTAATCGGGAAAGCAGGTCATGTGAAGTGGACAGTTCCATTCCTGACTTTCCTCAGTGCAGAACTTCGCCTTAGGCAGGAGTCTGATGGCATTTCACCAACGTTAGGATACCTGCCACACCGAGGAAGGTGAGGTTTCTAGAAACATGGCTTTGTGAGCTTTTGAGAGTGGATGCTACATTCCCGGCTGAATATCACGCTGGTCAGAGAAAGCAGAAGGGTGACTTTGGCTCTGGCGTGCTTCTGTGCCTCCTCCCCCACCCCCAATATCGCCGTGACCTCTCCTTGCATTATGAATGAGTGCAGAAGTCATTTATTAAAGCTACATTTTTCCACGGTTCCATATGCTTCTCTCCGCCAGCCATGGCAGGCGCGTCCCAGGAACACAGAGAGAGGGGCAGTCCTCTCCCCTGTGACTGTGCACCACCTGCCTCATGGCAATGTGCAGCTGTATCTACAGAAGCCATTAGAATCCTGGGACGTTGACTCATTTGTCACTGCTAAATGCCCTCCCAGACCAAAGTGGGACCTACTTGATACATTCCTCATTCAGAAGTCAATTTGGTAAACATGTCCTGAATAGTTAACTGGTTATGTGTCAGGACCTGGAGTGTCACACAGAACAAGACAGAAGTCCCCACATTCATGAGGCTGACATTTTCCTGGGGACTGGGGGCTTGGAGATAATAGACAAGTTAATAGGTCCATGAAATCATGTTAAGTGGTAGGAAGGAAATAAACCGTCATAGAGAGGTCGATATGGGTGTGTGTGTGGGGGGGAACCTCTTAGGTCAGGGAAGGTCTCTGGGGAGAGGGATGTTTGAGCTGAGTCCTCCAGGATGAGCTGGTGAACTAGGTTTCAGATGGAGGGGAACAACCGGTCATAAGGTCTTAAAGGGAAGGAGTAAGGTGGGTTCTGGGCGCTACAAGAAGCCTGCAAGGACCAGAGCATGATGGGCACATGGCCAGCAGCCTGCTGGAGAGGGAAGATGAGGCCAGACCACACAGGCTCTTGTAGGCCACAGTTAAGGAGTTAGTTTTATCTCAGCCGCAGGGGGGAGCCAGTGAGCAGGGTTCTGGGCCTGGGACTGGCTGGGTAAACATGAAGGAAAAGTAGCCCCTGTGCTCTCCAGCTGCTCCTTCTTGATGCGAAGCACAGTCATCTCATCCAACAGCGCATTTGGGGTCCTCACTAGTACCCTTGTTTCTGGTTTGCTGCTCGTGCCCTACCAGCACATACAAAATCCAACGTGTTCAGCCAATCCCATGCTGTGGGTAAAGGTGGTGACTAGAGCTCCCAGGACTTCACAGTATAACGGAAGGGGCTGAATTAACAGATAATAACGAAACGAGGAACAGAATGATGTGCCGAGCCTCATGGGTAGGCTCAGTGCAGGGATACACTGGTGCCCAGGGGATTGTGGGTAGGGATACAGAGGTGCACAGGACCTCATGGAAGCTTGGTGCTGGGGTGCAGAGGTGTGCAAGGCATCATGGGAAAGCTCAGTGCAGGGATACAACGGTGTGCAGGGGCTCATGGGAACACTAAGAAGGGCATCTAAGCTGGGATGGTGGCAAACTGGCCTCGGATCTAAGAGAAGCAAGAGCACTCCTTTATGGTCACCTAACACTTTGTATGGCAAGAAGAGACAGGTAGAAAGAGGGGAGTGAGCCCTGGCCTAACCCTTGGCCTGTCCTTTCCATGCTTCATCTACATTAAAAAGGTTTACAGTTCACTGTTGACCGCTGGGAAAACAAGAACTAGTGACCTAAATGCCCACCGTGAAAAAATGTGACTTTCTCTGCCACAGATGGGTTCCATGTCATTAAGGCAGGAAGAGATGGGCTTTCTTTTTTCCTCTGGCTTTGCCTACACCAATTCAGTTTGTAAAGCTGCTTCCAATAATAAAGCTCCGTGAACTGATAGGTTGTCAAAGCAAACGCACTCTAATTTGCACGAACACTAAACCACGTACAGCACTTCTGTATGGAGGTCAAGTTTATGTTCATCCAATTAACCACCACTAACTCTGTCCATGCTTGATCATGCCCCAACGTGGCTGATTCTCAAGACCAACAACTTTAGGCGGCATCAAAGGCACAAATTACTCCTATTTTGTTTTTGTTGTTACCGAGAGGCAAAAGAACATCAACTTTCTTAAATGATCCATTCTTCAAAGCGCCTGGGAAGGTGATGGGAATTCTGCTTTTCTCTTTGCCCCCTACTCTCCCCTGGCATGAGGGACCAGAGGCCCTGTCTCAAGTCTTCTCATCCGTGAGAAAACAGACCCAAGTGTCCCCAGGCTGACAGAGGTACCACGCAGCACATGGCCCTGAGAATGCGGCCTCTACAGGTTAGCTCCACAAAGGTGAGCATGATTTTTAAAAATTAAGCTAAGCATTCCATATAATATAGGTCATCTATTCACTGGTTTTGATACAAATGATTTCTGTAACATTTCAGAATGTTACAGAAATTTCAGACTCTGGAATCACAGCACAGACATTGCTGCCACCCCTGTTTCTAATTCCTTTGTGCCTCAGTTTCTTTATCTTTGAAACGGGTATAGTAATATCCCCCATCTCCTGGTGCTGCTCTGAGGATGTGATGGAGAAATGCACAGGCAGCATTTAGCAAAGCGCTGGCACACAGGAAGTGCTCAACAAATAATACTGTGGTTGCTGCAATGAACATCACTGCAGTTCTATCGGTGTGCGTCCCTTGCCGTCTTGCAAGTGTGTGTGGGGACTTCAGCGGATGTATTAGTTATTATCATTTCTACTTTGGAGCCTAAGTCCCAAACAGAATTATTTCCTTATTGCCTAACTGACTGAGCAAAGACCACTATTCTGCAGAGTCTCTGGGTGCCCTGAGACCTTAGAAGAGGTGGAGGGAATGAGTGTGTTAATCCATTCCCCTTCCCCTGGCCTCTGTCTGAAAACCATCCTCAAAGCATCTACACACTGGCCTTCCCCTTGTCGGGAAAGGACACAGCTGTGTGGGGGGCTTGCGCCTGACCAGCGATGAGGTCCCTGCCCCCCAGCCATCAGAGCTGCAGATGTCTCCATCCCTGGCAACGCTGCTCCCACAGCCCGTGCCCAAAACCAGGTGGCCGGTGTTAGCTGGGTTCCAGCCACAGCTCTGGAGCTCTGATCTTCCGGGCAGCTAATCTATCCAGGTAGAAGATGGTACCCCTTGATAGCCTGCAGGCATCTTCCTTTCCTGTTTCTCTCCTTTACTTGGAAGGGGCCGAGCTTCTGAGTGCTCCAAGATAGGCTAGTTTTCCAAAGCAGGAAACAACTACTAACTTAAATTTTAACATGTCCCACAGGCACGGGCCAGGTCTTTTCGCTCCCTGGGACTCTACAGTGACCAAGAAGCACAAAGCGTCCCTACCTCTACTGATCACACAACTCCAGGGCAGGCAGGAGGCTTGCCCTGTACTGTCCTCACAAGTACTCCAGACATCCCCCAATATCTCGGCGTATCCCGTAACGTAGGGCGCGCACCGCCGATACGTGTGCGCGCTCTGCCACGCCCTTTAACGGCCAGGCAACTTCATGTGGTGCTGTAGTTTCTCTAACGTGATTAAAGGTACAATAAGGTATGTGTGCAACAAGAGGCAAAGCCATTGTTCTGCATCATTAGGCTCCCAGCAGCCCCAAAAAGAAATTGTCGGCAGCTTGCCAAAGGCCCTAATGAAGAGCATCTCTTTGAATTATCTCTGGATGAGGAAAGGATCGAGTCTGAGCCCCAGAATATTTGATCCTCTTTGTGCTGCTGTGACGAGAGGGCTCGCTGAAGCCAGATGCACTGGACCTTCTGGAACTCTTAATTTATGGAAACCTTAATTTCTCTGCTTTTAATAAGGCTTTGCATAATAAGAAGGGGAATGCAGTTATTAATTCCTGCAAGTGTTTTGTGAATTCCTTTATGCTACGGTTCAGGACTCACAAAGAATAGGAGAGAGGGGATTTTACTTAGTTGGCATGAGGGTAATAGGTCCGAAAAGTAGTTTGAGTTTCCTGAAAATAAATCTGCATGGCTTCCTAAATTGCTGACAAAGTGTATTCCAGATGGAAGTCATTTATCAGCAATTTACTGCATGATGCGTTGGCCAGAAATATTTCCACATAAACTCACCTAGTAAAAACAAACAAACAGAATCCAGGCTCTTTCTTTTGGGGGGTCAAGGAGGGGCGGAGAAGAGCCCAAATAATACAGATGAATAAAGCACGAGTTAGCACAGGTTTGCAGGGTAACCACATTTTGGAGGCTGCCAGTGTAATTCATACACCTACAACAATGAATCCTAAGTAATATTTTTGTGTGATCGTCCAAAGGAAAAAAAAAAACAACCCAGTAAGGTAAGTCTCCATTTTTATGCATTATATTACATACACAGTAGTGAAAATCTTTAACATAACCACCTTGGGTATGGTTCTGCTGGGTTCGCTTCTGAATGTCTGACTCACTGAGAACTGGGGGCTTGTGGCTCATCGCACATGATAACCCGGCAAAATTTGGACGACAGCATCACCATATGATCACACAAGGGATGGAGGCCAGATCTCCAGGGCCAACGGTACTTTTGGCCAGACCTCCAGTGTGCCCCCAGGCTGCTTTCACAGGCCAGAAGTCCAGGGGAGTCCTGGGCTGTGAAGTCACAGGTCAGAAGTGTATGTCCAACACTGATTTAAAATGCTTGTTTTTTGTAAGATATGTGTAGTCTGTACAAAGGGTGTGGGGGGGCATGACCAAGTCTCCAAAGGTTTTTGTTTGACTGTGTGTGTCAGTGAAGACACACACACACACACCCCTTTTCTTTACCCAGGGTCATTCTATCATTAGGTTGTCCAGAGAGGCAGCCAAACCACAGAAGCAGTCTTGTTTCCCGGTGTCTTTTTAATGCTAAGCGCCCTCTGGTGGCTTGTGCAAAAATGGTGCCCGATTGCCGGCTAGGCTAATCCAATTCTTTTTTTTAAACTGTCTGGGTCTTTAAAGAATATGTTAATATGCCATTCATTGTGATAAATTAAGGAATAAGCACCCTTTTTCTCTTACCGTAAAGACCTTATTCTAGCATTCAAATAAAAAAAAACCTTTTTAACAGGTTAATTTTTTGATTAATGAAGGAAAATTGGAAAAGATTTAGAATGATTTAAGGGGAAAATACTCAACTGCCAAGATAGGTTACCAACAACAGGATGAAAATCTCAAGGTTCAGGATAAAACTTGAATATCTAAAAATAAAACACTCAATGCCAATATAAGGTAAGTTATCCGGGTTATCCCCTCAATATCCTATTTCATCTCAACTGAAATTTCACATGACTAATGATGCAGAAGTTTCGAGACGTCATCTGCTGTGGATGACAGCACCCAAGATCAAGCCACTTGCTCTTGAAGTTCTTAAAATTTTCGCAGAGCGAGGGATAGAAATGGCAAGTGCGAAACATACATGTGAACCACATGTCCCAGGACAAGAAGTTGAAGAAAGAATCGAGTCTGTGGCAGCCGTGGTGCTGGGCTGACAGGCGCGCCTTCTAACTATTTGTAAACAGAGACAAAACCACACGAGCATTAATCATCATCCACGTCTTCCCAGCTTGTTCAAAGGGTGACCATGCTTTGACCCTTCCCAAGACATTCGCTGACACTCCGGAGGGCGGTCACTTGTAAAGGAGCTTTGTGACACAACTGCTGGAAACGTACTTTATGACTGTCACCATCTATTTAAATATCCAAATACAGGCACCAAAGGAAGTGCCCCTGGGAGGGAAACGACCCAAGAGATTTAACAGAGAATAGAGGGCAAAGTCAGAAAAGCGGTCTCGGTAGGAACGCAAGGACGCACCCAGATCCCCAGGTCCTTTCCCAGAAGTTCCCGTCTGCCAGGTGCGTGCCTGCCCACGCCCGCGGAGGCAAATGCAAAGCGTTACCTGGCAAACTTCATAGAGCAGTCTGTACTGCTCCTCTGGCTTCTGCAGGCTGCACAGCCTGCATCCCATGTTGAGAGGGACGTCAGGGCAGGGCTTCAGGACTCGCAAGCACCCGGGGAAGGCAGCACCCTGCGCGCAGGCATGGAGAGATCCTCGGGGAGCCTCAGGTGCATCGGGCAGCCGCAGCACTTCGCAGCGGCGTTGCTCTCTAAGGCTGGAAGCAACTCTCTCCCCCTCCACGCTTCCCCTCCTTCTCTCACAGCACGCACACACACACACACATGCACGCACACACACACACACACACACACACCCCACTCCCTCCTCTGAGGGACTCTGGCAGCTGGATTGTGGTCCAATGCACACGCTATATATACTGCTGCTCATGCATATTAATCAGCTCTCATTGACTATTCATAACAGACAATGATACAGAAGCTATAATTGCCAACTATGACAGTTGAAATTTCTCTAATTAACAAGCAAGTGCTCCAGTGGTAGGGAATAATAAAAGACACTAACAATTTTGTAAGCCATTTTCTGGCAGTTACAAATAAACATGACTGCATTTTTAGCTAGGTCTCGCAGGAGAATCCCTAATGCATTTAAGCTAAGTAGAAATTCATTTTTAAATATATCATAAAATTTCTGATGACATAAAATGTATTTAATGCTGCAGATAATGATGGCATATAAACGAGCTTTATGGAATGCACATGTTTTGAATAATATTCATATAATATTTAGCGCTTTCCCAAGTTGCAGGAAAAATCTGCCACATATGAATAAAATATAAAAATTTAAATTGCAAGGTGTACGTGTGTGTATGCAAAGTAAGCAGGGGGGGGGTGGTTTGTAAGGAGACAGGCTGCCCTAAAGGTGAGAAAGCAGATAATCAGTGCTAAAGTGCATTTTCAGTTCCCAAAGCAGAAAGTTGTTTGTTAAACGGCTGCCCGGCTCACTGGAAGGAAGGGAAGCGGCCAGCTTCGTGCCATCTCTCCAGCTGTGTAGACGCTGACAGACCCCTCAGAGCTTGTGCCACTGAGCTGACTGTCCCGGCTACTACACATCTGTGTCTGATAGTCCACATCTGCCTCGACTGGCCCCCTTGTGCTCTGTGCTGTGTGTCTAGAAGGCAGGGAGTTGCAATCACACATGGAAGGTGAACAACAACTGCGTTTAAGAATTGTGATTCTTCTGAGTTGTTTCTGGTCTCCCTTCATTCAGCCTCTGACCCACTAAGTTAGATGGCTTTACAAACAACTTTCTTTTCTCACACGATCGCCCCACCACCTCAATGAAATGCACAGGTAGTATTTTTGCAGGCCAAAGCACTCGTGTTGCAAATTCTCACCACTGTTTCCAAACCCTCACCCCACCTCCATCTTATAAAGCTTGAACTGTCTCTCGGGAGGACTCCCACATGCTGTCAAGACGCATCACAGGGACTGAAGAATAATGCTCCCTTTCTCTGGGAGTCCAGACACACCTGGGATGTGAGCAAAACAGTAAATAAAGTCCCAGCTGGGCTGATGGCCAGCAGATACATCTGGTCCCATTTCTCGGACCGAGAAATGAGGCATGGCAACTTGTCACAGATGAGCTAATAGTCCAGGAACCTCCATCTCAGACCCACACCTGGAGTTACCAGTGTGGCTAGAGCCAAGAGCTGAGGCGTGCCACCAGGGAAAAGAAGCCCCAGATGGCATTGGGTAGTGGCAGTGACCTCCGACTTACTCTGATGTTGGGAAGGACGCTTTGGATCCATGGGCAAGTTACTGGGAGCTCGGTTTCCTGATCTCTAAAGAGCTAGAAAGCTAAGTACCTTGCAGAGTTTCGTTGGAATGAGGTAAGAAAGCCAAAAGCAGAGATCATGCTTGTGTCCGCTGCCCTCCTCCCCAGAGCCTTCTATTTGTAGGTCTGCTCTCTTCGAGTCCACGCAAGGTCTCAATTCTTCCCACTTGGGTTTATCGTCCTTGGCGCACCATCCATGCCACCAGGATAATGCAAAGAGACTGCCTGTGCGCTTTCTGCCTCTTCTCTTGCCTACCCCCGGGCTACCCACCACAAGGCTGCCAGGATCGTTGTTTTGCTTGCTTACAAACCCTGCAGTGACTTCTCATCAAACTGGGATTAGCGTCACGTTCTCTAATCCCACAGGGGATCAGATGCCCTGTGAAATCTGGTCCTTGTCCATCAGGTTCTCTATTCTATCATGTACCGGTGCTCACTTCACTCCTACCAAGTCGTGTCCTTCCTCAGGGTTCCCTCTGCCAGAATAGCCTCCCTTCTTCTTCCTACAACTCAGCAACCCCAGCTCAGCTCAAATGAAGCCTCATCAGAAAAGCCTTTGTTGGGGCACCTTGAATAAATTTATTTCTCAGTCCTCCAAATTACTGTTCTATCACCCCATTCATTTCCTCAGTCTCCCTGTTCACTCATGCTGTTCCTTGCTGACTGTCTCCTTGTGTAAGAACGTCAACTTCCCCAGGGCAGGGCAGTGTGTCTGCCTTTCCCCACAGCTCAGCCCTGAGCAGGTGCTGGGCCAGCACATGTCCCGAGGTTCAAAGGACAGATGAAGACTCATGCCTCACAAACTCGGGCCCTGCAGTGTGAACTGGAAGTACCACACACAGAGGCCAACAGGGAGCTTGGTTTCCCTCCCCCAAAGCTGTGGGCCTTGAAGTGATTTTGTGGTGAGGTTTTGTGTTTCATTGTAGCTTGTACCCATCTTTTTTCCTGCCCATCCACAAATAAATATACAAATGGGCTCCAGCTAAATGGACAGGCAACTAATGCAAATCCTTTTAGTCTTTGTTGCAAAACTTTCCAATCTTTTTCACAAGCTAGGAGAATTTTATCACATATTGCCCTGTACTTCAGAAATGTCTCTCCAACTTTTGGGTCTTAGGAACCCTTCACACTCTTAAAAATTACTGAGGATGCCAAAGGGCTGCTGTTTATTTAGGGTACACCTATCGATGTTTACCATGTTAGAAACCATCAGAAATATAAAAATACTTATTCCTTCCTTCATTTACAATGGCCAATAACAAACCCATTATGTATTAACATTTTTTTAATGAAAAATTACTATATTTTCCAAAACAGAAAGAATTTTGGGGGAAGAATGCCATTGTTTTACATTTTCACAAAGCCCTCTAGGTCTAGCTTAATTGAAGAGAGCTGGTCTTTTCGCTTTGGCATTTAATCATTTCTGTTGTGTGATAGAGGGGCTTCTAGAAAACTCTACTAGACTGTACATGCATGAAAGAATGAGAGCAAAAGAAAAAAAATACCATCTTGATGTTTTTATCAACATAGTTTTGACCTCATAGACTCCCTGAAACAGTGTTGAGGACCCCGTCCCCCCCCCCAACCAGGTTCCTGGGTGACAGTATTAAGAATTGCCACTCTTTTAGAAGGACACATCTGTGAGTTAGGAGTCTAAGAGTCTCGTGCTTGGGGGCATCTGAGTGGCTCAGGCAGTTAGGCACCCGACTTTGGCTCAGGTCATGATCTCACAGTTTGAGTTTGAGCCCCGCATCAGGCTCTGTGCTGTCAGTGGAGAGCCTGCTTCGGATCCTCTGTCTTTCTCTCTCTCTGCCCCTCCCATGCTCATGTGCACCCTCTCTCTAAAATAAATAAACATTAAAAAAAAAAAGACTCTCATGCTTGGAGGTGGGCAGAAGAGTGGAAGGGATACTAATTCAAATGCAACTCATGGTTGTTTCCCACTCATGATTAATTACATATTATTTGGACTCATGAATGAAAAACACTCGTACCCATTACGCCTAAAACAGGACTTACCCAAGTGATTACTTGCCTTAACAATACCCCTTCTTTTGTAAAATCATCTAGCTACATCCAGAATAGTTTCATTTGCAAAATGCTGCTTTCCCAGAGTAAGAAACACAGCTGTGTAAAAGGAGGTTCACCTGTACTGTGGTACAAACCAAGGCATTTAATATCGCGGATCCAAGAGGCACAGATCTCAGTGACAGCAAGTTATTTACAATAGATCTGTTTCTGAGAGAACAGCTGTCCCAGTAAAAATGAAAAACTACTGGCTACACAAAGACACACATTGTTTGATGAAGACGCTGAATGTCCTTCTCAAGTTAGTAATCACATCATCGGAAAGTGCCTAATAAGCTCACCAGAGCGCACGGCACTCTGGGGTGCTGTGTCCCAGCAGACGGCCGCCTCTTCCTGCCTTCGTGGGAATGAAAAATACAGTGCAAAGAAAGGTCACTGAGGAACACGGAGAGACAGATACAAGAGGCACAGACAGTAAGGGCTGAAGGTGCCCAGGGAAGAGCTTTTATAATCATTCTTTGGACTTCCTAAAGCCATCAGGGATGCTGTGAGAGTCAGCAGATGGAGACGAGAACTACGTTCACTTAACTGGGAAAATGTCACCTAGTTCAGGCATAGTCCTCCAGCACCCAGACAGGGGTGCCTATGTGTCCCATACTGGTCATTTGACCTTCCTGTTTTTTCCTAATGTGTGATGAACACAGGTGTCCTCAAACTACACACTTTCAGTCAGACGGCATATTCTTCCGGGAATAGCAGTGACAAAAAAGAAGTGGGAAGATGGAGCCAAGTTCATCAAGTTTATCAGGTTCTCAAGAGAGAAGTGGAGTCTCTTTGGGGGCCCACACTGTGAATTGTGGAATCAATGACGCCTTCCTCAAATCTCTGAGAGACGCACCCAATGGCTCTGCCCTTTCCTTAAGCTCTTTTCACTGGATCACCCAATTCATTAACTTGGTTTCTTCCTGGTTTGAATCTCACTCTCCGTTCACTTCCTACTGTACGATGCAGCTAGCTAGCATAATCACTCCACACACACACACACACACACACACACACCTGATAAACCACTGCCCTGAAGACACAGACCCAGCTCCCAAGCATGTGGATCTGATACACTCTGCTCTTCCTGGCCTCCTCTGTCTACTGTCCAGCAGCACTTCCTGCATTAGGGTCCTTCATGCCTCATGTCTATGCACATGGTGGGCCTATGGCTTGCACCACCAGCTCCACTGCCTTCAGTGTGCCCCTTAAATCTCCCCACCTCTGCCCCTGGCAACAGGGACCCTCGTGCAGCAGTCCTCCTACTGAGCATGCTTTGGGCACACTTTGCGGCCTCCTTTGGGCACACTTCACACTGTGTGGGCCTTCTGCGTTTACATCTCTCTCTTCTCATTGGGGAAGACCAGGCCTAATTCAGCTATGGGTGCCCACCCCTCGCCCCAAAAAATATCTCACGAATTAATCCAGCATCTGATATTTACCAAGTGCCTCGTCAGTATGAGGCACCTTCCTGAGGCCCGAGACACAGGAGTGACCAAAATAGGCAAAGAACCCAACTCTCATAAGATCAAGGCCATAAACGTTGGCCTTTTATGCCTGCTATGGTCTGGATGTTGTGTTGCCCGCAATTTAATGTTGAAATCCTCATGTCCAGGGTGATGGTATCAGGAGGTGGGGCCCTTGAGAAGTGCTTCGGTGATGAGGGGGAGACCTCATGAATGGGATTAATGTTCCTGTCAAAGGGACCCCACAGAGCTTCCAGTCCCTTCTGCAGTGGGATAATACAACGGAATCTGCGACTTGGAAGGAAGCCCTCAGCCAGTCTTGCTGGCCCTCTGATCTTGAACCTCCAGCCTCCAGAGCTGTGAGCAATATGTTTCAGCTGTTTATAAGCCACAGCATTGATGCTGTTTTATTCAGTAGCCCAAACGGACTGAGATTCTACCTTGTGTGGGACAAAGTTGCTCGTATGAGCCTTCTAAACCAGGCACGGCCAGAGATTCAAATCCACCATGTGTTGGGGAAACGGTTTTGTGTCTTTTAGTTGACCTTCCCCTTTGCCGGGGTGGCATTTCAGGAGCCTGCGTGAACCACATTTAGTGAGTTCTCGAACTACTGCTTGAATAAGGAGTAAGACCTGCTAGGAAGCCAAGTGTGGATGAGAATCTCATCATCGTTGCAAAGAAAAAAAGCAACTGCAAAGATGTTAGAACACAGAAATGCACGAATGTCACAGGAGTTGAAAAAACACGGAACAGCAGCTGTAAGTGCAATTCTGTTTCTGAAAAGCTCTCTAAGCTCAGAACATCTGCGAGGGACCCCAGCTCTTCTTCTAACAAATGAGAGCATGTTTTCCCTTCGGAAGGAGATGCTGCTGTCTGGAGGGCATTTCTGCTGGGCTCCGGGGACCTGATGAATGCCCACTCATGGCCACCGTCCAAATGCCACACGGGCGGACAAGCCCCGGCCATCGGGGGCTGCTTCCGAACCTGAAACACGCTGCTGGACAAGAAAGCAGCCAGACCCGTCATGGGGAGGCTGGAACACAAGGATTTTTGTTGAAGGCAGCCAGGGGAAAAGAGCTCCAACAGGCCTTACTTCAACAGAAAATTCAAGCTTTCCGATGGGCCTGAAGCCCTGGGGACCCCAGTGGATCCTCTGATTGCTCGAAGGCCCTGCAGCACGTGGTGCTCCCGCTGGTGCTCACTACTGGTGGTGAGTGCGTGCCTCCATTTCCCCAACTGTAGTTGAGATTCCTGGAGGGTGGGTTCCTGAGTTATCTCTATGATCCCCGAAATGCCTCAAACAACATCCAAACCCTCTCTAGACTGAGTTCCTCACCCAGAAGGGAGAGCACACCCTTGGCTGTGGCTCAGGGAGTCCGGTGAGAAAGGGAGGGTAACGGGTCAACCCAGTCCAGTCCAGAAGAACAACTTTCAGGGTGCAGGAAGGAAAGTCACAGCTTCTGGGACTTTGGTTTCCCCACCCCCCAAACCAGGACCGGGGAGGCCTCCCTCCACACACTTAGTATGGAAAGCTTGTAAACGTTCTCTGAACACAGCCTCAGGGTGTGCCATAAACCAAAAGGGGAAGTGACACACCTCGGGACCCCAAACCCTCCCAGCATGCTCTGGAGCAGGGGGTGGCCAACTTTTACCACCAAGGGCCAGAGAGTACATATTTACATCATGTGGGCCGAGAGGCAAAATGGAAGATACTATGTATGAATTTCTCTAACAACATTTTACAGTATAGAAAACATTCTTCATTTGCAGGCCATACGTACACCGGCTATGGGTTGGCTGTGGCCGCCTGTGAACAATTTGCCCACCAGAGTATCAGAGACTGAGCAAAGAGTTCCTTTTGTCTCTGTCCCATGATGAGGCAGTGCTCCCTCTTCTTCCCACATTGTAAGGGTCAGGCAAGGCAAAGAGACTAACCCAAGAACACACGGCTAGTAACGGCAAACATGAGATCCGGATTCAGACTGGGAAGCTCCAAAGCCTGCGAGCCTCTGGGCATCCAATTGTCCCACAACCTCCTGTGTTCGTGTGGAACACGGGTGCAGGCAAAGAGGCTCTACAAGCCAGGTCCCGGGGCGGGGGAGGGGAGAGAGCAGGAGGTGCTACAGAAAAAAATCTAAGTCACACAACGCACTCACGATGATCATGATTAACACCCCAAATCTGTCAATAACTGGCCTGTGGAACAGGACGAAACATGCCTTCGCTGCCTTGGGGACGTGTTCCTATCTCGTGCTGGATATTAGCTCCCTCTTTGATGTTTACAACCACCCGGGAGCCTGACCCCAGGTGTCCCTCCCGAGTCCGGGGGCCGGGGAATGTGTCAGGTCTTCCTGGAGCCTCTGCCTGCACACAGGTGACAGGCCCCTCAAAGGCTACATTGGGAAGGGCATGAGGGGTGAAGAATTTTGTAGCTCTGTGACCCCAGGCAAGCTCATGGAGACCCTGGGGGTGTCTCGGGCCTGCAGCAAATCACAGAGGTCTGTTGCAACCGCTGGGTGTGGGATTCGTGACAGAAGGAACGAAGATTCGAGGCCTGGAGTGGAGGCAGGAGAGATGGAAGAGAAGGAGACATGACAGAGACAGATGTGTGAACACAGAGGAGGAGGAGGAGGGAAGATGTGTGAACACAGAGGAGGAGGGAGAGGATGTCAGGACAGGATTTGGGGGAATTAAGTTGGGGGCAAGCACATCCTTCAAAGTCCTGATGGGTTAAGCCAGGCTTAGCCGTGTGGGGACTAAACGCGGTGACATAGAAGAGACAGCAAGCAACAGGACCACACAACCTGGACAAAGGACACTCGGCAAGAGGGAGGGATTTGGAACTCACATGACAAGGGCACCAGCTGTGTTACTGGGGATTCAGAGAAATGACCAGAATAACAGGGTGGGAAAGAAGTACATAAGGGGACAACTGAAGGTGACCAAACCTTGGAGGGACAGAGCACAAGATGGGACTTCACCTCATTGTGTTAGAGGTCACAGATGGTATGCTGGACCCACGCAGCACCTCCAAAATTTTGGATTAGGTACCAAGCAAGAAACAGAATCAGGAACTTTCACCTAAAGTGTGTATTTTCTTTGTCAACTTTTGATAAATCCCCCAAAACCGAACACATGGGTGGCACATGTGCCCCGTTGAGATGGGGGGTGTTTTGTGGTCTCCACTTCCCTCCTGGGGGCCTCCTCACTGGCCGGTTTGCATGGCTGTGGTAATACAGAAGACCACAGGCGGAGACGGCAGGCTGGGCTCCGGGATGGCCGGCCGCCCTCCTCCACCGTGGGGAGCGCCCACCAGCGCTCGTGTCCCCTGAGCTCACGCGGGAGGGGGCGTGGGAACCGGGCTGATCCCAGCGCCCCAGCTCCGGCCAGGGTGGGGAGGAGGCAGACTCAGGGCCACAGGGGGAAATAAAAGCCTCGCTTCACACCTCCCACCTGCTGATTCACACCTTCTTATTAATTGCCCGCTGTGAGCCAGACGCTGCTGTGTGGTGATCAACGAAAACCATAAAACCCCTGCCCGCGTGCAAGAGCCACCCTGCGCCTGAGCTGTGGCCACCCCAGGACTATTGCTGCTCTGGCTAAGTTCACGGAAGGCTTCCCAGTTGTCAAACATCAACAATCCCGTATGTAGTCCTTGGTCTGGTAACTTTGCTGCCACAACTTTCCACAGGGTGGGGGTGGGGTGGAGGGAGGGATCTTTCCATTTCTATGCTGGTCCATTCCACACTTCCAGCCAGAGGGAATCACCATTTTTGAGAAATGGCCCCAACACAATTCACTTCCTATTTTTCTTTAAAGCAACTCCCTTGGTTTTATTTAAATAAATGTACTTTTGAAAAAAAATTATCTATTCTAAATGGGAAACCATTTTCATTTACTGTGTATAAAAATTACTATAAAAATAATCATGAATTGAAAAATAGAAAAGGGGTTCATTCCCATATCACACAAGATCTTATATCCCACCATGTTTAACATGTTTTTGGAATGAATGGCCACTTGGCACTGAATTTCAGCCCCACCATGACCTTTCCCATGCCTGTTCTGTCAGCCTTCTGTCTCCCACTGCCCCTCCTATACTTGGGTCTGTTTTCTGACGACCCCCCCCTCATTTCTTCCAACTCTACTAGGCTTTTATTGAGCCTGTTAGCTCTAACTAGAATGGCCTCTGCACACTCTGTTTCTGGAAATTTGAATTTCAAGCTTCTAAATCCCATTCACATGAAGTCAACCCCAATGTCACCCATCAGAATTCACCTCTAGACCCTAGGTGCTCGGCCACAGCTTTTCCGGCAATCTGCCATTTGCTAGTTTCTTGGGGGCATGTCTTTCTGTCTTCCTAATCGTTTAAACCAACAAATGTTATGCTAAGTGTTTACAATAGAATGGTGACTCCAACCAGCTTCTTCCTTCTTAGGGGAAAGCTACAAGTTCCTGAAGATAGAAACCCCATGGTGTTTTATGACTAATAAATAGCTTCATTACAGTGATTCATCAATAACCAAGTATTTTCCAAGCATCTGAACTGCACAGTGTACCCACGGAGGGAATACAGTGAAACCTTGTCTCTATACGCAGAGAGCTGACACCCTCCTCTGGAAGACAAAACTAAACTACAAAGGGGGAAGGGGAAGTCTGCGCAGTGGAGAGCAGAAGTTGAAGAGGACAAGACCACTGCTCCTAATGGCCCCCATGAGATAACTGTGACAAAGCTCCTCGGGGCCATGCTTCTGGCTCTGCTCTAATTAAGACAGCCTCTGTGGAGGAGGCAGGGTCTGAGCTGGTACTGCAAAATAAACGGGATTTGGACAAGGCAAATAAGACAGGTGGGGTGATGTGTGTGGAACAGCATGAGAGAGAACTTGCGAGGTAGAGATGGTGCTGGATGTCCGCGCTACTGTGGGAAGTCCAGGGGAATGATGGCCTCGAGGGCATGTAAGAGGTGGGACAGAAGCCATGTCTGAGGAAGTGGTCTGGGATTGATGTGTACACTGGCAGGAAGGCGGGGGGGGGGGGGTGGAGTATAAAATGGTGAGAGGGTGACACCGGGTAGAAGCAGAGATGGTGAGAAAGAGCCCAGATCCAAATTCAGAACTAGGTGTCCTAATGGGCAAATTATTTGGTACTTTTCTTGGTGGATGCCAGGCTGAACGACTGCCAAAAGTGGGTCGGGGAAAGGCAGCCTCTCTGTTGGAATCCTGGCCATGCTCTAGGATTTAGGAGAAGCCCCTGCTGTAGGCTGATTTTTTCCCGACAGCTCGTAACTGAGCCAGACGGTGCTGGACTGTTCATGTCTGAAGGAATTTGTGATACAGGGAAGGCGCGAGCTGGATGGATGACTTGGGCACTAACAGGGAGCTAATTCATTATTTTAAAATCACTCAAAAGATAAACAAGTAGTTGAGAAGAAGAGAGTTATATGAGGGAAAAAACCACGACATGGCCAAGTGAGGCTTCATAATTCACTTGTACCACTAAGGTTCATGTGCTATCAAGTCTGACATTACTTATCAAGCTTCTATCCTGGATTTACTTTCGATATAAAACAGCACTTCGGAGAATAAGTAAGCAAACACTATTATGACCAATGGCTTGTTTTAAGAGAAAAATGCTCTCACAAATGGCAATACTAATTTTTTAACATTCTCTGGGAAAATATAACAACTTGATATACTTGGGAACTGGGTAAAAACTATTGACATTGTACTTCATCTTTAAAACTGATATATGTGTGTCCGAAAGCTAATAAAGTTCCCTCTAATATAAATGGGGGGAGAAGTAAAGCACTACATCACAGGCCACACTCATACGCTCCAGATTCTGGTCTTATGGGCAGAGCCCAAGGGCAGAGAAAATTGAGGTGATTTAGAATAGCCTGTGATAGGATATATCTGATATTAGTGGGCTTGCTGAAGCGAAACAGTAATATCAGAGAGATACAAAGGTGTAGAGCCCGTTAATGTGCATCCGAATGTTTGGACACCTGGGACCTCCCCATCTTTCAGGTGACCCGTCCCCGGCGTAGGGAGAGCTATGCTGGGCAGTATGAATGAGGAGGCCAGGAAGTGGGTGCTCTGAAGCCACCATTTATTTTATGGGATGAAAGAAGGAGCACTAATGGTGCCTTATTTCCCTTCACAATTCCCCCCGGATAGGAGTCCCCATCAATACACTGAGTTCTGCCCATCGCTTTTCTGAGTCCCTCTGACACGACCTACCTTGGGGCAAGGCATTTCACTGCAGGGAAAGAAAGAAATACACAGTAATGTCGACGGAGGGTGTTTGTCAAAGCTCTGCGTGACCAAGCCGTGCCACAGCTCCACTTGCCTGCCACACACGCTCACCTATGAATGGTGCTGACCACGACGCTGTTAGTTCTCTGCCACTTGGAGGCACGGACCAGTAAAATTACAAAGGGGAAAAGTGTCTGACCAAGAGAGTGGTCAAATATATGTACTGCCTTGTGAGGACCTTTAAATTAATTTGTTAATTAAGGCACCAGGGGTGCCTGGGTGGCTCAGTCGATTAAGTGTCCGACTTTGGCTCAGGTCATGATCTTGCAGTTTGTGAGTTCAAGCCCTGCATCGGGCTCTGTGCTGACAGCTCAGAGCCTGCTTCGGATTCTGTGCCTCCCTCTCTCTCTGCTCCTCCCCTGTTCGGGCTTTCTCTCTCTTTGTCTCAAAAAGAAACAAACAATAAAAATAAAACAAAATAAAATAAAATAAATGTGTTCGTATCTTAATTGGAAAAAAAATCCCCGAAGATATAATATAATCTAGGAATTTATAAAACAATAAATTTGTATTTACAAAGCACTCACTGCATGGTCCTATTTAGCTGTCTGGAGACATACACTGCGTAGGAGCGTACTCTCTGTGTGCGGCAGGCACACACACCAACGCAACCCCGCAAAGCTGGGGAAGAACACGCAAACTGGGAGGCTTCTGGTGACAGGCAATTTCCCTGACTGGAGGGAAGAAGGGTGAACCAGGGGGCACAGAAGGATGGAATATGAAGCACTGTTTCTTCTCGCTTCCTTCTTTAAAATAGAGAATTGGACGTGCCTAGGGCTCAGATGGTTAAGCGTCCGACTCTCGATTTCGGCTCAAGTCATGATCTCCCGGTTTGTGGGATCGAACCCCACAGTGGTCTCCATGCTGACAGCACAGAGCCTGCTTGGGATTCTCTCTCTCTCCTTCTCTCTGTGCCCCTCCCCTGTCCTCTCTCTCACTCTCTCTCTCTCTCAAAATAAATAAACTTTAAAGAAAAAAATACAAAACTAAACCACTAAATTGTAATGCAGCAAGCCAATCCGTTTTGTCTTGTCCTCTTAACTTGTGCCTTCTGTGTCGCCCATGTGCTCAATGCCGGCGGGCGGTCTCCTAGTTCCTGCCTCTCCCACTTCCTTGACTGACAGCTTGTGCCAGCTCTCGTGACAGACAACAGGACAGAAGGATTCCTGACTGATTCAGACTCACGTGGGCTAAGCCTTCACTGCTTCTTGCCAACTTCATGAAAACACACCTATCTTTGCAAGGCATGTGTTGGTCTCCATTAATGACTCCCCTCCCCCAAGTGATCTGCACTGGTGGAGAAACAAACTTGGCACATCCTTGCTCTGACCATCCTCCCATCGTTCCGCTCCTCCAGTTTCTACAGGGAAGGGAGACCGCTCTCCTTCTGAACTCAGGTTCTCTGGACTCACAGAGATGGCCTCCCTAACTCCAATCCCTCCCACTATGCTGCCATCTGCCTTTTTCCTCCCCAGGCCTGGAGACATGTCCTCATTCTGAGGACTCTCAAATCCACCAGCCCCTGACCTATTCCTTCCCCTACCGTTTGCTGCCATGCTTCCGTCTGGAAGAGTCTACAAGGAGGTAGCTGGTCTTCTTTCTCACCACAGCACCACGTGATCTGGTTTGCCTTCCCCATCCCTTCCTCCTCCAGACAAACACAGTCTACAAAAACCATCTCATCTAGGGTCACCAGGACCTGTCAAATGTCACAACCAAGAGCCTTTTGTAAGTCCTCGATTTCACCTATCTAAGAAGGAAGACAAAGCGATCCATGGTCCAAGCTTTACCTCCACCAACTTTAGAGGTAATTAAGTTGCAGTTCAAAAAGACTGTGGGCCTGTGGCCAAAGTCACCCAGCCACTTACTGGCAGAACTGGGATGTGAGACAAACTCTCTGGCCATTATGTTAATGTTCTTTTTTTCCCCTCTAAATACCACCACCTGCCTTGCTTTCCCCGTTAGGTCTGACCGTGTTGAGCATCCTCTCCTTCTGAATTCCTCCTGAGTCCTCCTGATAGTATATATTCCTGCTCTCTAGGAGTCCCTCCAGTGACTTGAGCTGGTTTTTCCTCCTTCCTCCTGCCTCCCAAGTGAATGTAGATCCAGTCAAATGTTATAGTTCTTCCAGGAGTCAGTAGAGTATCAGAACCGCCCTCTGACATCTAAAAATGTCCTTTTTTTTCATCAGCTGTAAATAAGCACCTACTATGTGAGGTTCTGCCCAGCTGAGAGAAGCCATCAGGTACTGGAGCTCGGGCTGCCTAATTTGAAATCCTGCCTCAGCCTCTAATTTAGCACATGCCGCTGAGATGTGGCTGGTTTCTTCCTAAGTCTCCATGTCCCCGTCGAACCACACAGGATTGTCAGGAAGACCCCTGAGAAAGCTTTTCTGAATTCCTCGGTACAGTGGATGGCTCACAGCATCCACGGTAAATGGGAAATTTTGGTTTGTGCTTCTTAAATCTTATCACTAATGTCCGTCAGTGAGGACATTAAGCCCTAGTTCCTTCTCCTGAGTGGTTCACTCTCTAAGGCCCACGACATACACAGCAAATGGTACCATCAACTTCAGATGTGCCATGACAGATGCATGAGAAGTAGTGTGGGGAAAACAGAATCAAGAGTTAATTCTACTTAGCACATGAGAAAAAAGCTTTATTTTCAAGAGCTGAACAATGATCTGAACCTTGTTTGCCCTCCTGGCAATCAGGCTCCGCTCAGAGCCACATGCAAAGTTTACATAAAAGGGAGCTTCTCAAAAGAACAACGATCATGTCAAGAAAACCCCCCGAAACATTTAGAACAGAAAACTGAGACTTTGGGGTACATCCAAGTCCCCCCTTGCTGGGTGGGTAAGGTGATGGGGTTTGTTAAATGCAGATTCCTAAGCCCTACCCAAAGAGGAGACCCTTCAGCAGACCCAGACACCCCTGTGGTTCACGCAGGTGGTCCACGAATCACAGGATGAACATGCAGATTGTGATGGGCCCCAAGTCGGAACGGGCATCTTCATATTTAAAACTAATCACCATGACGACCACTACCAGTGTACAATGGCCATTAAGCACCTTCGATTTCTCACTACAATGTTGTGTGTGGTGTGGCTGGGGTCAGAAGGCTGATGGTCGTGGGCTTTTTGAACCTCTCTTCTTGTCTCTTTCAGTCCTATTGAAGCCTGGTCTTTGAGAGAGAGGAGGAAGAAACCAGAGATCATTAAGGCTTAAAATATTCTTATTTCGTGGTGGGGATAACAAGTGAAACTACAAGTAATGATGTAATCCAACTTGTCAAAAAGGAAGAAAAGAGGAGACAGAAGGCAGGACAGAGCCAGGGGACCTGGCACGCCATGTCATCTTCTAATTAACTAACTGATCCTTTAAACTGTCAAACTCAGAGAGGAGCTCCATGGCCTGGCGTCTGATTAATATTCATATTTGGGCATCGGATGCTCTGATTTAGGTCCCAGTGGTTGTAGTTAAACATCAGTCTTTAGAAACGAGAGAGAGAAATAAAAACCTGCCCGGCCAGCCAAAATCTCCGGTTTTACATTCATAGGGAAATGAGGGGAGGCCACCCTGAAGTCCATAATCCATGGCAAGAATAAATCCTCCACGGACGCACATTGATTTCTGAATCATGATGAGGACTTGTATATTGAAAAAATAATTATTTTGCTTCTTCCTCCTGGCAGCCACATTGTTAATCACACTCTGGGCCTCATTGCTAAATAAGCGAACGGCGCGTGTAAAATTACATAGCATTCGGTAATATAATCAAGCTTTTAATTTCAAACAAAAATAATTGAATATGTAATTTAATCAAAGCATGCTAGAATCGATCATTTAAACTCTAATAAGTGGCAACCTGGACTTTCACTCTTCTGGCACAGGCTGCAAAAGAATATATTCCCTCCCTTCTATGGACTTCCCTGGATGAAAGATACCCTTTGGTCCAGGGTGGAAGAAGTAACTGTTCTAACAAATGCTTTTTGTAGAAAAGGCAGTTTTAAAAGTGTGAGTCCAGTTCACACTCCCAACCACCAACAGCTGGGCAGGACACCCTGGGGGTGGCTCTTCCAGAAGGTGGGGACATGAGGAAGGGTCCTTAAGAAGCATTGGACCAACCAGGCCTTTTCCTTCATGCTCTGGTCACATTTTAAAAATTAAAAATCTTCCAAGGAAGAAAAATATTCAACCCAGCTTCACTGTGAGTTCCAATGGCAGCGGCTTTCAGAAAGCATTTCCCAAATCAGGGTGCTGCGGTGGCTCAGTGGGTTAAGCGTCCAACTTTGGCTCAGGTCACAATCTCATAGGTTGGGAGTTCGACCCCCACGTCGGGCTCCGTGCTCACAGCTCAGAGCCTGGAGCCTGCTTCAGATTCTGTGTCTCCCTCTCTCTCTGCCTCTCCCTGCTTGCTCTATCTTTCTAGCTCTCTCAAAAATAAATAAATAAAAAAGATTTTTTAGAAAAGGAAAAGATTTCCCAAATTGTAATTAGCGCCTCGCCTCTCATGGTGTAAGTCCATCTCACAGCACTCTATCCTGGATCGAGATGCCTTGTATTCCATACACCTTCTCCACTGCAATTCCTCTTCATCCTGTAGAACTTATTAAACATTCCCAAGCTCTTGTTAAACTTACTACTATGCTATTTCAACTTAGATTTGAAAATGGGTGACATTGCTAATGAATGCTCATCTTGGGCTCATAATTCACAAGCGTACTGAAAATAAGTGGTGTGGAACAGCTAGTCTCAAGTTGATGAATTCAACCAACAGATATTGAGGTCCAACCATGTAATCAGACACATTAATAAGTCTCAGTTCATTTCCGTTTGGTGGGGAGAAAGGCCATACCACTCACACAATCAATATATTTTTAATAAAGGAATAGCCCACTCCTAATAAATAAATATATACATTACAAATGACTTGTAGGGCTTTCTAGATTGAGAAGAAACTCATGGCCAAGCTGGTGCAGGGCATAAGTTTATATTCCAGAAGCATTTATGGACTTTTACTAAGTAGACCAGGAAAAGGATGAAAACTGCCCAACTGCATTAAGAGTATGGTTGCCTGAGTCACAGCAACCTATGAAACATAAGAGCTAAAAAGATCCGGAGGAAAGACCGGCTGATGCCACCCATCAGGAACCTTGGTTCTTTAGCCCCTTTGGATGAGATCATCAAAGTTAATGGTCAAAAATGTCCTTCCTCTGATAATTATTTCTATGACGACTTGGAATAGTTCTCACGCTTCAAAAATTAAAAAAAAAAAAAAAAGCTGACACGATGCCAAATTCACAAACACCCACCTCTACTTGGGAGTCTAGGCCATCAGAGAAACCTACCGTCCAATGCCAAGCCTGACCTGTGAACTCCACATGGGGAGGAATCCAGTACCAAGGCAGGGAGAGTCTTGACGTCTCACTTCAGAAGTCAACACACAATGTCAGTGCACTGCTTGCCAGACAACATCCCCGTGCTGTGTTCCTCAGAGCTGCAAATACTCCTTCGGGTGGAGAGGAGACTCCGGGGACACCGAAACTGGCTCACATCCACAGGCAAGAGAGTAATTAATGGCGTCTTTCAGGGTAAGCGCAGTAAAAAAAATAATTGCTCGCAAATTTTTCCTGCTAATGAATGATTGGTATAGTCAATATTTGTGTTCTTGGGAGTGGACGTGTGTGTGTGTGTGTGTGTGAGAGAGAGAGAGAGAGAGAGAGAGAGAGAGAGAGAGAGACAGAGAAAAGGAGGGAGAGTCTTTTGGATGCAAATACTCAAACCAGTCTATCAGCCGGGTTAACAACTTTGAACCTCCGGACCACAACTGCTGAATACGTTGACTTTAAATGTCTACTGGGAACATATGCCACGGATCAAAGAACACACTGATTAATCCAACAGAGACTAAAGTCTGTCACTTTGGTCATGGTGCAAAGATGTGCCAAACAAGGTCACTAAAGAGAGTATATAGATGGGAGAGAAATACCAAAGTTAAATTGGTTTCCAAGAGGGGCTGAGCTGCCAACTACCTGTCTAAATGCGACTGGATTAGGGAAATGTATTTCCTTCCCCCAGCACAGCTGCCCACTTGGGTTAAAACAGCAGTGCCCCTGAAGACAACTACCGGCTTGCTGACGCCAGGTAACTCTCACTCACAACATAATCGTTTACTATTACATTAAGTCATCGGCTTTCCCTCTACTGAATCCCAGAGACACTCCAGCTTCTCATCACACGTGCACAGCCCTGTAAACAGATGTAAAGATAACTCCGCTCTTGTTTAATGGGAAGTCAGTTCTCATAAGTAACAGGAATCCACTGCTAGCATGAACAGTGAACCCAGACACAAAGTTGTGAGAGCCAAACACAATTGGATCTTGGCTAGTGTGCCTAAGAAACAAGCTGCCAGTTGTGTGTGTGTGTGTGTGTGTGTGTGTGTGTGTGTGTGTGAGATTATGGGCAAGTTTGCCCACTGGTTAGAACACAGATGCAGCTGAGGCCATGGCGGTGAGCCTGATTCCCATGTGAAGAGGACAAATGGCCTTGTGGCTACAGAACGAATCCTTAATCTCCACATCATCCCAGAAATATGCACTCTAGGGGTGGGGGCCGAGCACATGACTAAAACAAAGACAGAGTCAATATGGTGGGTTAGTAGCGGGGACTCAGGCAGAAGTGTGTGTGTGTGTGTGTGTGTGTGTGTGTGTGTTTGGGACAGGTGGGGTTAGACCGGGCCACAAACATATCTCCTTCCTCTGCCTCCAACATGGTGACCATCATTTGTTATCTTCTGCCAAGAAACCATAAAATATCTGCCACGGAGAATTCTCCAAAACGGATATGGGAACATACACGTTGGGTAGTTCTATTTATGTCTGCTTCTGTCTCACTGTGCGGAAGACAAGGCCGTGTGCTAGGAACCCCATGCTCTTACAGGGGAAAAAAAATGTGAGGCCGAGTCAGTTGTGGCTGGGCGAGGCTTCTTGGATGCCCTCACTGCCGCCTTCACTGTGTTATGATTCATGCATGGATTCAATACTGGGAATTCCAAGGCACAGGTGTCTCCCTTCAGCTCTCTTTCTGGGCACCTTATTTTACTCAGTTCCAAGTTGTGAGTTACAGCGATGCCACCCCCTGCCCCCCAGCAAACAAGGCTAACGCTTCACTGAGAGGATATGGTTGAATAATTTTATAAGTTATACATGAAGTAACAACTGGTCGGCACCAAAGCAAGCTTTGCAAAGGAAATTCCTTTTAACCAGCTACATATCTGGGTTTTTTTTTTCCTTTGTTTGTTTTTTTTCTGAAAGTCTACCACAGTTGTCCTTGTTAATTTACTGGGCAGCTGTCAAACATGCATGTTCTCTTGTCTCCTATCTGACATTTGTACGCTTAAAAATGACATCGGAAACGGGTTACAAACAAACAGATGCTCTGAGATTGAATAAATGAAAGCAAGATGTACAGTGAAGAGAGAAAACAGTTGAGACAAAGTAGGCTACATCCTTTGCTTGCAGGCGGGCCTATGAATGGGTTCACTGTTAATTCTCGAACGGTCCACAGGAATGGACTTACTTCATGGAAACACTTCACACTGACTGGTGGGCTTTTGTTTAAAAAAGCACAATCATTTTCATATATGTGAAGTCTTCTTCTTGCCTGACCTAATACATATATATGTATAAATTATGCATAATTTTATATAGCCCATGATGATTTTAGAAATTTGACAATGTTGATACCATAATGAAATACATGGTTTGACAAACTCCTAAATCTCCCTGAAGAGAACGCCTCATGCCTGCGAGTGGGCCAAATAACGCAATTCTGTCAACGTCACCTGCACAATTGATCTCCACGCTAACCCATGAAGCACTGCTGCTAAGCTAACACGTTCATTCTTTTTGATCTCTTTCCATCTCCTGCGTTGTATTCCATGCCTCTTATCCTCATCCAACATCAACAGGTCATTTGCAGAGTGGTCAGTGTTGGCCAATATAAATAACCATTATAAAACCTCTAGCATGTTTTAAATCAACAACCCAAGTGGCCTACACTGTTTAAAGAATAAATTCCAAATATTTTGATGGCAGAGGGTAGCCAGGGCCTGTGAAAATTACGGGTACAAATTACAGCTCAATAATCAGATCGCAGCAAGCTATTCTAGCACAGCGTTCTCTATTTTTAAACCCGCTGGAAAACAAATAGAGATGACAGTGCCCCTTGGGCAGGACAGTAAGCCTGGGCTTTGTACCACAGGCAGGTGTGTTTCAGAAAAGGTTCATACATACGGCTGAAATTACCAGTACAAATGTAAATACAAGGGTTCTCGGCCAAATCTCCAAGAGCCAGAGAATTAGAGAGCCCAGAGAAACTCAGAGGAAGCAGAGGCGGCGATTCGTAGTCTCTAGCTGCCTCCTTCTCTATCCCACTTCCAAAGCCCATTAGCAATGACCCCCCTACGCTCACCTGAGCAAGGCGATGCATTGCGACATCAACGTGTCTCCAAACAAACTCTCCCTTGAAAGAAGTCATAGAAGTGGGCTGATGGGAACAGTGTAAGAGTTGCCGATGTCTCCCTTTGAGAAGGATGACTTGTATCCTCACTCCAGATTTACCTCCTCTGTTTGCCCAGGTTGTTATTGGAATTAATCTGCATTATCTAAGAGCACAGTCATTAAGCTGGGTGGAGTAGTGTCTATAATGCTAAGGACCAAGTGGGCCAAGAAAAATATTGACCATGACCATCATGAAGATCTACATTTATTGCCATGGAGAGATGACTAGAACATGGTGCTAATTGAGAAATAGGAGGTTCTAGTACAAGCACAAACAGTACAGCATTATTTTACATATAACCCAATACACGGATAAAACAATGCATGAGTAAATAAATGTAGAACATCCAGGGGATGTCTATCAGCTGATGTGAAGTCTCTTCATTATTATTATTATTATTATAAACATTTTTTTCTATTGATGGTTTGGTCTGATTGACTTCTCATCCCTAGGAAATTTGTCTTGAATTTCTACACTCTCTTGGTGCACTGGCTGATTTCTTCTTGAGTTCCAATCAATTTTGCATCTCTTATTTCAAGGTTTGTTTAGTAGTATACCTATCTTTCTGGTGAACTGAACCCTTACCATTTTGGACTTCCCTTCCCAATTTTCATAGTAAGTTTAAGTTTTTCTAATTGGGAAAAGAAGCTATTTTCATTGTGAAGAAAGAATCACACTGATTAATGACTAAAGACGATACTCAGATCATCATCATTGATATGCTTTTAGCATTAGTCTGCACCATGCATTATTTAATCCTTATGCTAACTTCACAAGGTAAAAACTCTTGCCTAACAAATTCTTTCCAGTTTGTAGACAAGAAAGGTGAGGTCGAGAAGGTTAGGTAACCTACTCAGAATCACACAATAATTGCTGCAGCCAGAATGTAACCTTAGTTGATCCAAACCTAGAACCTGAGTTTTTTTGTTTTGTTCTTTTTAGTTTTTTATGTTTGTTTATTTTTGGGAGATAGAGTATGAGTAGGGGAGGGCAGAGAGAAAGGCTGGGGAAGGGGACAGAGGATCCAAAGCAGGCTCTGTGCAGACAGCAGAGAGCCCAATGCAGGGCTCAAACTCACAAGCTGTGAGATCATGACCTGAGCTGAAGTCAGACACTTAACCCAGTGAGACACACAGGTTCCCCTAGAGCTTGAGTTTTTAATGACTTCGCGATGATGTGTCAACATTAAGAAAGAGCTGTATTACTGTCCCCACACTCATAAAGAAAGACAATTCAGATCAAGGAACTCAAGGAAATTCCTTGAAGGAAATCAAGACTCTGGCCACTACAGATCACCTACAGAAATCTACTTTCTTAGCCCAGAATGGGTCTCACTAGCAAAGCATATATGATTTCTGAGCTGCTTTTTTTCTCACCTGTAAAACATATTATAATAAATCTTGTTCCACGGATGAGAATGCCTTGTTTCCAAAATCCTCGGAGAGGGTGGGATGTAATATCCCACTTTTAACAATGAATGATGAGTCCCTTTTCTCTAGCACTGAGCAAACTAGAGCACAAAACCGCATTTAGGCTTTTCAAACACCAAGTCATACAAATCGAAATGTACATTTTCTTTACTTGTTTTTACCAGGCCAACTGTCCTCCTCTGACCCCCTGCTAATTCTCCTGATGATGTTTGAACAGAACCTGCTGATTTGGGTAATTCCATGTCCATGCACCAAAATAACTGATGACATCAGCATAGTTAGGGGAATTAGACTTATTAGTTAATTACAGAACCAGCAGAGGGAGCACAAACCTTGCATAAATAATAACCATTTCTTCTGAGCTTCTTAAATAAACAGTAGCAAGGGTAGTAGGGAGAAATACATTTGAAACTAAATTATCAGAAGATGGTCTTTGCTTCCTTGGAATGGTGTTAGGGCTGAAATCCAACATACTGTCTATACAATTTAGATTTAGATAATTGTCGCCCTTCTTGGGTATCTAAGAGGAAGAAGTGCACATGTGTACAGCTGTGCCTCTTTGTATCATGGTAAAAAAAAAAAACATGACACCCTCCTCGCTGGTGAACTCGTTCAGGTCAGATGATGAGACTGGTCTAGAGTTGGCAAATATTTACTTGCTAAACCCTGATATCAAAGCAGCTTTTAGTGTAGCTTTGCACATCCTAACAAAGTACTAAGAGAACAGACCAATTTTAGTCTTTTAAGAGGCAATCAAGGCTTATAAGGTTTGACACAAAAGAGCCTAATACTGTGCTGGTAAAAAATAAAGATAATCATATTTTTAAAGAACTATCTGCCTTGAGTGCTGCTAAGATTCTTAAATAACAGTCCTATTTTTGAATTTGAAACAGATGTTGTTGACCTGTTTTTTTCCCTGGAAGAATAGATTACCAAGAGACAGTAAAGAGACAGGTCCAACCAAAATAGCACTTTCATGGATAAATGGAAGAAAAAGGGCACCCATTTATCCATTCTTTGATAGGCTGGGTCAATGGCTTTAAAAACAGCTATGACCGCCCCCCGCCCAACAAGATGTAAAATTTAGCCACAGAGATAATAAAATGAAAGACTTGATTTCTGTGCTATGGATTTCTTCTGTTGATTTTGGGAGGATGGTCTCCCCATCGTTGACATGGGGAAATATTTTTTTTAACATTTATTTATTTTGGAGAGAGAGAGAGAGAGAGAGAGAGAGAGAGAGAGAGACAAAATGCTAGCAGGGGAGGGGCAGAGAGAGAGGGAGACACAGAATATGAAGCAGGCTCCAGGCTCTGAGCTGTCAGCACAGAGCCCGACGTGGGGCTTGAAATCACGAACTGCTGAGATCATGACCGGAGCCGAAGTCGGACGCTTAACTGACTGAGCCACCCAGGTGCACCGACATGGGGAAATTAAAAAAGGAAATCATGGAACTTATATATTGACATTTAAATGATATGCATCCTGATACACTAAAACAAAATGTTTCTTTTGAAAACCTCTCCTGTGGAAGGAAGGAGGGATAAATTTCAGCTTTAGCTCATATTCACAGAATTACCACGACCCAGGAATAGGGACATGGTGTTGGTGAAGAAAGGCCCCAATACCAGTTTGTCTGCCTCAAGTGAGAGCCAGGTTAGGGGATGATGGAGACAGCTCCTGTTCCCAGGTGCCACTTGCACTTCTGCCAACCTCTTCTTCATGAGGCCCCCTCCTGTGGGCAGCTTTTCCCATCATCCTGCCAGCCTACCACCCCAGGAAAGGGGAACAGTAAAGGCAGCAGCACACCTGCCATGGAAAGTGGACAGGCACTCCAGTGCAGAGACCTCGAGCCTGGTTATCAACAGGAACAGAGGTGATCCACCCTTGCCTTCCCCCCCACCCCCCACCCCTGCTTTTTACCTTTCTTCTCCCATGAAAGACACTGAACACAGTGGACCCTCTAAAAAGCAACCCTCGTCAATTGGCTGGAGTTTACTTCAGGGTGGGTTGGCTTTCTTCATCGACGTGATCAGAAACAGGAGGGGGGTCCTAGAGGATGGACTCTCCTATGATGCCCACAGTTAGGGCTGTTAGCTGACCGCTCCCACATCTGACACCAGCACCTCTTTCAAAGACTGGTGGCCTGTGAGTAGTGGTTTCTTCCACTGCTTTGAAAAAATCCAGAGAAGTTTTATCTTACAGGGACAGGGACTCCCTATGAATGGGTAGTAGGTCTCAGTGCGGATATTTGTGGATCCTTTTTTCCAGTTAATTTTCCTCCAACGTTTTACGTATTTGAAAGTTTAATGGCAAAGCGGGATTTACTGAATATCTATCATATACTAGCACAGTGTGAGAAGCCTTAGCTACATGATTTCACTTAATTGATAAAATAGCTCTGTGATTTAAATAAGCACTCTCTTTTCTTCCTAGTTTATAGATGGGGAACCTGGAACTCAGAGCAGTTAAGCAACTTGCCCAAGGTTAGTATGTGGTTATCAGGAATCACATCCAGATGTCTGTCTATGCCAGTCCATGCATGCCCTTCCCATGAGAGCTCAATGCATTGCCCACTTCAAGTGAAAACAGGGAGATGACAATGTGTATGGAAATGGTAGAATCCACGATTATTAGAAATCTCAGACAGATACTGTGGGGATTTTTTTGTCGTTGTTCTATGAAACTAAGAGCTTGCTGGTTTGAGAATTAACAGCAAAAGGAAACGTCTGAGCAAAAGAAACCCACTGGAAAAAAAAAAAAACTGGTGAGAAAATAATGACTGGGAAAATAATGATCTATGCTAACATTCTCTCCAGTGATCCTTAGTACCTGTGTCATGGGTTGTGTCCACCACGGAAATGAGCTTTCTTTTCCACCATGATGGCTAAAGGTCATTACAGACCCATCAACAAGCCAACGAGCTCCTTATCTGTCGGGGTCATTAAGACCAAAATAAATGGGACCAACAATCTGAAGTCTGGAATCCTGATTCGTCTTAACAATCCACTGAAAACCATAGGTTTTCTAGGAATTCAGAAATTAAAAAATACTCTTCAGGGAGCATATCGTGTTTCTGGCAAGTGTGGCCGAATCATTTTCTTTATTTATGATACCTTATTGTCTAAGTGAGAAGTTTAACATTGACTGGGGTAAGAACAGACTCTAAGTTTTCATAGTCTGTCAAGAACGGAGAAAGAAATGGACAATGGTTTTTTTCACCCAACAAATGAATTTAGCACAGCCTGTCTATGGGTTACATATGAATATAGGGATTCATACTGTATTTATTACTATTACTCATTACAGTATGTGTCAAATGATCTCAGAATGAGTCAGTCGAGGATGGGGGGGGTGGGGTCTCATCTGATCATGTAAGGAAATGGTTGGAATCCAAACCTAACAATTCATTCCAGTAAAAACAGCCAGGCTTGAATAGAGCTAGCCATTTGTCAGGCCTATGCTATGTGCACGTCTTTATTTTTAGCATTTCACAGCCATTCTTAGCTAATTCTACAGATAGTTCAGGAAGCTGCAGAAATTTAAGAGAACCCAAAAATCTTTAAAGGAATCCTTTGGACACTTCCCCCACTTCACTGAATAAACACCAGAAAGACTGTGTTAGTGAAACCCATCTCATGAACATATGAAGCACTCATAAGCACCAATGTGTTTCCGTCAAAAACAGGTAGTCTGCTTCATGTAACTGTTTAGAGACGCCACCTCTGCACTCACACCCCCAAACACAGTTAAAGTTCTCGTGATTATCTGGAACAAAAATGCAAAATGTTTCCAAGAGATTACTGATTTGCTTTTTCCGAAAGACCTAGAGACAGTATTAAGTCATCTGGATGGTTCTATGGCCCGTGGATGTTCTATCACAGACGTGTCACACATGTGTGAGAAAGTACATGTCACAGCAACTGCCGAGTCATCTACAGTTGAAGGTTCCCAGAGGACAGGGGCTCAGCCATGGGGCGGCCAGAGAAAGGGCCATGATTCACTCTGGCAGCACCAGGGCCCGGACAGACTCGTCTCTAATTGCCTGGTTGTCATCTCTGAGACACTCCTGGGTGACATTGTGGCTAGAGTAATGAAGAAAATAAATACACAGAATCCCATATATTCCAGGATCCTGAAATGCTCTGTTTACTTGCTCAATATTCATTAACGAGGGGAAAAAAATCAGAGTTCCTCTTTCATGTTATGCATCGATACTGTATATCATTTTTGCTTGAGTGTAAATTGTGATGTGTGTTCTTTCAATGATATGAAAAGCAAGGCATCAAAGAGATTACGAATTTGCAGTGGTGCTATACTTTGGGCTCACATTTCTGATTTTGGAAGCCTGTGGTTCAAACACGGGTAATCAGCTCAAACAATCTGAATGGTAATTCTGCTTGAGAGGTGTAGAATCATAAGTCATCATGGAAGCATTGCAGAGCTTGTGAACCTTTAAAAAGGAACTGGATTCCATTTAATGTCTAGAGGCTTTCACCCTACTGTATAATGTCACAAAAAGTCTATAAAGCATTTTAGATTGGGTCTAATGGCATGTCAAGAGAAAAGGAAGTCTCTCTCTACTTGGCCTCCAGATCCCTCTGCACATGCCAGCGCGGGGCCAACCTGTTCTCTCGATTTACAACAGCAGTGGCTGCGACCATCTATTCAGTGGCCTCCACCAGATAAGAGGTACCACGCGAAGCACTTTGCACCCATTACCATGTTTAGCTTTTTCAAGACCCTTTGCTGCAAGCTTTACTTGCCACACTTTTACCCACGAGAACAAGAGGCTTTAGAGGGACTTAGTACTATGCTCAAAGTCAGGATTCGCACCCATCCTGTCTTGGTTTGAACCACCCAAGTATACTGCCGCCTATCGATGCTCTGTTTGTTCTGTGACTGCTCACTGTTGGGACCAGCACTGGCGGGAAGGAAAGGCATAGACAGATGAGAGGGTCAAGTCCCAGTTTTGAAAGAGAGATGTGGACTCAGGTGAGGAGAAAAGGCAAACTTCAAAAAGAACTGGTCGTCTTACTGGGGGTGCAGCGGCAGAATCCTTGCTCTCTGGGGGCTCACTGCATGGTGACCTCAAGTAGGGGTCCATCCTTATTCTGTCAGACTCGGGAAGGAAGGATCTAGCAAAATCAAGAAGCGGACAGCTGAGACGCTCACATGGAACAGTATCTGGGAGCTGTCTGGTTACTCAGCATCAAGAAGTTTTTGGCCCTAGGACCCCCCCACTAACAGTATGAGGGGTCACTAGATCATTCACCGGCCGCTACTTATTAGAGATATTCCATATACATATATGCTACTGACATTCATTATAAGCAGATTCATTAACTTAGAAAAGTGAGGGTAGAAACCCAGATTGGTTAGGTTGCTAAATTGTCCCCAGGTCAAGGAACTGTCATGTAATTAATCTTAATTACATTAGAATAGAGTATCCCCTCTCTTTCCTGGCCTAGAAAGGAAGTGCTCTCAGGCAGAATTGGTATAGTATTGACTGTTTCACCCAGAGAGGGTAGCCTGGCACCTGGCACATATGAGGTACTCAATCACTATTTCATGAATAATGAAGGGTATTTTCTTTTGGGTTTTTTAGTTTTTGCATTCTGAACCTCAGGCTCTCTTCCTTTTCTACGTATTTCGCTATCTTCCCCTCGGGTCCAGCATGCCCTATCAAAAGCAAATCGACTTCCTTAGGCATGGTGGTGGAGGGTGTGAGCTGAACGTCCACCTGCTCGTGTGCTTCTAGGCGGCAGAATCTGAGGAGGGGACTTGGAAAATAAAACCCTAATTAAACCAAACAAATATGCCTTTCTAATTTTCTAAAGAAAACCTCTGAAGCGACCAGAGTTGAAGAACAAAACCACACAGCTGTACTTGACCATGATGAAGCAAACCTAGTGGGAGGGTCAGAAAACGGCTACTGGGAAGTCACAATTATTGGTGTATATTATTTGTGTTTAGTGCCAGAGAAACAATTTTCTTTTTGCAATATCTCTGTCCCAATAAAATTAAGAACTTAGTGTAGGATCCAAATTCCCCCCAAAGGAGTCAGTTTAAAAAATTTACTAGCTTTCCTGCCACCGGAATTTATGGTTTCTTCTTTAATAGTTACAGTCTGATACACTATAAGTTTCTTCGGTCACTACGTAGATTCATTTATCTTTTGAGATACGCACTGAACATTTTAAACAAATTCTGGTGCTCCAAATTGATTGAATTTTGCATGGAGGAATGAATTGTAAAATGGCTTTTGGAATGGGTCTCCGAAACAAGAAGACTTTAAAATAAAAACAGATACTGAAGACTGTATTTTCCTGATTGTCAGTCAAGCTAATTATGCTTTACTCTAAAGCTTTGTCTATCATGCAAGAAAGCAAAAGGCAATTGGGGGCTCTCTCCTTGCACAGCCTGATGTCAGGGAATATAACACCAGTTTATTCACAGCAGGAGGCTGCTGTAATTGGCATCCCATTTTCCCCCTACTAGAGGGTAATTCTCAAGCGAAGAAAACACAATGTTAACAAGATTTTACAAATTTGACATATGGTGTTCTATCTGAAATGACCAACAAAAGTTCCTGCTCTCCCCAAGCAAACAGCTATCACTGGACAGGACTACAAGAGAACACGATAGGGGGTAAAGGCACCTGGCTTTCTACTAGGGGATGGTAAATCCGCCATCATAGGAAAAACAACAACAAATAATAGCAACCAAAGGTAAGACACTCAGGGTAGATGTGTCTTAGAGAGGCAGTGAGGACAGAACAACAAAAGCGTCACCTAGAACACCAGGCTTTGTTAATGACATTTGGTTGCGCCTACGGCATTCGAGGCGAGGATTCAGACCCAGGAGAGAATCTTTAGTGAGTCCATTAAGGTGGGGGTAGGGCTGGCCCACAGTGTGTGTGAAAGCGGGAATCATAAAAGATGAACAGGACCTGGAAGCAGTTCTTGGCTTATATGCATTCCCTCCCTGAACACGCAGAAACGCTAGAATCAATTTTTAGGGAAGGTCAGAGTGCCTTGATGTCAATCCAAAAACTTTATCACAACATCTTTCTTGTTTAAAATAACCATATACCCCAATGAGGTCTCTGGATTCTGTTTTCACTAATGAAGAAATGGAAGAAAATATTCTAGTACATAAAAAAACAAGGCAGAAATGTGTAAGAACTTTCCAGGAAAACAACAGGGATTTTCCTCCCCCCTTCCTCTTGAGCAACATTTCATTCTTTCCTGGTAGGGCACTGGGTAGATTCCAAAGAAGGGCAAAAATGGGTCCCTAGGAATTTATCCTGGATTTGCTACTCACAGTTTATTGTCTAAAACTGTTGCCAGACCCCATCTGATGTTCCATCTGACCCCAGCTGCAGAAATGGTGTCGGATTGGAGATTCGTATTAAGGTTGATGATCTCAAGGGGATTACAGGACGGGCTTAATGAGTGTTTGCAACCACCAGGTAATGGCAGTAATGGCACAGAGTCAGGGCAAGTCCTGATTTTCATGGGGAATTAAACTGCCTTTTGTGACCACCTGCTGACACGTAATTGACAATCAAGGAGAATCTGCCCAGGTGAAGGAATAAGGATGGTAGAGCCACTCTTTTGTTTCAGTGCACTCAATGACACAGACACTCCGCACGCTCACGCAACAACACCTGTTTCTCCTGTGAGACTATCTGCGTGTTCCTGTCCATTTCTTCTTTCCTTCCTGGATGTGCTACAGTGGTGATTCCCAGCAGCACCTGAGCTATTTTTAAGCGGCACAAAGACAGGCTTTGAATTAACACTGAATCACATCACAATGAGAGTTTTGCTCTCTGCAATGTCTGGCTATCCTTTAGACTACAAAAAAGTGAGAGGTCTTTTAGAAACAAGTAGGAGTCTCAGTGTGGTGCCGATGTAGGTTTCAAACCTTGCTAATTTGCGCTAATCTAAAAGGGAGACGTGAAATCGCAGTGCCGAAAAGGACAGTAAAACCCAGCTAGCGTCTAATAATGGGCTGTTTTCATTGTAATTCCTTTTTACAATCCTTTCTTTTTTTATGACAAGTATTACTGATTCTCCATTTCCAGAAGTTAGAGAAAATTGTCATTGAAAATAGTTACTCACACTAGGCGAAATAAACTGGCCACAGAAACAAATACTTTGATTCCACTTATATGCACTATCTAGAGTAGTCAAATTCACACCAAAAAAAGTAGTGCTGGTTGCCAGGGGCTAGGAGATGAAGGCAATGGAGAGTTGTTTCCTGGGCACAGAGTTTCTGTTTTACAAGATGGAAAGTTCTGGAGACTGGTTGCACTACAATGTGGATATATTCAAGGCTACGGAATTGTACACTTAAAAAATGGTAAAGATGGTAAAATTGATGTACATTTTATTGCCACAAAAAATATTAGAGAAAAGCAGAGGATGATGGGACTGTGAAGAAAGGTCAGAAAACGTAACATTGCGGGCCTGGAAGACAGAAGCCAGCAGCCTGAACCAAGAAATGCAGGTAGCCTGCAAAAGCGGGGAAAGGCCAGGAAACGGATTCTTCTCCAGAGCCTCCAGAAAGGAAGTGGGTCCTGCCAATGCCTTGATGATAACCCGGCAGGGCACATTTCAGCCTTCTGGCTTCCAGAACTGTGAGATAATACATTTGTGTGGTTTTAAGCACTCCTTAGCTCCTTATTCCCTGAAAAAAACAATCACTCAAATGTATTTTCCCGAGTCTATTAAAAGTGTATTTGGAAATGATATTTGCAAGAAGTCCACGTCTATGGAAAAACTGAATACATATGAACACCTGATGTTTGGCAAACACATACATTATCTGCTAGGCTATAAAAGGCAAAGTTTTCCAGGATTTACTGTATCTAAGAGGCATCATGACCATGGGGATCGATTCAAATTAGATGTCAACACACTTTACATACCACTCAACTACAGACAATGGTGTTTAATTATTAAAAGCACCTCCCTCCCAAACTTTGTCAGCATGCTCACTGATGGAAATAGGAACTAGGAGTTAAGGAATGCAGGGCAACTTTTGGCATATGCCGGGTTCCTATTATTAATATGATTATTACCAGACATTCTGATTCTACCAAAAAGCTATTTTCTTTCTGGAAAAAAAAATTAAGAGAAAAAAAAAAAAGGAGACTCATCACTTTAACATAAATTAACTCCAGCCACCAGCCCTTTGGTATTTCAGAGGTCACATTATTTGGAGTGATGCAGGACACGGCCATGTTGGGGCAGGCGTGTTCTTGGGGACGGCTCTACCATTTGGTCAGCTCTGAGTGAAATTCGCCGGTGTTGTGTGCTCGTTCCCCAGGCCATGACTGCGACTGTAAGGGCTGGCCCAAGAGCTTGAGCCATTTAAGGTTTAAAGCCTGGCCTGAGTGCCAGGTTTTTCCACAGCTGTCACTTATCAGCAACACAACACCCTAGGGATATATATTCATTAAATGCTTATTGACTTAAGCTGTAGGGTTTTTTTTTTCTTTTTTCATAACTTTAGAAGATATTGCTTCTGATTTAAATAGTTTGAGGGATGGAAATAAAAAACAAAGACCTATTTCCTGATTGTATGCATTGATGGAAGGCGAGCACTTCTGAAAATATCTTGGGAGCTTAAGGCAGCGTTTCTCTACTCTGGCACTACTGACCTCTTCGGCCAGATGATTCTATGTTGTAGAGACTGTTCTGGGCTTTGTAAGAGGTTCAGCAGTACCTGTGGCCTCTACCTGCTAGATGCCAGCAGGACCCGTACCCCCAGCTGTGACAACCAAAAATGTCACCAGACATTGCCACATGTCCCCACAGGGCAAAATGGCCTTCAGCTGAGAACCACTGTGTTGGCATATATCAACTTTGAGATTACAAACAGCAGCTGTTTCCTTAAAAGAAACATTAAAAAATATTTAACCCAGAAAGAGCCACAGTTATGGCTACTAGTTGTGAATAATTTACAAGAAGTTTTTTTCTATTTTTATAGTGTCCCTCAATCCAATAAATATAAATTAAATGTAATAATAAGTGAAATTGCTTTGTAAATGGCCAAGAGTGGTGTTAATGATTATTAAAATGATATCCTCATGCTCTGGGACTATAAAAGCATGGGCTGCTTGAAGAACTAACTTTTTATTAGGCCCATGCTTTGTGGTAAATACTTTGCTCACACCATCGCATGTGAATTTCAGCCTCTGATTTGTGTCAATGAGGGAACAAAGGCTCGGGAAATAAAGTCACATGATCAAGGTCAGTGGGCTAGGAAGAGCTGGTGGCAGGATCTGAATCTAGGGCTCTTGCTCCCAAAAACCAGTATCTCCTATGCCACCCAGTGCCAGCCACATGCTGTGGAAGCCAGTCTGGACAGGGAGGGAGATACTCATATGTTCTTCAACAAGCCGTTCTGGAAACAATGGCACACATATCTAGAGAAGCCAGCCTGGGCTGGAATGAAATCTATAACCAGGAGCTGAAGCTATCAGTTAACTGGTTAACTGAACTGGTTAAGCTGGGCCTAAATTCCGACTCCAAGGCCCACTGAGCCCATCACCCAATGAACTAGTCACTCAAACTGACATGTGTAGGGTGAATTCTTGAGACTTGCGATTCTTTGCCTCCCTTTAGATATGCAGAAAATTAAGCTTTGATGTGAAGAGGAGAAACACATTCCTAACTGACCTAAGTAACAAGAAGGAATTTAGGTTCTGGTTTTCAATTTTAAACTTAGTAATTGTAATGGGTTGAAATGGGTCTCCCCTGTCCCACCAAAAGCTTTTGTTGAATTCTTAACCCCTAGGCCCTTAGAATGTGACCTTATTTCGAAATAAGGTCCTTACGAGGTAATCACGTTAAAATGAGGTCATTAGGGTGGGTCCTAATCCAATATGGCTGGTGTCCTTATAAATAGGGACAATTCAGACGCAGATGTGAAAGAATATAGGGAGGACACCAGGTGAAGATAGAGATTGGAGCGATACACCTCCAAGTCCAGGAACATCAAAGGCTACTGGCAACCCGTAAAAAGCTAGAAAGAGTCAAGAAGGAATTCCGCTACAGCCTTCACAGGGAGCATGGCACCACCGACACCTTGATTTTAAACTTCTAGCCTAGAGAACTTTGAGATGATACATTTCTCTTTTTTAAGGCGCTGAGGGACTCTTACAGATGAGGGAAATGACTGTTATGGCAGCCCTAAGAAACTAATACAGTTTCTATTTCAGAAGTTAATCCACAAGTAGACTTGGGAAAATGCACATGGTATGTTTTCAGGGGGTTCTAGAATACTGTGTTTGCATGAGTGTAACGCAGACAGAATTGTCTGAGGTGGCTTGTCAACTGAATCGTGCCCGCCATATGCAAGTTTTGGCCTACTGCCATGGAGTGACAGGGCCCTCACCCATGCCAACTGGCAGCTGGGGCCCAGGCAGCCTCTCTTCTGTCCATATCCTCAAGGCAAGTCTCTTCTAGGTCTCAGGCAAAATGGCTTCCTGGCTTCCCCCCGAAGGTTTAGAATGTTTATTCACATGAATTCTAATGGATCTGTAAAAAATAACATCTTAGTTTCTATTATATTTCTATTAACCTATTATTTAAATATGTTCCGAGAAATAAAGGAGGGCTATTGACTACACACTGAAACACAAGTGGCAGTAATATTCATGCCCATCTGAAATGTGGGCAAAGGCAAGGATAAATTCATAGGCCATGGAACACAGCAACAAAAACTTTCCTCGACATTTTTTGAAGTACGGCACTGATCTATTGTCTTTAAGATACCAGGGTAGAGGAAAATCTATGTGCAAAGTTAATAAGTTCACATCTGGCATTAGTAAAGCAACGCAGAAAACCTCACAGCTCATCTCCTTGGTGAGCTAGGCCAGTGCTGTTATTTAATTATTGCAATTCTGGCTCTGTTAGAGCTGCCAGCGCCTGATTTGTTTATAGGTGTCCTTTCCTTCAAATCCGCCCACAGAGGCTCACCCTTGTCATTTGTCAGGGGCTAAAGAGCTCCAGGCCAAGAGAAGACATTTGCTTATAGAATCTTCAGATTCTTTTAAATAGGCCTTTGGGATTTTGCCACTGACTGTTCTGTGGCAAGAGACTCTGGACACCTTGAACTGGTGTTTCGTTTAATTGACTCACCTCGATGTCGCTGATCAGAACCACTGTAACCCACACATGCCCTCGGTCTGAAGCTTCTAATGACCTTTCCCTGGCCCTCAACACATATGGCCGAGACAATGCAAACATCATTTGGAAGATGAGTAAATTCAATAACTCAATTACAGCTACACCAAAGCACCATTTATCAAACTTGGACCACAGCACTTTGTCTCTCTTAGGCCTCTGTTTTTCCGCAGCCAGGCATTTGGGGAAAGTCACTAATCAATTTAGGAATGATTAAATTGGAATTTGTAACACTTCCCATTATTAAACCTTCAATCTTCATTACGGCAACTTAATGATTACATCATGGCTGAGAAAAACAAATTATGGAGAGCTGGCATCGTTCAGAGAGCTGCAGTAGCAAGTAAACTGTCAGAAACACCACAAGTCTCTTACGTGTGGGTGTATAAAGGATTGTTTGATGTGTACAAAGGAACACCACACTGCCATTCACTTTAGATAAAAATACAAAGTAAAACTGGACATAAGATGTTGGCCTTTACTGTACTCTTGCTTGATTTCTATAGAGTGAGTTGATTAACCTGGGGTGAATGGATGGGAGGTGGGAACCCCTCAAAAATCTATGCGAACCTAGCCATGTGCTAATCCAAGAGGAAGGTCCTAAGATCTTATCTAACCCATACAGGGCTGCAGAAATAGAGATGGTCTCTACTGAGTAAGGGTAGGCATGTTCTCCTCCTGTGTCCCTTGTCTTCTTTCTCCCAAACACCGGTGTTAGTTCTCTGATGGAGAACTCTTTTACAGGAAATAATTTTTTTTCTCAACTCTTTTAATAACATGGCCAATACTTCATGCAGGTTCTTTGTAATTTCCACCATTAACCATATCCTCCATATTCTGGCAGCCAGAGAAAACTCAACAGGGCTATCATGTGACTTTAGATACCTACATTCTGGTGGGTTCCAATTGTGGGCAACCAGGAAAGAGGGCAAAATTGAAGGAACTGAGAGTGATTATTAATGACAAGGAGAAAAAGAAAACCGGAATTGTCAGTATATATTAGGCCCATTTAAAAACTCTATGGGGCACCTGGGTGGCTCACTAGGTTAAGTATCTGGACTCTTGGGTTTGGCTAGGGACATGATCTCACAGTTTTAGAGTTAGAGCCCCACATCGGGCTCTGTGGTGACAACGTGAAGCCTGCTTGGGATTCTCTCTCTCTCTGCCCCTCCTCTGCTCATGCTAGCTCTCAAAATAAATAAATGAACTTAAAAAAAATCTTAAACACGATAGAAACTTATAGGGTAGATACAACAATGATGATGATGATAAAAATAAGTAATAGTGACAGTCTATCAAGCATCAGATAATGTGCTAAGCACTTTAAAATTCAACCTTCACTATTAACCCACTGAAGTAAGTATTATTTTTCTCATTTTACAGATGGAGAAATGGAGGTGCAGAGAAGTGACGCAGCCTGCCTGGGTATGGTAGCCAGCCACCAGGATAGCCGCCAACAGGCCCTCTCTGGTGTTCCCAGTCTTGTAGTCCTCGCCTACAGTTTTCCAGGGCTGGTCTAGATGACTAATGAAACACAGCAGAAGTGACCGTATGTCACTTCTAACATTAGGATATAAAAGAGACTAGGCTTCCTCCATCTTGGGCACTCTCTCTTTCTCTTTCTTGCTCTCAAGGAAGCCAGATGTAGTGTCATGAGCAGACCTCACCATGGCAGAGTAGCTGAGGCTCTTGCCGACAGCCATGGGAGTGAACTAAGAGACGGAGCCCCAGACCTGCCAAGCCTCTGATGGCCGCTGCCCCAGTAAACAACCTGAGGATGCCATCGGGAGGAACCCTTACCCACAGCCACTCAGCCCTAAGCCATGCTAGAGTCCTGACATTTGGAAAGTGTGTGATGGCATAAACGGGTGTTGTTTTGGGGCGCCTGGGCGGCTCAGTCAGATTAAGCGTCTGACTTCGGCTCAGATCATGGGTCTCACGGCTCGTGAGTTCAAGCCCCGTGCCGGGCTCCGTGCTGACAGCTCAGAGCCTGGAGCCTGCTTCGGATTCTGTGCCTCCCCCCCTCTCTCTGCCCCTCCCCTGCGCACTCTCTGTCTCTCAAAAATAAATAAAAACATTAAAAAAAAGTATGTTATTTTAAGCTACTGGGTTTGGGGGTAATTTGTAATGTAACAATAGTTAAAATACTAATCACACACCTAGTAAACAGGAGAGCTGGAATTCAGACCCAAACTGGCCTGGCTCTGGGGTTCATGTTCTTCCCCCCCTCAATGTTCCTAAATCACTCCTTTAGGCACCCAAGACCTCTTTTATGGGAAAACATAAATTTCTCTCTGCTCCCACTGCCATCTTCGTGGGCACAGGTAGAAGGAGCTGCGGTCCTCCTCGGTCTGCCAATCACCAAAGAGAAAGGTCAAAGGTAACACAGCTCATCATCCCAACAGATGGGAGAAATCCCAGCACTTTGCAGGTGTGCCCTCTCTCTGGTTCTTTGAGCCTTGGAAGTTAATTTTATACACAAAGGATTTCTAAAGCTGACTGCTATCAATGGCATTCAGTGGGGAAAATATAACCACATCTCATAATTGCCTTATTTATTTAAAAAGGTGGAGCAGATTCAACTCACCAAATACCATCTTCCACCATGGGGTTTTACATAGTAGAGTGAATCTGACGAACAATAAGGTCACTGTCTTGCACTCCATCTTCATTTAAAAATGGATGCAGGAAGAAAAACACCTGCATTAAAACACTGCGGCTCCCGAATTTCCTTGGAATCCAAGCTTCGCTTGTGGTGAGAGGGCAGAGCCAATGCTATCATTACGGTGACAGTGTACACTTTTAAGCTCAGAGAATAGAGAGGCATTAAACAAAAGGGGACCAGTGGGAGACCCATCCATTTCAGGCTCTGGGAAAGGTCCCTCTTGCCAAGTGAAGGGGGGAAAATGAGCCGTAAGGCATTAAGAAAGGAGCAAGCTGTGAAATGAACCAAGGGGTAGATGGTGCGGTTCATGACCCTGTGGCCTCATAACACAGTCCTTCAGCCACGGGGTTGCTAATGAAGGGTGATGCCTGGAAATTAATGGACTGGTATGGGGTATTCGGGTGAAAATGGGAGCACAGTGATTTTTCCAGTCCTTTCTTCTCAAAGAGTCGGGCCAGAATGGTTATTAAAGCTTCCAGCACTTTGATAAGTTAATATTTCACCATTATATGAGTAGAATGAGCAAGCCCAGGCATCGAGTACCCAAGCATCTTCTTCTTTTCGCAAAACAGAAGGAATCACAAGTCCTAGGAAGAAGAAAGAGAATAAAGACATGCCCATCGGATTCCAAGCTCTGATGTTCTGATGAGGCAAGGGCCCTCATTTTCCTTTGTTTTAATTCAAAAGGCCCCTTTAGCCAAGTGGACCCCGCGAAAATCCTCCACTGAGAGCTCACATCCTAATCACCTCCTTCCAAAAGCCTCACAAATAGATATTTGTGGCAAATACAAAACACTGAGCATGCTGACTTATGAAAGGCGATTTGCTGCATCTGTGAATTGAGACCTGAAACCTTTCCACTTTCATGTTAGCTGTCATTTTTCTCCCACAAATGAAATGAATAATTCCTCCTCATGGCAGTCAATTTCAAATTCACAGGGATCCCCCAACCCTGAACCCATTATATTTTGTTGCATAAAACCCATCTCATAAAATAAACCTCTCAAAGTTGTAAATTAAAAAATAAACATTCTTGAGAAAATGTCAAAGGCAGGCCTGAGAGAAAGGCCAAAAAATCCATTTAAGGGAATATTGCAGTGAATCCATCCCCAGAAAATTGGGGGAAAACACTCAGACTGGTGATTGAATATAAATTCACTGCCTTCAGCCAGTTTGTAATGAAATGAACCTTTAGCTAGGGGTTGCTATATACTTTTCGAACGGACTATGTGCCATGCCTGCAGTGGAGGGAAATCAAAAAATATGAACCAGAATACTGAAATAAAAGCGAGGGCGAACAAATGTGGAGGGCAAACAGAGTATCTGGCACTGCCTCTGGGTGTGCAAATACAAAGTCACAGGAAATACTCTCCACACGTGTGTGGCAGTGACATTTAACCGACGACCACAGTCCAGGTGGCCAGACTGACTGCAACCTCATGAGAGACACTGAACCTGAGCATCTCAGACGAGCCTTCCCCAGATTCCTGACCCTCAGGAATGGTGAGACAATAAATCTTTGTTTTTGTAAAAATGGTAAACTCGGGGGATATTTGTTACACAGCAATAGACAGCGACTACACCCACTGATGGCATCACATATTTAGTGAGTTCTTATAACGTACCAGACAATGTGTGAAGTGTTTTTCACAAACTAGCTCACTTAGTAATACATCACACACCCTATTGTGCAGGTCCTATTTTATTATTCCTAGGTGTACGTCACAGGATTGCAGTGAGGATTAAATGACATATAAAACTCTTAGAACAGTGCCTGGCACTTAGTGAGTACCTTCTAAATGCTAGCTATCAAGACTGACTATTCCCATCAGAGGAGAATATTACAGGTTAGCAAGAGCCAGAGCTTGCTCTACACCACATTGCCGGGAAGCAGCAAACATAGTTAGATTCCACGTCTCCCAAATTCCAAGGCCCATGTTCTAAAACTGGGATGCTTCCTCTAAAAACAAAACAGCCTTCAGTAAACAAAATAAAACATATGCTAAAAGCAAAGGTAAATAATTCCCGGGTTATCTATGGTCTTGGATTAACCATGATTTTTGGATCTTAGATTAAAATCCTCTCTGCATGGGGTGGTGAGTCAATAATAACTCTGAATGCTCCAAAAGTGTTTTTAAACATTAAAAAACACTGAAAGCAAGGACTTAGCAAAAAACCAAAAGCCTATTAACAAGTCAAGATTTTTACTTGTTCTAAAAGTTTACTGAATACAAATGGTATTTACAACATCAAACTGGCTAAATGCTGCCATGAGTCACTAAACTGTGCCTATCCTTAAGATGAAATCAAATAATAGAAGGGTGTATGTGCACTACTCGGGCCAAATCCTGAACCTGCAAAGAAACTTTAAGGGCTCTGTTACCAGGTTCTGTAGTAGTTGTTGAGTTAAAAACAATCAAAGAGAGGTCCAGCCCTCTGACAAATGTTTTCTGTCTGGAGTACATCTCAGGTAGGGTTATAATCTCTGTGAGATTAAGTACTCTATAAAAGTAATAGGAAGTAACAGAAATTGCATGCTGCTAATGTTTAAAAAAACTCATTTCAGCCAAGTCATAGACAGTTGATTAATCCACACCCCTTTTATCTTCGGAGTAGAACCTTCAGTTCTACATAATTCGCTGGTGAATGAACATCTGTTCACTGCTGAGATTTCCCTATCGTAAGTGCCTGGGGAATGGGAAACTAAGAAATGTGGCTTTAATCCTATCCCACCTTGAAGAGCTCTCTCCTCCTCTGTGGTTAGACAGCCGGAGAAAGGTACTGGCTTTCTGCGATCTCATTTCTGTATGATACTATCGTCATTTATCAAAGTAACCCAGCGGCTTCAAATAACACTGCCAAGGAGGGCATCCACACTCTTGGAGCCTGCAAGGATGACAAGTTAAATTCCTTCTGGCAGTGTTTTCAAATTGTGAAGGGAGCAATTAGAACCAAATCCTGCGGGCCTCTATTTCTCGGAGACGCTCCTTTTTGCCAGTATACGCTTGCCCACAGTCGACCCACCCAGTTTCGTTTCCAGGCTGTTTTGTGGGCGTATCCCGTAAATACCCTAGAGCACCCAGGGGGAGTCATCCCAGACTGCTGGAGCCTGGAGGGCAGGCACCTGCTGCTATCACCAATGTGACATCCATGTGGGAGCTCGGCCTGAGAAGCACATCACCACTGGTGTGGCCACCAGGAAGTACTTCAAAACTGGTCCTTGTCATGACAGCTTTGAAGGAAGGACCCATGCCTTTCCCGACTCCCCCTCCTCAAAAAGTTTAACCAGAGGGGCGGGGCAACGCAAAGCAACCCCGCCTCCCATCTTATACCCTCCCCCACGCCCATGCTCCCCATTCATTATGTGGGAGCTCAACTCAGTCTACACAAATGTTGGAGATTCTTATCTATTTGCTGAAAAAACAAAACAAAACAACCCACTGGAGGGATAGGCTGAGTAGGAAGGGTATGGAAGGAAGAGAAGGAAATTGGGTTACCTGCAAGGGACACAGCAGTACGTTGGAATACAATTTCCAATACAGACACCAGCACCAGGTGTTCCAATAAACCGTTGTGTTTGTAATGTGATTTTATTGGGGGCAATCCAATTACAGAGAAGTTCAAACCACCATCCGTAGGGTAAGACCTGAGGCCAGGGTCTAACTATTAATAACTCCACGAATACTCCTCCTCACCAGACAAACCGTGTCTGCCCTTGGCTGTTGGGACTGCCTGTCAGAGAGAGCCCTGATCCTAAAACCACTGGGGCACGAAGGCCGGCCAACCTGAGATTAGCCACGGCTTGGAGTCACTGTTGTCAAACCTGTCGCCAAGAGGTTATCAAGTCCGGAAGAGTTCACAGCTCCCAGAGCTCAGCACCCAGGGCAAGCCCTTGGTGATCGGGTATTTCCCACTGCTGAGAACTTCAAGTGACCCTCTAGATTTTTCCCCTGCTGAAATGGTATCAGTTCAAGATCCAAGTGAGTAGGCTCACACCTTTGGTCCTCTGCACACACGGACGGGTCTCTTTGCTCAGAAAATCGGCCCAAGGTTAGTCTGACTTGTTGGTCTAGCTCTCTGGTCAACCACGCTAAAGATGGGCTCTTCTCTGTTCCTTCCTGGGACCGTCCTCCCTATCCTGCTCCCCAAAGTCCACACTTGTTTCTGTACCAGCACTTGGTTCACTGACAGGGGGAGGTGGTATTTGCGTCTCTCACTGTGTGCACCTCAAGAGTGAGGGGCCTTCCCTTGGGCGATGCGTACCCCAAGCACAACCAGATGATGGATCAGTCAGAAGAAATGCTGCCCAATGCAGGCCCCTGTTCCCAGTTCAGTATGTTTATAGTGGCTCCTGCCCCCGTGTACATATGGCTTTCTTAACTACATGCCGCACGCCAGTTTCTTGCCCATCACAGTCACAGGACAAGAAGCTTCTGCACTTTGCGTTCATGCAGTTACTGCTGGTTGCGGTATTTACATGCCCTATTCCATGCACCTCTCACAATCCTGTGAATTAGGTTCTTGTATTATTCTTAGTTGAGGGCTAGGAATTAGGGATCGGGTAAGTGACTTGTCCAAGGCCATGAAAGTATAGTAAATGGTACAAGTGGGATGTGGCCTGGTCTGTCCTGACCCTGACATCTGTGTTCTTCACCATTATGCACGTAGACTGCTTATCCTTACAGCTTTTTGGGACCTTCGAGGAAAGGACTGTATGTGGCAATCAGATGTGTGACAGGGTAAACGGGTAACACTGCCCATGCAGGAGTATATCACTTTGGAGAATAATCTTCTCTTCTTACCTTAAAATAACAAAAAAATGAAGATAACACAATTTATTAAACTTCATAAAAATGTATGATGATAGTTATCCATTATCTAGAAGACAAACCCACTGCATTCATGAGAAGCAAATCACTCATTCTTACTTCTACCCTCGGAAAAAAAATGGAATGAAATATTCAAATTTATGAAAAGTTTGTTCATAAAATCTACAGTATCATTTTAAAAACTTAAGGGAAGGGGCGCCTGGGTGGCTCAATCAGTTAAGCGCTGACTTCGGCTCAGGTCATGATCTCACAGTTGGGGAGTTCAAACTCCATGTCGGGCTCTGTGCTGACAGCTCAGAGCCTGGAGTCTGCTTCAGATTCTGTGTCTCCCTCTCTCTCTGCCCCTCTCCTACTTGCACTCTCTCTCAAAAATAAAACAAACAGTAAAAAAAATTTATAAACGTAAGGGACATCAGAGCTTCTCCAATTCACTTCCCTCACTTTACGAAGGAGGACAGAAAGGTCCAAGAAGAGCGAAAGAGACTTGAGCAAAACCACAAAGCTAGTGAGCAGAAGCATCAGCACTAAACGCAGGTGTCTTACATCCCCGCCCAATGTCCTTTCCATTATCCAAGCATGGCAAATTGTTTCAACATGAAGGGCACCACTGACTGACCGGCAGTGGCTGCCTGCAGTGACACGCTGTGAAGGCTCTGAAGCCATGGGGGGGAGGGGGGGGGCTCTGAGGATAAGAAGGCAGTGAGTGATTAATCAGGCCTGATGCAGGGATGGGGCAAAGGATGAAAGAGTCAGCTGCTCCCTTCTTAAGTTCTTTATTCACAGAAATGTGTCTGTTTAATTGTAGTGAACTCGTAATTTATCTCAACAGCAATTACATTAATACCATCACAAGAGTCTAGTTCATTAGACTGTTACAAACCTATTTCAAAGAGAAAATGCGTTTTGATTTGCAACACGAGATCCCAGAAACCTGGACTCCTTAGAGGAAAGCTACCAGAAAGGGAGATGGAGACGGACCCAGGGGAGAGCAACACAATGGGGAGTCTCAACGCTTCACCCTCTTCAATAGCGGACGTTAGATGTACACGCCATGTCCTGTTTGGCCATTGTGGCCACCACTCAATGAGGCTGTATTAGAAGGCTAACTCATACATTTACTACCTGGTTCCTAAACACATCGGTAGTGGTTTTGTTTTGTGCCTTTAAACATCTCTGACAGTCTTCAACTCAATTTTCTAAAACATCATAAACCCTAAAGTACCCATGCAATGGACTAAGAGAAAGTTCTTGTCTATTTTGGGATTTCTCTGAGCAAGCTCAACTGCATACTGTAAGACACTGCAGGAAGTGAAATGCCCTAGGATATCCACAGGGCTGGTCTGGAAAGCCCCCCGAAAATAAAAGGACCCTGGGTTGCCAGACACCACTATATACTAATACAGTCTTTGAGGGATCCTGAACTGACACTGTTTCTGATGAAAGAACATTTTTGGGCTTTCTGTCAGGCAGATCCAGAAACTACCATACATGCCCCGAGTCAATCCCAAGTATCCAACCTCTCTCCAAGACTCCTCATTACACTAGCATGACTGGTCCCTGGACACCAAAAGGCTTAGGGAGTTGCTACTGATGGTTTCCTATGCTATTGTAAATAAAATAAAATAAAATAAAATAAAATAAAATAAAATAAAATAAAATAAAATGTTCTTATGCATTAGAGAACCAACATGCCTACCTTGCCTTTGCCTCATAATCCAGAGTAGAAGATGAAATTTTCCCGCTCTTTCAGAGATCAATTAACAAGGTAAGAGGACTGTGGCTGTGACAGGTATCCCAGGCACCCGAGTGGCTGATTAAAGCACAATGGGACAGTGTCAACGTGTCCGGGATTAAGGGAAGAGCTTCAGTTTACAGCAGCCCAGAAGGAGCCACAAAGATAAGCCTTCCTGAGCTCACCTTTCCAGCTTGCAAAGTCAACATAAGGAAGATGTGCGAAAGCACGGTTCACATAAAGCTTTTTGGCTAGACACACTTTTGTCACCAGGATATTGTGTCAGTGATGTCAGTTGTCCCCAGGAAGAAATGTGTCCTGGGTTCACATACACTGCAATACTTCCGGAAAAGGACAATTTACCTTCTAGTTGATCATGGCAGCTATCGTAACGCTGTTTCCGGTTTCTGGTCACTCGCTCTTGCCTGGGCAAAGTGGCTGCCCTGTAGTTAACCAAATATATGCCTCTTCTTTAAAAGGCAAATATGGAGGTGATGAAAGCTATGTGCTATGAAGTGAGGTCATGTATCTGGTTCATCATGTTAATTAAGACATAGAGCCTTACAGAACAACGTGGAACGGTTTAGCAAGAAGCTACAAATACAAGTCCTTCTACCGAGCATTGAGTCCTGCCTTCTTGGAACCACAGCTCCAGTAAGAATGCGGTGGGAAAAAAGTCCACTGATGACATCAGCAAGCTATGCTTCCACATTAGCCGTGAAACCCTCTCTGCTTTTGTTTTTTCCTGATTTGTTCTCAGAGGATAGACAGAAAGTCAATTCTCTTAGTCCCTTTTCTAGGAATGAAAAGTGCAATCCCATCAGTTCAAAGAGGAGTTAGGTTTAACTGACAAGGCTGGGAAAGGTATCCCAAATGGAGGAGACAGTGGACAGAAAGGCACAGAAGCAGGACATTCTTGGATGTACCTATAACACAGGATGGCTGGTGTGTAAGGCTTGGGTTAGAGCCATCTAGAGAGGTAAGTGGGGGCTGGGAGAGGCTGGGAAGGGCCCTAAGGACCAGGATATGGCAGCCAGAAGAACTCTCTTCCATGAGGAAAAGATACATCACAGCACGGTTTTAGAAAAATTTTAACTTTAACAGGTAGTGTAACACAAGGATTGTAGGGAGGAGAAAATGGAGGGGAGGTAGGAATTGAGGAAAGAGGTACCACGACCCTGGCAAAGGTGAAGGGGGGTCTGGGGTGGAAATGCAGAGGAAAGGATGAATATGAGAGATAATGACCGGAAGTTAGAGCTGGCAGGAATGACAGGTGAGTGAGCAAGGAGACTCCAGAATCTTTCCAAGGTTGCTAGCTTGAGCAACTGGGGAGATGAAGATGCTAGGTAGACTTGGAGGAAGAGAAGGAGGGAGAGCAAAAGTCTGGCTCATAAGCCTTTGGCGTGACATACATTGACATTTGAGTGGAGGTGTCCCAGAGATGGGGGAAAATACAAATCCGGGTTCTGCAGACAGGGAATGGTTCATATGGGAGTCGCCTAGGTGAAGACTGTTCAGAGCGTGCAGGAGAGGGGTGAGGTCAGGGGAGCAAGGGGAAGGGTTGCTCAAATGCCCCAAGACACAGGGGTTAAGAACTGACAGTGCTTGCTGGAAAAGACAGCGGAAAGGTCCGATAGTGTTCCGTGCCCGAAGAGTGTCAGGAGAAAGGGGGGGAAAGAAGCCAGATTGTGACACAGAAAGTCAAGAAAGGAAGCAAGGACAGACTGTTCTTTCAAGAGGACTCTGGTAGAGAGAGAGGAGGCAGTGCCATCAAGGGTAGGAAGGTGCGGCCTCGGGAGGAAGCCTTGGAGCAGAGCCTTGCTATGAAAAGTGGGGTCCACAGGCCAGGAGCAGCGACGCCACCCATGGGCTTGTTAAAAATTCAGAACCTCAGGCCCATCTCTAGGGTAATGGAGTCACAAATCAGCACCTTAGCAAGATCCTCGGCTGATGTATCTGCATATTAAAGTCTGAGAAGCTGGTTATAAAGGAGGCTTAGACTTCCTCTGAGCAGAACCAGAGGCACCTAGAAGAAAGGAGAGCAAAGGCTCTCCTAGGAGGAGATGAGATTACAAAAGGAGGAGTGAATGTAGCCTTTAAAATGAAGCCAGAAAAGCCAGATACCCTAATATTTTCTTCCTTTCTCCAATTTCCGACAAATATACCTGCATGAGAAAATAAGCTTTCTATGGGTCTCAGTTCTCTGACTCGTGAGTCAGGGATAATGGGGAATTAATTTCACAATTAATTTCATTTATAACATCATCAACATGATGGAATGGGAAATGCTTTCCTGAAATCCTCTTTACATCTTTTTAGAATGAGGCCCTTACAGGATCTGAACCAACGAGAGAAGGGTATTTCAGGGGTTCAGATATGGCTCCACCTCAGACGCTGCATGGTAAAAGTGGTTTTCCTACCACTATGTGGCTACTAAACGTCTGGCAGCTTCAGAGTCAAATACAGTTTCCATCTCAAAGAGTTAAGGCCTTGAGTTAGGACAGACGGTACTATTTCATTCTTCTAGCAACTTTCTGAAGGAGATCTCTGTCAGGTACAAACTTAGAGTGGTAGCAAGAAATGTTCATTTTAAACTAGAAGACCATGAAAAATGGTTTTTTTCATGCAGGCACTGTGAGAAACGTAGCTAGCATGCAAAAGCTGACAATTAAGTCAATTTCAGGGAAATTGGTAGGTAATCTGATGTGTGTTGATGTATCCGTCTCTACACGTAACATTTAAGAAGAAATTTGGAAAAACTCACAGGCAAGGCAAGGCTGATAAAAACCTATAATTACAACCAAAAGGCGGCCCACGTAGCATCTTTATCAAGTAATTAACAACATGTCTGGTGATGAAGGCACATGACTCAGTGTTTCCAATTCCTTTAAGTGAATTTTAAAGCTATTACCAATGCCCTTGCCAACACACAGCAAGAGATGTGTCTGAGCAGCTTTTGTGTGAAAAACTTTATCTTCATCAGAGGAAGGTAAGTGGATCAAGCTGACAGGGAATGGGGAAACAGCACGCGGCAAGGGCGGACGAGTGTGGAGAGGGAAACAGAAAAATAATCAACACGCTACCAGACATGGGGGTCGGGGAGATGCCAATGGCTGCAAATGGCTCGCTTTTAGGTCAACAGCTTGAATCCGGCTCCGATGGGCAATAACTCCAAATTCTATGGCCTGTGTAAGAGCCCATGGATGGGAGGGGTGGGATTAGAATCCAGGCAGAAGTACCCAGCTGGGAATTTCCACAGCTTCAGAGTTGGCAGGGCACACACAGACTGGAGAGGAGACTGGGAGAAAAATGATCATTGAGCCGACCAGTATGATTTTTCAAACACCAAAAAAAACCCCATTAAAACCAACAGACAAAAAAAGCCGTACGATGGCTTAGTGGTTATGGAGTTTCTGTTTGGGACAATGGAAATATTTTGGATATAGACAATGGTGATGGTTATATAACCTTGTGAATGTAATTCATACCGCTAAACCATACATTTAAAAATGGATGAAATGGTCAATGTTAGGTCATACAGATTAAAAAAAACAAGAACAAAAACAAAGCAAAAAACATACATTTAACAGTCCATGAAAATTTCCTCAATGTAGCATTGGCCAAGTTGGAAGGTATTTTGTGTTGTGATTATTTACGAGGCTCCCAGCACCTGATTGCCAGAGATAACATTCAAACCTGATAATCAGACATGTCAGAGGTCAGACATTTAATTTCACATCAGAAAACCTAAAAATTTTTAAAGTGTGGGAAAAATATTAATAAAGTAACTTCAGAAATACCCTTAAGCCTATGGTCTATTGTAAGGTAAATGTGCCTTGTGGAATTAAAATGTCTTTTGCTCCAAAGTAAATGTCCACTGTATTTTACACTATCCTCCCTACCACCGATAAACTGGTTAAACATATACTCAAAATTTCCTATTTATATGGGAATCAAATGGACTTTCATAGTAAATATGATTTAAAAAAAATTACCAGTATTGACTTCTAAAAGGAAGAGATCTAAATGTCAATTTGCTGTACTGATTTTCATTTGCTTCAGTATCTCTGAACTTAGAGATGTTTCCTAAGAAACAGTTTTAAGTTTTAAAATTCAAGGCACTTGATTTAAAAAAAATTTTTTTTTACCAAACTTAGACAGTGATTTTTTATTTAAAAAATATTTTTATGCCTTTATTTTATTTTGAGAGACAGAGACAGAGTGAGCAGGGGATGGGCAGAGAGAGGGGGAAACACAGAATCTGAAGCAGGCTCCAGGCACCAAGCTGTCAGCACAGAGCCCAACACGGGGCTCGAACCCACCAACCGTGAAATCATGACCTGAGCCGAAGTCGGATGCTTAACTGACTGAGCCACCTAGGCGTCACTTAGATAAGCATTTAAATTCTGTATCTTATTATCAGATGGTCAAGTTCTTCTTCAAAAAGAAAACGAAGAATTTTTACCCCTGGAAAAAATATCACCAATACAATAAACACTTAAATAATAAAATAGAAGAGAGGAACCTAAACTATCATTCTCTATACTCACTCTGCACAACTCCCAGGAGAAGGCTGTCTTCCCTTCCTACATTTTCTGGGAGGTAGACTAACCAGTTCATTATAATACACAAGATGAAGACGTCACAATTACCCGAAGCCAACTAATTACCCTGAGACTGTCCCGGACACAACAGAGCTGTCTCCTCTAGCGACATCCAAGCCTTCTCTGGCTGAAAAGAAAACCATCTTTTTTGCAGATTCAGAACAAATGTGCCACCATGAAAGAGCCAAAACATTCACAATCTTGAACTTCTGCACGTGTCTAAAAATGGTTCTCATGTAAGCCAGTAATTTCTGTGTTGCTATTCGAGGTAAGTGTGGAAAACACTTGGAACCCATCTAACTGTCCCAAGGATTTCTCACTCACTGCCACAAGTGTGGCCTTTTACTGCTCGCTGTTTAAAGCATTCAACTTTAAAGCCATTTCTCAATAGGGCAAAGCCTCCCTGAAATATCACCTCATGAGAAGGCCAGAAACCATTTCCTTATCTCACAGCAGTGTACAGGAAAAAAAACAAAAACAAAAACAAAAACACATCATACACCAATTGCAGGCTGATTTCCTCCAAGTTTAGATAAGCTCTTCAATAAGGTTGTGATCGAGGCATTAGGCTTTTCTACTTCATGAGGGCAAATGCAAGGCACAGAATGTGGCTTGATTTTTAAATAAATTGTCAAGCCGTGTGGCAGTACGGGTCCTCTAGCTACGAGATGAAATCCCCCTTTGAAGAAAATGGATGAAAATCTAAATTTTTCTCTTAAAAGTTTCCTGGGGGTGAAAAAGGTGAGCATTTTGGGCAACCAAGAGAATGAGGTGTATGAAGATATAGGTGTGATTTAAGGGAAAGAGGACTATGAGGAACTAAACTTGTCTCCAAATACCTGTTATCAATTCTGTATCAATTTTTCCCACCTTCTCACACGCTGTCATCATTATTCCTTGTGTCACAACCACAACTCTGCTTTCAGTTCCTCCAACAAGCAAGCCCTTTCTGGCCTCAGGGCCTTTGCACGTCCTGCTTAGAACACCTTTCTTCCCAACTCTTGCCTTGGTTGCCATCTTCTCATAGCCTGGGTTCTTCGTTTAAACGACCCATTCTCCAAAAGACCACGTGCCTACCATTTCTAAAACTGTCATCTTTTTGGTTTTTCTTTGCCTTGGTTTCCTTATTTCTTTCTTATCTTAGTAGCAATTATATTCACTGGAGGTGAGTCCACTGGAGGGTCACTGGTGGCCTCCTCCTCCCGGTCTCTGCTGTTGACTCCATCCTTGGTGGGGGCTGGGCTGGGGAATGGGTGGAGTCAGGTGGATGTGGCTGTGGCAGCCTCGATCCTCAGTGTGGTGGGCCAAGCACATTTCAGCACACTGGCTGCAATTCCCTTGGGACTCACCCGTCAGGGGGGGATTAGGGCTGTGGGCCCATGGGATGGGGAGATACCTTTGCTTCCCCAGCAGGGTCACAGGGCGCTGGGCAGGCAGCAGACAGGAAGGGGGCCAGTGGCAAGGTATCCGTGTGAAAGCCTGCAGGGCGGGCCCCCAGACGCCTGTGCTCATCACACCTGTCCGCGCTCCGGGGACAGCTCTATGCTTGTGGGAGCACAGCACCCAATAGCAAACAAGCCCACCACAGTGGGGGGACAGAGAAATCACGGGAGAAAAGAAAACGGCATTTATTTTCATGCCTTTCCATGACCGACCTTCAGAGTTTCCCAACACCGTGGCTCTCATGTTTTCATTCTGCACAGGTCCCTGCAAATCAGGAGGCTTATACCCTGCTTACTACACAGCCTTGGCATCCAGCAAAGAGCAGATACTGAATTTTTTACATGTTTAGTTTTGAGAGAGAGAGAGAGAGAGAGAGAGAGAGAGAGAGAGAGAGAGATAGTATGAGCCAGGGAGGGGCATAGAGAGAGGGAGACACAGAATCTGAAGCAGGCTCCAGGCTCTGAGCTGTCAGCACAGAGCCCAATGCGGGGCTTGAATCCATGAACCGTGGGATCATGACCTGAGCCGAAGTTGAACGCTTAACCCACCCAGGCGCCTCCCTACCTCCATTTTTTCCCCCAACTTCTGTTGACTAAAACCCTCTACCCCTTTCTGTAAGAACTAGTTCCAGGGGGTGGGAGGAGGGCTTTCAGGGGGCGGCACCACTGGGGACTGAACGCGGCATCCGAGATTGTCCTAGCTGGGCTTCCAGGCAGCCTCCGGGGTTCCTGCAGGTGCCCAAGGCGGTGACGGCGCAGAATGTTCCCGGGCTATCCAAGCCCACAGAAGTGCTTACAGAATAATGATGGGACCTTGCGAGCAGCCTGTGGAATCCAGCCACATTACTCATGACCCCATCTCTTCATCCGTGAGCCTAGGCACCGACCAAAAATCCTCTGACGAACTCACTGTAATTGCCACTCTCTGCCCTACAGAACCTTAAAGACGTTAGTTTCTTTCTAAACAGCTCATTTCATCTTCACGCCCCAGCACAGCTTTCCCTCTGTGAGGATGTGTGCCCAGCGATGCCTGCCTCCCTCCCCCGGGGGGCGAACGGACAGCCCCACACAGCCCAGAAGGTTCTGCATGGCCAGGGTAACACGGACCGTCCCCGCTCAAGGACTGTCACCACTGCACACGGAATCCCAAGCCCCCTGCAGGCCGCCAAGGGGAAGGGAAATACTGGGCCCCGTCAGGGTGCCCGTTCATGTACAGTGAGGACACCCTGAAGCTTTCTAGATCTGCGCATCACTTGGCTGAGAAAGACTCCTGCATCTCTTACCATTCGCTGCACGAGTGACTCGTGCCTCACCAGAAGGGGTGTCTGCACCCCAGTGCCAAACGTGGGCAAAGTCCTCACGGCCATGTTGGTACTTGTGGCCAAATAAAGATCTTACTCTTCATCACGTCTCCGGGTATACATTCAAAGGCACGCAACGTCAGCAAACACGGGGGATGCGGGGTGACTTCTCTACTGCCGAGTCAGCATGAAACCCTACTTATGGGGAAAGGGCTGCCGGGAAGGTACATTCAGGCTCGAAAGGCCTTTCTGGTGGAGGCCTGCTCCTTGGCAGGCACGAAGCCGCAGAACCCTTGCCTTAAACAAAGAACGAAGGCATGGCTACTGGTCTGTGTACCTCTGAACTTCAAAGGAATTTAAGTGACTGGGCCCTACTGGCTCCCAAAGGAACCAGCGACTGAGGACCCCCCCCCCACCCCGCCCCGGCCCGGCCAGAGGGCGGTGAGGGTGTAGCAACCCAGAAATACACAGGGCCTCTCTCTCTTTCCCGTCTCGGGCTGCAACCACAGTATCAGGAGCCCATAAAACCCTGCCAAGGCAAACCCTCCAAGGTCAGGGTCAGTTCAGTAAGCTCCAGGAAGGCTCAGGGAGGCGGCTGCGACTCCCGACAGCGCCATCTGGTAACGGCCCACATGCCGCGACCTTCTGGCCTGCTGGCGGGCAGGCTGCCCAAGTCCCTTAAGCACTTGGGCCCCTCCTCAGGTTACAGAAACTCCGATTTTAAATCCGCCAAATTCTCGGCGGGGGGTGCTTCGGAGGAATTCCTACAGCCCTGTCATTCCGGCTTCAGGGACTGCGCTAAGATTAGCCTACTCATGACTCAGTGGTCCACCAGGGGCTCCTCGCCAAAAGAGAAACTCGCAAACCATCATCAAGAGCAATCTTGGAAGGCGAGGAGAACCAGCAGGGAAGGGGCAGCCAGTGGTTCTCCTGTTCTCTAATCCCAGAATCTCCTTCCTGGGCCCCATCAGGTCTGTACACCAATTCAAGGGGTCTCTGAGAGTTGTAAACTGGCTTCCAACACTAAGGAATCTAAACGTCCACAGAAAATCCTGGTGTGCTGGCTTCTCCTGCAAACATAACAGAGGTTCAGGCAGCAGCGGGCTTGCGGGTCTTCGTGGCCGTGACCGGCTGGCTGTGAGTAGTGGCTCCTATCTATGTGAAGCCAGGCTGTGTGCCCATGAGCCTCCCCACAGTGCCCTACCTCACTCACTCTTGTCCTCTGCCTCCCTGGCCCTAGGAGGCACTGGGTTTATGACCTTTGTCCTGAACATGCTCCGGAAAATGCACGATTTACCACCCGTCCAAAGCACTAGTGGAGGACATTCCCTGAGCGCCTCCATGCCCGGTGCCGCGCTCAGCAATGTGGGGGTGCCCAGGTGTTTAAGAAAGCCTCTCTTCACAGGATCCGAGAGCAAGGTGCAAGGCGAGGCATACTTGAGAAGAGAGGCACTGGGGGAAGCAGTGTGGTACAGAGGCTCTAAGCTAAGTCAAGCCACCTGGATTTTCTGGGAACCTTTAAAAATGAGCATTTCCCAGGTGTGTGGGAGGCTCAGTCTGACTTCAGCTCAGGTCATGATCTCATGGTTCGTGAGTTCAAGCCCCGCATGGAGCTCTGTGTTGACAGCTCAGAGCCTGGAGGCTGCTTCGGATTCTGTGTGTCCCTCTCTGCCTGTCCCCTCTGACATGCATGTATTCTCTCTCAAAAATAAGCTTTAAATAAAAAAAAATTTTAAATGAGCATTTCCTTTTCTTTGTTTACCTACAACTTGAAAATATTTCTCATACAGAATTTTATACAAAAAGAAATCTGAAAGTGAGAGGGAGGGCAGCTCTGGGGGCCCTCATCTCTTTGGCTTTCCCTTCTTATTCCAGACCTTCAGAGAGACCTCTCCTGGAGCTCAAGGCTCCCGAAAGCCCAAGCTGAGCCGCAGGGACCTGCGTGAAGCCTGAGATCTCTCCGTACTCTCCTGTTGTGTCTGTCTGAGATGCCCCGTGGAAATGAGCAGGGGGGTGTGATGGGAGAACCCCCGCTACCAGACAGAAGACTACAACCAGTAAGAGAGACAAGGACAACACTGAGGACCTCAGCTACAACATGGAGCCTAGGAGTGACTGGAACTATAAGGTAGAAGGTCAAGGATCATGGCAGATCTCTAAACCATGAATGAGACTCATCACCCAAATACTAAAAATGGCTCCCTATTGGATGAGGAGGATGTCTGTGTATGTGCGTGCCAGTGTTTGTGCCCAAAGCGCCCCTCCCCGCCCCCCCCCCCAATATGGGCACCTGGCAAAAACCAGACTACCGGCTCAAATACCTGGTATTTCTGTAATGCGTCCCTTTCTTTGCGTATCCTGTACTCCCACTTGGTAATAGCTCCTTATTTCCCCCTGGGTAACCATCGCTTCCCTCCCCTCCCCTCCTTCTCTCAATGTGGTTCAGCTGAACTTGACCCCATTACTGGTTCCAGAGAGGAGCATGTGCCAGCCTGGCCAGTAAGATTGCTACAAATCTTTGGCATTAGTGGCTGGTTAAAGGATAGCACATGACCTACAGTAGTACAATGAGAGACTGCTGTTAAGATTTTTTCTGGAATTATCAAAAAAAAAAAAAAAGAAAGAGCTTGCTTTTACCCTGGGGGGTGCTGGGCTGACAGGAACAATCTTGGAAATGCTAGGGGCCATTTTTACTACTGTGTGTGTAGACCACGGCCCCAAATGAAACCAACCAGAGTTAAGCATAGCTAAGAGACGCAGAGAGATCTATGTTACATGACATGATTTGAAGAGCTGGATCTAGTTGAGCCTTAAGCTAGATGCGCTTGTAATTTTCCACTGCCTGAGCCAATGAATTGCCATTTGTTCTTTGTTTTGTTTTGTTGACTGCTGAGGCCAGTTTGGGCTGGGGTTGGACACACGCATTCCAAAGAATCCTGACCAATTTAGTCTTCCTTCACGGAGCACCACTGTACTCCAAGCTAGTTAAATACCTTAAATGCATACTAAGGCTTTCTTACTACAAACCAGAAGATCAAATTAGAGAATTAAAAAGTAAAAGGCTACTTTCATGATCTGTGTATTCCTATCTCCAACATTCCTCATTAAACGACGGATTCTGTCTACATGTCCAAATCTAATCATTGCCTAAAATAACTACCTTTCTCTTGGTTAACTATGAAGGTCCGGACAGGATAGCCCGGACACATTTATAGACAGCTACTCCTGGGAAGACGGAGGAATAAAATCTATGTGTACCTTCGGTCATGTCATTTGCTCTCATCCAAAGCAGCAATAAAATAATTCAAATACCTCATGTAACACTTCTAAAGGGAAATATTTATAATGTATGAAATACTATTTGCAAAAGTTTCGTGGCAACTGCTTATGAATTGTTTTTGTTGAAATGGAATATTTAAGAGCTGCTGGTTTTGGACATAAATTCCTTTAGTTTCTTTAAGAAGCTTAATTTACAAAGTAATTTTTGCCCACCCGTGACCTTTTTCTTCTGCATTATTTTAAAGACACTTATGTAAGCACATGTAATTATTTAGTGTCTTCAATGCCAAAAGACAAAATCTGAAGACTGTAACTTTTTTTTTTTTTTTTTAATGAGGAATATGATTTCTTGGCTCCTTGGCATGCCACAGTGTAAGACAAAGCTGACTTTTCATAAACTAAGTAGGAAAAAAATTCCAGTATTGCAAAACCAGTATATCAAAAAATTACTTTACAAAATGATTTACCAAAGAGCTCCTTTCAACAGCAAGATGTATTCATTCAGCAAGCATCTTCCCTTTTATGTAATTTTTATTTATTTACTTTTTAATTTTAATGTTTATTTTATTTTTGGGAGAGAGAGTGCAAGCAGGGGAGGGAAAGAGAGAGAGGGAGACAGAATCTGAAGCAGGCTCCAGACTCTGAGCTGTCAGCACAGAGCCTGATGTGGGGCCTGAACTCATGAACCACAAGATCATGACCTGAGCCAAAGTCAGACGCTTAAACAACTGAGCCACTCAGGCGCGCGCCCCCTTCATGTAATTTTTAAATTGTCCAGGTAATAAAAGAATACATTTTCTTTGTCAAAAAATTAAAACACACCTGATATAGCTAAAATTCCTCCACTCATCTCCATTTCCAAGGATAAACCAGTGTCCCCTGTCTGGGACATGCCTTCCCAGATCTTTTTCCTTATATGTCTATACCGCTTGGAATGTACATGTCTTTCCACAAATGCTGTCAAACATGATGCAGTATCACGTAACTTCCTTTTTTCTCCCAGTAGTTGTATATATTACAGATCTTTCTCTATTAGTTAGTGCACATATATTTGTCTCATTCTTTTATATTCCAGACGTTATTCTGTTGTTGACTGGTATTTAGGTTTCTTCTGATCTTTTTATTCTCCACTATAAACAATGTTGCAGCGAACATCCAGGTATAAGCCTCTCTTATACAAATAGTAAAGGACTTCTCTTGGGCTGATTCACACTCATTTTTCAGGCAGATAGCTGTTATGCAAAAAAAGGTGGACCACAGACAAAAATATAGCTCCCAACTATCATAAACCAACGTTGTTTTTTACTCCATTTTAAAAGAATTAGATTATTTTTGGGAGCCCCTGGTGGCTCAGTAGATTAAGCATCCGACTCAATTTCTTCTCAGGTCATGATCTCATGGTTCATGGGTTTGAGCCTTGCTCTGGGCTCTGTGCTGACAGGGTGGAGCCTACCTGAGACCCAGTCCCTCTCTCTCTGCCCCTCCTCTGCTTGTGCTCTCTCTCTCTCATAAAATAAATAAAATTAAAAAAAAATTTTTAAAGAGTTAGATTATTTTCTTTGCTTTTCAAAAATTGTTACAGAACTATGGGCCCCCGGGTGGCTCAGTCAGTTAAGTGTCTGACTTCGGCTCATATCATGATCTCATGGTTTGTGAGTACAGGCCCCACGTCGAGCTCTGTACTGACAGCTCAGAGCCTGGAGCCTGCTTCCGATTCTGTGTCTCCCTCTCTCTCTGCCCCTCCCCCACTCGTGCTCGTGCTCTCTAAAATAAACATTAAACAAAATTTTTAAAAGTTGTTACAGAACCATAGCTAGTACTCAGCTTTACTTGATCAGATGCCCTGTTCTCCCTCACCCAGGAGTTTCAACATTACATATTGTTGATGGGTTAATCATAAGGATTTCTACATATGTTCAATCATATGTTTCAACACAACCCATAGTTGATGGGTTAATCATAAGGATTGTTATGTGTCAAACTATAGTCCTAAAGACTCTGATTAAGGCATAGTCAAGCTCCATAGTTGAAACAACAAAACTGTTCCACATAGATGAACTTCATTTTTAAAATAAAATTTGTGGTACATATACAAAATAACACACACATACACTCAGTGAATGTGGTACAAAGAACAATGAATTAAATACCCATGTACCTGTGGTAGGTCCCCTCCCTAAGGAAAAAAAACAAAAAACAAAAAATGAAAAAAACCCTCAAGTCAACCTGGCTGTACGCGTATGTAACAACATCCCTCATGACCTTGTAACCTAAGACCACTTAATCAGACTACATGTTTGTGTGTTACCATATACGGGAGACAAAGAAGTAAAAAATATATAAAAAAAAAAAACTATGCCACGTGGCGTTCGGGGCTCGGTTCTTCAGGTACAAACCCACCTGAGTGGTGCCGGCACGAATAAAGTTGCTTCCTGGAAAGAGAAGCCTCGGTGTCACGACTCTCTGTGCGGGAACCCTGCCATACACCCACCATTCTTTTTTTTAATTCTTTTTTTAAAATATTTTTTAATATTTATTTGTTTTTGAAAGAGAGAGACAGAGCATGTGCAGGGGAGGAATAGAGAGAGAGGGAGACACAGAATCTGAAGCAGGCTCCAGGCTCTGAGCTGTCAGCACAGAGCCTGATGTGGGGCTGGAACCCATGAACTGTGAGATCATGACCCGGGCTGAAGTCAGACGCTTAACCGACTGAGCCACCCAGGCGCCCCCTATACCCACCATTCTTAAGAACATTCTCCAAATTGCTAATGCCTCTTGAGCAACTGCCCCATTCTACTTCTTCCCAGGGGTGTGTGTGTGTGTGTGTGTGTGTGTAATTTTTCTATTTATCTACCCTTTGATTTATTAACATTTTATTGTGCAAATCTTGAAACACACATAAAAGCAGAGAGAATGACCTAATGAGCTCCCATGTACTCAACCTATGATTTGAACTATTAGCAATTTTTTGCCACTCTGATTTCTTTTCCCTCTCATTCCTTTTATTTCTGGCATCTTTTTAAAAAAAAATCACAGAGACCATGTCATGTCATACATAATTACTTCATAACGAATCTCTATGAGGACTTACGAGCACCCCTACCAACGATCATAATCACACAGAGCACAACACTTCCTTAACTTAATCTAATATCCATCCCTATTCAATTCTCAACACGCAAAGATGTCTATTTACAATTATTTAAAAAGTGCACTGAGAAGTCACAATAGGATACAAACCCCAAACCCTACAATATTTAAAAATATTTTATTTCGAACTTTAATAGATGGCCTCTCTTTTCCCCTCAAATTAACAAGTAATAGTGGGGGTTTTATTATATAATCAACAACTTAGTGAGCATTACGGAGTATACTCCCTCCTCCCCTCCGCCCCATATCTGCCACAGTACACAGCACAATCATTAATGCATGGACAAAGCCATCGGTAGGTTTTTAGATTCACAAGTGTATGGATGCGATTAACAAATGAACTATGTTATATGGTGACTACGGGGTTACAATGTGACTAATACACGCTTTGGGCTATGTTTTCCAAGCTTAAAAATAATTGGGTAGACACCACAAGAGTATTTGGGTTTGGTGCTCATTTATTCTGCTTTCTTTAAAGGAAGCAAATGATTAATTTAAATGTGGCCATTAAGGAATATCTGCTTCCCTATTCTGGTTTGCTCCTTATACTTAGAGGAAAAAAAAGTATGTTTGGAAAGCAGTAACACACACACACACATTTGAGAGGGAGGCTGTTAGGTAAATGTTGAAACTGCTTCGGTGAGGTTCTGGCCCTGCTTCTCTTCTTGTATTTGTCAATAGGGAGGAAATACACAAAAATCATCTTCAAGACGAAGATGTCAGGTTTTTGTACATTCAGCTGCTTCTCTGAAGCGAATGCCTCCTTATCAATGTTGATATTATAGGTACATCCAGCTTTAAGAAAACTCAAAATCCAAAAGTCTCAGGAGTTAAAGGGTGATCACTACCACTTTTTATCATGGAAAAATTCAAACATACACAAATGCAGAGCAGTAATATAATGAGATCCTATGTACCCATCACCCAGCTTAAACAGTTATCAACTCATTGTGCATCTTGTTTCAACTACCCCACAGATAGATTTACAACGGTGACATCTCATGGGAATTGATTTCCCAACAAGAGTGTTTTAGGAATTAAAGGAGGGAAAGAAAACTCACCTAGAATCTGGGCACAGCACCTCTTAAGCTAGCACAGCACTAGGCCCACAGCAGGGGTTCAAGTATTCCTGGAAGGCATCAAGAGCCTATAGGTATTTTCCATCCTTCCACAAGGATGTGACAGGTTGATTTCTGAAGAAAGCCTTGAAAGGGCAGTAGGGGCTGGGAAGACGCTGAGTTTGCATCGAAGACAACATCTAGTCTGCATGGTTCCAATTCCTTCCTCACCTCCAGGAAGGGATTTGCTCTTCTCGAAGTTCCCTGAGAGAGGCTAAAGTCAGAGACCTGGTTCACTTGCCTCTGTCCTACATGGACACAAAAAATCACCCTACCCCTTCATTTTCCAGGTGTGGTAAGTCATCATGCCTTGTCATTCCACTTGAAAATACCTCCTAGACCAGTCCCCTGTCCTCCACCCGCCTCAGACCACTCTTCCCTTGTTTAGGCTCCATCAATGGGGGTCACCCCACGTCTAGCCTAACCTGCAAAGACCCTCACCTTGACAGCTGGGTAGGTAGAATGTTCAGTGCTTCGTCTTGTAAGGGCAGCTTTGGGACAGTGCAGAAAAATTACTGCTGGTATCTAGGTATCAAAAGAGGACACAAGGGACATCTGGGGGGCTCAGACAGTTAAGCATCTGACTCTTGATTCAGTTCAGGTCATGATCTCGCAGTTTATGCAGTCAAGCCCTGCAGTGGGCTCCCTGTTGACAATGCAGAGCCTACTTGGGATTCTCTCTCCCCCTCTTTCAAAAGCTTGAGTACTTTTTCCTAATTGTTACATCTGACACAATGAATAATTTTCTATTAGCAACAACCTAGCTATCTTTTCACACCAGTAGTAAAAAGAGAGTGGGATAAATATTCCAAATCCACAGCACTTTCATAACAAGCTAAGTATCTACAATACAGATGGGGTAAGGCCAGTTGGCCGTGAGACCCCTTGGTATGACTTGCTGCTATTTCCTGAGGTAAAAGCTGAGGTAGCACCATTCCAGCATCGTGGAAACCAAGCTCTGTTCCTGGGTGAGGAGGATGCGTTGAGGGTACGTGACTCCCAGTGGCCAGTGACACCACGGAGAAGGGACCAATGACCATATGGTTTGTTCTCATGCTTAATAAGGATTTGAGTTTTCTAGACCTCTTTTAATAATCCCCCAACAGCATGCCTCCTGATGCACTCCCTTCAACACAGACCAGGTTCCAGGCATTTCTACGGAGCTGTGGAAGACAGGGCAGTCTCTGATCTCACGACGTTTGCCTTCAGGATCTCGAAAGTGTGACTAGAGGTCACTCATGACCGAGGCTTGAACGTACAAAGCCTAGGCCTCTGCCAGGTGATGCTGGGGACCCCCACAGCCACAGACTACTGATGCCATATCTGGAGGCTTAACCGTGCACAAACCACATCCCAGGCTCTCAGACCTGACCTCACACCAACTCACATGTAAATGAGTGCCGCCCTATAGTGCAGGGCATCTATTACTATCAGTGGAAGGCTCTCGGCTGGGTGCTCTAGACACGAATGATCACAAGCACCAGAATTTCTGGAACTATCCTAATTTCAATGACTCCGTAGATAGTTAACAAATAACCGAAATATCAATACTGTGGCATCCTCCAAAATGCCCAGTGTCTGGGGTTGGAGGAAGAATGGGGTGAAGGAAGGGCGAAGAGGGCTTCTGTTAAATTACCAAAGGCAGTCGGGGACCTGGGGATGCTAGGTGGCTCTGATCTAGGTTTGCTGCTTACTGTAGCTGCATCTTCTGGAGCAAGTTATAGAACTTCAATTTCCTTGCCTGTAAAATAAGGATAAGGACAGTACCTTCCTCTACATTTGCTGTGGTGATTAAATGACTTAGTACATTTTCAGTGCCTAGACAGAGCCTGCCATATAGACAATCTAATGGATATGAGTGATTATCATTGTTCTTACCGTTGTTATTGTCAGATTTCTTTCACTGTTTGGAAAACCCTGTCCCCATAAGAATGGGGTGTCATAATGTCAAGGGAAGCCCTCGCTGCTTTTGAAGTCTATTATTATGATTGAACTTGAACTTGGCCTTTCAAACTTCTTTCTGATCTCCCTCCAGCCCCCTTTTCCGATGTGAGGGATGTCACGTTTCTCATTGGGCCCTGACAATCTCCCAGCTGAATTATGAGGGCTGCGGAACGTTAATCGCCATGGCTCCAGTCTATACCAGTGTCAGTGCCAGAGTAATCCTCCTAAAATACAGCCTTAACAAGTTCTGCCCCCACCCAACAATGGCTCCTTGTTGTAAACTGGATTAAGGGCAAGCTCCTCATCCTTTAACTTTGACAATTCATAACCCAGCCTAGCCCACCTGTCAGCTCCCACCTCCACTCAAGACTGGTCCCCTTTTAATCACCTACTTTGATGCTCCAGGCCATGGCTGCCTCTGTCCACCACAGCCACACTTTCTAAAGACAACTCCTCTCTTTCTAAATCTGTCTATCTAAAGCTTTGCTTTCTCCGTGATGCCTAACCTAAATAATATAGCCCATGTGAAACTCTCCATCGAGTCTTCTGCTCATTTTGAGCCTTCATTGTTTTTTCTCATTTAATATGGCTGGAGTTGTGCAAGTCTGGTCTCCCAAGAAGGATTCCAATTCTCTCAAGAGGAGGCAGGGGGTCATACATTCCTTACAGAGCCCACAGTGCTCTTCTTCCCTAGCAGAGTCAGTTAGGTGATTCAGAAATCTTGTACTCTTTGCAACTATTTGAACAGGTTAGTATAAACTCCTGCTGCAATTTTGCTTTGACTTCAAGAACTGGATTAAAGTTGCCAAGTTCAAACACAAAAACCACAGCCGCCTTGGTTTGCTGTGGGGCTCTTAACAATCAAACCAATTTCTCCACTTGATTCCCATCTCTGATTAAATTCACGTCAACCGCTCTCCCTCACGGGGCATCTTTCCAAGTCCTTTGTAAGCTCAAGTGGGAAGTGGACGTCAGAGATGATACCCTTTACTGAGAGTCCCATCTACTGTTGTTTATACCTAGGTTCTACCGAATGTGCTTCCCAAGCAGGGCTCATCCATCCCGTCTCCAGCTTCCCTGCCATTTCCCTATACAGGTCACCATATTCATGCACCTTGGTAACTGCAGAAGACTCTTAACTATTCCTTCAACGTTCAGTCTCTCCCACTTCTAACCTAGCGATGATTCATTCAACATGTATCAGTCATGTGCTTACTATGTAAAAAGCACACACAATGTCAGAGAGAGAGGAAGATACAACCCTAGGCTCTCTGGGTGCTAAGGGAAGCCATGTCAAATGTGACCCTCTGGCTCCATATTTGGTGGGAACAAAGTGGCTGACATTGTCATCTAAACTCTTAAAAAAGCTGTCAGAAAAACGAAGTTCCTTGGATTTTCTCCAGCTCTTAGAGTCGTGTTATTAAGGAAAGACGAAAAGCCTGACAGCAGGCAAGAGGTGAGAAAATCAGGTGTTACCACACACACATCTTGATTAAGTTGACTCATGATGCACAGAATTAAATGTAAAACTTTTCGTCTGAAGTGATTATTATGTTTTCAGTCAAAATTATAACTTGGTTGCAGCCCAAATGATAGGTTTGTATAGAAAAGATACCATTTCCATAATGGTGTTCTTCAGTGTCTAATTAAATGGCTTCCCGGAAGAGGGGGGACTGTCAAATAGATGTGGGAAGAGAAAGGAAGATACCTAGTTTTCTAGAAGTTTAGGCCACCATCAAGTACAATTATTTTCTTCAACATTCATTAAGGATTATATTTAATATCCTTATGAATGATCTTTTATTAGGGTGGTTTCCCTTCCCACCCCCCACTCCCCCAGAAACACACCGAAGTAAGGCTGCTTGATCCGAGTTCCTTTTTTGTGGTATGTTATGTTCTGGAACCGGCATCATGAAACAAGGCAAGGGAAAGAAATGACAATTTTCAATGTGCAGCTACAGAGAAGGCAGCTCGGTCAAGGATGTTAAGTGGACAGTTGTAAGACAAGTCTCTCAGGGGTCCCGGTATTTCTAAAGATCGGCTGTGGGCTATCTCACCGAAACCCTCCAGTGCGGCACAGGGTGGACAGAGCCTCTCTTCAGCTGAAAGGAATGACTTAGAGGTATGGTATCAGAGCGCCACCTCCTGGCAGAGCTACGACAATGTTTTACACACAGCAGTTCTTTCTGGAGAAATCTTTGATTCCCTTAAGAAAAAGTGAAATTCTTCCTATGCACAAAAGAGACACGAAACACAGTTGTGGTTTTGCATTACTGGGGCTGGATCTATGGGTACTACTCCTCAGAGAATTTTCTACCACCGCAGCTAGTTTTATTTGAGAGAAGCCATTTTATTTCAAAGTTTTCTGGATCTCAGTTTTAAAACTTTAACATAATAAACATAAAATGTCATCTCTAAGAATTGTGGTAACTCAGACTTTTAAAAACAAACTGAACAAGTTTTAGACAGCTATGTTTTATATATATATATATATATATATATATATATATATATATATATATATAGGTTCAACCTAGATTTTAATGGTTCCTTCAAAAATTTTTCTATTAGGTGCTACTTTTACAAGCAAATGCATAAGTGGTATATTATTTACCTAGAAGATTCTACTTAGGTCATAAATCTGATGTGAGTTCCATTTACAAGTGACAGGTGGGTTAAACATCTGGTAATACATAACCACGTCCTAGCATTACACATGGGTAATTCTTTATTTTTAAACCTCAAGGAAGTATGATTTCATAGTTTAAATACCGAGCCTTAAAAAAATCAGTTTATTCATTTTAAATCAAACCTTTATCCATAATGCTTCATTCTAAAGGGCAGTCCCATTGCTGTCTCTTCAGCTTCACCTAACGAATAATGAAAAGTCCTTCTTTTTTTTGTTTTTACTCCATTTGGTGCTTTTTGATTATAGAGGACATCCTCTACTGCTTTTCCCCGGGCACGTTGCAAAGTCTTAAATGACAGAATACGAGTACCTTTCCAAAAATATAACACAGCATTTATTGTGTCTGAAGTCAACTGTCTCCGTGCAACCCTGAGTGTGTCTCAAGAAACTTGGTAAAAGCTTTGAACTTCTTTGGGGCAGAAAGACATCACAGACTGAAAGAAAAAACCTACAATTAAAGCTTTTATACAAAATTTATACATAGATCAAGTTCGGCTCTCTGACACACAGGCAGGAAAGCAAGGGGGGGAAGGGAGAGAAGTTGCACAGATGCGTTTTTGTATTACACCTACAACCTCCACAACTGAAACAGAAATCCCAGCAGGTTACTCCTGTTTTGAATAGAAATGCAAACACGCATCCCAAAGTCACAGTGTACATGCCAGACGCTCATTTACTCATACTTCTGCCTTATTTATTAAACGGAAGTTAATATTACACTCCCGGCTGTGTATGCGTGTCTGCCTTTTGTGGGTACATTATTGTTTTCCCAGATGACCAACCCATGCACCTCATTCTCACCATTAATTAGAACACGTACATGGTTAAACACACAGGAATATGGGGTTAGTTAGCAAGTGTTGTGTAACAAATGAATTCACATAAAATTTACATGTGATTTAATTAGTTGATAATGGGTCATTAATTGAGGGGCTGAAGAAAGGAAACATATTCTTTTGGACACATAAAGGCGCCTTTCAGGAAGAATAGATTTGTTTTTACTCAGCCCTTCTCGGCTACGAAAACCACCTGTGCAAATACAGGGCTCAAGTCAGATGACAAGCAGGGTTTTTACGGTACCAGGAAGATTTTCATCTCCATGACAACTTTCCTGGTTCCAAATAGAGAAATGTTATTTTTCTGGAATCAACATCTCGGCCGCACTAGCGGACTGCATCGGAGCCTGGCGCGCATGTGAACGCTGCTTGGGCAGCCAATGATGCTGCTTCTGCCAAGTCATTATTAGTTGGTGATTACAGATCTCACATATTTTATAATGACTCCATCTTCTGAGCCCTGAATTTTCAGGGAATGAAGTAATGCTCTGAGTCAACAACTCGCCGGAACTACAAACCACTGCCTCCATCCCCACAGTATACTACTTATTGTTAAGCCAGTCCATATCCATGTTAAGTCATCAGATTTTATATATAAAGATAACCGCTTGGGTATCACTCAGGTGTGTGCACATAATAACTGAAGAAGAAGAAGAATTCTACAGATACTAATTAACCACAGGACTGACTGATTGGCATGTGGAGAAATACACAAGGAGCCTTCCTGGGAATGGTGCTCAAAAGAAGTACGGAAGAACAATGATGTCGCTATGCGATTGTGCTTGTGACAGGGAAAGAAAGGTTTTTGTAGCAACTTCAGCAAGTGCTTCCGGTTCCTTGGAAAGGCCACTCCATCAAGTTTCTGCTCTGTAGACAAATCCCATTCCTGGTCTACAATCTCTCCATGCCCTGGAGAGGCCAGTGTGGAACTGAAGAGTATGAGACAGCAGAACTGAAGGCAAAGGCTTTACTCTTTTGATTAAGAATTAAACCATACTTTCATACATAGATGTCATTTTATTTCACTGGTTTTCCATGAATAGCCCATTTGGGCACTTCTGATATGAAGGACCCCTCAAACAGAACACTTCTACTAAGTCCAAAATCCCTAACAGGCTTCGAAGACAGACTTCGAGAGTAGCCCAGACTTGTGTTAAGAACTGCAAGTCACAGAAGTTCATGCAACTTTCTTCACTGTGTCAGGTTTGTTACTGTTGCTTTTAAGAGAACTGAGCCACAAAGCACTGGGTGGATATAATACTGTACCCAAAACTCCCAGACAAAAATCACAGAACACTGATTAACCGTATCAGCAAAAACATCTTCTAATAGACAAACCACTAGCTAGACGTATCAGCCTGAAAACCGAAATTTTCAAATAGTCCACCCTATGAAAGATATTCGATATTACAATTTATCAAATCTTTGAAGCTTGAAACTTAATGCATTATTTGATATGTTTATAAATAAGCAATGGTTATTAAAGGTGGCTTATTTGTATTGCTCGAATCTCCAGAAAAGGCAAAACAAATGGGAATAAATATTTACAACAAAGATGAAAATGTTGGTTACCTTTAATATAAATGAAGCTTTTCTACATCAGTAAGAGAGAAGATGAACATATCAACCAAAACATGGAGAAGATAACAAGCCTTGCACCAAAGAGGAAATCCAACTGGCTAATGAAGAAGTGAAACAAGATTCAACTCGGTATGTAAAACAAGTACTAATTTTAATGTTATTTAAAAAAATTTAATCTTTATTTATTTTTGAAAGAGAGACAGAGACAATGCAAGCGGGGGAGGAACAGAGAGTGGGAGCCACAGAACACGAAGCAGGCTCCAGGCTCTGCACTGTCAGCACAGAGCCCCATGCAGGACTCGAACTCACAGACCACGAGCTCATGACCTGAGCTGAAGTCGGATGCTTAACGGACTGAGCCACCCAGGAGCCCCTACAAGTAATAATTTAAATAATAAGGTGCCATTTTTCATTTATCAACTGACCAAAAGTTAAAAAGAACCCAGTCCTAATGAGGGGCAGGGGGAAGATCTGCTCAGATATTACCTATGGGAAAGCAGCAGTACCTACCTTCCAAGAGAGATATTCATAATAATGGGACGAACGCTCCACTTCTAAAAACTTTTACAAAAAATGCGTAAATGGATGGAAGGATTTATACGTAAAGACTCCAACACCACATTGTTTACAATGGGAAAAAATGGCACTAATAATAGTACAGGAAGTTACAACACAGCCACATGTCAACTCCATAGCTGTTAAAAGCCCTGAGGCTCAAAACTATCTCATGGCAAAAGATGCTGTCCTTTACAGTATGCTACGTAAGAACCGGCCACAATACATCAGGGGGAAAAACGATTTCTTTTAGAACTCTGTGTGTATACCTTTCCATTGTTGCTTTCTCTAGTGCACTTACTTACATACCCCTACACACCATGAAGTAAAAATAAGGCATAAAGGAATAACAAGCTTTTTTCTCCACATTGTCAGGTGACAGGTGACTTCTCTGAGCATCTCAGGGCTTTTAGAAATGAGATGGTATCACTTCAGGAACCTGGAGAAGTTACAGAGTTTGGTAATGTCAGGTCTATTGAGAATCAGCCCAATGAGAAACGACTCTTGGCAGTTGAACACTTGGCAAAGAAAAGATGGACTGAAATGAGGCTTTCACCAATCTCTAAAACTTCATACAGGAAGGGGCGCTCAGGCATTAGCAACTGTAAGTCAGACTTACATTTTATAATTAAGACTCAGCTACTGGGGACGCCTGGGTGGCTCAGTCAGTTAAGCATCCCACTCTTGATTTTGGCTCAGGTCATTATCTCACTGTTCATGAGATGGAGCCCTGAGTCGGGCTCCGCAGTGACAGCGTGGAGCTTGCTGTGGATTCTCTCTCTCCTTCCCTCTCTGGCACTCCCCTGCTCATGTTCTCTCTCTCTCTCACAGTAAATAAACATTAAAAAAAAAAAAACACCACTCAGCTACTGCCACTGTGTTCTCCATTTCTCACAACATGCATGACTATCTACTAGAAACTTACTTCAAGAAAGCCGCCCTCCCTCACATGCTGGACACCCCTGCTGAGCTGCAGTCACAGACCCCTCTCACCATTCAGCCTCGAGTAAGTGAGCTCCCCAGACAGAGCACTTATCAAGGCAGGCCTCCCTCGCTTTGGTTGCCAGAGCTTTGTGCCTGTCTTGAGTCATCTCTAGAACTCTGGACAAGTAGAAGGAAACCATGCGAATGAAAGAAGAAAAGCCAACTGGCAGTCACCGTCACCTCCCAGCAACATATGGGGCTGACCTTGGTGCCTGAACAGGGACAGGTCTGCAGCTACTTCTCGCGGACGACCGATAACCCCTGGGACCACCAGGGGGCGACAGAGGAGTGACCAGTTTTCCATCCTTAAGATCAGCCAAGAGGCCTCTAACTTGGACAGAAGGAGCTCCCAGGTAAGGCCTGTTTTACATTTAATCACAAATATAAGCAGGGTCTTTCTAACTTCTCTGGAAATAGGAGGATAAAAGGCTTTCTGCTGCAGATGTGAGAAAGGGGAGGGAATGGCACGCGAGCCTGGTAAGTTGGAGAATAAATATTTTGCTCTCTGCTGTCCACTTCCCTAACCATAACCAAGGCTTCCTCTTCCAAAGGACAAAATAAATAAACAAACCTCTGGCAACAGAGCCTTTAGTGTCCCTTTGAGGTTCTATTTATATGTTACAACACACGTTTAAACGGACGGACCTAAAAACTTTCTGCGGCAGCAAAGACAAATTTCACCCACTCTCGTGCCTCAGCATTTGTTACCCATAAGCCTTGTGTGGCCAGCAGTTACTCACGGCCTAGTGAGGGCTCTGCTTACTCTTGTGTTTAATGCTCCTAAGATACCTTAAATCCTTTGTGGAAGGAGGCAAGATATAAATAATAATTTTTAAAGCGCACAGGCTTACTCTATTTACATTTTTCGTGTGTTTGACTTTTCCTTTCTTATTTTCCAAGACCCCCATGAGGAAGTGTCTGTGCGTTCATGTTCACATTGGAAACCAGCCACCCCGGGAAAGCACAATGTCAGGATAACACACTCACAGAGTACCTACCACGTAACTGGATCTGGGTGCGTTCTGGGGGTGGACTCAGCACGACACAGATCCACGCAGGGGTCTCTGCCCCTGAAAGGCAGGAAAGCTGGCTCTCTGCATTCCAACTGTCCCCGAATTTCTCCACAAGGGGTGAACTAGCCTCATCATTTAATTCCTCCTGCCTCAGTTTCCCTATCCACAGAAAGGAAGAAACTGAACAAGATGATGTCTAATGGTTCTTCTGGATCTCACAGGGCTATGGCTCAAGGGGGCATCCTGCCAATATTTATTAACTAACTGATAGACTAGGCTTTGAGCCCTGCAGGGCAGAAGTATCTCATCGGGACAGACACACCAAAATGTCATTTTAAATTAGGGTCTCAGGCTTTTAGGCCTTGGGAGAAAAAAAACATCCTCTTCCCTAACCCCCTAAGCAACTGCAAGCCGCAACTTTCAGCTCTGACGGAGTAATCAATTCTTGCCAGAAGACGCCTGAGTAAATACCCAACAGACAACTTCCTGCCTTCGGTCAGGCAGCTCTTCTCTATGATGTCTCTGCAAATGTTTCCACCTGGGGGAAGCCAGGGGCCTCCTGCCACCTTTCCTTGAAAGCAATAGTTGCCAATGTTTTGAAAACAACAGATTATCTTTAAAGAAGCAGCAACAACAAAAAGCCATTTGTTTCTTCTGCCGTGACCGATTCATTTGTTGTACACTGGGGGCTGGGGGCGGAGAGGAGAGGCCCTCCAACAAATGTTTCCTATCAGAGGCAAGTATTTTGATAATCAGGGCAACACCAAATAAATGTGCAAAGCAGCTCAGAAAACTACTCAGCTCTAGGATTCAAGAGGATCCCTACTGCGTTCTGTCTGCTGTCTCTTGGGTCTCTTCTCCTGTGGATTCATCTGTTGGCCAGAAATCAAGCACAATTATAATAAATAGAGTCAGTGGCTACGTAGGTAAAGGCAGTGTTCTTGAATGCAACGGTTACAGTCCGGTCTTGCCCAAGAACCAGCAATTCCAGGTCTGTCCCGGAAAAGAGCTGATAGCACATAAACACAAGGAAAAGCGTGCAAGGAAGCTCATAGCAGCATCGCCTGGAAAAATGAGTGCAAACAACGTGGCAATCCAGGACAGGGGAATGGGTCCAGTGTGTGCTCTGGGAAGAGGCCTGAATCAGAGGGAAGATGTAAAGGCCCGTAAGTAGAAAATAAAAGAGGGAAAGAACACGTATCAAATTCAAAATAAGGGCTGAGCAGGCAGGGGTTATGATCCAAGGAGGTCTTTAGTTATATATGTAACATTTCAGAGTTCTAATGATGACCTATGAAGAAAAGGATATTCAGGTATTACTTTTCAATATATAAACGGAGAAAGAAAGAAAAAAAAAAAAACCCTGCCCAAAGCAAATGTGGCAAAATGTTCAGAGTGGCTACTTTTATGGAGGGGCAGGAGTATGGGTGCCTTAATTTCTCCTTTTCGCTATTTTTCACCCTTCCCTAAAGTCTAATAAGAAAACAAATAAGCAAGCCTTTGTTTTCCTGTGGTCTCCTGCACGCTCACCATTAGGAAGAAGGAAGTCTACTGAAGCAGCCTCTAGTCAGGGCCAAAAAGAAAGGCCAAGGCAGGAAGCAGTACTTCTCCAAGCTGGAAAAATGGTCCCCCTTTCCAAACCACTCCCACCCCAGCCCTAGGTATCCTTGGCCCCCTTTCCACAATCCGTCCAGTCCTCGGGTGGATTCACACTTGGGCTTGCTTGTATACTTGGGACATCCTTCGTGAGGCAAGCTTCTCCCTTCTTATTTTCCCACTGATTTAAGGAAATGACACTGTTGCACGTCTCATCCTTAAACCAGGGTCCTTGGGGTGTCGGGCCTGGGGCAGATCAGGGGGTAGGGAGAAGGGGATGGAAGGAGAAAATGGTAGCATTTCTCACTGCCCCGAAGTACCGTCCACAGCATCAGCAGACAAAGCAGGGCACGCTGTAAAAAGCAGGTCTGCTGGCAAACAGAAAACAGATCCGTGCCTTTGGACCAAGGCTTTGCAGCCGCATCTGAAACAGACATCTCATTGTGCTCAAGTTTTAAAAAGAAGCCCTTCGGAAGCAGAGGCCTTTCGGGCTGACAGTTAAATCACAACGGCCGATATTTATACAAACAGCTTCCAACTGTCTGGGCGAATACATAATATTTCTATTTCACAGAAACCAGGGACTGTAACCACACAGAAGCTGGCAAGCCCGGAAAGTAAACCTCTGATTAGTGCGAATGTGCTTCAGAAGTAAAGCGTACATACTTGCAGGAGTTAACACAGTACTTCTGTAAACAAGTTTGTTTTTTCTTTAATTAAATGACAAATGTAATAGATCAGAATACACCCATACATACAGGTCTCGAGACCGCTTTATGCTCATTAAATCAAGTATGCTGCCGTGAGCGCTCTCCGCCATTCAGGCATGAGCAGGGAGGCTGCGTGTTTCTTAGTTTCTTATTAAAAACTAGCAAAAGCACTGCTTGGTCAGCCCAGAGCAGCAGCGAGGCATTCCAAATGCAGACAGGAAACACCTGGAACTCTGTGCTCCACTCGGACCACACTTTACATTTCAAAACAGAGGATTCTGAATTGTTCCTAAATATTTGTCTTGTTTCAATAAAACACTCTTCAACCCGTTTCAAAAACCCTTGATTCAGAAGGCTAAAACATACACGCTACTAGTCATCCACATTCTTTTAACATTGCATCTATTTATGTGGACAATATCCTAGAAACATAAAACCCAAAGAAAGGCATTTAATAGTGTCATAAGGGAATTTCAGTGGTTTTTTTTTTGAGGGGGGGACAGCTCTCTGCCCCTATAAATAACGCCCAAATCACGCTTGTTTTCTAAAAAGATTTTAGAAAATACTGAACCGCAATATAATTTAAACCTAAGTTTCCCTAACTTGCCTATTAGGGTAAATAAGGACCCAGGTAAACCCTTCTGGAGGCTTAGAAAAGCTTTAATAAACCGATTATTAAACCTCCAGTTACAGGGGAAGCGCAAGCTAAAGGCCTTGTAGCCAAACTTTCATACTTGCACAAACACGTCAAGCCTTTTAAAATGCTTTAAAAAGCTGTTTTTAGACACTGAAATTAGCTCAGCTTGTATGTTGAAAATTTGATTTTTCAAAGCTATTTTCTTCTTTTCAGACTCTTCCAGATTTTCTACCATGCAGAGGACATGCATTGCTTTCATTTATTTAACGCATACTTTGATAATAAGAATAAGGAAAATGTCACACACACGTGCACACATACATATTTAGGCATCGAAAGAGGAAAGGAGGGGCATGAACAGGAAACAAGATGGGGTTTCTTCAGAGCAGTCTCTAGATGCCCCATGTCAACCCAGGAGACTGGAGTGCTGGAGATGTCTATGGAAATTACTAAGGCCAGGTTCCAGGTTCCAAGGCTGACTCGGTGGGGAACAGTGGCCCGGTTGGGAGCACAGCTCACACAAGGGGCACTGAAATGGGACCCGAAGCAGCACCAGATGGAGCTTCAAGCCCAGACTGCCTGCCAGGGTGCCCTGACTCTACCAACGTTAAGTCTTTCGGAGTCAAGGAGAAAATGCAGAGACCCAGGCTTGCACCCGGAGTTAAACAAGAAAGTAGGTCATGAGAATACCAACTTGTGAGCATGGTCCAGTGACTGCAGTGAGTGACTGGTGCTCTTTGTATTTTTCTTTAAGCAGTTGTGATTGAAAATTTCTCAATTGACCATCAACTGCCTACTCTGGTCCTACTAAGAAATATCCGTGCACTGGCCCCTGGTTAATGAAGATTAGGCTTGGTGGTGATAAGAGATTTCATAGAAGGTCTTCGGAACCATAAAAGGCAGTGGTTGGAGGTAATGATAAACTAATTCTGATTCCACGGGGCAGGAGACGCTCAGCGTCACGTTAATGATTAACATGCTGGCCTCTGGCCAGTTAGGAAGCTGTTGAACCAGCGTCCCTGAGAAGCAAACCTGCTAACATTCACAGGTCCTCACAACAAGAGCCGCCGTTTCCTTCCTCCATCTACACAGAGCTGCAACTCTTAAGAAAGTTTTCACCTCTCCCTTCCTCACCCGGACATTGAATATCAAGGTCCTGAACTCAGCGAACTAGGACCCAAGAATGAAGCTCCTACAATTTTCTCGGATCCCTGCACCTTTATTGCAAAAATCCACCAAATAAATATTGCTTTCCCACTAAACAAAGATATTTGGATCCACAGTTGAATGCCCACTGGTAAGAGCTTAGTTTGTTATTCCTGAATGAAATAATTTTTACCACTCTTGAAGATGGATACCCACAAAAAGTAGGCTCGATGAGGAGATTGGGCTTAAAATACTGGATTGAATAGAAGAATCTTATCTGTTTCTATATGTAAAACTTCCAGTGACCTTCTGGTTGGTACTTTCATAGACTGGTCATCCACATTTAAAGGGTCAGGCTGCCTTTGTCAAACACAAGGGAACCATTTAGGGCATTTAATCTAATTTTAGGAACAATGCATTTGAAGAGGGTGATTAGTAATGCAAATGAAAAATCACCTTTGGTTGGGATAAGCCACACAAACAAAGGGAACTCCTGTGGGGGAGGGGACACTGCTTTGATCCTGCAGAAAGATTTCTAAAAAGAATGAAAGGCTAAACCTCCAGGATGTGAGGTCTCGGGTCTGTTTATCCTACTTAGTTCAAGTTGGAATTAATTCACGGAAAACTTTCAGATGACCCTAAATCACTCTTTCATTGGGGCAGGCCTGAGAGCAGATGGATTTAGGCAAAGGGACTATACTGAGTACCTGTGCATGTGTCTAACAGTGAAAAATGCTTCTATCAAGATCTTCTTTGGGGAAAAAAAGACCTAAGGAAAGGGTAGGATGGAAAGCTGGGTCAGCAGAGAGAAGGGAGGTGGCTGTGATGAGTATACTCAGGGCTTTCTATCTGGGCAAACTCTCTGGTCTTGACTTGGGCCATGAGGATCATGAAGACACAAATATACTCGCATTCCAACAATTCCAGTCAATATCTGACCTAAGAAATTTCAACCAACACATCTGGATCTTTTATATTCTACTCAAAGTTAGGTAAGAGTCTGGAGCCAACAGTCCGGAGTTCTGATTCTTTGACCTGCTTTCCTGTTCATCAGTGCTGGTTTGGTAACCTATTTGTCAGAATCCCAAGCAATAATCTATCTGAACTACTTGGTTTTCAGAACTGTATGCGCTCTTGTGCTAAGTTTGTGCAGTTGTGGTCCAAAAGGAATGACAGGTACCAATGAAGGCTCGCCAGGTGCTAGATGGGAAGATGAGCATTTCACCTGTTATCTCATTTAGCCCTTAATAACTCTGTAAGCAAAATGTTATTCATAAATCCAAAACAAGCTATGCTAGAGTGTAAAGTCAGAAAGTAATAGAAGACATACCTGATTGAGAAGAAATACTCCCCCATACTGTTTCCCAACATGAAAAAACCACCCACCCAAAAAATGAGTGTACCCTTTATAGGCTCGTTAGTTGTGTAACACAGAAGGGCTCTAAAGATACAAGAGCCTAGGTGTTCTTTTCTGACCAGGGAATCAGGGGAGCCTCCTTTCTCACCAATAACCAGCCCTGCACAAAGGGTAGAACTATAATATAAATGTGCCTCAAAAAGTTCCTAGAAGTGGGGGGGGGGGGGCATGGGTGGCTCAGTTAGTTAAGCGTCCGACTTCCTTTCAGGTCATGATCTTCCGGTTCGTGAGTTCAAGCCCCGTGTTGGGCTCTGTGTTGACAACTCAGAGCCTGGAGCCTGCTTTGGATTCTGTGTACTCCTCTTTCTCTGCCCCTCCCCTGCTCAAGCTCTGTCTCTGTCTCTCAAAAAAAATAAATGTTAAAAAAAAGATTTAAAAAAAAGCTCCTAGAAGGAAATTACCTCATCTACACATTCTTGTTTCCAATGTAGCACCACCCAAGATATTTTTAATTTTTTAAATATTTATTTTTGAGAGAGAGACAGAGTGTGAGCAGGGAAGGGGGAGAAAGAGAGGGAGACACAGAATCAGAAGCAGGCTCCAGGCTCTGAGATCTCAGCACAGAGCCTGACGCAGGGCTCGAACCCATGAACTGTGAGATCATAACCTGAGCCCAAGTTGGTTGCATAACCCCTTGAGTCACCCAGGTGCCCCTCCACTTAAGACTTTTGAAAGATGGATTTCCACAGGAAACCACAGGGCAGGATATACCCAGATCATAGAGACCACCTGTTCTTCTCTTCTTAAAGAATAGTTCTGGATGACTAGATTGCAGAGATGAGATCAAGATTTAAAGCTAAATGTGGTTACCTATGACTGTTGGAACCACTTTCACGTGTATTGCAGTCAAATTTTAATTTTTTAAAGAAACAAGATGCATGGAAGAATGAAAACTGTTTGAAGTATAAAATAAAAATAACCACACTTTCACACAGTAGTCCCACAAGTTTAGCCATTGTTAACAATTTCTTGTGTATCCTTTCAGATAAAGGCATACACCAGTAGGTAGATACCAATATCAGGAATACACAAGTGTCTCATTAATAAAGCTTGAAGGTCTAACAGAGCACTTGCAGATCTACTTTATTCCTTTTAACAGGGCAGTCCGTTGTAGAGCATGTACTGTCATTTACTTAGCAGTTATGTTTCAAATTTAGGGGGCAGGGGTATCTTGTGGTGGTGTTGCTTTTCCACTGCATAACGTTCCAAGGAGCATCGCTGCCGACATGCACGCGCATCCGTATCTTGGCGCTCTCCTGTGATTGTATCCACAGCCTAATCATGGAGATTTATGAGCCAGAACACATTATCTATTTTAATAGACATTGCCAAAGCTGCACCAATTTAAATTCCCACCAACAGTTTATGAGGACGTTTATGTCAACACACTCATCAATGCTGCGTATTATCAGACTGTTACACCTTTGCCAACCACATCTCAATTATGAATGAAGGTGAGCGCCTTTTCATACATTAACCAATGGTATTGTTGGCTAACTTTTCCATTGGGTAGTTTGTCTTTTCCCTGTTGACATGTAGGAGCCTATTAGCAAAGCAGGAAATCAGCCCTTTGTCTGCTTCTGCTGGTTTAATTTTTATTATAGTTTTGCCACTATATGTAAATTCTAAGTTTTGTATAGTCAAATTATCAATCTTTTTCCTTACGGCTCATGGGTATACAGGGTAATAACAACAACAAAAAAAACCCACCATTTAGATTCAGACCTATAAATAGGTATCCATGAAAAATGTAAAGCAAGCCTGGCGAAAATTACCCTCGAAGCCCGATATGTAAAACAAACACTCCAGAAAGAGGTCTACACTTGTTGCAGCTCATAAAGTTCTGGACACCTGCCCAACCCTTCCAGAGGAGAACTCTGCAAATCCATTTATGGTCCTGCTGTGCTGCTGCTGTGATCATGTGCCTACAGACTACAGCACTGAGGATTCTCCCACGTCAGGGCCAACGCCGCACACAATGGAATACTGGGTTCCAGTTGCTGTGCTGGGCTGAGCCATAGCCACAGCTGTGCTGGCGTTAAGGTGGAACTACCACTGATCCTGGCTCCTCAGATTCCACTACCATGCATAAAAGCAAAATGCTGCTGCTTCTTTTAAGTAGGCTCCATGCCGAGCATGGCACCCAACATGGGGCTTGAACTCACGACCCTGAGATCAAGACCTGAGCAAAGATCAAGAGTCAGAACCTTAACCAACAGAGCCACCCAGGAGCACCTGAAAATACATGTTTCATGTTTGAGGGGAGTGTTCATTGGCTACCACAAAGTAGGTGTTGGAGCAGTCCAAATGTCTGAGGAAGGGCTGTGTGTGTGTATGTTTACCCTACTGCACACAGTTATCCGTGAAAGGAGACAAAGTGTGATGAAGCAGAAAGGCCCAGGCTTACATTGTATATCCTCCATTTACCAGCTCTGTGACTTGGAGTAACTTAGTTAACGTCTCTGAATATCAATTTCCTTGACAATGATAAAGATGATGATAATTCTATTATCTTTGTTATTAAAGGATATTTAAGAGTTAAGTGCTTGGGCTACAGTAAGTACTTATTAACGTTACCTGTTATTCACGTGCGACAACTTTTGGGAACGTTCTAATACAATTCCAAGCATATTACCGGTTTTTTTTTTTTTAAATGTACAATCCTGGTTTACCAAGGATTTTCCAGAGAGGTCTTCTTTCTACATGAAAAGAAGTCTCATCTTGACTGCTGCCTAACACGCTTTTACTTTTGGCACCTAACATCCAGTTTACAGAAGAATAAGGTGTTATTAGATAACCAACCCAAAAGCCCCAAACTTATTATCACAGTTAGGTGGAGACCTGAAAGGATGCCACAAGACACTTTAAAAGGCTGGAGAGCCTGGAAGACTGAGCTAGCTGTATGGAAGAGGGTACTCCCAACATGACACAGGAGAAACTGAGAGATTATCGGTAGAATCTGTAGCCATGGGAATCAAAATATTCAGTATGCCATGTAATTGAATCCATATCTGTAATTTACACATCTGCTTTGAAAACCGGCTTCATAGTTCACAGGCAAGATGATGTAGAGCTTCTGCAATGCATTTTGCTAATACAAAATATTTCCCAGCTCAAAATTATAAATGGGTGTAAGCAAAAGCAGTTGACCTCATAGACAGGACTAAAAGAAGTTCCTTTGATGTGGGATACCATATAGATATAGCAACTCCAAGAGTTAGTCTTTCAGGTCAAAGTAAACAATATAAATAATAAGAGATGAAAACAATATGGTATATTCTCAGAAAATTAAAAATAGAAATGCCACATGATCCAGGAATTCCACTCCTGGCTCTCCACCCACAAGTATTAAAAGCAGCATCCTGAGCACCCAGGCTCAGAAGCAGCATTATTCACAATAGTCAGAAGACGAAAGCAATCTCAGGGGTTGAGTAAACAAATGGATAATGGCAGACAAATAAACAAAATGGGGTATAGATGTAGAATGGAGTATTACTCAGCCTTGAAAAGGAAGGAAATTCTGGGGTGCCTGGGTGGCTCGGTCAGTTAAGCATCAGACTCTTGATTTTGGCTCAGATCATGATCTCAGTTTGTGAGTTTGAGCCCCATGTCCAGCTCTGCACTGGTATTGAGAAGCCTGCCTGGGATTCTCTCTCTTTCCTTTTCCTTCTCCTTTTCTCTCTCTCTCTCTCTCAAAAATAAATAAATAAAGTTAAAAAAAAAAAAGAAATTTGGGCACATGCTATAACATGGATAATCTTGAGGACATTAAGTGAAATAATCCAATTGCAAAAGGACACATACAGTATGACTCCACTTCTGTAAAATCCCAGTGTAGTTAATTCCACGGAGACACAAAGTAGAATAGTGGCTGCCAGTGGCTAGTAGATAGGAAGAAAAGAGAATTGTTTAACGGGTAGAGTTTCCGTTTGGGACAATGTAAAACACTGTGGAAATGGAAAACAGTGATAGTTATACAACAGTGTGAATGTACTTAATATCACTGAATTGCACACTTAAAAATGATGAAGATTAGGGGAGAGAGTTCAAGATGGTTTCATAGTAAGATCCTAAGGCTCACCTCGTCCTGAGGACACACCAAGGTTATAAGCACATAGGGAGCAATTCTATCCAAAAAGACTGGAAGATTTCAGAACTCTTCCACAACACACAACACACACACACACACACACACACACACACACACACACGGAGGGGTGGGGAGGAGGTCGGAAAGGAAAAGAAAAAAGTCACAATCAGATCAGTAAGAGGGATAAAGAAGCAGCCTTGCCTGGACCCCCACTCCTAACCCCTGATACCATGACCCAGAGGGATATCATAAATGCACAGCTCCTCTCTGAGGAGGAGTTTGAGCCCGACATTGGGCACTCTAGCCATCTGCACCAGAAAGGTGAGTCCCCACAACTACTGGCTTTGAAAAACAGCGAGGCTAATATCCAGGAAAGCCAGAGGGCTGCAGGAAATGGAGACTCCATTCCCCTGGCTGTCTATGAGGGAGACGCACTGATTAATCCTAGGGAGTATACTGAAGGGGCAGGGGTCTGATAGAACTCTGTCCCAGGACATAGGTACTAGTGTGCACCTTTTATTTTTTTAAACTCTTCTTCCTTGTTAGCACAGTGTGGGAGGCTGCTATTTTTGGCATTCTCCATCTACCTGCCTAGTGCCACCTGCAGCACCCCCATATTTCCCTACAGCCTACCAGACCTGCCCAGTGCTCAACCACCTGGTCTCCCACCCTGCCACAATCAGCACCTGGGCTCACCCTGCTGTCTCCATCCTCCTAAGCCACTGTGGCCTCTACCCTGCCAGACCCCATGGGCAGGACAGCCGCAGCCCCTTAGCCCTAGGAGGTCCCTACAGCTCACGGGGGGACACCCATGAACATCTGGCACTGAGGGCCAGCAGGGCTTGCATTTTTGGGACTTCAGGACTGAAACAATTGTAGAGACAAAATTTAGAAGGCTATCACTCCATAAAGTACTGCACAGATAACAGATAGACCCCCCCTCCACCGACCCTGCAGTGTTCTAGTGACCACTCCTTCAAGACTGGGAGAAACAGCTTCTTCACTTAATACACAGAAACAAATGAAGGGAAAATGAAGACACAGAGGAAGAACATGCTCCAAATGAAAAAAAAAGAGAGACAAAATCTCATGAAAAAAATGATGAATTAGAGATAAGCAATTTATCTGATCAACAGTGCAAAGAAGCAGTCATAAAGATCCTCATCAAACTTGGCTGAAGAATGGAAAGTGAGATCTTCCAAAAAGAGACAGGGAAAAAAAAAGCAACAGAAGTTACAAAGCTGCAGAATATAGTAACCCAACTGAAAAAATACACTAGAGAGGTTCAACAGCAGACTGGATGAAGCAGGAGACAGATCAGTAAGCAGGAAGGCAGAGCAATGGGAATCACCCAAAGAGAGAAACAGAAGGAAAAATCATTTTAAAAGGTGAAGATTCCTTAAGGGATCACTAAGAACTGTCAAGTAAAATAATATTCACATTATAGGTGTCCCAGAAAGAGAAGAAAGAGCCAAAAATTTTGTTTAAACAAAAAATAGCAAAAACTTCCCTAATCTGAAAGGAAACAGATATCCAGGTCTAGGTTGCAGAGAGTCCACATAAAATGACTCCAAAGATATCCACACCAAAACACATTAGAATTAAAATGACAAAAGTTCAAGATAAGAGAGAATCATGAAAGCAGCAAAAAACAAACAAACAAAAAAACACCTTACATATAAAGGAAACCCCAAAATGCTATCAACAAATTTCTTAGCAGAAACCTTGCAGGCCAGGAGGGAGTGTCAGGACATACTCCAGGGGTTAAAGAGAAAAACTTCAAACCCAGAATTCTCTACCTGACAAGGTTATCATTCAGAATTGAAAGAGAGATCAAGAGTTTCCTAAATAAGCAAAGCTTGAGGAGTTCATCATCACTAAACCAGCCTTACAATGTCAAAGGGACTTCTATGAACTGAAAAGAAATGGCACTAATAACAAAAAAATATATAAAAGTAAAAATATCACTGTAAAAGGTATATATATAGTAAGAATAGTGGGTCAATCATTTATAAAGCATGAAGGTTAAAAGACAAAAGTAATTTAACTAAAGCTATAATAATCAAAGCAGGCATAAAATAAAAAGATGCAATATATGATATTTAAAATACAGAATGTGGGTGTATGGAAGGGAGTAAAATCATCATGGTCTGTAATATGCTCAAATTTATGTTGCTATTAGCTTAAAAAAGACTTTTATATATACAGAATGCTATATGTGAACCTCACAGGAACCACAAAGCAAAAACTCATAGCAAATACACAAAAGACAAAGGAAAAGGAATATAAACATAACATAAAATAAATAAAGTAAGATAAAATAAAAACGCCATTGAAGTATAAGGGAAGAGAGAAAAAGAAAGGAACAGAGAGGAACTAAAAAACAGCCGGAAAATAATTAACAGCATGGCAATAAGTACAAATCCATCAATACTTACTTTAAATATAAATGGACTAACTGCGCCAATCAAAAGACACAGTGTGGCTCAATGGATAAAAAAGATCTATCTATATGCTGCCTAGAGGAAACTCAGTTCAAGAGTAAGTTCACACAAAGACTCAAAGTGAAGGGATGGAAACAGATACTCTATGCACATGGCAATGAAAAGAAAGCTCGTATAGCTATACTCATAGCAGATAAAACAGACTTTAAACAAAGACTGCAATGAAACACAAAGAAAGACATTACATTGAAGGGATCAATCCAGCAAGGATATATAATGTTTATAAATATTTATACACCTAACATAGGCACACCAGGATATATAAAACAAGTATTATTGGACATAAAGGGAGAAAGTGGCAATACAGTAATACTAAGGGACTGTAACACCCCACTTCCAACAGTAGATATAGATCATCCAGACAGAAAATCAGTAAGAAAACATGGACCTTAAATAACATTAGACCAGACGGACTTAATAGACACATGAAGAACATTTCATCAAAAAGCAGAATACACATTTTTCTCAAGTGCACAGGGAACATTCTGCAGGACAGATCAAATCATGACCACAAGACAATTAACAATAAATTAAAGAATGAACTCATATCAAACATCTTCTCTGACCACAATGGGATGAAATTAGAAATCAATTAGAAAAGGGAAAATAAAAAAACCCATCAAAATGTGGAGATTAAACAATATGTTACTGAAAACCACTGGGTCACTGAAGAAATACAAGAAGAAATTTTAAAAATAAATAGAGACAAAAAAAAATGAAAACAGAAAGAAATCATTCCAAACTCTATGGGATGCAACAAATGTAGTATAAAAAGGGAACAATACACACTACCTCAAGAAAAAAGAAAAATCTCAAATAAATAATCTAACTTTCCACTTAAGGAACCAGAAAGAAACAACACAGCCCAAAGTTAGAATGAAGAGAATGCTAAAGATGAGAGTGGAAATAAATGACATTGATACTAAAAAAAAAAAAAAAAAAAAAAAGCAAAAGACCCACACACACACACACACACACACAGAGGAAAAGATCAATGAAACTAAGAGCCGAATTTTGAAAAGATGACAAATGAGACAAACCTTTAGCTAGACTAAACAAAAAAAAAAATAAGGGAGGACTCAAATAAACTCAAAAATGAAAGAGGAGATACCACAATTGATACTACAGAAATAAAAAGGATCATAAGAAACTGTTACCAACAATTACATGTCAACAAACTGGAAAACTAGTAGAAATGGACAAATTCCTACAAACGTACAGTCTTTGAGGACTGAATCGTGAAGAAATAGAAAATGTGAACAGACTAGTTATTAGTAAAGAGATTAAACCAGTAATTGAAAACTTCCCAACAAACAAAAGTCCAGGACTGGATGACTTCACTGCTCAGTTCTACCATTCAATACCCATACCAGTAGTATCCTTCTCAAAAATACGAAAATATTAAAGAAGAGGGAATCTTTCCAAACTAATTTTATGAGGCCAGCATTACCCTGATACAAAACCAGGCAAGGACACTACAGAAAAAGGTAATTACACGCTACTATCCTTACTGAACAAAGATGCAAAACACTCAACAAAACACAAGCAAATTCAATTCAACAATATGTGGAAAGGATTACACGATATGATCAAGTAGGATTCATTCCAGGCATGAAAGAATGGTTTAAGCATCTGCAAATCAACCAACACGACATATCACATTAGCCAAATGAAGGATAAAAATCACACGATCATCTCAATAGATTGAGAAAAATGTGAGAAAACACAACATCCATTTATCATAAAAAGTCAAAGTGGATATAGAGGGAACATATCTAAAGGTAATAAAGGCTATATATGACAAACCCACAGCTAACATCATATGCAAGAGTGAAAAGCTGAAAGCTTTTCTTCTTAGATCAGGAACAAGTAAAGAACGCCCATTCTCGTTGCTTTTATTCAACCTACTGTTGGAAGTCCACAGCAATTAGGCAAGAAAAAGAAACAAAAGTCATACAAGGTGGAGAAGAAATAAAACTGAACTATTTGCAGATGACATTATACAGGAGACCCTAAAGATTCCACCAAAAAACTGTTAGAACTAATAATTCATGAATTCAGTCAGATTGCAGGATACAAATCAATCTACAGAAATCAGTGGTGTTTCTATAAACTAACAGCAAACTATCAGAAAGGGAAAATAAGAAAACAATCTCACTTACAAGTGGACCAAAAAGAATAGAATAACAAGGAAGAAATTTAATCAAAGAGGTGAAAGACCTATATAAGCTAAAAACTGCAAGACACTGATGAAGGAAACTAAAAACACAAATAAATGGAAAGATGTTTGATGTTCATGGATCAACAGAATCAATATGGTTAAAATGTTCATACTACTGAAAGCAATCTACAGACTGAATGCAATCCCTATCAAAATTTCACTGGCATTAAAAAAATTTTTTTTTGTTAATGTTTATTTATTTATTTTGACAGAGAGAGAAACTGAGCAGCGGAGGTGCAGAGAGAGGGGGAGAGAGAGAATTCCAAGCAGGCTCCATGCTCTCAGTGCAGAGCCCGATGTGGGGCTTGAACCCACGAACCGTGAGATCATGACCTGAGCTGAAACTAAGAGGCAGATGCTCAACCAACTGAGCCACCCAGGTGCCCCTCCAATGGCATTTTGACAGAACTAGAATAATCCTAAAATTTGTGTGAAACCACAAAAGATCCTAAATAACTAAAGCAATCCTAAGGAAGAACAAAGCTGGAGGTATCATGTGCCCTGACTTTGAACTATATTACAAAGCTCTAGTAATCACAACAGTAGAGTACTGGCATAAAAACAGACACAACAGGTCAATGGGACAGAACTGAGAGCCCAGAAAGAATTTAGCTACACATACACAATTTATGACAAAGGAACCAAGAGGAAAAAGGATACTTTCTTCAATAAAGGGTGCTGGGAAAACTGGACAACCACATGCAAAAGAATGAGACTAGACCACCATCTTACACCATACATAAAAATTAAGTCAAAATGGATTAAAGACTTGAATGTAAGACCTGAAACCATAAAAGTCCTAAAAAGGAAACATACGCAGTAATATTCTTGACATCTTTTTACAATTTTTAAAATGTGTTTAATTTTGAGAGAGAGAGAGCACACATGTAAGCAGGCAAGGGGCAAGGATGTGGGGCTTGCCCAGGGAACCATGAAATCATGACCTGATCTGAAGATGGACTACTTAACTGACTGAGCCATCCAGGCACCCCTTCTGGACATCAATCTTAGTGATGTTTTTGTGGATCTGACTTCAAAGGCAAGGGAAACAAAAGCAAAAATGAACAAATGGGACCAAATCTAAAAAGCTTCTGCAGAGCAAAGAAAACCACTGTCAACACAAAAAGCAACCTACTGAAGGAGAAAAGGTATCTGCATATTACATATCCAACAAGGGGGTAATATCCAGAATATATAACAAATTCATACAACTTAAGACCCAAAATGACCCAATTTAAAAATGGGCAGAGGATCTGAATAGAAATTATTCTGAAAAAGACTTGCAGATTGCAAACAGGCATGTGAAATGCTATTAAAAATCAGTAACTATTATGGAAATGCAAATTGAAACAAAAATGAGGTATCAGTCCATACTGGTTAGACTGACAATGATCAAAAAGACGAGAAATAACAAGTGTTGGAGGGGATGCAGAGAAACGGGAATCCCTGTGTTCTGTAGGTGGCAATGTAAATTGGTACAGCCACTATGGAAAACAGTTTGTGAAGACTACTCAACAAATTAAGAACAAAACTACTATATGACCCAGCTATTCCACTCTTGGGTATTTATCTGAAAAGTACAGAAATACTAATTCGAAAAGATACATGCACCCCAATGTTCATAGCAGCCCTGCTTACAGTAGCCAAGATATGGAGCCACCATAAATGTCCAATGACAGATGAACAGCTAAAGATGGATGGAGTATTACTCCAAGGTAAAAAAGAATAAAATCTTGCCATCTGTGACAACATGGAGAGACCTTGATAATATAATCTTGTGAAATTAAAAGAGAAAGAGAACGAGTATGATTTCACTTCTATGTGAAATCTAAAACAGAAACAAAACAAAACAAACAAAAAACAGACTTGGAGGCCCAAAGAAGAGATCAGTGGTTACCAGGAGGGAAGGGGGTTGGTTGGGAGCTGGGTAGAATGGGGCAAGGTGGCCAAACGTATGGTGATAGATGGTAATGAGTTCTGAAGGTGATCACACTGTAATGACCACCAACGTCAAGTTATAATTTTCTGCACCTAAAATGTATATTGTGTTTTACACTAATTTAACCATAATCAAAAGGAAAAAACAGGAAAAAAAGGTGAATACGGTAACCAGTTTTATGTTCTATGTATATTTTGCTACATACATACACCTAATAAAAAAGGAGTGAGGTATATACTTCTGTAGTAAGGAAACAGATGACGTTATCTAATACCAATAGGGCTGACCTGCAATGTGAATATGGGTGGTGGACGAGAGGACCAAGAGAAGTGGGCTGTTACCACGTCAAGGCCCATGTTCTGCAGAGTGCGCCTTGAGAGATGCAGTTATGCTTCCCTCTACAGCCATAGCCAACCTCAGATAACCTTGCAGGGAGAGGGTGAGAAACCATCCTCCAACTTCATTTCCTTCCTCATCCTGATATCCTCCACAACCCCTGCCCCCCACCCCCACCCCGCTGGGGCCAAACCCACTTAGAAACCAGAGAGCACTGGACTGTTGGGTGGACCCCTGAGCAAAGAGGAGGAAACAAAGGCCAGAGATGTGAGAGGCAATCGAGATTCAGCAAAATCCCTATATACCATAATGGAGGGAATGCCAAACACCGGTGAATGAAGAACACCAAGCTGCAAGCCAGAAGGTCCACTATTATTTGATTCATGGGGAACCACCACAGTAAATGTATATTCTACCAGGAAATGCAGAATGGAGTCCAAAGGGATATATACCAACTGGTAAAAAAATACCTGGGGCAGAGAGGAGGGGAAGGGACTTTGGGCAGATCTGTAATTTTTCAAAGATTTTCAAGAAAAATATGCTCATGTGCTACTTGCATAGTTCATTATTAGTAAGAAATGGGTAAATGCAATCATTTCATCGCTTTTTATAAAATGAAGGTGCCTCTAGCTCTTACAAAATTGGATTAGGTAGCCTACGTGCAGACATGTCCCAGAGCCTTTAAGTGAATGGAATGTTAAAACAGAAAACATTCCATCATTATCAAGCTCTGTCAATAGCAGTGGTTCTCAAAGTGGTCCCTGGATCAGTAGCACATCTCCCGGCAACGTGATAGAAATACCTATTTCCAGGTCCAACTCCAGACCTACTGAGTGAGAAACTGTGGGACTGATGTTTAGGGAGAGAGCTGTATGGGATGTCATGGTGTGTCAAAAGTTCAAGAGTAGATGTTGATGGGCCCTGTGAGCTAGAGCTACCATGGACAGTAGAATAGACTGTACACTGCACAACTAAGGGCGGGACTATTCACACACACTATGATGAGAATAATGCCTCCTGGGTTTGTGTGGTGCAAAAACCTGGCAGTTTTTAAAGCAGTGGGAAACCTGCAGGAGGGTTTAACGCAGAGAGAATACACGATCAGATTTGTATTTGAGAAGATATCACTGGCACCAGGGTGATATGCGAGAGGCTAAGGGAGCTACGTGGAGGCACTCAATCTTGTGTATATCCCTGGGGTCATTCAGGAGCTGCATCAAGAGTGAACTAAAGTAAAAGACACCTTGAGTGGAATCCAAGTTGTCCTTATAGCCAAGCGTCAAATTCAGACTACCAGATACTTGGGTCTGGATTAGCAGAGGAACATGGGGAAGAAAAAGGAAGATTGTCAAAGATACGCAGGTTAATTTAGTACAGAGAGATGTGAGAGATGTGAGAGATGTGAAAGAGAGAGAGAGAGAGATGTGAGAGAGACTGAGAGAGAGAGGAAAGGAAGGCAGAGTAGAGGCAAACTGGTCTTGCAGAGGATGAGATGAGCTCTTCGGGAAGACAACTGGAGGAAGAAACACAAAGCCAGGGGACCGGCCTGGTTGGGGATATTGATCTGAAAGTCATCAGTGCCCAGATGGCAATGAAACTACAAGCAAGGGTAAGATCAGTAGAGAGGAATGTGCAAACACTGGAAAAGCCGTGTGCTAGGGACTGAGCCCTGCAGAAATTGTACATTTAAGAAGCACAGGGGCTGATGAAGAAGTGGGGTGCACTGGTTGGAAAGCTGGGAGGCTGGAACAAACCAGCAGAACACCACCAAAGAACTACTGGCACAGGAGAGTCAAGAATTTAATTCAAGCAAGACACGTCAGCGAGAAAGTAGGAGGGGACAAGCCCGGGGAAGCACGGTCCCTGGGGAGCATTCTGCTGCTGGTGGGCTCTCCCAACTGGTCTGTGTGCATGCAAGGCCAGCGGCCCCCTCACCGCTGCACAGCCTCAAGTGAGATGTCATGCTTCTGGGCACCTCTCTTCTAGAGCCAGTGCACAATGCCCCCCCCCTCCCGCCCCCCGCCTTCCCTGTTAATTCTCACTTTTGAAGAGTTAGATCGACTGAGGAAAGCTTTGCCAAGCCTCAGAGGACTAAAATGTGCATCCGGGAGGGGTAGGTGGGCAGATGACACCGGATTAAAAAGAGGCCGGGTTTGCCTGCTATCCTGTGGTGTCTGAATCGTCTCCAGCACAGCAGTGTGGAATCAGGAATGCCATCATATGACCTAAAATCTTGTGAGTCTCTCCAAAAAGACCTCATGCCCTACAGGACACTGAGGAGGAAGGGAAGCAGCTCTAGAGGGTCTGAGAAGCCAGAAAGCGCAAGATTGGCCAGAAGCTTGCTGGAGTCAGATCCTGTACATACTCTGCTCTAAGCCTGAAGTATTTTTCGTACTGGATTACAGTTGTTCACTTTTTACCACTTTCACTGCTACCCTTCCTTCCAACTGGCCTGTAAACTCTGAAAACAAAGGTCGTCTTAATCACCTCTGTACCTTCACGTGGCACTGGGGCTGCCATGCACTAGTCAGCCCCCAAAAGTGTTTGTTAAATCAATGTCACAGGAAGGAGGATGTAAGTGCTGATCAAGCACACCTCTCCATTTGTCTGAAGTTCTAAGACTTAAGGGTGTCAAGCAGGGTTGATGAACTATAGCTCCCCTAGTAAACTTTGGCTGTGGGCTGGGGGGAAGGTTTACGAGGTTTGAAATGATGAGAGAAAATTTTTTGTGATGTGTAAGAATTATATGAAATTGAAATGTTTGTGTTCATCAATAATATTTTATAGGAATCCAATCACACCCATGCATTTCTGCATTATCAGCAGCTGCTTCGGGGCTCTATCAGTACTGCTGAGCAGCTGTGACAGAAATAGCATGGCCCAAAATGCCTCAACTTCTTATTCTTTTTTAAAAAAATGTTATTCATTTATTTGGGGGGGAGTGGAGAGCACAGGCAGGAGAAGGGCAGAGAAAGGGGGAGAGAGAAAATCTCAAGCAGACTCTACAATGTTAGCACAGAGCCCGACACGGAGCTTGAGCCACAAACCGTGAGATCATGACAAGAGCCTAAATCAAGAGTCAGACCCTTACCCAACTGAGCCATCCAGGGGGCCTGTAAAATTTTTATTCTTTGATCCTTTATGTAAAAGGTTTGAACTCTAATATCAAAACACTAAATCAGGAAATAAACATGAAATTTATCAGACTATAATCCTCCTAACGAGTTAAGACTTCCCAATTACTGACATGAAAAGAAAAGACATTTTAATTTTAACCCACTGTGGGGCATAAACATCAAAACATCTTAGTGGTATAAAGCGGAAGACTCTGGACTCACAAGACCTTGCACTGATGCCTATGCTAACAAGAATGCCTGACAGGTTATTTACGTCCTAGGCTTTAGTCTCTTTGGCAGTAAAATGGGCACTATAAGACTTTATCAGAAGATTGTTCTAAGAATCAAATAAAGCAGTATATTTTTACCTCTTAAGCTTGTACCTAACATCCAGTAAGCATCTCATGAATCAAACTACAATAACTCTTTACTGTCTTTGGAGGAATATTTCACTTTGGTATGTGCTCTTTGATATATCCCCCTAAAATGAATTACTTCTAGGGGCGCCTGGGTGGTTCAGGCGGTTGAGTGTCCAACTCTTGATTTTGGCTAAGGTCATGATCTTGGGGTTGTGGGATTAAGCCCCGCGTCAGGCTCCCCGCTCAGCGTGCTTAAAATTCTCTCTCCCTCTCTCTACCCCTCTCCTAATCTCTTACTCTCTAAAATAAAATAATGCATAAATCAAAACATAATTTAAAATAAATTACTTCTATCAGACTGCAGGTTTTTACACCTAATGACGAGAGCTGAATTATTATGCTAGGACCTAACTGTTGACTATGAACTCACTCAAATCTTTCAGGATAAGTATCTGAATAAAATGTTAGATTCTTATAAAGATGTTCTAGCCAATGAAATATGACAAGAAAAAAACGTAATAAATGGTTAAGAGATATTTGAAAGAGAAACAATTCTCATTATCCAGAAATAACATGATAGACTACCTTGGAAAACCTTATAATAAACTATAAAGCTATTTAAATAGTCACCAATTACAAGAGCTATATGTATGTATACATATTCATACCCACAGGTACACATACGTACACATTCATACACACACATAGTGGTACATGTATCTACACACATATACACACACATAAAATATCAAACAACACAAGAAATGCATAATAATTCTCTGTAGAAAAATACAGTATTTTACTGAGGGGCACAAAGGAATGTCCCAAAAAAAATATGGATCCTAACACTTCAAATAAGTGAAAAACATCCCCACAAAAACTGAACAGTTGGGTAAAGGTCCAAAGAGAAATCTGCTGGCATAACTACAGGGATGGAAGAGCTTCAAACAAACCTCAACCTCAGTATCACACAGTGGGCTAACACACAGCCCTCCCATTGCTCAGATAGATGTTGGCCAGCGCTTTCTGGAAGCTGCTTTCATTTAGGCCTGAGCAGATGCAACTGGCAGAAAGGAAGCAGGCGGCTTTCAAAAAGCAGCAGGAAATGAAGAGGCAGGGAGCACACTCACAGAGACCCTGGTGAAGGATCCAGAGTGTTCTGTGAAAGGAGCTGGGAGCCTGGGAGTCAAGTCTTTAGATTCACAAATCAGGAAGGAATCGTTCAGTACTGTGAAATATTTCTCATGCACAGACAGATATCAGAGGCCACGCTTACCCTTCCCTGAAAGCTTTCTGTTCCCAGCGAACTTGTATTTCTGGTGTTTGGGAATTATCTCAGCCTACAAGGGCTGAATTTGATTTAATTTATAATCCTGCAAAAGGGACGCATGGTGACTGACAACGACCATCCCTTTTTTAGGGGCAAGGGTGCAAACGTATCAAAGAATTCTGGACATGAGGAGACAGTCTGCCTGGCAGACCTGAAAAAATAGCGGAAATTTAAGTAAAAATAGAAGCACGTACATATTTCATATTTTTTACCTTCCTGTAATATAGAACTCCTGTCTCCCAAAGATATTCAAAATCAGTCTTTAAAAACTGCTTGAAAACTGCAATGATGTCTATTACTGCCTAAAGGAAATCACAGGGAGATCTAACGTTCCATCTGATTAACAAATGAGCCGCACGAAACACATCAAGTGCACAGAAAGCCGTGACCTCCGAAAGCAGGTTGTGACCTGCACAGGCCGCGCATCACAGACTCCCCATGCTGGATGCACCGGGGTCAGGTGTGCCCTGGGAGATCAGAAAACCTCTTCATTAAAAATGAAAGAGAACTTGATCTTCTCATACTGCTTTGATGTGAGATCAGCAATTTCTAATAAATGGGATTTTTTTTTTCTTCCCTGGACAGGACCAAAGAACCGAAATCTCTATTTAGGGGGGGTGTGTTTTCATCGGCAAGCCTGAGTTTAATTAATTATGATTTATAAAGGGACAGCAAGGGTTAGTGACATTGTTAACCAGGCATACAAATGAAAACTGAACATAATCCCACTTTACATTTTGGGAAAAGAGCCAGAGCTCAGGAGGTAACAAGTACCACAGAGGGGCAAGAGATATGTGATTCTCAGGGTTTTTTGAAAAAAAGTAATGGCAGAATCAAAAGGCATGGGTAGGTACTCGCCAAAAGGTTTTTCAGGAAATATTTCTGGTGGTCTCCCTGATGCTGCTCTTGTGAAAAGCAGGAAAAATAAATTAGCATTCATTAATTTTATGCATAGTGTGCTTCCGCACTGACAATTACTATGTCAGAGTTATGACTCTGTTAAAGCTTTTCTTTTTTTTTTAAGAATGTATAGAAAGGCAGAGGACTGTCATTTTTTATGAACACATGTCAGGTTCTAAGAAACCAAGCCCCATGAAAGACCACTAAGGAAATACTTGGAGGCAGAACTTCAAAACCTCTCCTTCCTTCTGTTTTCCCACATTTGGAAGAGGGGAGGGGACTGTGAAATTCGGCCAGTTATGGGCATTCATGAGAAGACTCAATCTCTTTCATGTTTGTAAATCTGAACACATGTAATAAAAGAGGGAAAACACTAAAGCCACAAGGGCAGCTGTGGAATCTTCCAAATGATCGTGAGCGGTTTCTTAAGGTCTAAATATTCTTTCCCAGTACCCGTGGTTCACTCATTTGGGCAGCTACCTTATAGGAGCCCCTAGTAGACAGATTCTTCCCACGTCTAGGCTTATCCACCAGGTCTCCTCTGGTGAAGCCCTCCGTTCCTCACTGGTCACCTGGCTAGTGGCAGTTCTTCTAGGTCTTGGCTCAAATGTCACCCACTCAGAGAGGCCTTGCCAGATTTGGCAGCCTCACTGAGCTCCATCTGCTTGTCCCACTCATCTCACCCTGTCCCCTCCCTTCATAGCACTTAGCATAGTGTGTTGCTTTTGTTCTGTCCTTGTCCCACTGCACTGTGAGCTTCGGGAGGGACCTTCTGTGCCAGCACAGCACAGCCAACTACAATGTCATGATTAAAATGCAGGTTTTAGAGATGGATGGTTGGGTTCCCTATCCCAGCTCCATCATGCACAAGCTGTGTACACAGACCTCAGCAAGTTACTTAACTTCTCCGGGCAGTGCTTTCTTCATCTCAGGTGGAGAAAGGGTTAATAATACCTCTCCTTATGTTTTCTATGGTTAAAATCAAATGTGACGATATAGGTAAAGCACTTAAAATGACCTTGGTCATACAACACCACTTCATAAAAGGGTACTGTTGTTATTTCCCACTGTATATCTCGTACTGGGCACAATTGTCATACTATAATATGCACAAACACTGACTAAATCGATACACTTTAATACAATTATATCAGAGTATTCTCACAACCCATGAAGGGTTCCTACACCCACTTCACAGGTAAGGAACTAGAGAGATTACTGATGCCTTCTCTGACATCTCAAAGAACTCTAGAAACGTCCTATTTTTGAGCCCCAGGTCCACCAGCAATAAACTCAGGACAGTATTTCCAGTACATCTCTCCTGATCGTTTTCACCTCAACCCATTGAGGGCAAGAGTAATAAGAAACAAAGGAAACAAGAACAAATCTATAGGAGCAAGACAATGTTTCTTCAATTATGAATATGGTGTAATGTGGACATTCTCCTGTCCAGTCCCATAAACCCTGTGAACTTTGCTTTTTCCTGTCTTTGAAATGGGGATAAAAGAGATGCAAGGAGGTAATAGATGGAGAACATCTTCCACAGAGCCTGGCATTAAGTAGGTCCTCAAAAAAGGTAACTTCTGTTATTTACTTCCTCACCCTGTCCAGGGAATGTGAACCAGTCAATGATTTTTAAGGCCATAAGCTACACTTATCCTGGATCTCATCAATTAAGAATCCATTACAACAGCTATTTTGCTTTCAAATTATAGGGCAGTTAGAAAGCTGAGGTCCTTGGATTTATAATAGATACTGTATGAGGCCATTCTCCCTAGAAGTTTCTAAATTATCTTATGAAACAATATTAAAAAATCAACAATCCCATCTGTACGGGAATGTGACTGCCAACCTGGACGTGTCCAATCCTGAATCTACAGCGTGCACACGCTCGCGCGCACACACACACACACACACAACACACATCATACATTCTGAGCTGTTCTTAGAATTCTCAGACTCGTGAATAAAGTTGTTTTAGGGGAAGTGGCTGTCTTTCTTTGAGCTATCTAGTAGTCCAACTAATTATTTGAAGACTTTGCCCACTTCCAATATTAGAAATATTTATTTTCCAGAACTCTACTCAACTGGGGGCTAGCACTGTTCCAAGAACACAGGGGGAATCCTAAAAAGCCACGTTTCATCTCATGTCCCAGACCACCCAGAAAGCCCACATGACCTAAAAACCAAATGATGCAAATAATACCCTATTTACTTGGATTGGGCAAAATGTAAAAAACATGTAACTCTTCCCCATGGTAAGCTGACGAGTAAGGCTCCATTCATGAGGTCGGCCTGTAGGCACTGCACAGGGCTCACTGGCTTATGGGTTTACACAAAAAACCTGGACAAATCACTAGGAACTATGAAGGTCAAGGTCAATGGGCAGAGGGCTGTGAGGTCAAGGGCTGCCCTTCACAGACTAGAGAGGCTGCAGCGAACATCACTCCTTATTACTGACACAGTCAGTTGCTTTGGATTCCTCCTGGCCTAGACCTGCCCAAGAAACGGGCATGGTTGAGCAGCTGGTTTAAAAATATGCTGGTTAATCCATCAAATGCCCGGTCCTGCTTTCATGCCAGGAAGGTCAAACTCAATGGCTTCCCTTCCAAAAGTCAGGAAAGCTGGCTAAGGAGTTGCAAGACTACCGCTCTTGAGAAAAACAGCCATCAGGGCAAGCAGCAAGCGATCAGTAAGATTTAGATGAGCCGTGAAATATACAGTACAGCTCTCCTGAAGTTAGATTCATGGCACAAAAAGAGAATGTGGCCCCAATTCACCCCAAGGAAGATGAGAGACTCTTGAGGAAACTGTCGGAAAGAAACAAATGACTCGGAAAGCTGATGATCTTTTACATGCGACTGTGAAGTTATATACAGGATTCCAAATTCTGCGAATGTACACGTTGAATATCATTCTCCCCTTCCTGGCTGCATTATTAAGTATCTTGGTATCATAACACTGCCAGAATGAGGAATGCTTCCCATAGGACTGGGAAATGGATTTTATAGCTGACGCAATTTAACACTGAGATCTGTGGATCGCCGCCATTAGGAGTGAGGGGAAGGCAGAATGCCACAAGGAAAAGTGGGTATTTTTAGTCTCAAGAACCTTTTCTAAGCAAACAGCTAATAGGGATTGTTTTAAAACCTTGCAAGAAACATCTATCTAATACAAAGAGGGATAACATTTCCGTAACCTATGTTCACCGAAAGAACTCTGACAAGAGTAATACATACTCAAAAGTATTTCAGAGGCTTTTGTTTTATGTTCCCATGGCCAGGGCTGGGGAGCAAAGATTTGGGGTTGAGGTCCACGAGTGCAAATAAAAATTAAGCACTTCTGCCAAAAAGCATTGTACACACTGTCTTCCTACATAAGCGGGGCTTCATTGATTATCCCACTAAACTTGAACTTGGGAGCCTCAAAAATGTGACTCCAAGGGTCTGCTCACAGTTCTACTCGTTGTTCAGGACCTGTAAGGCAGAGACTGTAGGGTGTCCTGACCTGTGCCTGGGCCCCTTGCCCTTGGCACATCAATCTGCTTATCCAATGTATTAAGACAAAACTTAACTGAGGGCAGAAGACCTGGACACGGGGGTGCAGATGGCAGCCCCGTGGTCTGTGCTGCATGCTCTTCACTATCCTCAGTCCCCACCCTCCCTATTACTCTATACCTCTGGTCATTTGCACTGCCGCCTCAGGTGCCCTCCCTGCCTCACTGCACCCTGATGCAGCCCATATCACCCATTTCCAATGCAAGCCAGCAGATGCTGACTCCATCATCAACGCACTCTGTTAAGTGAGTGGGGCTCCAGGAAAAATCTAAGATACAGGAACGGTAAGGACACTGCTTATCCTCAAGGGGATGGCAAGGAAAATAAGAAATCTTGTTTGCAACACGTGGGGTATAACTAGATCATCTTGATGGACTTATTAATTCTTTAAAAAGAAGAGGAGAAAAAAAGAAAAGAAGGGGGACCAGAAGGAAAAGGAAGCAAGAAAAGGAAACACAGGGAATGAAATAAATGGTGCCTGGCTTAGCCTTTCCTTAAGGAACCCAGTCTATTTCCTGGTGATCACTTCATTCTTTTTTTTTTTTTTAATGTTTATTTAGTTTTGAGAGAGAGAGAGAGAGAGAGCGCGCGAATGAGTGGGGGAGGGGAAGATAGAGAGGAGAGGGAGACACAGAATCCAAAGCAGTCCAGGCTCTGAGCAGTCAGCACAGAACCCGATGCAGGGCTCGAACCCACAAACCATGAGATCATGACCTGAGCCGAAGTTGGATGCTCAGCCCACTCAGCCACCCAGGCGCCCCAATGATCACTTCATTCTTTCAGTAAGCCAGTTCCTCTGCTCTCCTGTCTCACTGCAGATTAAAGGCAGAATGGGAAGACAGAGGGAAGGTGGAGATGTGCTCTAAAAACCCAACAGTAGCTAACCGTATGTCAGGAGGGAGAAGACTGAAAGAAACAGCAACGAAATCTAATACTGTAAATCTGTGAACTCCCAAGTACACACCGGGAGTTTGAAAAGTTAAAAAAAAAAAATGAGACACAGTACTTCCTTCCCAAGAGCAGGACGCTAACAGTCACTGACTTTCTTAGAGACTCACAATCATCTCAAAAGATCTGAATTATACTCACTCTATGCTCTTGAAGACAACAGGAATGTATAGCACAGTTTATGAAGAATTGGATAAAACTGTTCTTGAAGAGTTTCATAAAAGTGTTTCAAGACATCACCTGAGAAAGTGTCTATGATAATTTCCCGACAAAGCACACCTCTAATGCCTCAAGAGTTATCTGTTCAGGCCACTGAGTGACTTAATGAACTGGCAGAAAGGAATATTTTTGTTTGTATCTTTGTTTTCTCCAGCTCTTCCTAAAAGCAGTTAAGAACATCAGCCAGACAGGACCATCTAAATTCTCCGCCACTTCACTAGCTGCCCTACTTGGGGCAGGTCATGTCATCAGCCTGTGCCTCGGGCTCCTCACTTGTTAACAGGGGGGAGGAAGAACACCTTCCTCATCAAGTTGTTTGGAAAATGAAATCAATTAACGCATGGCAAACCCCCGGAGCAACGCCCTGGGTGAAACTTTGCTGTCAACATCATTAACATTATTAACCTGATTTTACCTCTTACCTATTTACTTAATTCCTTAAACTTGTGATACCCACGACAAAGGCTGATTGCAAAGCCACAGAACACAGATTCTCTTTCTGCTCTTGGAGTCAAATCATGGCCTCGCTGCCGTGGTTTTGTTCAGCTGTGCTCCCCATCAGCCTGAAGTCAATGGTGGAATGCCAGAACTAGGAGGACAAAGGCATCTAGAGAGGTCTGGTTCTTTTACTGAGAGCAGTGTAGACACTTTTTATGACTTAATACTTATGCAATAAAAATTAAGTGGTTACATAAGACCACCACCAAATGATAAAACCACGATTATGTATCAGTTTACTACAAAATCCTTCACAGACATGGAGGCTAGTTGAGAACTACTTATTAATGTGAACAACCCCAAGATCAATGCCAACAAACATTTTTATAAAAACCAAGGTAATTCTTGGTTCCTTGAGAAGTAAAAAAAAAAAAATCAAAGTGATCTTGTAAAAACTGCTGAGGCACTAAGTTATGCTAAATCTGGGTCAAGTGTAAGAACCAAAGGGCCTACAAAATTGTAGATATCACTCGAAGTAGAACGTGTCTCTTAAACTGTAATTAAATAACAGAGATCAATTTTTTTCAAGTAAATTTAAGCCTTAAGCCTTTAATTTATTGCTTAGGGAAGAAATCAGAGCACTCTTCAGTTTACATTCATTTCTTATGTACTTCAAAACATAATCAATCAAAACTTTGGAATTCTATGGACGAGATATCACTAATTCACTGAATGGACCAGTGAATCAACTGACATCTCTTCTGTCACTTAATAATGATAAATTTAAAAAAAATGATAAATTTAGCAAGCTGTGATGAAAACCAGAAATGTATAAAGCTTTGAAGGAAAGAAAACGAGGGAAATGCAAAAGATTATTGCTAGACTATAATTTTTTTATTCAGGTACCGTTGAGACACATGTTACATTAGTTTCAGGTATATGACATGGTGATTTGACAAGTCTATATGTTATGCTCTGCACACCTCAAGGGTAGCTATTATCTGTCACCATACAACACCGTTACAATACAACTGGCTATAGTCTCTATGCTGCTCCTTTTAAAAATTTTTTAAATATATTTTTTATATTTGAGAGAGAGAGACAAAGATAGGGCACGCGCAGGGGAGGGGCAGAGAGATGGAGACAGAATCTGAAGCAGGCTCTAGGCTCTGAGCTGTTAGCACAGAGCCCAACGCGGGGCTCGAACTCATGAGTAGTGAGGTCAAGACCTGAGCTGATGCCTAACCAACTGAGCCACCCAGGCGCCCCAATGCTGTGTCTTACTAATTCCACAACTGGAAGCCTGCATCTCCCACTCCCCTCCACCCTCTTTGCCCATCCCTCTCCTACCCCTCCGCTCTGGTTCACTTTAAAATCTATCTGGTCCTAATTTTTTAATTACCTTATTTTGATCAAGAGTGCTGATCTGTTCCGTATCTTGAATGATAATGAATTACCCTCTGTGTTTGGAACCAAATAAATCCTGCCTTCTCCATTATAAGCCATATTCCCTATTGTATTGATGCCATCACTATAATTTTCCCCATTCATAATCTCTACCATTTACCATGTTTGCTCGTGTAGTACTTGAGTGACTTCCGTGTGCATCTATCACCCCCACTCAATGGCTGGTTGTAGGGGCTGATCCTCCTTCTGAACCCCATGTGCCAAACCCTTTCCCAAACACTACTTCTGATTAGGTGCTGTCAAAACTTCATTTTTAAATTGACAGCCTCCTTGGAAGGAGGTGCCTTTTCTTCAGTCAGGGGTGTACAAGGGATTTCCTTTCCTCATCAGAGCCAAATACATCTCAAAGCCCATCTGTAGCCCCCAAACTTCTCACTGCCACACAAGGAAAACAGACACATTTGCTCATTGAGTCCAGTCAGCCTACCATCTGGACTGGGTACTGTTAACACCTTAGATGCCATCAGGGAGCAGGCAGCAACATCAAGGAGGGGAGGGAGGTCAGTGTACTCATCTCCACCTAAGGGAAGCCACCACTTCTCAGCTCCAAGTGACTGCTGGTCGTGCGGGGAAGAGTAGAAGGGTAGAATTGCCAGAGAGTCTCAATTTTCGAATAAAGCCAGAGACCCAGACTTCTCTGTAAAAATCTCATTTTTAAATGTCGGCAACAAATTCCAAACATTTTTAGACACAGTGATAGTTTGAACAAACATCTTTCTTGGCCACATCTAGCCTACAGGCTGCCAGTTGTAGAGATCAGCCCCAGAAAAAAGCAAGGAAACCTGAATAGTAATTCTTAGCTCTATAGTATTTGTAAAGAACTAACCAATCAGGAGCATCCATCATGGGCTAGCCACTGTGGTAAGTGCTCTCCATGTATCATCTCATGGTGATTCTCATTACAAATGGACTGAAATATTGCCACCCTGGCTGAAGAGATAAAGAAAGGCACTTAGGAAAGTTAAGACCTTGTCTAAGTTTCCCCAGCCAGGCAGTGGCAGGATTGGAACTTGAGTCTCAACTTTAAATACCACTAGCTTTCCAGTAAACCACAGGATTTGCAACTAGAAACAACAATAGCACAAAGCAGACCTCCCAGGAGGGAGGGGCCTCTTAGGTCCTGGGGAACCCAGAGAGGTGACATTACGGATCTCTGTTATTTACTAGGCTATACACTCCCAAGCCTGTTGTTCGGAGGTCAGTGGTGCAATGTGGTCACCTCAGAAGTGAGAAATACTATGGTCTTCAACCATATTTCAAATGATTCAGCCCTTCAGCATGACGCTTGCTAACTGGTTTGTCACCTGTCTGAAGTAGTCAGAAATGTGGCCACTAACTGTATCTGCAAGCAAAAGGGGGAGGGAGCGTAGAGGGAGGAGGGGGACGGAGGGGGAGGATAATTTCAGAGAGTAAGCCAGAAACTTTTTTAGAAGCTTTCACTCAGTAATTCTTCCTTGCATCTATAGGTTTCACATTTAACAGGCTGATTTTGGGGCACCTGGATGGCTCAGTAGTTAGAGCCTGTGACTCTTGATCTCAGGGTTGTGAGTTTAAGCCCCATGTTGGGTCTATGTAGACATGATTTAAAAAAAAATGGGGCACCTGGGTGGTCCGACTTTGACTCAGGTCATGATCTCGTAGTTTGTGAGTTGTGCTGACAGCTCAGAGCCTGAAGCCTGCTTTGGATTCTGTGTCTCCTCCCTCTCTGCCCCTCTCCTGCTCATGCCCTGTCTCTCAAAAATAAATAAATGTTAAAAAAAAAAAAAAAGGTGATAGGGCACCTGGGTGGCTCAGCAGCTTAAGCATCCTACTTTTGATTTTGGCTCAGGTTATGATCTCATGGACATGGGATCAAGCCCTGCCATCTGGCAGTGCAGAGCTCGCTTGGGATTCTTTCTCCTTCTCTCCCTACCCTTTCCCTGCTTGTTCTCTCTCTCTCTCTGTCTCTCTCAAAACAAATAAACTTAAAAAAAACAAGTTGATTTTAATCTTATTATTTCAACATCAAAGAGAGAAAAAAGGTTCAACATCAAATGGATCAGAAGTGAAATATTTTTACAAAAGAAGTCCAATAACCTCATCCAGCACTCTTTCTTAATTAAGTTAACTTAAGCAACTTTCCATATTTTCCTAATGCTTATTTTTGGCACAAATTAAAGCAAAAGCAACCAAATCCAAAATTAGTGCACAGGCCAGTTGTGATTTTTATTTGCCTTAATTTCACTTGACAATAGAGCCATTGTGAAGGATAAACTTCCTCACAGAACCTCCAGCTCTTTCCTCTTACACTAACCCATAAAAGAACAAGCTTCAAATTATTTACAGGGCTGTACAACTATAGGAGTTTTTAACCATATATCTACCCATTGCCAGTTTTCAATTCTAAATGCAAATAAATAAATAAATTCAGAAAACCTCTATGCACAGTGTATTATGAACTCAAAGGGCAATTTTTTTTATTTTTTAAAAAATATCCTGGAATTATGCGGGGCTGTATTCCACAGTACTTCATGCAGCAGACACTGCCCTGCATCAGACAGGTCTTATTACACAGGTGTAATATACAAAGTAAGAAACCCACGACAGAGGTAAGCAAGGAAATCAGGTAGGGATGGTACTGCCAGTTTGGATTTTCTGTCCCCTCACTCTGGAATACCCTTCACAAATATTACTGCCATTGCCTCTGGATCTTATGACCTCTTTGATGACACCTCACCTGAACACTCTATCCCCACCCCCTACTTCCTACTGACAAAACTCCCTTCCTTCATTTTTTGTCCCAGCACCTAGCACCACCAGACATCTTGTGTACTGACTCATTAGTTTATATCCTACTCATCCCCATTAAAATGGCCCGTCCATGAAAGCTGGACCTGTGCCAGTTCCCTCCACTGCGAGGTCCTCAGCTTCTAATAATTTAATTGGCAAGATCTTTGGAATGTAACTAAGTAATATACAAGCGAACAAATGACAGAGCATTAATGACCATGCCCACCAGAAAGTAAATGTCTGAAAGCAGGGCTCCTATGTGTCTTAGTCTCCCTGTAGCCTCCAAGCTCCATGCCTCCAACAGGGCATGGCATAGAGGAATGCAGGGCTGAAGGAGTGAGCGAGCGAATTAATCACACACTCCAGTTCATTCTGCAGCCAAGCTCATTCCTTTGGCTGGGCAACAATGTCTCCATGAGCAGTCCAGACTGGAGCGGAGTTTCAAATTCAAGTAAGGTTTCTTCTGTTTTCGATTTTCTTCTGTTTTAGATCGAGACACATCCACATCTTTGGAGGTCAGCTCTTTAGCTCCTTAGGTGCATCTTTTATGTGTTAATATATTGACTCTGAAAGAGTACTATGGATGGGGCACCTGGGTGGCTCAGTCGGTTAAGCGTCCGACTTTCGCCCAGGTCACGATCTCACAGTCCGTGGGTTCAAGCCCCGTGTTGGGCTCTGTGCTGACAGCTCAGAGCCTGGCGCCTGCTTCAGATTCTGTGTCTCCCTCTCTCTCTGCCCCTCCCCCGCTCACTCTCTGTCTCTCTCTCTCTCTCAAAAATAAAGACATAAAATTTTTTTTTTTTTTTTTTTTTTTTTTTAGAAAGAGTACTATGGAAAGGAACAGACTCATTCCAGTCACCTCATGAGATAGGAGGTTTGTGGAAAGGAAAACATTTAGGGGAACCAAGGATAAAACGGTGATTAGATTCCAGAAGGTTCAGAAAATCGTGGTTCAGGATTTATGAGGAGTCTGTGAACCCTGAAGCAGAGGCCTCTCAGCTTTGCCTAGGTAGCCCTACTTCTCTTGTAGGCTCGTATTTTGCCATACTTCCCCAACATTTTCTCGTCTTGTACTTGCATCTTATTGGTAACACCTTTGGACCCTGAAAATTCTTGATCCCCTTTCTGACAATAAGGATTAAAAAAGAGCAAGGATGCCATGTCCGTGTTTCCAATGGTACGTCATCCAGTCTCCCCCAGCTACTATAAAACACGTCTAGTTTATAAAGGACAGCACTGAGAAAATCAATTTTGCCTTGCCAAGTTCACAAGGCTATGTTATTGCTCAGAATGTTTGCTGCCCTTTCCTGTGCAAGGATCATCCTTCCCTGTCCTAGTGATGACAGACTTGATCAAGTCACTTACTAATGACATGTAGCTGGGAGGGATGGTGCCCCTTTTGAGCACAAGATTCAGGATCATCACCTGGTTCTGCTATGTCGTCTTCTCCTTCTGCCTGCACACAGAAATGTCCCAGGCAGTGGGCCACTCCTTCAGCCTAGCTTCTGGAAGGCCAAGGGCACAGAATATAGCTGCTGCTGAGCCAGATGGACACATAACAAGAAATAACCCACTGCTGCCAACAGCTGAGCTTTTCAGAAGATGTTACTGCAACAGAACTTAGCCTGAGCAGAATGATACTCTGATGAGCCTTTTGCCGTGATACTACTACCCTGTTATTAAACACGTAAACAAAGAATTGGTGTTGTCTTCACAAGAAGCTAGGTTTCCACTCTCTGCACCTGAAGGGAGACTAACTGGCCCAGCAGTGGCAAAGGCCAACATATTTCAGCCAAGTCATAGACACCCCCCTCCCACCACTCCCAAAGCTTAAAACATCTGAAGTGAAAACAAAGGCCCTAGGCAAGATAAAAGCAATCACACATCCACAGAACTGGCCTTTGGGCGAGCGAGTATCTTGTGAAAGTTTCACCTGACAGTTCACATGGGCAGACAGCAGCATAAAAACACATCAAGTTCCACAGAGGCCCATAATTAGAGTAATTGCACACTTAATAACCTGTATTTCCTGAAGTGTCCTTCATGTCATCTGTTGCTACGTATGGTGTAGACCTTGCATGTAATGTATACCTTGGAGGTGACTGGAGAATGGGATTTATCATGCACCCACATGTGGGGGACATGGCACAAACAAGCGAAACAGACTCCAGGTGTGCCCCAAAGTCACTCAGCTCAGAATACAACTGCAGGTAAAGGATGCATTTACGAGGCTCTAACTTTGGGGTTTTCCATAATTATACATTATGTAACATCAATGTTAAAAGAAAATGTGATATGACCTAGCCAGGCTCCCTTAAAGACATGCACACGGGCACACACACAAATTAATACATGTAACAGATATAAAAGCCACAATCCTTCTATGATGGCTAAGGTGACTCAAGATAAACTCCAAGGGAGGGGCGCCTGGGTGGCTCATCACTTAAGTGTCCGACTTCAGCTCAGGTCATGACATCATGGTTCGCGGGTTTAAGCCCCATGTGGGGCTCTGTGCTGAATGCTTGTTCAAACTCCAGAGCCTGCTTCAGATTCTGTGTCTCCTTCTCTCTCTGTCCCTCCCCACTCATGCTCTGCCTCACTCTATCTCTCAAAAATAAATAAATGTAAAACAAAAAAAACCCCCGATAAACCCCAAGGAATGTTACTGTAATTTCTTCGTTTGGGCTACTTTTCATCATAGTCATCAATACAAATGTCTATGCGGCTCTCCTCCACAGTAAGCTATGTCTGACACATATGGCATCTGTTATATTTAACGACTCACAGGGACCCTGTCCTGTGTGCATCAAAGAGAAGTTCCAAGTTTCACTGAGTAGCTTGATTAATAAAATCGAAAGATTTGGTGCTCCTTATCAAATTCGCCAGGAGTCCCTTCAACAGCAAGCATTGACCAGATGGAAGTAGAGGAAAAACTGCCACAGCTGGATCTCCAGTAGTCGACTTTGCGGAGGTCCAGAGCCCGCCCAAACGGCCCAGCCATCACTTCTGCCGGGGCAGACACGCTGAGGATGTGGCTTTGCGGGCATGACAGGTATGTGTGTCCTTCTGGAGCATCTGTGGTACCCAAGGAACAAATACTCAGGCACACATCTGAAACCTCTGCCCCCTTGCAAAGATTTCCAGCTGTTTCTAATCCTGAGCGCTGAGAACTTATTTTAAGAGACAAAGGTTTCTTTAAACCAATATCCATAATTTAGAGACTGGAAGGAGGGTCCTATGTCTAGAATGCTACATGTGTTCTTCAGATGTCCCTGTCCTTAAATCCCCCATGGTGGCAGGTTCTCCACAAGAACATGTTTCCCACACTCATCAATGACTGCATCAGAGACAAAAAAGGGTACAGACCCAGAGGGAAATGTGACCCAGCAGTTCTACTTTACTAGGTATAGAGATAATAGACACCAAGGTCTTGACCACTCCAAGAAACACGTTGGACTCACAGAGAATTTCTCCTCTACTGCAAGAGTCTTTTTCCTTGCACATCGGCCTAGGGCCACTGAAAAGGCCCCCAGGGCTGGTGCTAAGATCTGTATCCACATGTGAGGAGGCAGTGACCCTCTCTCTTGGTCCTCTGCTGAAAGGAAGGACCCACAGTATCCGTGCTCAGAGACCTTGCACTGTTCTTGCAACTGCCCTTCTCCACGTAGCCTCTCTTCCAGTTCACAGAGGTCAGGGAACACGAGTTCCAGCCAACAGAATGTGAGCAGAGGGGTGTGCCTCACCTCCGAGCCTGGCCCAAAGCAACCTCTCCTGTGGATCTTCACTCGCTTTCCAGGTGAAGAGATTCAGGAGATCTAGAGACGGTGGGTGGGCTCTGCAAGAGGGGACAAGCCTGGGTCCCTCGACTGGGGCAAAGAACAGAAATTGAGGGCATCTGGCTCTCAATGTGAACAAGTGATAAATATTTATTGTGTTGGACTTCTGAAGTTTCGGGATTATTTGCTAAAGCACTTAGTTTATTCTAATATAGTGATAAATTTGCTTTAATTGGCCAGATGGTTTCATCTACGATGCAGAACTGTCCAATACCTGGGAGTATGTTGAGAGTGGGCATCAAAAAACCCCAGGCAACAATCCTGACTTGCAATCTTTTGTGGAACACGATCCAATCTGGAGAGTACTAGATCAAGAATGGCCAACAGGATCCAACTATTATTTCTCAAAGAGACACAGGAGGCCTTTGTTTCACGTTCTCCTTGAGGAGAACCTGCCACCATGAAGGACTTAAGGACAGGGACATCTAGAGAACACATGTGGCATTCTAGGCACAGAACCCTCCTTCCAGACACTAAATTCCAGTTATTTGGTAAAGGTAACTGTGTCTCCTAAGTAATGTTCAACATGAGCAGTCAATTCACCACTGGGGCTTCAGAAACCAAAAGGACTCGTTGGTGCTCTATCAAATCTTGAGTGAGGATGGTCATACGGAATCCATGAAGCACATCAGAGATGCACCAACTGTGCTCACTTGTCCCAGGCCTGGGCTGTTACCTTAAGATCTAGGATATGCCATGACGCATTCTACTTGACTCTCCACCTCCATTTTACCCTTCGGACTTCCAGGAGTATGCATCTGTTTTCCAACAGCCAGAGAGACATCTTCTAATTGCTTCCGAATGGAAGCAGAGACTTCATTTCTTTGCACAGAACACGAACACATTACACACACATCCGGCACAAGGAGTCTGTCTCCCTTTCTGTGAATTGCGTGCATGGTCTCACTGGCAAAAAAAAAAAAAAAAAAAAAAAAGGGCTTTTTCTAATCAAAATACTCCTAAAAAAGGCGATCTAGTGTTTTTGAAGTTCTTCAAAATGAGCTTAGCCAGAACACCAGGGACGCCAATTACAAGTATTTACCTGATGTACTTTTATAGGAAACATAATTCAAAAATGGCAGACCTACTTTGACAGTGTGTATGATGCATTTTTAAAACGCACTTAGGACATTGAGCCCTTTCTGTTGTGGTTTCCTGATACTCTCTCTCATTCAGAGGAGTTTCCTGGTCTCTCCTTATGTGAGACAACGCAGTGACCCTTCAGCAATAGAAAGCACTTAAGGGTTGTGCGAGCCTTGTTTTACGTCTCCTTTTCTCCTGCATAGAACATTTGATTTCTTCATCTGGTTTTAATCTTACACAATGATGTCGGTAAAGGGAAGCTCTCCGAGCCGGTAATTAAGCCCTCATTGTAGCCCAGCAGATGCACATGAAATGTTTGCTCATCACTGTGATGGGCTGGATCTCCTCATCCAGAGGGCTGTGTATCTTATGGTGTCTTGAAAGTTCCTTAATCGAATTGCTTACACAAAGACATACACTGGACAAATAGCTTTTCCCAGTGTATCCCAAGAAAGCATATTCCCAAAGAAGTGTTATTTTTAGCCCCATGGGCTTTGACCAGAACAGTATATGGCTCTGCCCCACCCCCAACCCCTATGGGAACACCACCACTTCCCCAAATCTGTCCCTATCCTTCAAGGCTGACAAGGAACTTGTGTTGTTTTCAACGGTCGGCTTCACGGACTTTACCATATTTATTAAAATATAATGTAAGGTAATTATTCTTCAGACTAGGCAGTCCCCTCCCATTTGAGTCCTTAAGCAGGTTTCCATATTACAGGTCACTCTACTAACTACTTGGTTTGGAACCACAAAATAATTAGGGAAGTGACATTTAGGGAACATATGGGAGCCTGAATAAATTTTGAAGCACATCGGGATGTTTAGGATGCTTATAGATCTCAATGCAGAGAATCAGAGGGTTTTTTGTTTTTGTTTCTTTACTTTCTAATTTTCTAAAACTGTGTTTATTTATTCTGAGAGAAAGAGAGAGAGTGAATGCAAGCCAGCGGGGGAGGGGCAGAGGGAGAGAAGGAGAATCTCAAGCAGGCTCCGCCCTGTCAGCGCTAAGCCCGATGTGGGGCTCGAACTCATGAACCATGAGATCATGACCTGAGGGGAAATTAAGTCAGACACTTTACCAACTAAGTCACCCAGGTGCCCCTCATGGAATCACTTTAAAAAGGGGTTGTGGTGGGTGAAACATGGCCACAAATCCTTTGTTGCTCCTCTCATTAAGAGGTGAAATCTATGTACTCAGTGCCAATCTAGACTGGCCTTATGAATAACTTTGATGGAGACCTCACACCTACTTTTCCCTCTCGATGCTCAGAGACTGCCCCATCAGAATGCCCACGTTAGCCTTGCTGAGCAGCAAAGGCTGCATGGAGAGAGGGACCCAACAACATCTAGCACCAACTGCTAGACTTGTGAGTGTGGCTATTGGGACAATCCAGCTGTTATATGAATGAATCCAAGTAAGGTCAGAGGAAGAACAGTCACACGAACTACAGAATCATGAGGAATTATACATCACTGTGGTGTTAAGTAACAAACACAGAAATGCTTTTGTACACAGAGAGGGGTAACTGAAACCAAAGGCAAAAAAATGACAGAGAACTTACTTTTTATTCCTAGTGGGTGTATTTATGTGATTCCAAGAGTCAGACTGACTGGAAAGAAGTATTTTAAAGGTTAATTTTGAAAGCCATCAGGTTAATGAAAGGTTAATTGTGGAAAGCACAAATATAAAGGGTGAATGGGAAAGTATGTTGAAATGCTGTCTGGATGAGGATTTATGGCTCAGAATGAAACACCCTGTGATATACAGGATTCAAGAAGGGCTGTGCCTCTAACAACTTAGAAGTGAGGACGGTATGTTCTGGAAAACTACAGGATGAAGAAAGAAGCTCTCACAAGATGACAAAGACATTGGTGTGAACTATGCAAGGGAAGTTTTCATAAAACCATTTTATAAAATATAGTAAAAAGGCAGTATTTCTAATTTGTTATTTTGTGTAGGACTTATCGGAGATCCTAAATACGTATAGCTGAAACATTTTACGTTATGAGTTAACACTTCACTATTTCATCTCCACCTATAAAAGTTTACGTATTAAGGTTGGCATCTTCCAAAACAAAACAAAAGCTGTTCTATAATTTTCTCGTTGGGGAAATGCTGGAATTGGCCTACATTTGGGTACATACGGTATTTTATAAAATGATAAAGCTCAAAGATATAATAAATGATTGGAGATTACAATTTGTCAGAAGTTACTCTGAGGAGGTACAAAAATAATTATTTTTTGGAAACAATTGCAGTTAATTAAATTACCTGCCAAGATGCCTCTTCTCCAATCCTTAAGGAGAGACTTGCCCATTACTAGTGACAGAGGCAATGAAATAGTCTATTGTAATGTACGCTAAAATTTCATGTGGAGCAAAGAGATTCCGGGAACTTGCAGTAAACTTTAAATTCCATTTATGGAGGTAAGACCTTTGAGTAAAATGTCAGCAAAAATGTTGCCTAACCTCATGACAATATGCTGTGCAATGATTTTTAGTCATCTACGTGGGACTCACCTGTGGTATATATATTTGTAAACCCGACTAAGAGATCCTGCTTTAAAAAATTTTCTTCTGATTATCAAAGGCACATGTTCATTGTAGAAAATATGAAAAAAAAATTTAAGACTATGATGAGCTGACTATTCCCATTATTTTGCCATTTGAATATGCCCAATTTAGCTAATACTTACTGAGTACTGACTGTAAGCCAGGCAGTGATCTCAAATCTTTACATATATGAATTCATTTAATCCATCTAAGTTCATGAGTTATACATGAGATTGACTGACTGATGTACAAATGGAGGAAACCAAGGCAGAGAGAGAGCTCAAGTAACTTTTATTTACATGGTCTATGATCCGATATTTACATAGCCCATGGTCAGACAGCCTATAAAAGGAAGAGTTGGGTGTTCTGGCTCAAGGCTCACGCTCTCACTACATACAGTGCTGACAGTGAAGTGGCATTCTACCAATTTCCTTCCAGTCTTTTTTCTGTATCATGTCTATATGGTACACACTCCAGACTTACACTGAGATTTTTTTTTTTTGAGACCCCTAATAATCATCTGTCAAAGTCTCACCTTTGCCACAAAGTCTTTCCAGGTGACTCTAAACCCACACTGATTTCTCCTCAGTGGCTAATGTAGCCATTTCACACATTGAGTATTTACACTGCGGAGGTCAGTTCAATATATTTCACAGGTCATTCAGCACAGGGTGCAGGGACCACATCTTATTTTATTTTTGTCTCCCAACTTTCTGAAGAGGTCTAAAATATTGTAAATGCTAGGAACATTTGGGTGCTTGAGATATTTTCAGCAGAGAAGGATATTAAAAGAGGAGTATATGAGTAACTCATTTCCAAAACTCTTTGCAAATATTCTAGACCTTGGATGAAAGAGATGTCATGGAAAGTGAACTTGGGGGAAAGCAAATAGAAGGTAAGAGCAATCTGCAGTTTCTCTAGAGAAGGAACTATGAACAATGTGGGCAATGTTGGGAGAGGCCTCCAAAGTTCTAGAAATCACATGGGGGAAAAGTACACATAATAAAATACTCACTTTAATGGCATTATTCAATATGGACAGAGAAACACAAAGCACAAGAGAAATGAGCATACTTTACAGGTCTCTCTGGATGACCACAAAGCAGCAGGTCAGCAGGGCCTGGGCAGGAACACACTGATTATGTTTGTGTTGCTAAGAAGAAAAGCCTGCGATTCAATGCCAGCCCAATCACTCCGTATCAGTGAATCTTTAGCAATGGATTTTTCTAGAAGATTTCTAAGTTAAACAAATCATTCTCATGGATCAAAGCATAATACAAGGTCATTCTAAGACCCACTTGGTGACAATCACTATATGTGTGAAAACACACACACATACAAACTTCAAATAGCTACACAGAATGTCATTAGAACTGGTACTCTGTGAACCCAAACACGTTACTCCCCAAACTGGAGACAGCCAGGGCAAATGCTGCTTTTCTGCTATGGGCATCACAAGTGTCTGGCATTTCTGGCGACTTCAAGTTATACTTTTGGATTCATGTTCTACCAATGTTAATTGTTAATATACATAGCTCACATACAGACAGCTTTCAGAAGGTAAACATGACATCCAAAGACAAACGTCTAGGGATCAAATTTTCTGTTGTTCCAAATATCACTAGCAAAGCCCAGAGGGGTCTAGGATCCAATTCAGCAGGCGGGCAAACCCAGGGCCCCGTGCTGTGAGGGGGGCACCTAGCCCATGGCATCTTCCAACGGGCCTCTACAGAACTGCCTTTTCTGCATCTGACTGGCCCAATCCCTCCTCAGAACCGCACGAGAAGCTTCTACGGTGAGATGAGGCAGCATCTGAGAGATGAACGAGTTGCCTTTTACACACACTAAGCAAAACCGAAATCTTGAACTGAAAACAAAAAAGGTTTCTCTTCCAGACTTTAAGAGTTAGTCTTGCAAGTTGCAATGAAATCTGGCCTTATGGGTTTTCTTTTCTATTTTTTTTTTTTTTTGGTCTTAACTGAAACTTTAAAAACAGAGGCTTTTTTTAAAAGTTTATTTATTTTGAGAGAGCAAGGGAGGGGGAGAAAGAGAGGAGAAGAGAGAGAATTCGAAGCAGGCTCCTTGCTGTCAGCATGGAGCCCCACATGGGGCTTGATCTCGTGGACCATGAGCTCATGACCCAAGCTGAAATCAAGAGTCAGATACTAACGCGACTGAACTGCCAGGCATCCTGACATTTCAAATAGATCAAGGATTCAGTATTTTCTTCAGACTCCTGCCTCATCCGCAGTTATTTCCAGGGAGAGCTCTCAATGCAGCTGGCAGGGACAGACACCACAGGCATGTTTTACGAAACTGGGCCAACTATTTCACTTAGAAATGAAGTTCACTGTAGGGAGAAAGGAAGCTCAGCACAGTCAATCTTTTGGGCTATAACACAGGATATTTCATACTGTAATATCCAAAACAGACTATTAAAATTGTAGACTAACAAGCACTCTGAAAAGAGCATCATGTCTAAATCAGATTCAGTAATTTTACTTGTTACTATCCAAATATATGTATGTTCATTAGAAAAAAAATTGAAAGGATAAACGTATAATCAACTAGGTCAACTTTCCTGTGGTTTACCAACCCCTTCCCCCACTGCAGTTAACCATGTGCTTCTTCAAATTGTTTTCTGCACAATTTACCCCCATGGGTGTTATTTTATACAAATAAGACCATGACACCTATTGTTTTAAATCTTGCTCTTTTTATTTACCAATGTATCTTAAAATGTTACACTTATTTGTTGCCTTTGTTTTTTGTTTTTTTTAAGTAGGCTCTAGGCCCCAATCTAGGGCCTGAACTCACTACCCTGAAATCAAGAGTCACTGGCTCTACCAACTCAGCCAGCCAGGCACCCCATGAACTGTTACATATATTTGAATAGTGAACACTGAAGGTTACCTCAGAGAAAGGCAAACATTCAAAGGTACTATCACTCCATGGTGCCAACATACTCAGTTTCACTGTATTTTTTTCACTGACTATCTTGAATCAACCATCTGGATTTTTTCCTGGAAAAAGTAAGATAGCTTGTCAAAGAGTCTAAAAAAATCTCATAACATCAGGTACTTTATTTTGAGAAGGAAGAAAGTATCTGTTGGAGTCACTGTTAAAAACATTTTCTGGGTTATTATGTGCCAGGCATCAACCTTTGGCGGCAGGTTTCTTTATATATTTCATAATGTGCATGTGATGTGATATGGAAACTGAACCCCATACTGTACCTTTTCATCAAAATCTCCATGTCGTATTCCCCACCTCCAAATACTTACACACATATATAACAATAACAAGACAACAAAAACAATTTTCAAGAGAAATTTTTTTTTAAATCCACTTAGGTATCCTGTTCATTTCAAAGCATGCCTATCTATACTGACAGTTTATTTTTTATTTATTTATTTTTTTTACATTTATTTACTTTTGAGAGACAGAAAGAGACAGAGTATGAACAGGGGAGGGGCAGAGAGAAAGAGACACAGAATCTGAAGCAGGCTCCAGGCTCTGAGCTAGCAGTCAGCACAGAGCCCAACGCGGGGCTCAAACCCACCAACCATGAGATTATGACCTGAGCCGAAGTCGGACACTCAACCGACTGAGCCACCCAGGCACCCCTTTAAGTTTTTTTTTTTTTTGAGTATAGTTGACACAGTGTTACATTGGTTTCAGGTGTACAACATAGTGATTCCACAAGCTTATACATGCACTTACTATGCTCACCGTAAGTGTGGCTACCAACTGTCAATATAATGCCATTTATTATAGTATCATGGATAACACATTTAATAGCAATAATAAAAATAACTGCTAACATCTATTGAGCCCCACTGGGTGCCAAACACCTGTTATCTCAGGACAGGGCCCCGGGAGGCAGGTAAGCTGAAGTGTTCCAGGCCTACTGGTCTTGAATATGTATGTGCTTTATCCCCTATGCCTTCAAGACCCCTCTCATTAACACCTTAAAGGATGAAGACACCAGCAATATACTTCTCAGTAAGGTTATCATCTGAGGACCGGAGAGTTTAAGAAACCCTTTGGAAAAGGGAAGATAGCACTGTAAACGATCCTATAAACTACTGCTACGAAGTTTATGAGCAGAAAGTTTTAATAAAATGTTATCCAACTTTAGCTACATACAAAAACTGCAAAATGGACAAAGAACAAACAGGTTAGACTGCTTAGAAAGGTCTGAGTACCTGAGATATACGTAGCAATTTTGCTTACCTCTACTAAGCACTTACTACATATGAGGTACAAAACGGAAGAAAATCTATCAGAGTAAACCATAAGGAATTGCCAATATTTGCCATTCTGACCTATAACAGAAAGCAATTTCATATGGCTCACCCTCAAAGTTCTAGTCCTTGAGACATCCTTAACTAGAAATTACTCAGAACATGCTGCCAAAACCTCCTGGATCTTTAAACTTCTGGGCTATACCAAAACTCTGATAAAAATGCTTTTTCCCCTCAAAGTCTTCAATCTCAGTGTGGTGGAGAATGCTGTGACAGAGTTTTTTCCATAGGACTGGCCATTTTGAGGGAAGTCAGCCGGGGTGTGAGTAGGGAGCAAAGTTAGCCTCCCTCTCAGTGACGCTGAAGGCCTAAGCTCACCCGCTGGCTCTGTGTGTGAGCACCAGCAGAATGTAAGCTGTACCCACAGGAACAGGAGGTGTGTGAAGAGAGAAATTGCGTCCATCCTAAACGCTACTTCCTAGCATCTAGGATAAGTCTCCACGCAGGGAAGGCGCTCAGTGTCCGCTGAAGGAGTAAATCAATGAATCAATCACATGAGCAGAATTCACTGGATCAAGTGCAACTTCTATTTCTCCGTGAGAAAGGAAAGTACTACAAGATTGAGGGGAAATTCAACAATGTGTATAGTGCTTGGTTATCTGTAAAGCTGAGGAGCCATATATTACTGGAAAGTAAGGACCAGGAGGAGGCAGGACAAAATGAACCAAATCTTACCTCCTACTCATAGAGCCAAAGGTCCTCACCATCTATCAGGTAACCTTTGAGCCCTGTGAAGGCATTTTTGCAATGGACTGACGCCTGTCTGTCCTTGGATCATCCAAGAGCAGGCTTACTCACTCGGAGAAATAATGAACCAAGGGCACCTCGCAGCCTGGTGCACGCCCTTTCACCTGTGATGGGGCAGCTTCCCCACAAGTGTTGCTGGTAATGGATTTTCCCCACCACGAGGTTTCAGGTGATTCTCAGACTTCAAGGTGGCACAAGACCTAATTTACACTTTTCCAATTTGCTGAAAACATTTCATAGGTGCTGTTAAGTATTTTAAAATTTCCTCTCAGAATGGCCCTCCCACTTACACACACATGCACCACACAATGTACATGATATTTAACTGTATCGTCTTCGTGCTGAAGCTAAACAAGGACTTTATCAAATTCTATGTACAAGAAGACAAAGCACACGTCTCCGGACTCATCCTTTGAGTCAAGGTCATGTATGAATGAGCAAACTCATTTTACTACATTGTATGTGTCCACATGAGGAAATAAACACCCTCTGGGAAGAGCCTGAGTTCTGCAACTGGAATGCAGGGTGAAAATTTGCAGGTCCAGCTCTCTTTCCCACTCCTTCCATGCCTCTGCATTTCTACACATCCAGGCTGTGGCCCCTGAAAGGCCCAAAGCCACCCTGAATGAGGGACACGAGCTGAGATGTGCAAAGAAAAGGGCAGAATGCCTCCCGCCCCACTCGCAACAACAGCCCAAGCAATGAATCCTCAACTCCTGAGGGGCTGTACAGAAGTCATCCCCTTTAGGATCTCAGACGACAAACTCAAACCTCTCACTAACTGAACTCTGCAAACAGGTTGACTCATTCCATTTCTGTGGTTGTCCAGAGTAAAAGCTCAAAAGTCCTAATGACAGTAGTTTCTTCCTCAAAGCTTATCGGCCTTTCTTCCAGAAGAAAAACACTCCAAAAGGTCATTCAATGACAGCAGTGCTGCCCTAAAGCCTAGTTTATAGTTGTGGGTGCCTCAGTCACTATCCCAGAAGTCACTGGTGCAAAGGAGCTCCCCTGCTAGGCATCCATGGCTGAGAGAGGCACAAAGATTTAACCTGGTGACCCACTAGAGGACTGAGGTGGGGAACAGTGCAAGGAGCCGGTCCCCTGAGCGTCTCCAGCAGGCATCTTGCTCCCCCAACGGGCCAGAGGGAGGAGGTTCAGCTCTGTGGGTGAACTGGATGTCTCCGGAAGCTGCCGGCCAGCCCAGACTCACTGTCATGCAGACTTTAAGTGGGATTAACACCACTTCCGTGGCACCTTCAAAAGGGTAGAGAGAGTCTTTTCCGTTTTTGCTGAAGCTCTGAGTGTGCTCAAGTTCGGTGGGTCAGCCTAGAGATGGAGTCAACCCTGAAGCTTGATTTTATTTCGTCTTGGCAAGTCCCAACTTCCTGATTCTAAGGGGAAAGGGAGGGAGGTGTTTAAAAGTCTCATAAAAAGGCTCCAAATGCTTCTTGGACAGCAAAGAGCTCTTACAAAACTACATTTTGATGAGCTACATGTAAATGAACCAGAAACATATGGAGTTCATTTCCTTTATAATACACAGGGGTTTAGGAATGAAGAGGTGGGGGAATGTTCCACAAGATGAGTCTGGGCTCTGGTGAAAATGTTAAAGGTGGGGGGGTGGGTAGGGTGAGACATTTGCTAAACCTAAATGAAGACTAGGACAATAACCAGCCCGCCGCATCCTTTATGGGCCTTTGGTATCCACCAACCAAACTTAGAGGTTAGTAAGATGAAGTCCCACATATGTAACAGGACAACCCGAAGGCTGGGGCTTTCTTTGATGACATTTGGGGACCTGGATATTTTCCATAATGGGACAAAAAATACTGGATATTTTGTGGCTGTTGGGAATCACGAAGCAGCATATATAAAAATTTTATGTTCCCTGCGATTCCACTAAAGGGAATGTGGGTGATGGTCCCACAAGAGGGACAAGCGCAATGTGCCACAGCAAAGAAGGAGTCCTTCTGGGTGTGCACTAATTGGAGGTTCTTCATAGCACCCCATTCTGGAGGCCTGATATTCCCATGGGCAGCTCAACCCTCTCAAATCCCTGGGACAGGGACAGGGGGACTGAGCAAGCACCCGCATGCGCGCACACACATACTGGAGAGCTGCGGTTTCGACCGCTGCCCTTTCACACATGCCTTTTATGAAGCTAATGAATTATGAGGAGGTAATAAAGAAGCTAGGAGTTAATGAGGTTTCTGGAGGGAGCCACTTGATAGGGTCAATCACTCAACACCTGTTTTGGCTAAAAATTAGACTGTTTTCATTTTACATGTCAGAGCACCAGCGGGTCCCAGTCAAGAAAAAGTGATTCTCTCCAAAGAAGAAGGAAAACAAAATATAAAAGCAAAAGCAGGAAAGCAGAGGCTGGAAGGCATCAAAAGAAACAGCCAACAAGCAAATGTTACAATGACAGTCCCAAGAACTGATAAGAAGGAGCTTGAAGGCACCAGGAGGAGAGAGAGAACGGCACCCAAAATGGCCCCTCCATGCCCCATGCCAAGCACAAAGCCAGCCGGCTGTTGGTGGGGGGAACCTCCCACATCCCAAGAACCAGTTCTGGGGCAAAGGCAAAGGCTTGGTGGCTGATCTCTTCTCGCCTCTGAACACAGGCACAATCACTTTCTGTTGATAATAATGTTAAGCTTAATTATACAGAACTTCCACTTGAACATTTCCTTCCTTAAAGCTGAAGTGACGCCATTCTTTCCCGTTTAATTGCAGAATAAGGGACGCTCTGTTTGTGAAGTCCCGGAATTGCTAAGACAACAATGGTGAATGCCGTGGCAGTGCGTGACTGCAGTTTTCATGATTACCAGTCATTAAGAGTAGAATGGGCTCTTTTCTTCTCTATCCGCCAGCACTGGGCACTGCACCCAACAGAGGCTGCATGGCAAGAAGGAACAGTGAGTAAAGCCGCGCCATCGCTTGGGTTCAAAGCCCAATCCTGGAAGGACACGAGCATGGGACACGGAACAGTTGCTGTTACAAGTTCGCTCTTCCGTAAAGGTCAGGTGAAGACAGATGGGCAGCAACGCAGTAAGAGGAACCCCCAGACAAGGCAGAGGTGAGATCCTAGAACTCTGAACGTTTCATAACGGGTTTTTCACTACAAGACTGAGCCAAGGATTTGGAGAGTGAAAGGGGACTAGGAGAAGTCCCAAGAATCAGATGAGAAGAATTCAGGGTGTCCATTTAAAGAAGAAATTGAGGGATGCCTGGGTGGCTCAGTCGGTTAAGTGTCCGACTTCGGCTCAGGTCATGATCTCACAGTTGGTGGGTTCCAGTGGGGTGTCGGGCTCTGTGCTGACAGTTCAAAGCCTGGAGCCTGCTTTGGATTCTGTGTCCCCTCTCTGTCTGCCCCTTCCCCACTCAGGCTCTGTCTCTCTCTCTCTCAAAAATAAACGTTAAAAAACATTTTAAAAAAATAAAGAAGAAATCTATACATCCAGTCATAGACTGTGCATTCTGCAGCTAAATGGCCCTCTTTTGGGGGCCAAGCACTATGTTTCTATTCATCTTGGCACATTCCATGCTGCCCGCAGGAAAATTGAGTGTTGCGGCCACTCATGTGTTCCCAAGCTACCCTTCTCAGTAAAGCTCCCCCATCCCTGGGTCATTTGCTAGCCCGAGTCACAATTCCATAGACCCTTGCACCGTTTTCTTTTCTTTTCAACTCTAACCCACCTCCAGTCCAGTTCCTTTCATATCCTGGGGTTCTAGCTGCCTGCCAGTTAGCATACTGGTTTAAAAAAAAAAAAAAGCTAATGGCCCAACTTAGGAGTGGGTGGTATAAAACTTCAATACCTGTGCCTAATGAAGTTGTTCTACTTAAAGCAATGCTGGGTATTTGTGTTGGCATCACAGTTTTCCCCCCGTAACAGTGTCATACAAAGCTGTTGGAAAGATCCTTCTACGCCAGTGGTCTTTAAAGTGGGTTCCCAGAACCAGCACATCAGCAGCACTTGGGAACATAGTAGAAATGCATAATCCCAGGCCCCAACTCAGACCTACCAAACCAGAAATTCTGAGGGTGAGGGCCCGTGGTCTGGGTTTTAACAAGCCCTTCAGGGAGTGGTGCCTTAGACTCAAGTTTGAGAATCACGGTTCCCGGGGCCCTGATTCTCCATCCTGGAGGCACAGTGTCAACACCTGGAGGGCCTTTCAACCTATCAATACCTGGCCCCACCCGAGATCAATTAAGCCAGAATTCTCTGATGGTAGGGCCTGGACTTCACTCTTTATTTACAAGTTCCCAAGTGGATTGAGTGCACTGTCAAATTTGGAAACGGCTGTTGTAGGTGAGTGACCCTGCCCTGCACAACTTCAAGCTAAACCTCACAGCAGAGGACATTTCCAATACCGCCTGCAGTGACCCTAAAGCAGCCTCACTACTGTGGACTGAGCGCTGCATTCTAAGCACAAAGGCCAAGCTATACACCGTGGCTTCCACGCAAACAGGTCTTTTTGGCTGATATCCTATTTGGGCAGCAGAAAGAAACCTACAGGTGCCAGTGATCAGGACCAGGGGAGAATGAATCAAGTAGTTGATGTTCAATAAAATAAAGTGAGTACCTGGGCCCACCTCCAAAACTGGCAAATTTGTTACCACAAGGGGAAGATGGGCATCGATGCTCCAAAAGGTCCCTGTCCTACAGAAGCAGAATGTTGCAAAACTGAGCCTGGAGGCTCAGTACGGAAAGTTCTGGAGGCTCTCGAGGAGTGATGGTTTATTCCTCTGTATCTGCCATCATCACAGTCCATGTGTGAGGCGGTAACAATTGCAACATCATTCACTTAAGATCAGGTGAAACAAGAGCGCTTGCACAAGGACCTCGCCGCACCCCCCCGCACCCCTCCACCCCTTCCCCACTCTGTGCGAGGCTGCCTGGGCTAGGAGAGTCTCAGACAACTGAGAGCAGGGGTGGCTACACCCCCATTTCCAGCAGCCTGAAGCACAACCCATGAGGAAGGTGGTCACAACCAAGAAAAGGAGCCCTGGTTGGACCCTGCTTTCCCATCTGTCAACTGGGATGTCTCTACCTCCCGTCATGTTCAGGTCAAAGGTGATCATGCTTGGGAAGCCCTGCTCTCAACACTCAGGCGTGTATCTTCAAGTTCCTCAATCAGGTGCACACGTCCAAAGAGCACTGCCTTCCCTTCTTTGTTACTTTGCTTTGTCAGTGCCCTAAACCCCACTTAGAATATTCCACCCCACTAAATACACGATCTCTGGACTGCAGACTGTAAACGTGCCACTATAGGCTCTTCAGTCTGGATCCCACTCGAGTTTATGTTCATCTTCACTTCAGAATTCACAAGGAGGAATAGTTACGACACTGTCCTCAGAGCAGACTCTGAAGTCAAACCAACAGGGTTCATCCGCCCGCTGCTCCACTTGTAAGTTCTGTAAACCTTAGGAACATCATTCTGACTCTCTGAAGTTTCAGTTTCTGCACCTGTAAAAATGGGGATAGTTATGTGACCTACTTGGAGATTAGAATAAGGAATGAAGGATTCTGATTTTTTTGTATGAATTTTAAGAAACCACCTGTCTTAATTCCAAAAACCGTCTTTAAAAATGCACAGCAAGGGGCGCCTGGGTGGTTCAGTCGGTTAAGCATCCGGCTTTGGCTCAGGTCATGATCTCACCGTTTGTGGGTTCGAGCCCCGCGTCGGGCTCTATGCTGACAGCTAGCTCAGAGCCTGGAGCCTGCTTCCGATTCTGTAACTCCCTCTCTCTCTGACCCTCCCCTGCTCGCACTGTCTCTCTCTGTCTCTCAAAAATAAATTTAGATATATTTTAAAATATATTTAAAAAAATAAAAAAATAAAAATGCACAGAGATAGCAAAGCCACACACCAACATTAGAATACTCCTTTTACATCCAAGAAGAGAGGAAAAGGGATCAACTAGAGTTGGAAACAGGGTCCTATCTGTCCTCCACAGGATTTACCCCCTTAAAAATGTCCCAAGCCATTACAGTAAAATGTCAACACTCGTTAGAACATGCCCACATCTGTGTTTTAGTCACTACTCACTGCATTTGAGGATATTTAAATTGTGAGTATATTATCTGATGAAAAATAAATTTAAGGGAAGGAAGCACAACAAAAACCATATGCAAAACCTTTACATTGATCACTCATAAAAAATCGAGTCATCGACTATACAGAAATCATGTTTTTAAATTATTTTCAAACGTTATGGTATCACCAAGTTTTAGTTGTTTCATTTTGTCACTTCCTTTGTGGCTAGGTATGCAAATGTGTTCCTCAGAGATGGATACTGAGAGTAAGCTGCAGTACCGCAAGAGGAAAAGGAGAAAGAGGAGCCAAAGAAAAGCCAGTGCATCAAAAATCACGTCCTATGCTGAATGTAAGTAATGGCTACAATTGTTCCCCGTTTCTTTGGCTACATTTGAAACCTACATAACTGTTTTCCTAATGGTAATATTAGAAGCCCACAGAGAGAATCCTGAAAGTGGTAAGGGACTTATTTTTGGATGCTATGCCCTTGAAGTAGTAACCACTAATCCTTTTGTTACACATCATTTATGTTTCATAGCAACACAATGACCATTACCTTTCCCCTAACGTACCAGGGAAGAAAATGAGGCTCAGAGAAGGTCAGTAGGTTAGTTTAAGGCCACAATGCCATGTCCAAGCAACTGATGCCTATGGTCTTCCACCCTCCCTACTTGTGCCCAGGGTCAGTTCTAGAAAGGCAGAGACTCCAGTTACCTGGAGCACATTTATTTTCTGATTTCCTTCTCCAGCACCCTTTTATTCTTTTTTTAAAATTTTTTAAATATTTTTTTAAATTTTTTTTTATGTTTATTTTTGAGACAGAGCACGAGTGGGGGAGGGGCAGAGACTGAGAGAGACACAGAATCTGAAACAGGCTCCAGGCTCTGAGCTGTCAGCACAGAACCTGATGCGGGGCTCGAACCCACGAACCGCAGGATCATGACCTGAGCTGAAGTCGGACACTTACCAACTGAGCCACTCAGGCACCCCTCCAGCACCTTCTTCTGTCCTTACAGTTACTCATCCTCCCTGGGGCTCATCTTCCTCATCTCAACATTGCCTCTTGGACTTCTTATGGGAATGAAATGGGGGAACAGGTGCATCTTTACATACCTTAGAACGGTCACTGGATACAGTAAGTGCTATATAAATAATGTTCTATTAGCAATTAGGGAATAATTACCCTGGTACCTTCTTACCACTCACAACTTGCCCTTTCCCCATGAAGTGTCCTAATGACTAACTTTAATTGGATAATAACTCGATCTAGACAGTAGGTTTGTGAGGAATTCACGCAATTATCTTACTTAACTCCTTATGACCCTATAAAATTAGATTATTTTCTTCCCTGGGAGAAATAGGAACTATAATAAGGCAGATATATTCAGAGTGTACGAGTTGTGTGTGTCTGTCTAAAATAGCTTTCAAAACGACAGTTCATTTTGATCAAGTATAGGTTCTAGCAGAAACGAAGCAAGATTGTATAAAACATACTGCTAAGACATCCCTGTGTTATTCAACAAGTTCTAATTGGACTGATCTAAACAGGGAAAAAAGGTGCCATTGTTTGTAAGAAGTATGACTAATAAGCTGCTTGGAATTTGAAAATACTCAAATATGGTGTTTGGAAAACAGCTCTTCAGAACGAAGGTAAATGTTTTCATTCATGTGATAAACAGAGCACAGCTTACGGAGCACAGGGGCTTAGCATGATGAGTCACGCATTCTCATGTTTCACTTGGTAATAACCAACACCTACTATCTCTTCCCCACTCTGGCTTCATACTCTGGTGGACAGAAGTATCAGGTGACCCTAGCCCCCATAATTTAAAGAGGCAAAACTAACACATAAAAGAGAATAATCAAGGGCTAAGGGTGAGACTATAGAGAGGGGAAAGTGTTTGGAGAATGTACAAATAGCAGTAAAAAGAGAATATTTTTTACAAAATTATCTTATTTACTCTTCCTAGCTCTATGAAATAATAACTATTATCCCAGTTTTATAGATGAGGAAGCTAAGGGCCAACAAAGCGAAATAACCCAGATCCAGTATTTGAACCCAGGCACTCTGACTCCACAGTTCACATCCTTAAGCACTCCACTCTATGAGTTCAGAAAAGACAAAGAGAAACGTCTATATGGGTTGGAGTGATTAGTTGGCAAAGGTAACAGGGAGGAGGTTATCTTGCACTCTGGCAAAGGATTGGTAGGATTTGGACAGATGAGAAGGGCACGGACAGGGAAGAAAGGCGGTGCTGAAATGTGCACTGCACACAAATGACAAGGTAGTTGGTCCTAGCCGGAGGCATGAAGGGGTAAAACGGAAACAACAACGAGACAGCATGGGGGTTGGGGAATAAGAAACCTACAAGTGTACGCAAATGTCTCACTGGCAGCGGGAGATGCAAAGCAGAGGCAAAGAGCCGAGAAGTCTGGGCATCAGCAGCACAGAGCTCCTAGCTAAAGATACATGCAGAAGCAGATGAGATGGAAGAACAGAGTGCCGGAGTCTGGCTGTGAGGAATGGCCGCCATTTGGAGACTAAACCAAGGAAGAGGAACATGTATTTTAGCAGTTTCATATATAGATCCATAAAGTTCTATCTGGATTCATATGCCAGCTATGAAATTCAGAAGCTCTGTTATGGTTGTCGAATTGGAAAATGTCTCTGGGCCTCATTTTATTCCAATATAAAATAGGAATAATAAGAATACCTATCTCACAGGATTGTTCTGTGGATGAAAACAAACATGGCAATGGTAAGAACAATGCCAGGCACATAAGTACTTTCTAAGTGTCCGTTTATTGTTACTGGTGTTGTTGTCATCAATGTGGTTCATGTAAGCATGGTCTGTAAACCGCCTTAACGTACAGTCATAGAGAAATGGCTACCCCATGGAATCCCAGGCAACAGTTTAAAAAACTGGAGTAGTGTTCTGTACATCTCAACCTGGAAACACCTTCAAGACATAAAAGGTTAAGAGAAATAAATAAACCAGATCCCAGAATTCCCATTCATAGCCACTAACTGTGACAAGGCAGTGACCATACTATCTTTCACACAAACACTTTCAGGGACTTTGTAACTATTTCTAAGTAGAATGAACCTTTGCAGACCCCCCACATGGTAGGGAGAGCAGTTTCCTATAATGATGCACTGAACAGGGCCAACCACATTGTCAGGGCTGAGCCAAAGCCCTCAGTGGCAGGGAAAGGACCAGATTCCAACAGGCCTGACTGGCTGTCGCCTGCTTTAATTACCACACAAAGCAGATAAGTTGCAGAAGGGACAGAAAAATTAAACATGTCTGTTTTTGCATTTTAGAGGCAATTAGGGATTAATAGCCAAAGTGTTGTTATTTTTTGGATCAGAGCCAGTAATTATTTTTTTTTCTTTGAGGGAAGATAATTATACCATAATCACTAACATTTTAAAAGAATGTTTTAGAGCCACTAGTTTATTCCCCGGGAACAAGCACTACTTAGTAAAAAAAAAAAAAAAAAAAAAAATCTAGCCATGTCCCTTGGGACCATGAAGCAGCTCTGAGTATAAGGCTCTGGAGAAGCTTTCAGAAGGAGCACCTTTGTTTTCAGAATAAAACAACAAAACAGAACAGCTACAATGGTTACCAAAATGCAGAGCCAAACTCTGAATCCACAAACCCATAGGGAGAACCCTAATTTTCAGATTCCTATAGTCCAGGATGTTCAGAACAGTTCAATTCTCTTAATTAAAATTTTCCCACTGACATTTTGGGACAACGATCATTCTCCTTGGCATACCCTTTCCTTATGAGCAACAAGGGTTGTCTTCAGACTTGTTCCTGCATGATGACCTCCAATTCCACATTACTTGAGTCTGAATCAATGCCATGTCTCAATGTCCTCAACTCTGGAAAGATAAAGCTGACAAAAAACATACACAGTGAAAACACATGGTGGGAGAAGAAGAAATTCTAGGAAAAGAATGAGCTTCAGGATCTGGAAAGATGACAGGGAGGGGCCCACAGTAACCTGGATTCTCTACCTCTGCATTTAAAGCAACGACTATTTAAAATGTACACAAGTAAAAAGAAAAGTCTTGAACACGAGACTGTTCATAGCTGAATTTATGTCTTCCTTCCATGTTCTTACCCTAAGTAAATACATACATTGATTCAGTACTATGTTCAACGCCTGATACATGCTGGGTGCTGTGCTCATCACTGAAGAACAAGGAGGGATTCAGAAAAGGCAGTCATTACAAAATATGCTTAAGAATTTGCAAGAGACAATTCTGAAGATGTCCACTAACCTCCAATTTTCTTTCCCAAATCTACCAAAGAAATCCTCTCAACTTTCAAAATTCTCACCTTGAAAATGAGCCTAATAATACATACTCACTCCTTCATCTCTAATGTTGAAATAAACATCAAGGAAATCTCAAATATAATAAGCAATAATCATTATCTACTAATGTTTTCCTTTTAAAAAAATGAGAATAAGACTTTGCCAAAAATGGTTTCATAAAATACAAAATATAAATGTTATTTTATAATAATATAAAATATAATCAATATCTAGTGTAAAGAACACCGTAATTCTGTCCTTTTCCTGTTGTGAAATGTAATGCTATGCCCGCCAAAGAGTGCTATCAACGTTTACATATATATTTCTGTCAAAAGATTTCAGATATCTAAATAAAGCAATGAGAGGTAAAGTTACTTCTCAAAACAAAGGTCACTTTTTCCTTTATTGACTATTTACCAAGAGCTTCCTGGGGACCAGACATGGCGCCTGGTACGGAGGATAAAATGGTGACTAAAACAGGAAGGAGACGACATTTATCAAATAATCCTACTAATATTAACTGTAAACCCTGATAAGGAAAACTACCCAATGTCTGGAGAGGAGTTCACACCAGGAATCAAAGGTGACCCTGAAGAAGTGACACCCAAGCTACTCTCCTCCAGACGCTGAGGTCACAGGGAGTTTGGAGAAGCAGCCCAGGAAGGGAGGTAGCTTCCCTCCATCCTTGTCCCTCTGGAGAATGCTGACGGCAGTGGATCCCAGCACCCAGGGCAGAACTCCACGGCTGAACCTGAGTTCTGTGCACCTGACCAGACAACAGCCATGCCCTCCCTGTGCTGCCCCCTCCCCTACTCTGCCTCCATCTTGCCGCCCCCCCCTCCACAAGTCCTGCTCCTCACTTCTGGCCCTGTGAGCAGTGTCATGGCGGAAAGCAGCAGGCTTCCTGTAGGGGAAATACTGAAGGGGCAGAGGAAGGAGGGTCTGTCTGTCCCTCTTTCCTCCAGTCCCCATGGGACTGAGGCTGGACCCTGCACAGGATGGTCAAAGCCACTTCTCTCGTCCCAGCTCCTTTACAAGAAAACACCCAGAGCCTGGGGTTTCTCAACTGAAAAACACCTCAACCATGGGAAGCCAGCTGCTTTCAAGAAGAAACAACACAAGTATTCTTTATTTTATAAGACCTTTTCCATTTCCAGGAAAAAAAAAAAAGCACTATATTAAAGACCACAGCTGCTTCAAGTTAATAAAATCTGAATTATCTTTGCTTGGAAACTGATCACTAGTTTTAAGTTAGGAAGTTGGATTTCTAGGACTATTTCTCATCTTATTTGACTCCTTCCCTCTCGTGCTGGTAATAAAATTGAGTATGTGGTCATTCTTTCTTCCTAATTCAGGTTAATAAGGATACATTTTAAAATCCAAGCCGTCATATTTAATCAAACTAGTGGTTGAATATAAAAGCAATTCCAAGTCTGGAATGTACCTCAGCATTTTTAATCAATTAATCTCACTGGTTCTTTTCTTCCACTTAATATTTAAATGCCATATTTTATGCCTTATGATTAACGTATTTCTGAAGAATGTCTAAAGATGTAGGAGACTGGGGATGCCTGAATGGCTCAGGAAGTTAAGTGCCCAGCTTCCGCTGAGGTCATGATCTCATGATTTGTGAATTCAAACCCCAAGTCAGGCTCTGTGCTGACAGCTCAGAGCCCGGAGCCTGCTTTGGATTCTGTGTCTCCCTCGCTCCTTGCCCCTCCCCCACTCGTGCTCTGTCTCTCTCTCAAAAAATAAATAAACATTAAAAATTTTTTGAAAAAAAAAAAAAGATATGGGAGACTGTTTTCCTAATGATTCAAACAGGCAGGCAATGTATTAAATATTTTAAAGGGTGCCTGGGTGGTTCAGGCCATTAAGCATCTGAGTTCAGCTCAGGTCATAATCTCACTATTCGTGGGTTCAAGACCTGCGTCGGGTTCTGTGCTGACAGCTCAGAGCCTGGAGCCTGTTTCAGATTCTGTCTCCCTCTCTTTCTGCCCTCCCCCACTCACGCTCTCTTTCTCAAAAATAAAACCAACATTAAAAAAAATTTAAAGCATCATTTTAAATCATTTCATTGACTCTAATTGGTGTGTTTTAGAACACTAAACACCATTTAATTCAACTTGTGTCTTCCAAACAAGGAGCAGAAATATGAAAATTCACAGATTAAGTTACACGGTTTAATCACAGTATTTTTCTCCTATGTACCAGAGTAGGAGAAACACCAAAACACTAACAGTGGTAATCTCTGGTTGGTGGGATTTCACTCTGTCACATAGTTTTCTGTATGTTCTATAAAATGAAAATGCATTATCCTCACAAAATTGAAAAAAAAAGTTTTTATCTTTTACTATGTACTTTTTTTTAAAGTAAAGAAACCAAATATAGAAACTCTGCTACCAAAAATCGGCCTCTGTAGTATAACCAGTTCTTTTTATATAATGAAAATGAAACTCCTGGCTAGCGCTTTACTGGGAGGGAAAACTACTTGGGTACAGAGGGAAAAAAATCTTCAGGAGCAGATCTGGAAAGCTAATAGATAATTTAAAAAAAATTTTTTAAATATTAATGTAAATGTCCTGTTTTTTTTTTTTTTTGCACCATTTAAGAGAGGTCTTTGTAAAATACAAGCTTTATTACAATGGCTCAAAAGTATTATTTTAAAAACTAAGATTTTCTTACTCTACCATATAATAATCCCTTGTCACCACCACCACAAAAAAATAAAAAGTTACGGTAAACTCCAGAAAAGGAGACAAAAATAAATGATTCACCCTTCAGTGTGTTTTGCCCCATCCCAGGTGCTGCCAGCATCTGGGCCCAGAAGTGTGAACATGCAAACTGCCCATCCTATCCCTCTTCCTGTCCAGGCTCTCTCCCCTGCTCAGTGGGCTGGGGCCCTGGGACTGATAATAAGGTCAGGCGAGAAGTAGGTGGCTCCAAGCCTGTAGAGAATCCAGTCCAAGGCAAATACAGCTAGCTTCCTCGCCCGTTCTCAATGCAAATGCAACAAAGGAGGAGACTAAAAACTTTACCTAAAACATGCTGTGTAAGCTTTACAATAGCCTCTTAAATCATGCCCTCTAAGAAACCTGTGAATTTCCTCACTGATCCCTAAGCCAGGAACATCTGAGGGCCACACTATTTGACAGCCTATGCAAGACAACACAAAACAGCCCCAAGGACATGGGGCTGCTCTTCTTGGCAAGCTGCCAGATGGCCCAAGCGTGCCCGGTAAGTGATTACAGCATATGTCACATGCATGGCACTAGGATTACACCACATGAAAACCGTTCCAGGAGTGTTAAGACAGGGCTCCTAACATCAAGAAGCCTGCAGGTACTCCAAGCAACCAGAACACCCAGGCAGCCACAAGGAGCCAGGGGGCTGTGCATGGCCACTGTCTGGCTAATGTCTTCCAGTGGGTTTGGATTTCACACATTCTGCCTGCTTGACAAGGGCTTTCTGAACCTGACGGCTTATCTGGAGAAGAGTTACTCAGATCTGGGTTTTTCAAAAATAAGAGTTTAACCCCAGCAACATACTAAACTTTGATTCCTCTTTTTCCGATGCTATTTTATGGGCCAGGGGACGCGGGAGTGGGAAAAATGAGAACCTCAAATGGTAATGGTTTAATAAAAGATTAGGTTATGCCATTCAATGAAGTCTAATCTAGAAAATGTGTTGACACAAGAATACAAACAAAAAGCCTTCAGAACTTGTCGAAGGAGTTTGCATGAAGCAGGAACTCTCTGATGGGTGTTAATGCATCTTAAACACCTTGCTCCCACATGGGTTCGTCTTAATCGCCCTTTTGCACAGGGGTGCAGGCTTCAGGCATGGAGCCGTCAGCTGACCTGAATGCTAAGGCCACCCTCTAGTTACTGCATACAATAGTTTCCCATTTATATAAGGCGAGGACCATTTCTACTGATTTATTTATTTAGGATTATTTCTTTTTAAAATTTGTTTACATTTAAAAAGAATGAATTTAGGGGCACCTGGGTGGCTTAGTCGGTTAAGTGTCTGACTCTTGGTTTTGGTTCAGGTCATGATCTCATGGGTTCGTGGGTTCGAGCCCTGCATTGGGCTCCAAATGGACAGCATGGAGTCTACTTGCAATTCTCTCTCCCTCTCTCTTTCTCTCCCTCTCTCTCTTCCCCCTCTGATCTCTTTCCCCCTCCCCTATTTGCTCTCTCTCTCTCTCTAAAAAAATAAATAAACTTAAAAAAAACAATGAATTTAAATACAACTATTTTTAAAAATAACAGTATGGACAGAAGAACTGATAGGGGTATGTGAATGACTGGAGTGTGGCCACGGCTGGGGGATACACTTCCAATGTGCATGCAATTAAAGTAAAACAAAACAGAAGTCTAAACAATGAGGAAATGTCCCACACCACAATATCCTCTTAGTTTTTCTTGGGAATCAATATTTACACTCATGGAGAACATGTGAGCAGACAGTTCACTTTCAAATCACATTTAATATTTTCTGCCCAGGGCAGAAGCAGTGGGCTTGCCCTGCCCCCCATCCCTGACAAGATCTATTGAGTTCCGTGAACAGTGAAACTTCTATCCCTGCAGGGGACAGAGTCTACACCAAACAGTGCCTGCTCTCAAGGTAACCAACAATCTGAAACTATTAACATGACTTTAATCCAGTAGGTTGAAAACCCTGTCTGCTAAAACCTTAAAACACTTTCTTAAAATCTCTCAGAAGGATCCTATTTTTTGGCTTTACTGATAAACCCATTCAACAGTTTAAGAACGAGACGCTAAATAAGAAAGACCGACTAGAATGAGGGGCAGGTCAAAATTCAACACTAAAGCTGAGTGCCCTTCCCCCATCCCCACCAAACAAGGGTGTGTTTGGGAATATAATCTAGGGAGCCTCATTTGTATACTCAGAATGAGAAATAGGACATGCCGTAAGAGAACCTGCACCACTGTATACAGCGCAGAAGTAGGAAATCATTTAAACATACCTGCTCAATGGCATGACTGATACATTTTGCTAACTGGAAATACCCAACCTACTCATTCAAAGGAGTTTATTTTTTTTTAATGTTTTATTTATTTTGAGAGAGGGAGAGATAGAGAGTGAGCAGGGGAGGGGCAGAGAGAAAGGGAGACCCAGAATCCCAAACAGGCTCTGCACAGTCAGCGCAGAGCCCAATGCGGGGCTCGAACTCACAAATCGTGAGATCAAGACCTGAGCTGAAATCCAGAGTTGGACGCTTCCCCGACTGAATCCCCCAGGTGCTGCTCAAAGGAGTTTAGATGCAGTTTTGTGACGTGCGCTCCTATTCTGCCGGTATGGGGATGGAGCGTGGCCTTTAGCAGATGTATCCCTCTGCATAAGCATCAGATTAAGTGTACAGTGCTGGAGGCTTTAGAACACCAATGTTTCTGGGTTACTACAGCCAGGGCTGACCCGCACTCACGGTCAGGAATACTGCATTAAGACTGAGAATCCTTTGGACAGAAAGTCCCTTGGCTCCAAGGAGACGGTCAACAGGACTCACTGCTCACGATCATGAAGTGGGTTTGGCACATTTGCAACTACTCGACTCCATGTGCTAAATCTAAATGATGTTTGTCAGAAAGCAAGGGGGAGAGGAGGAGGCAAAGAAAAGGACAATCACATCAACAGCTCCTCTGGGGAAACCATTTGAAAACTAAGCGAATCCATCCATTAGCACACCACAGCCTACTAAAGGGATCCAGATAATAACCTTCAGACAAGGGCTTTCTTACCCTGCCTGCAGTGAGGAACTGTTTCCTCCTAATTGATTATTGGATCCTTGAAAAATAACGTGTCTGGTATGAGAATTAGTCGATACGTGAGCTGGATCATGTTTTGTTTCCACATCTGCTAAAATGCTGTTGGGGAGCTTTTTGCAAGAGAAGTAGCAAATATTTTGAAAGCTTCCCACCCTTCATGCAATAGGACTCACCCCTACTTAGGCAAACTCCACGCCTTCTGCCCTCTTTGTAACTGCTGTGAGCACATCAAACTTTCTGTCCAGGGCTCCAATGGAATGAGGGTCTCAGCTCTGATGACTCAGCGTTTCTAGAGAAAGAGAGGCTGGGGCACACACCCGTGAGGGCAGGACTGCAGGGCATGAGGACATCCCAGACAATGGACGCTGTTTCTTCTACTCACCAACGGAGGTCCCTCAAGGGTACCCAACATGGAGGCACCTGAGAGAGCATCTCACGTTACTAGTCCGTTCACCTCTCAGGAAACTGCTATCATCGGAGAAATGCTGAACTACTACTGAGGAGTAACACGTTTCACATCATGCACGCAGGAAAGGATGCTGCAGTCTGTCTTGGACCTGGCACACATCTAGATTTTTCTGAGGCCAGGGTTTGGGAAATTTCAGCCCGAACTCATCAAGTCCTAGGTCTCCATTCCTGGACAAGCCAACTTAAAAGCCAACCCTTTCCTCATTTCTTAATGCGATTTTAAATAATCACAGTTTGGTACCTTTAGTATGACAGAGAAACCCAAATCCTCTTTTTTTTTTTTGCTGGAAAACCTGTTTTGCTGTTTTCTTGAAATATCCACATGAGCTTTACATGAGCTTTCAGGAAGATCGATTCTGCTCCCCAAACCCCACTGCTAGCATCCATAAATTTTGGTCAAAACATCTTCTGATCTGAGTGGATTTCAAATCTTTAAAGCAGTACAGAAAAACCTGAGTCTTCTTGACGTTGACCTTCAGGAGTGAGTGGACTGCACACAGCAGGAGCTAATGACACTTGATGAACTCACATCAGACAGATACAAAATAGTCATGAGAACTTCCTCATAATAATCAGGGTCAACTAATAAAGAGCAATCTCAAGATGCATGTTATACAGAGAGTATGCAAATACTGAACACTCTGTTACAAGATGGCCATGGGGTGCGATTCCTAGAAAACACTGACCTGAGAAACCCCAGATGTTAGGTTTCATCAGACTGAAATTAGACATACTTTCCAGAGTTCTTTTGGAAAATTAAAGAAAAAAGGTCCCATTTCCTGCAAACTGCAGACAAAACAGGTCATTACTCAGACCTCACTTGGCCTTTGTTTTTGGAGAACCTTGTTACGAAATTATCCGCCAGCCCCCAAAACCTGTATTTACCAAGGTCAGCCCCATTTAGGCTGGCCATTTACACTCCCTGGCCTTCATTTAGTGCATCTAAAATCTACAGGGCTTAAAGACAGCACCAAAACATGGCTTTCTGCATTTTCTTTACTTCTTCTTCTTCTTTTTTTCTTTAACTTGAGGAGAGGGGAAAAGAATTCTTCACCAAAAAAGGTTCCAAGATGGATTTCTCAGCTGCTTCTCACCTTAAGAATGAAGTATATCTCCTTTAAGTATTACTGGCCACATGCAACATCTCTAAGTCAGCTGAACTCTCTTCCTCGTAAATGAAAAACACATTTTCAGAATTTCTGGTGGTACTTATTTAACCATGGGCTGCAACTTGCCAGAGTATATTTTCTATTTTTAAAAAAGGGTAGATGAGATAGATAAATCAAAAGGAATGCTTGGAAGAAAGGCGGGTAGACTTGCAGAAAGAACAGGTCTCATATCACATTTACACAGCCTAAAACTTTGTATTAAAAAAAAGGCGGGGAGGGGGGTCGTCCAGGTGGCTCAGTTGGTTAAGTGTCCAACTCTTGATTTCAGTTCGGGCCATGATCTCAGAGATCATGAGACTGAGCCGCATGTCAGGCTCTGTGCTGACAGCCCACAGTCTGATTGGTATTCTCTCCCTCTCTCTCTGTTCCTCCCCTGCTCGTGTTCTCTCTTGCTCCCTCAAAATAAACCAACATTAAAAAAAAAGTTATCCATTCTTTGCATTTGACTGTGTTGCCAATCTGGAGTCCAAAGTCCAACACTTATAGCAAATTCATTTATAAGCCAAGGGCCACTTGCCTACTGCAGGCCTTTCTGCAAATTTCTATGACAAACAATAGACTTTCAAATCCCTGGACTTTCCACCAACTTACAGCAGCCTGGAAGAGTCTCAACAAAGACCCTAAGACAAAATGGCCCCCAGTGCCAAAGATAGTCACCATGTGTCCCTTTACGGATCCCTGCTATAAATTCTATGAAGCATTATTATTATCATCCCAATTGTACAGAAGAGGCAAAGGAGAACCAGAGAGGGAAAGCGATGTACTAGAAGTTATAAGCAAGAAGATACAGGTGCTGGTACTTGAGGCAGTCTGCTTGCACGGCCCAAGCCATAACCTTAGTGTAGCATCTCTGTCATTGGTACTGCTGTAGTTATGATCACAAACAGGCACTATCTGGAACACATACATTCTTCCCTGGACTTTTGGGCTCCAAGAGAGTGGTTACTGGTTCAGAGGATGTTACCTCTGCAGTCTGTGATATTCTGCCTTCTCTCTGGCTCTGAGCCTTGCTTCTTGGGCCACACCTTCTGGACCAAACCTGTTTAACTCTACATCGAGAATCTCAAAGCCAGAGCTGGCAATCCTAGCTGAATGACTTAGAGCTGCCGACCTGAGCCTGATATTTTTAAGTTTATTTATATTTGAGAGAGAGAGAGAGAGAGAGAGAGAGAGAGAGAGAACGCACGCGCGCGAGCGAGCAAAGGAGGGGGAGAGAGAGAGAATCCCAAGCAGTCTCTGCACTGTCAACCTACAGCCTGATGTGGGGCTTGATCCCACGAACCATGAGATCATGACCTGAACGGAAATCAAGAGTCAGATGCTTACTGACAGCCAGCCAGGTGCTCCATGAGCCTATCATTTAAAGTTGCTAAAATTCTCATTTCCCATGTGAGAGAGTTTTCTACAATCCTGAGACTAACCCACCTGCCGTGCAGAGCTGTGGCCATTGTCTCCACATCTGTCCATGTGGCCTAGGCCCACCTGATGCCTAAGCCAGCATCTGGGTCTCAGCAGCAGCCACATGACCTCAACTTGGGGTGTGTGTCCAGGGAAGCTGAGACCACAAGACCGGCCCCATCTGCATTCCATCAGCTCCTTCCAGGGCCTGGACCGACTTCTCCTTCCAGGGCCTAACCCTTTGAGGCTTCTTCTCCCCCTGCTCTTCCACTGGAGGGTTGCGTTCACGTTGTCACCTGATCGACACAGCAGCCCATGCCGCGGATGACCAGTCCTTCCCATGGCTGCTCACTTCTTCTAGGTCCCGCCAGTCAGGAACCTTCCTTGTCAGCATCGTCACCACCACCCTTCGTCCACGGGGTCTGAACTCAGCCAAATGTGGGCTGGAATGCTAGGCCTGCAGCTGGCCAGCTGTGAGACACTGGGCGAGTCCAACCCCCCAACTCCCCTTTCGTCAGCTGTAAAGAGGCGAATACTAATGCGACTGTGAGGCTGAGGGCTAACGCCAGCACAGGTCCTACACGCGTGCTGCCTGGCACACAGTAAGTGCTCAGTAAATGTCAGGGAGTGCTATTTTATGATTTTTATCGTTCTCGTCATCACTAGAACCACCACTACCAATTGCTCTTACAACAAAGTTATCTAAGTACAGAATTGTCATAGCGACAATATACACAATGCCATACAGTACTGCATGTGCTGTGTGCGCTCTGGGGCTGCCGGAAATGAAATGCCCAGCAACAATTAACAGAAGGGAACAAATCACTTAATCTCTCTAGGCCCGCGTTTCCTCATGAAAAGGAGAAACGCTGGATGCACTGAGAGCTCATGTTCCTGAATACAGTTTCTAAGAATAAAGCTAATAAACCTGTAGGCTGATGTCAACTTCCTCAACAGCCTAGGAAGACAGGACAAATCTTACAGGTCCCCAGACAACACTGCTTGTTACAAACTTTGTTTCCAATGACAAGAATCCCTGTTATAAAAACCAGGTTTGTCTTTATTCCTCAGACCATTTTCTGAAGCTTATCCTGTGAGATAAGGATTCGCATGTCAAAGAAATAAATGACAGCTGAGAAAAGTAAACAACTCAGTACCTTTCGAAACTTCAGAAAGGTCAAACAATGGAAAGCCAAAAGGTTCAAAGTATTAACATAATTAGGGAAAAGGGCAAGGTACTCTAAGCCTGAAATTTCCAGATGCCCCTTGATGACCGCTCAACAATTTAAGTTACATTCCAGATTTTCTGTCGCGAGAGAAGGGAGGAGGGATGGGGTGTTACGCAACTTTGCCGTTAGACTTACTCGAACCAATTTCCTTTCCTCGTTTACACAAAGTGACATCCCTTCTAATACAAGGAATGCAGAAAACCCCAACTGGTAAACCGTCATGCTCACTCACCAGATTGAGACTAAAATGTGACTTTATATCTTATCGGAATATTCCTATGACCTGTGAGCACAGGATTTGTTTCATAGAATACTGAATGAGTGCCTTTATCACAAGATTCCCAGAAGGCATATCTGAATCTGTGTGGGAATTCCACACCGAAAGAACTGTCCCTTTGTTCCAATTTCATAAAATGTTCATTAACTGAGGGCAATAAACACATTTACAAAGAGGGCTTCCAGTCTGAGAAACCTGCAATGGCAGTGACCATTTACCGTCCACCCTTCTCTTTCTCACCTTTTCTTTGACAGCACAATCCAATGTTAGTCACCCTCAGAGACTGTGAGTAAATCCAATTAGGGCCAAGCCAATCACAGTAAAATCACGTCTTCTAATGGGAATTGGGGTGTGACCCACTCTCTTTAGCAAGCCAATATTAAAGGTGCAGTCTGTTGCAGGACTTCTAGGAAAGCATCTTTCACACTTACAAAGAGAGACAAAGAAATAGTGTCTTGTTGCTGTCTCTGGAAGCTGTCCGGATGTGATGTTAGGACCTGTGGCAGCCATATTGTGACCATGAGGAGACCAAGCTGACATGCTAAGAATGACCAAGAACGTGGGTCTTTGACAAGGTCACCGGACTACTCAGCTCACTGACCTGAGAATCACCCCGTCCTTTACCTAAGACAACATGTTTAAGCTGTTTTGATTTACAAGTTCCATTACCTATTGCTGAGGATACCTCTACAGTCATAGAATTGGACCCGTGGAAAAACGTTAGGGAAAAATCTAGTTCTTCATTACATGTGCCCTACAAAGGGCATCCAAAAATGGGTTGCTCTGCCCTCACCCCAAATGGCAAGATGTGAAAAGAACAAGTTTTAAGAGTGTGTTAGCTTAAACAGCATGGACACCGATCACCAAGGTCGGAACTTACACAGCTCACTATGATGTGTATAGATACCTCCACATAAGGGCACAATGTCTTAAACATGCCTGTGTTGGATTCTGCAAATTGTGAAATGAGGATTTAGGAACAAGGCTTCTAAACTACATATAGAATGATATAAGAAGATAAAAAAAAATCAGGGACTACACTAGCCAATGACAAATCCCAGGTGCGATTGTTATGATTGCCATGATTTTGGCCTGGGATTTCAAAGTTTTTAAAAATTGCCTTAGGGGTTTAAAACAAAACAGATTATTACAAAGTTTTATCAATCATATGCAAATAGAACAAACACTGAACCTGCTTCTTATTCAAAGTCCATTTAGTTAACAAAAGCCCCCCAAACTAGTCTTTATCTGGCAGACATAATTCAGAGAACTCTACACCTATTAAAGTAAAAACCTGGTTCATTGATGAACATTTTTTATCACAATGCCCACACGTCAAAATCAACCTTCCTCCAGACTGCTTCCTGCCTTTGAAACATAAACTTTCAATGAAGTACGCTTTATACCCAGCGTGGAGCCCGACACAGGGCTTGAACCCGTGACACTGACATCAAAACCCGAATGGTGATTACATGCTAATAAAGGAATAAGGACAGGACTAAAGGAAACGGGGTGGGAAAGGCAGTTTTACTTCCAATGGGAGAACTGGTCAAGGTTTCTCTGACAGGTGACACAGCAGCTGTGATCCCGTAGAGACGAAGGAGCCAACCAAGGGACCAGCTATGTGAAGCCAGGAGGCGAGAAGAAATGGTTGCTGGCAGACCACGCCGGCAGTCTTATTTGTAAAAAGGTACAGCCCATCGCTAACCTTCCCTTCCGCCTGGAGCTGGTTATGATGACAGAAAGTCCTCCTATTTTTAAATTCGAGGTGAAAAGCCCTACAAATGGTAAAGTGGCCTCATTATGAATCTCCCGAAAAAGCATGAGGCTTTAAGTTGCTCCCAAAATAAACTTTTTGCTGTCTGATGTTTCAAGCTGCGTCTGTGAAGCAGTAAATCAAAACTAGTTTTGACCTGAGACGTGTTATAGTCTTTGCAATACCCGGAGGTCCCCAGGGTTCTTCCCACATCAGAGCAGAGAATCGTTGCTCCTACAGAATTTTGGTAAATGCATGCCAGGGCTCGGATGACAGACCCAGTGCACTGCAGAACCACCTTCGAAATAGTGACCCAAGTGAGAAAGGCCAATTGACAGCGGGCTGAGGATTCCTGGGTCCCTCATCTGATTACACTAGCACGTGGCGGAAGAGGTGGCTTGGAGTTAGCTGGCTGAAAACCAAACCCTTTTTGCGGCATTCTCTTTTTATAGCCCTAGCTCCTGATGGGTGGTATGTCACACAATTTCCTAAAAATTAAATAATCAGCCACAGCACGAAGAGGACACTGAAATCCTGGGATCAGAACAAGTGACAGGCACATCGATAAGCCTACAAGCATGTTTTGGACCCATGTAGAGTGCTGTGTTGGACGCTATCTCTATGTGATGAAGGTAAGCCGGACCTCCAGTTTTTAAAAAAGATTTGCAGGGCAGCAAGGGAAAGGCCATGGAAGTTCGGGAACCCTGATGAAACTCCTATTTTGCTCCCGATCCATCAGGATGTACATCTCATTATTCCATTTCAAGATGAAAGAATGGAGGCCCTAAGAAGTAAATGAACTTGCCCAAAGAACATATTACTGCTGAAATGTGAATCAAATTCATGTGGTTCCAAATCACATGACCTTTTTCCTCATCACATCGCCTCACCTGGTCAATTATGTTCAATTCTTCTTTATTCCTTGAGTAACCAGGGGAATCAAGATTTTGGAAGATCCTTCCTAAAACTTTTAGTTTCTAGAGAAGAGGAAGAGGAAGCTGAAGAATGCTGCATGAAATGAAGACTTGAGTTTCACTCAAGGTCGCCTCAGGCGAACCTCAAGACAAGCAACAGGTGAACCTCAAGACAAGCAAGTTAAGAATCTTTTTGGAGGTGCAATGGAGGGCAGGGCTGCACGCATACCTCACACCTAAACAAAGGCACATATTCCTGCATCTTGGATGTCACATTCTCTCAAGGCTCTGACAATTCCTACTGCAGCAAGTGCCTTTCTCTTCTGTCCTCTGTACCAGCTCTCCTCAGAGTTCTCAGAGAAGTCATTACCACCACCACCATGCCAGCATTGCACCCCAAAGCCCACAGCACTCAGGGCTCCTGGGACATTCTTAACACAGTGGCAGAGTGCTCCTAGGTACCCTCTTCACTGCTCTGGGACTGACTTCTCCAGGCAGTACAAGAGTTCAAGTTTTCTTCCTTGCTAGTGCTTAGCATGCTGCCTTTGGGTTGCCAATTCAAACAGATACCCACTGATCCTTTACCTGGCCCATGGGACAGAAAAGGCAGCTGTCAAGACGCGGGACCCTGGAGGGGTTCAGAGGAGGGGCTCTGGGTAATATGACATCTACCCCCTATGTCCCCTTGGTCTTCTCTTAAACATGGTGCCTTGGTCTCATCGGTAAACAGGGATGAGGGTCTTGCTCGGCTCCTCACAGAGCTGTTGTCAGGGTAACAGGCAGAAAAGATTAGGAAATGCTGACATCTGAGGGTGGTTGAGAACATAATGGGGGGTCTGTTACCATTCCCTCACTTCCGGTCCCCCTACCCTGCTTCATTTCCTTCCAGGCACTCACTGTTCAGCGGACACATCATGTATTTGGTTTTGCTTATCACCTGGCCGTGACCTACTAGGATAATAAGTGCATCAGGAGAGGACACTTGTTTACTTCTCTGGGGTATACTGGCACCTAAGGCAGTAAATGGTATGCAGAAGGCCTCAGGTATTTCTTGCATGAATGAATGCACAAATTAATAAGTGAATGAATGACTGAACTAATGAATACTGACTGGCCAACTCATAGAACATACAGTCTAGAAGATCCCTGAGGGGGCACATGGGTGGCTCAGTCGGTTAAGCATCCAACTTCAGCTCAGGTCATGATCTAGCCATTCCTAAGTTGGAGTCCCACGTCGGGCTCTGTGCTGACAGCTCAGAGCCTGGAGCCTGCTTAGGATTCTGTCTCTCCCTCTCTCTCTGCCCCTTCCTCCCTCATGCTCTGCCTCTCTAAAAAATAAATAAACAAAAAAAAAAATAGAAGACACTTGAGGAACATTAACAAAACTGAAGACCCTGCATTGGCATTTAATGTCAAGGATTACAGGGGTATTTCATTTTTTGTGTTCGTCACAAAGCAAAGGCAGCACATGAAGAAAATTCCTGGACATGAATTTATTGTTGGTATCACACTAGGTGGCAAAGGGGTCCTTGCACCCACACCTTATCTGTCCCCAGCCTCACCATTATTAATGCTGTGTGAACCCACACCCTCACCCACTGATGGAACTATATGCTTTAGCAGAGCCCTCTAGAAAGGAATAAAGGCTCCATAAGAAAATCTGTCACTCCAGTTGGTCAGCTGCCTAGCTTCAGGTTTCTCCGAAGGCTAGTCTTTGATTGATCGGGGGCGGGGCCTTCCTACCCCCAAGGAAGCATGGTGGAGGCAATGGCATCGTTTCCTCCGGGGCCAAGAATGGGGGAGGAGGAGGACCCCCACTTCCCACACCTCTCTGGACATGTTCCTTAATATCCTGTAAATGACCCTGCTTCTTGTTTTCTGATCTTCCTGGTTGTGGGCAATGTCAAGAAAAGTTGGGCAAGAAGTAAAGACAAGATAAAGGTCCTGAGTTTTAGGATCACATAGTTACCTATTCAACTTGCTTGAAAACCCTACATCAAAAAACATCATTTGACTCTGTTCAGTGCATGGACTGAGTTTTGGGAAATTCTGTGTCAAAAACTTGCATTTTTAGAAAGGCTTTCCTCATAATGGAATTAAAACGTTTCATTTCACACCGCCCATACCCACAATCTCGGTTCTACTGCCAACGTACCATATCATCTATAAATGCTCCGGAGTACTTCTCCTCTTTTTTAAAAAAGGTCTTTGCATTCCTTTCTTCTCAATATCTAGTGGTAAGCAAAGTGATTTATCACCTGCCAGGGCCCGCTACTCACTATTCCCACCATAAACCCTGCCTTTGTGACAAAACCCTTATCTTAAAAGATAGCATCAACCATTACTGCTTTCTATGTCCATGTCCTTTTATTTAAGAACGACTCTCTTCATTATAAATCCTTAAGCATATTAGTAGAAGACACGTTCACAGCAAATGCCTTCGGTGAGGGGCAATCCAGCTCAAGCGACATTCTCGCTTCTAAGAGAAGGCAAAATCCCTAAGTAAACACGCTCCACAGAGGCTGTGTGCTCAAGTACATTTTTCAAAGACCAGTGCCATTTGGTTGAAGTCAGCTTCGGAGGGCCGCATACCTTTTCAATCAAAGCCACAGCTGCCAGAGGGTAAGCCCTGTCGTGGGTGAAGAGCCTTGGGAGCTCCATCCATCTCCACGGAGCAGGTGGGCCCATCTCATCAACAGACTCTGCTCCCAGGGTTCACTTCCAAGTCGGCTGCTCGGAACCCCGAGAGCAGAAGCCATGGCTTGAAAGTTGGGTTGGTTACCAACGCGTCCCACGTTCTGTTTGGTAAAGACAGTGACGTAGCCTCCTCTCTCACAGCCAACACTGCGACTGAGTCACGGCAGGACAAAGATGGAAGGTGGGGGTAGGTTTGGTGAAAACGTCCCAGGCAATGCTGTACTTAACGTGAGCAAGGACAACATGAGTGTTCTCAGAAAATTAAGTAGGTTTGTGTCAACAGAATTTTGACTCACACACACAAAACAATCTTAAAAATCACTTCATTTGGCATCTTACTTTTACAGGTAAGCCAGGTGGACCAAAATAACTAGGATTCAGGTCTCTACAGTCATTCTCTCTTTCCAAACTTGGTAATAAAAAAATAAAATACGAAATCTGTTTCCTCACAGCTATGTGTTTTCTAAGTTTTGACCCATTTAATGTGTGGTCCCATGGACCGATTGTCTTTCCCTTTTATCTCTCCTTCAAAAATTTTCATAAGCTCTTCCAATGTATCAAAGTTTATGTAGTCAGATTGCTAGTTATTAACTCAGTGGCTTGGAAATCCAATACTATGTTCTGTTCCAGTGGAGAAAAAAGTAAAGAAGTCCTGGATCGACTAATCACAAGGCTTAAAATATCATTAACTTCCATCTGCTCCTTCCAGTATGTTCCTCTTCCCCTTCCATGGGCCTCAAGACCTTGCACGATGTCAGGGAATCAGGTTATCTGGTGATCTCTATGGGAACAACTTCCATAAATCACACTGTGCATTCCGGCTGTCAATACAGCATATAACTCAACTGCACCTGGTTCCTTCACCGGTCCAGGCATACCTGAGTCCCTGGTGAGTCAGCCATACTGAAAAGGCGACAACTATCCCAAGAGAGCAAATAACCAGGTACTAATAGAAATCATCTGACCAACCCAAGAGGGGTCAGCCAAAGAGGAAGAAACCTGATTTTGCAAGAGCACCCTCCCCCCAACTTTCTAATAAAAATGCAAATTCCTTTCTGTATTTGGAAAAACTATATATATATACATATATGTACATATATACATATATACACATGCATATATATGTATAGTATACATACATATGTACGTATATACATACACTATACACACATACACAGGAGAAGATTGCTCCTGGAGCTTTCATACTGGAGACCCCGGATAAACTGAGAAAATGCCACAAGCTCATTAGCAAAAGCGGGGGTTTTCAGCTCTTCTTTTGTATCCCACAGTGTACCCCAGGGACTATGGCTTATTTAAAATTCTATAGCAAGATAGAGAGCTTCTCGATAGTTGGCTGGAAACCAGGGGTGGCTTGAATAAATGCTGATCCGTGTTGCTGGCCCCAAAGGCCTCTCTGAGGTCCTTAGGTGAACATCTCTGGCAGTACAGGACCCCAGAGTTGATAGCGAGGCATGATCTCTAGGGTCTTCTGTTGCCTGGGAACAACAGAGCATATACAATGCACCTCAGGACTGTTTTTATTCCAGGGTATATGGCAAGTGACAATGGAATGTAGGTGACCAGGAGGAGGAGGGGGAAAATGAGGGACAATGGCCTTTAAGACGAAATCTAACCACAGCGCCAGACCTACATATCAGAAGCAGTACTTTCTAGGCAAGATTAGCAAACCATAGCCAGCAAACCAAATTTGGCTCACTGTCTGTTGCTGTTGTTTTTAATAAAGTTTTATTGGAATGAGTCATGCTCATCTATGTACATATTGCCTCTGGCTATTTTCACAGTAAGAAGGCCATGTTGAGTAGTTGCAACAGAGACTATATGGCCCCCAAAGTCAAAAACATTCACTATGTGACCCTTTACAGAGAGTAAACCCCTGTTCAGTGATAAAATGCAAATGCTTTGGGCCATGTTCCTTCATCCACATCTGTAGAAACTCTCCAAAAAATACCTTACAAAGCTTTATAAATGGCCAAAATCGTGTAAAATTGGCCTCCCTACACACATGAGTCATCAGCACATTAACTCACATTCTAACACTTAAAAAAAGTCACAGCAAATACTCAAGGGTGTTTCCACCACACTCAGCATAGGCTGTTCACTTCTGCCTTTTCACAAATGCAAACTTTTGGCTGCCAGGAAGCATATGTAGCTAGACTTCTGAGTACACCCTGTAGACGTAAGTAGACTGTGGGAGACAAGAAGGCCTAAAATTCAAAGGGCAAATACTCTGTTTTCTAACATCACAGAGCAGTAACAGTTGCCAGGATTAATGAGCTGGCTCTAGCCCTGTCCAATATTTGACACTCAGCCTGTAAAGGGAAAAAAAATGTCCAACGTTAATTACCTTCTAGGGCTAAAGGCTGCCCTCCAAGTACATTCTAACTCCTGCTCTCAGAGCCTCTTGACCGCTAATCTCTTCAGCATCAAGAAAACGTGCCCTAGGACAAAAGTGCCTTCTTGGCTTAAAGCTCTATAAAGCTTCGAAAACCAAACTAAGTATCTGACCTTGCTAATTAGGCAGTGAGAGGCTGGATAGCTAAGAAAGCCCTCTTAGCTCACTCTCCTTCCCCAACACTTGTCTAAAAACCAAAATGAAGTCAATGAGTTCAGTCAACCAAGCACATTTTATTGCCGCACAACAGCCAAAAGGCAGCCGCCAATGCTCACTCCACCTACAAGACAAGAAGGCGATTTTTAAAACCAATAATTCAAGTTTTCCCCTCCTCTGGCCCATGTCTACTCCTGCAGTTCAGTCCTGTGCTGAACAATCGCTTCATTTCTGACCAGGTCGTACTAGGACATGCTGTCAAGTAGAACCGGGTTCTATACCTCTCAGTTCCCGAATCGGCTGTGATGAAATGTCTCTTCTTTGAAGTGTGGTATGAGACAGCAAAGGCATGGTTTAAAAAGGAAATGTTAGTAAGTTAATATACAGAAAATCAGCTCTGAAGGATTTCATCTTTCTTGCAAATACTAGTGCTTCTGTGATTTGACAGGATCACCTAAGAAAACAATGAACATAAACGGCATTATACAGCACGTGAAAAGAAAAAGAGGGGTTGATAATTACACAGCTAAGCCCTAAGGAAGCTCACCAGCAACCACAGATACAATATGTATGCTGTTCACCAATCACAAAGGTGCCTGCAACGTTCTGGAAAACCCATCTCTGCATGGATAACTCTAGGGTTAATATATCACACCTGCAAGCATTCCATTTCCCAGGCAAGGCTTCTTTCCAAAGCGACATCTGTGGCCGGCGCAGTGACGTGACACATAAGAAAAAGTTGCTTCCGGAATGCACATATCATGTCTGGCTCCCAGAAATCTATCACGGTAACTTTCTCACGGAGAAACCTGAGAGATGGCAGGCAGTCAAAGAGCAAACTCGCAGGGTGCCTGGGTGGCTCAGTCAGTTAAGTGTCCGACTTCAGCTCAGGTCAGGATCTCGTGATCTGTGGGATTGAGCCCCACATCGGGCTCTGTGCTGAAAGCTCAGAGCCTGCTTCTGATTCTGTGCCTCCCTCTCTCTCTGCCCCTCCCATGCTCATGCTCTATCTCTCCATAATAAATAAACATTAAAAAAATGAAGAAAAAAAAAAAAGAGAAAACTCACCATCAAACTTGACAATATTTACTGTGGGGCCAAAATGCAATGTGTGTTGAAAAGACCAAGAGTGCTCAAGAACATTTTAAGAAAAAGTTCAGAACGAAGAAACAGAAAAGCATTTGACAAGGACACGTGCTGGGTTGTGGGGAGCCCACCGTGGCAAATAAGGCCTCACCCCAGCCCAACCTCTGCCACCTGTCAGATGACGGGATGGGAACAAGCCCTGTGTCTTCTCATTAAACAAGCAGGAGACAGAATGGACTAATCTCCAAGGATCATCACACGGCTTCTGAGGCTCTCCAGTGACGTCGCTCAACATCAACTTTTATAGCATAACTCAGCAGTAACCCTCTCAACCAAAAGTCTGTCTGGCTGCCAAGAACACTTACAGGGTCGTGTCATCTGAAAGTCAGGATGAAATATTACAGAAAGAGAGGTAAGGGGCAGTATGATGGGGAAGGGAGGGAGGGAAGAAACCAGGAGGAAAACGCAATGAGATAATTTAGTTCTTTTGCTGTCATTCTGCAAGAAGGTGTCCTTTGGAGGAAATTACACTCACGCGCACTCAAGTACACACCATGGCCTAGGGAATGGCCTACTTTCAGCCCAAGTCTTTCCTTTACCCTTCCTCCCCCCAAACTAAGGATTTCGGCTCTTAAGAACTGGAGAACAAAGTCTAAGATGAGACGGATTAAAATAATTCAGTTAGCAAACTGAGGTATGGTGTTACCCATCGCTGTTCAAAACTAAAGCTATTGTTGAAGGACAGTCACCTACCTCAGTAAGTGCTAGCAGCTGAGCCAAACATCCTCAAGACCTGAGCTGTATCTTGCCCCCAGAGCCAATCCTCAAGTGAGGACGACGTGGGCCCTCTCCAGGTTGCCGTGTGCCAAACATCAATGCCACAGATCTGATGTTTTAGCAGCAACCTTTCATGTACTTTTCTCTGAATGTGAAAATAAATGCATGACCCAAACTACAAAAAAGGTAGAGAAACAAGTTTTTAGGGTGATGCAAGTCAAATTCTGAGATGCTGCCAAACACTAAGAAATTTCTCTTTTTAAGACAATTTACTGGTCAAGATATTAAGCATCAGCACCTAACACAAGCTCCCTTAAATGCCTGTTGAAATAATCAACCTTTAGCCTTTTCAAACTCTGCTTGATTCAGCTCACTGACTACTCTTGTTGACAGAAACCAATACTCATTTATCCTGTGCCCTGCAAAAGTGAGACTTCACAGAACTGTTATTTTGTTGGTGTGGGTGACTATGCATTTAGTGATAGCTTTGAGATCTATAAATAAAGAAGTCAAAGTCTTAGAGATAAGTGCAATTTTTAGAGAGACAATCAAGAAACTGAATCATAAAGAACACAAAAAAGTGAGGATAAAACCAAGTACAACACCTACTCTCAAGATACTTATTTTCAAGGCCTCTATTAGTGTGGATTACAAGGTTACCAAAGACATTCACTTTTGCTGACCTTAATCTATAGGGTAATGTGATGTTTTGGGACATGACTAAATTAGTACTTTCCTTAAGTGGAGTCATTCACTTACTCTGGTTGATGCCTTTAATAGTAAAGGTCAATATTCATCCATTCATTCAAGCAAACAGGGTTTCCCTGCTTTCCAACTCTAGGAGACAGCTTAGTACAACGACGCTCCAAAAGCATCCTTACAGAAAGAACCATGTAAAGAGCCAAGGAGAGCTTGACTGGCCCAGGGGAGGTGAAATGATTCTAGGACTAACGTCTGCACTGAGTGGGTCTCTATGACGAACTTCTGCACTGAGTGGGTCTCTGTACCAAATTCCGCTCAAGCTCCTTTGATTCATTTACTCTTCAGACTGTAAAGTGAAAGAATGCATGTAAACCGCAAACAGAACCAGAGATGGAGATGTTTATGAGCTCTAGGATTAATAAATAACAACAGGAAAACAATGTTTATACAACCCGCCTCGGACCTGAGAGAATCCAGGTTCATTAACTTCTTGTGTCAGACAGCTGCCTTTCTTCCCCACCCTGTTCTTTGTTCCCAGGGACGACACTCTAAAGAATAGTTCAGTGTGCTCCCTCCACTTGGCTGGCTTAAGTCAACGGGGCACAGCAGAGGAGAAGCAAGGAAGGGAAGACAAATCAGGCGTGGGTATTTGGCCTTCCTCGTGGGGTGGTCTCTTGACAGCAGATGTCTCTCTTCCAGAGCTGACTGTTCGTGTCTGGGCAGTCCCTCTCCACCGGGCCCCTTCCTTCTACCATCTGGTAACTCCTTCCTGCCCTGCCCGGCTGGCCAAACTAGGTCACAGCACTGCCCCTAGCAGAAGATACTGCCCCACCTCTATGCATCTCCTACACCAGGGGTCAACAAACCATGGTCCATGAGGCAGATCCCGCCCAAAGTCTGTTTTGGTTAATAAAGGTTTATTGGAAACCACACCCATTCATTTCTGTGCTGTCTATGGCTCCTTTCTGCCCTTGAACAGAATAGTTGAAACAGAGGCCACATGGCCCCCAAAGCTACAAGTATTTATGATCTGGCTCGTTACAGAAAAAAACGCCCTACACTCTTACCAGACCCTTGAAAGCAATCCTTTAACTTCCCTCCTTTGATTTATCCTATGTTAGATTATGCCATCTATTTATTCCTGGGATATTGCATGATATAGTCTTAATTACTTCTAGGATGTAGCTTTAGCTACATAATCATTCCCATTTCATACAGAGCAAAGAAGTTTAAGATTCATTTTGGAGGAATTATTTAGGTAAAAGGAAGTATAAATGAGTTTAAAAAAAAAAAAGCCAAAAAGCAGTTTACAGAGAGTGATTGATTCATGGGTGAAGTGTTTAAAATCTGTCAATTAATTAATGATCCAGAGGATTTTCCCCTTTATTTAAAAGGTAAATTAAGAGCAGCCAAGAATCTGAGTTTGCTTTGGCGACTGATGAGGAACCTGCCCCCACTTGCCCATTTCCTGCTCTTGACGCTTGGATATGAGACACATTAATACTTTGCGGAGTGAACTGGAAAACACTTTGCTCCACAATTCTTTCTTCATTCATGAAGGATGTCAAACAATTTCATGGGCTCTTGGTTGGTGAACAGAGAGAGCTCCACGGTTCAACACAATTCCTCGTGGGCGGCCCCCACCCCCTAATTTTGGGTATGAGCTCCATAACATGTGGGTGCTATCCCAAAACAGCAATCTTTCAAGGCACACTGCAGTTGGAAGGCCCCACTCTGTGGGGTCCGAGACCAATAAACGGCCACCCTTAGATAACAGTAAGTAAGTAGCCATCCATTCAAACTTCTAGTTCCTCAGCACATTAGAAGTGCCAAGGCTTATGCAAACACTTCATGTTGTTTTTCTCCATTTACTGAGGCCTACAAGTTTAATTTTAAATGTACTACTATTGCCTTCATTTTTGAGGTGAAAAAATGAACATAAACAGGTATTGAGAACTCACCCCAATCCGTAAATGACAAAGTCTAAAGTTTATAACCTGCCTTTCTGAAGGAGGCACGCCGAAAACTGCCCCCGCATGAGAGGGGATGTCACTCCGAGGGAGGGAAGAAGCCTGCTGTTGATGATCTGACTACAGTAAGAGTGCAGCTCAGAGGTTATTTCATAAACCACCACCATCACTGTTCTTGGTGTTCCTGGTAGTTTCAAACTATTACTGTGATCCTCATCCTAGAGGTCAGGTACAGTGTTTGCTCCACGGGGCCTATCCTATTAGGTATGGGGCACGTTTGCGGGGAGGCCATATTTACATCCACACTATGCTTCCTCAGACCCATATGGAAAGTGACCAGTTTCAAACCCACCAGAGAAGCCGGGACTACAGGGGAACTTATCTCAGGAAAGGAAACTCCTTCCTGTCCCCCTAAATCTCCATCTATTGTTTTCCACGTTATTTGGCACCTCATACCGTCTAAGTCTACAGTGTGAACTGTTCATTATGGATGTTCATTTAACCAATTGGAAAATGGAAAGCCCATTTGAGGATGGAGCTAGTCTTGGCTGAGGGTATGAATAATGAGTTTCAGAGCTTTGTCTAGGACCCTGGAAATGTAAAAATTCTTAGCAGGTTCATGGATGGGTTCCAAGGACTCTGAGTCCCATAAAATTGGGTGAGGACACATGCATGGGAGGAATGAGGACTGGGAAGCAATGAGCGAATATGAGAATGTGCATTTTTTGGCAAGAAGACCCACAACTCTCATCAGATCCTTAGTGAGGGGTCTGTCTCCCCCAGACCACAAAGTACTACCGAGACAAGTGCTAACATAGTCCTCTTGCCTTGGTGAGATCAAGCTCACAGGGCAGGCTGAGACAGATGGGCCAACACGTCAGCATTTTGCTCCTCTTCCTCCTCCGCTGAGACCATTTGCCATGACTCTTTGCCTTGTGCCTTACTCACCATTTACTCACAGTGACTTTGTGACGTCACTATTCCCCAGAGTGGAATCTGACACAAAGAGGAGAAGGCTGGACTGGACACCATCCAAAAGGTTTACTCAAGTAACACCAGGGTCTTTTCTGTGGCCATTTTACCTGTGAGGCAGTATCTTGACACGCAGCCTAAGTCTCAAAATAGGGCTTTTATTTCATCTTGACCTCAGTCTGACTACAAAAAGTACATATGGACCTCCCCATGTGCCATATCTGTGGGTCTGGTAATTCCCCATAAACGACTATGCTCTGTAATTGTTATTTTTCCAGAGAGTGGTTTGAATTATATCTTGCTGCATAACAATGAAATTTCCCTCAAACGAATTCAGAAATCCAATACAGCCACCTTTATAGTATCCAGTCAACAACTCCACATAACACCCCAGAAGCAACCAGCAATTGGTTTTATTTCAGTAAAATGCCCTTTTTCGGGAGAGAAAGAGGATGAATTCTGGAGTCTGAGGTTTGCCTAAGTATAAATTTTTAAGGTCAAAACTACTCTCATATACAGAACAGCCCTTGAAAAAGTATAAGCAACATAACTTTGGGATTCCTTTTCAGAAGTGTGCATGCGTGCGTGTGTGTGCGTAGCTTTCTTCCACTCAGCTGAGTAGGCAAAGAGAACTGATGGTTTGCTCACTAGGTTTGCCAGTTTTCCCCAAACTTTAAAATAACAAAAACAATCTCTGTGCCATGACCATATGTCTTTACACATTTTTTTTTTTTTTTTACCACAGAAACCCAATGATGAGCACCCAACAATGTTACATTAAGCTTTGAATACATGTGACTCTGCTTTTGGAAAATAAATCTTTCACACTGGCTTTGGAGTTTGTGCAGTATGTCTGTGTGTGGGTGTGAATGTGTGAAAATCGAGTTTTATATTTTACTTGAAATCTTATTTCTGATTATAAAGAAATAATCTGCTCATTGTAGAAAATAAAACTGCAAAAATTATATGAACATATTTAGTGCACATAGTTCTTGGGGTCCAAACCCTAGGACCAAAGGAAGTACATACATACAAAGACATGATTACCATGCTGTTCACAGAAGCAAAAGTTGAAAAATAATTGAAGGATCAATACATGTATCACAGAATAACCTGGGGATACATTCATATGATGAAATCACGTGTATTTATTAAAGCCAATGACTTACATCTCTATCTGTGATCTGTGCAGGACATACTGTTAAAGAAATAGGTAAAAAATGAGTACAGTAGGATTCCATTTGTGTAAAGACAATGATCTAAAAAAGAAAAGAAAAATCTAACATCCCATATGTGTGGGTATGTTTCTATTTTTGTGTAATTATGCAGGAGGCTGTGGAAGGCTGTGTGCCAGGCTCAAACACTGCTTACCCCACCACACGGAGTAGGAAAAGGCAAGGAAGGTAGGCAGTGAATGATCTTTCTCATTTTAAAACTTCATCGGTTTAGGGGCGCCTAGGTGGCTCAGTTGGTTCAGTGTCTGACTTCTGCTCAGGTCATGATCTCGTGCTTCGTGAGTTCGAGCCCCACATTGGGCTCTGTGCTGGCAGCTCGGAGCCTGGAGCCTGCTTTAGATTCTGTGTCTCCCATTCTTTCTCTGCCCCTCCCTCGCTCACATGCTGTCTCTCTCCCTCTCCCTCTCTCTCAAAAATAAATAAAGATTAAAAAAATAATCATAAAATAAAACTTCATTGGTTCAATGATTCAGCCAACTGAACATAATTTTACCATCTGAGTGGTGGTGTGGTTCAATAAAAGATGTTTTTCTAAACAGAGAGAGAGAAGACAACTAAATATTATAATAAAAAGATCTCAGAAGCCACCCCCTTCCACCCTCTAAGGTAGGTGATTACTAACAACTTGTATGCAAATTTCCATTACTGGGGGGACCTGAGTGGCTCAGTCAGTTAAGCACCGGACTTCGGCTCAGGTCATGATCTCACAGTTCGTGGGTTCGAGCCCCGCATCGGGTTCTGTGCTGACAGCTCAATGCCTGGAGCCTGCTTTGGATTCTGTGTCTCCCTCTCTCTCTGCCCCTCCCCCGGTCATACTCTGTCTCTGTCTCAAAAATAAATAAAAACATTAAAAAAAAAGGTTTAAAAATTTTTCCGTTATTGCCCATACCTATAACTTTTTTAAATGAAATTTTTTAAATGAAATGTTTTAATACAATATTAATATAGAATATACATGGGATATATATGTCACATGTAGTTTTTTAAAATGTTTATTCACTTAATGAGGCTTAATCATGTTTGCACTGGCATGGGGTCAGGCTGGACAGAAATGTGACGGAGCCAGATGGGGACTAATTAATGGCTAGATAAGGCACTGAGCTGAATGTCTGTGGTATCTGCTATAAAATGGAAACAAGGTCCCCTGCTGTTGCAGGGCTGTGTGAATGACACGAAATTCATCAGGATAGCCAAGTTCACTCCCTGACACCCAACAGGTGCTTAACAAATGGGAACCATCAGTAAGAAGAACTCAATAGTAGTAAGTAAGTCACTGAGTACTTGTCATGTGCTAAGAACTCTTCTAAGGGCTTCTAAAAACTTAAGACATATTAACTCATTTAACCCACACACCGAACTTCTGTGATAGATGCCATCGCTCTCATTTTTCAGACTAGAAAATGAAGGTCCAGAGAAGTTAGGTAACTTGCCCAACGCTACAGCGCTAAGAGAATCAGAGCTGGGATTCAAACCCATGCAGCTAAGTTTACTCTTACCCGCTACATACACACTGCTGTTCAAATACTGTGGTTGCGGAAGGGCATTAGGGAAGGGAAGTTCTCCTAGAGGAACATCTGTGTGTACCACAGACTAAGTGATAGCTGAAATGGCCTCGAGCCAGCAGTCCCTTTCCTCAGCGCTGGTCCCCGGGCCTTTTGACATGGGGACATACGTGTGCACTCACCTGGCCACCGCAAACTAGCCCCTCTATGACATTCAGCACTCTCTGCCCATCTCTCCCCATGTGTTCAGCCAGTTATGCTCTGCAAAGGGGCCCGGTTGGCCAGGAGTGTCCCTTTCCCCAGAAGTACTTCCAGCACTCAAATCAAAATCGAAGCCGAGGAGGAAATGCCACAAGTGACACAGGACAAGGTAACCTCAAGGGCTACACTCACCTGAACCACACGGCTCTTCACTGAGTCGCCCACAGCATCTGCATCCCAGGTGCGTGGCTCCGACAGTGAGTATCCGGTCAGCTGATGGTGGAATGAACGGTCCCCCATCAGGCTCTGATCATGGGAACCCCATGACCAGCTTATTAAACCTACAGATGACCCTCCTGTCATGAAAAAATAACTTCTTTCCAATCTCCAGAAACCAGGGAGGTTTAGCAATGTGCCTACCACCACTTTTAGGACTCTCTTAAATTAAATCAAAATGGCATTTCTGTTTCCTTCAAGATCTAACAGACCTCAAGTTCTGGCCGTGTCTCGTTGGTGGTCTGTAACATTACACCATCAACAATCGGCTTTATGTTTTCACTTCCAGGGCCATGGCGTTTCTTTCCTCTGACAAGGCCAGGACATTCCCTCTGTCTGATGTGGTGAGTGAGGGGAGAAAAAAGAAGGGGGGTGGGAAGCAGGCCATTAATAACCAGAGAGTTTGCTTCAATGCTCTTTACAAGCAGAATCTGGCATCCCTTTTCCAGGAGCATCTTCCGTGGTCACTACTGAACTTCGGGTGCCAGGGGGGTACAATGACAGAGGAGAGAAATAAGAGAAGAACCACTGTTTCCCAGGAAGAGGGTACTGGTTTCTAACAGACCCCTCCCACTCTGGAGCTGACCTTGAGCTCTTGACACATCTTGCTCAATTAAGACAACAGCTACATTTCTAGCAAAAGTCACCAAATTTTATTTTGTAATTGGATGCTCTATTTAATGGTGTGTATGAGCGTCTGTGTTAATAAATGGAACCTCATTTAATAGAAAAAAGAAAAAAATTATTATTAATAAAACCACCTAGTTTTGGTGTTTTTTTTTTTTGTTTGTTTATTTTTATTTTTGAGAGAGAGAGAGAGAGAACAGGAGAGAAGCAGAGAGAGAGAGGGAGACACAGAACCCAAAGCAGTCTCCAGGCTCCAAGCTCCAAGCTGCTAGCACAGAGGCCAATGCAGGCCTCGAACTCACAAACTGCAGGATTATGACCTGAGCTGAAGTGGGATGCTTAACCGACTGAGCCACCCAGGCACCCCTTGTTTGTTTTCTTAAAGTTCCTTGAAACATTTACTTTTAATCCCTCTATAGTTCTTCTGGCTTAGATGCTAGTGTTACTTACAGGACCTCCTTAAACCACAACATTTCACAGCAGTTTCTCTAATGGAGATACAAACAATACTGCATTCTATTATTAATATTGTACATTCTAATTTGTGTATCAAGCAAACTAGCCCATCAAATGCATTCAAAATCACCAAATGTCAACAAAAGTGGCTCATTATGCACAGAGCTGAGCATTATTCTTGCAACCTCTGTAACACACATCACTTATTTTTAAAAATGTCCATTTCAATAAATTCTACCATTCCCCCCATCCCAAAAGAAGGGAGAAACTGCATTGTTCCTGTTTTATCTTCTCCTTCTGAAACCTCTAGCAAAATGTTTTTTTTTTTTTTTCTCAAAGTAAACTTTCAGTATGAGGCTGCCCCCACCTTCCAGAAGGAACATGTGAGGTTTCAGCTGGCCAGCATATAAACGCACAAGAAAACGCCTGACTCTCAACAAGTTTAGCTTCTTTTCTTGGCTCAAGTGTTCAAAGGAAAAAATTAAGATAACTGTTCTATCTTCTTAGTCTTAACATTCCAAAGTGCAGGAATTCACGTTTTAAAGTTTCCGTTAGCAGATGTTATTGGGAAACACAGCAGGAAATGTCTTCATAGAAATTAAGAAATTTCTATCTGATGTCTTCATTTATATTAACATTTACATTGTTTTTAGTTTATTATTCATTCTGTGAGGACACATCTATTTCCAGCTCATCACCCTTTTCTCATTACTTCAGTGCAGACACACATTTTAAACATCTCAGAAGAAAGGTTAACAGTAGAAAGGTAATATATGTCTGTTTAGTCCAACGGGCTTCAAACATCACCTCCCTCATCAGATCCCTCCTGGGGGGCTGACTGGGGGGTAAAAGAGCAGTGAAGACCATTCCTCAGGCATTTCTTTAATGCTTCATTTATATTCCCCTCCAAAGAAGCCCTCAGAAAGTTCCACTGGGGTTTACTGCTTCACTGACAAGTTGGCTTAATCAAGCAATTGTGGCAAAGGACTTATTTCCTGGAACATGTACAAAAATTCCATGGCAACAATAGTGGCTAAACTTTCATCTAAGAAAATTGCACATTTCAAATAGAAATGAGTGAAGGCATCTTCCAGAACTTGCTGGAAGTTGCTATTCATTTCATTTTTCTAAAATGGGATCCTATAGGAAGATAAGACCAAGGTCAATGAGACAGAAGACAAAGATGACCAGTGTTATGTATTATCCAAACACGGTAGCAAAGGCTTAAGCAAAAAGCACAACTGCTATAAATAAATAAATACAAAGAAACAAACTTTACCCCACATAAATTTAATTAACTGGAGGTAACATATTTCTCTAATCTCATTGCTGAACATGACTAAGAAAAAGGGTTTACTTAGGGGCACCTGAGTGGCTGAGTCGGGTAAGCATCTGACTTCCAGCTCAGGTCATGATCTCATGGTTTGTGGGTTCAAGCCCCGCATTGGGCTCTGTGCTGACAGCTCAGAGCATGGGACCTGCTTCAGATTCTGTGTCTCCCTCTCTGTCTGCCCCTCTCCTACTTGTGCTCTGTCTCTCTGTCCCTCTCTCTCTCTCTAAAATAAATTAAAAATAAAAAAATGTTTTAAAAAATAAAAAGGGATTACTTAAAACAAAGATTAAAATTCATAAGTGCAGCAGAGTTTTTTCTTAAGGTTAGTTTATAAAAACTAATGTGGTATATCAAAAATTAAACTCTTAATTTTCTTAGGATACCATTATATTTATTTTTTTTTAAAAAAAGGGCAAAAATAGGGCTTCTTCACGATTTTCCTCTGGCAAGCCAATTTACTCCCTTGTTTCCAAATAAAGGACCTCCACTCCTAAATCCCACTGGCACTGAAAGCGAGGTCTATTTTAAACCACTGCTATTCTCGTATGGACAACTGGCAGATTCCACCTGTCTGCAGGAGGTGTTGTCAAAGTATCAAATGCCCCCGAGACCTCATGACATACTGTCACCTGCCTCTAATGCTTCTCATGTTAGACCTCCTGCAGTTTTACCCTCCCAAGTGGATCATGTGACTTGAAAATCTATTTCCAAGTCAGGCAATAGATCTTTACAGATCGAATACTCTGCATCAGACATAGTGGAAGGTCCCGGGAATACAGCAAATACACAGCTCGATCAGTGTGTCTCTGTTCTCGAGAGCCTGTCCTCACACAGGACTCTCCTTGGTCCTTCCTTAATGACCTACGAACCTCACAGGGACGCCTCACCAGTAGGGTCTAACAAATGCTGCATTGAGAAGCCTATCTGGGTACAGCTTACACTCTGGGAGGCAATGATGACCCGTCACACAGAGCACCCACCCCAAGCTTCAAGCAGACACAAGTCTCCTCAACAGACGGGGATGACCCTGCACATGAAAGCTTCACTCTTAGATACAAGTGACACTTCCAAAGACTGAATATAGGTCCCTTTGTGGTAAGTCTATTATGACACAAGTGACCACTAATGCCATCCATCTGCTGGTGGCGTGCGGAGCCCATGAACTTGGCCTTAGGCAAGAACTTTTTAAGTGGAAAGCTGACAGGTAATGAGACTTACTTTTGCCAATACAGTCATCTATTCTAATGTCATATTTGATTCCACTCTTTCAGTAAGAGGCTGAGCCGCAGACACGCTATCCGCCAATGTGACAGATTGCAAGGGATAATATCCAAAAAAGACATCTATCAACATGGAAGTTAGCAACATGCTCTGTCCCCCGAGCAGAATGCTTTTAAACCGCTGACCACTGCCTTTCCTTGAGCCCTGCAATCAACTTAGTGAGTGGGTGGCAAAGAGCATGAACACAAGAATAAAATAGAAATACCAGACTGCTGCGTGCAGTTAAGTATCTCTCATCAACATTTTTTCAATTTTTGTGCATATGCACCAAGACCCACTGTCACCTGTTTGGACATAAAACCTATTTCTTACTGTCAGTGTTTGGGAGAGCAGTCGCCACAAGGAGCTATTCCAGCAGGTGTTTTCATTACTGAAGAACAGGCGACACAGTGTTACATTAGTTGCATAACACAGTTGTGTAACACAGTGATTCCCTGATAAATTTATACATTATACTGTGCTCACCACAACTGTAGCTACCTTCTGTCACCACACAGTCCTATTACAATACCAGTGACTATACTTCCTTTGCTGGACCCTTCACTCCCACGACTCATTCATTCCGTAACTCAGGCAGTTCTTAGATCTAGATTTGGGTTGCATCAATCAACAAATGGTCATACTGCAAACAGCTACAAGTGGAATGCCTACTCACAGGTTTTTTTTTTTAATGTATAAAAACAAAAGTTGATCAAAGATGGATTCCCTCATTTATGGCTTGTGACACTAGTTTTACCTTTTGCCTCTGACATTCTTTAACAATAATGGAATTATTTTTCTCTGTAGTGGATTCTCATCTCTAAATGCTCCTCATTCGTCAATGAAGCAAACTTGAGTAGCTGCACAAAGCAGTTAGTTCAGACTGGCTCAGGGCCACCCAGGCAAGATGAAGTCAGGAACAGGTGACATTTACTGGAGGTGGTTCTTGGGACTATGCTACTCAAGGACCTTGACTGACATGATGAACACACCATTCTGTTGTAAATTTCCAACTAACGTGGAGGGGACAGATTCAATATGGGGCCTAAATGTCTATAACATCATCTTTAGAAATAAAATTTTCTAGGTGTGACATACATACAGGAAGTGAATAAACCTTAAGTGTACATCCTGATGCATTTTCACAGTGTGAGTCCACTCATTCACCGTGACCCCAATGAAGACCAGAATAGGGTCCACACCCCCAATCTCTCCTGGGGGTTGCTTCCAGTCATCATCCTAATGAATCTGAAGAATAATTTTGCTCTTAAAAAGAAAGCAAGGCTCAGGATCAGTGATCAGCCGGCCATAGTACAAGCTGACATTTACCAACTCTACCCTTTTATTGTTTCTATTATTACTGCTATCTTCTCTTTACAGTGCATGAAAATGACTTTCCGCTTACAACAATGACACAGTCTCCTTTTAAAATAAGTTTAAGTTAAACAAAAGTGGGTTGCTTTAAAAAATGTTAGGTATTTCACAAAAAGAGGTGGTACATAAATGGTAAAAACTGAGGAGGTGGTAGATGATTGAAGTTTGAGAACCACTTGTTTTGGTTTGCTGATCAGTACGAAATGCTAAACAGGCCTAACTGACCATCCATCACTGATTTTCTGCACATGAGGGTGGATTCTCTCTCCTGCCCCACGGTGTATCACAAGGACTAATTTCCTCTCCTGCCTATGTTTATAAAAGCTTAATGGCTGGTGCTTCAGGGAAATAATACAGTGTTGTTTTTACACCCCCTGGCTTGTATTTCTCCCATGCATCCCGCTCAATCAAGACTGGAATAAAGGGATTCAGAATGAAAGGAAGCTTATCAGATTTTTCTCTTCCTAAATCTCTATTTTAAGTTTTGAAAGTTCACTTAGAACTGGGATCAGTTATAACAAAAGGTTACCAACAGCTCATATTGAATACCTTTAATGTTCCAATTATGGCAAAAAAAAAAAAAAAAAAACAATGGACGCCTATATGTACTTAACTTTCAAACAAACTCAAGGAGAAAAAAAAGTATTTCAATAGAAATAGCAACTTCCTTTCTTCTCCTCTTCTCTCTGATTAGTGTTATTCCCTGTATGTTCTATTAAATCTAATGAGTTCAGCAGATGAGACTGCATTTCACTTAGGAGACTGAGTGTATAAGGCAAAGTAACCCACATTTGCCAATGAATAGGCTTCACAGGTAATTAAGTCACCTTGTCAAAACAAAGATTTCCTTGCCTCTACTTTACATAATACCATCTGGCCACAGGATTCTCCTTTCATTTCTTAGGAAGTATAAACAAAGGTTACCAAACAAAAACTATATTAAAAACAGCTTAGAACTTCAACTGGTCTTGGGTCTCCAATGAGTGACTCATACTAAATAAAAGCACTCTCAAGTTACTCATGTGAATTTAAGTAAGCGCTATGTATTCAGGCATACACACCTACCCACAGCTTCATATACTCATACATAGTCCTGCAGATACATATAAGTAAAGCCTTTTATTTTACAAGCTCTTTAGTCAGTCTAAAAAAATCTTATTTGTCAAATACAGTAAATTAAAGGACTCTGACTAGGAATATAGTTGAAGTGTCATCCAGAACTTCATTAAAACCCCAACACCAAGATTAAGGCAACATTTCTGTGAAAACGATACCACCCAACTCAGCATTTAATGTCCTATGTGACTTAACTTTCCCTCTGCTGGTTCATACACCAAAGGAAATGAGTTCTCCAGATACCAAGCTGCTGATTAGGTGAGCCAGATGGAGAAATTAAAAACGTCACCAGCTTTTGATACCATTATCACTAGTCCTTTAGAAGGAAAGGATAAAAGTTCTTTCCAGTTTTCAAACTTACCTTTTAATCACTGAAGAAAATTAAGATGCTGTTCTATTGATAATATTAGAAGCTTTCAATAAAAATATGATGAAATACTTTTTTTCTTGCTTGATTCCTCCTCCTCCACAATTCCTTTATCACCAGGAATTCTCTAAGTCACCATAAACATCAATCCTCACCCAATGTTCTTATAAGCAGATTTCCAAAAATGAGAGAAAACGTTAGAAATCCATTAACAATGCCACAACAAAATCCTACTTAATCCTATTTTATTTGAGCTGCTCCCACTTCACTTAAGACAGTTTAAAAACAAGTTAATAAATAGGTGTCCCATATGCAATTTCCATTCTCCATCAGATTCCGGCACATAGGCAATTGTATCTCTTCCTTTCTTTTTGTCAATACAATGCTTACTGGGACGCCAGAGTGGCACAGTCAGTTAAGCCTCTGACTTTGACTCAGGTCATGATCTTAAGGCTCGTGAGTTTGAGTCCCACATCGGGCTCTGTGCTGACAGCTCAGAGCCTGGAGCCTGCTTCAGAGTCTGTGTCTCCCTCTCTCTGCCCTTCCCCCGTTCATACTCTGTCTCTCTCTCAAAAATAAACATCATTAAAAATTTTTCTTTGAAAAGAGACAATGCTTACTATCAATTAGGGTTTCTAGTTTCATCTCTATGTTGTATTTTTCAATTTTTCTACATTGGTGTATTATATTAGCGTCAAGACACAAAAAGAAATTAAAATTTAACTTGTCATCTTAACAGAAGAGGTAGTCAAAGAAACTCTTCACAGTTTTATGAAAACCCCAATATTTTTCATAAGTCAACTTACAAATGGAAATCTTATTCTGTTCTGGCATTTTAAAAATAGCTGGTATTAAACATGCAATTGTTTTACTTTATTTTTAGAACACTTAAGTCAGCACACATGCAAAGAATTACCATGTTGTTCACACTAAGATGTAAATTAAGAATGATTTCTGATTGATCAATTACTGTGATTTATATGGTCTTAGGAAGTGACAGCTCTTTCTCAATCCAGATTCAACGGGTCACTAACTTAAAAAAGAACTCTAAAACAAATTAAAATGATCTACTCACAACTGCAACTTCAGGCTGACGAAACTATGCCCTACAACCGTCATCAAAGCATGAGCTCGCTGCAAGGTCCCTCCAGGCCAGCCTCTACACAACTATAGGAAACAACCCAGCAAAGCTAACCACCTGGCGGGTGTTTACTCTGGGGCCATATTTACAGTATTTGGACACATGCGTTATTTTCTTTATCATAGCAACCTTATAATAGGTGTGACAGTGTCTGCATTTTAGACAAGACAGCAGTGCTCAGAAACAATATGCTTGCCCAAGGTCACGAAGGTAGTGTGACAATTAATAAAGGGAAATTTCCCTAAAGAAGACTTGAGATACTACAAAGAGAGGCTGGTAGGGAAGAGGTGTACCACTCAAGGTCGATTACGACAATTGTCAATTACAGGTGCGACTGACTTCAGCTCAGGTCATGATTTCATGGTTCTTGAGTTCGAGCCCTGTGTCGGGCTCTGTGCGGACACCTCAGAGCCTGGAGCCTGCTTCAGATTCTGTGTCTCCCTCTCTCTCTGCCCCTCCCCCACTCACACTCCGTCTTTCCCTCTCTCAAAAATAAATATTGAAAAAAAATTTTGTTTAAAGAAGGACTGTTAATTACAGAACTCCACAAGAAAAATCCCAGTAGGGAAAGATATATGTTATATCTCCTACAAGAAATCAAATACCCCTGCAACTCAGCCAATGAGAAATCATCATCACCCTCAATTCTTGATTCCCTTTAATGGAATTTTATTCCAAATAACTCCTCCCAACTTCCTCCTCCTTTTCCATACAATCATGTTCCTCGCTTTAGTTTGTTGGACTTGCTTATAGATTTGCCGTAGCTTGCTAATAACACATTCTAATTCTCTACTCTTTCCAGAAAAACCCATCTTTTGCTGGAAAACCAGCTGGCAGTTTTAAGGCTAACAATAGCAAATAGTAGGGCTAGAATTCCAAATCTGGTCTGATTCCAGAGTCCATGACTCGGAGCCACTCTATGTACTGACTGGCTTTCTCATAACCCAAGGGTCAGTCATCTTGCTGTGTATACTGGACTTACAGGTAAATGGCCTACAGGCAGGCACCACATTTAGCTCTCTAGGGATCTTGATGTCACTCATATTACGGAGAACGCAATGCACATCCACCAGGTGTCCATAGGCTAGCCAAGGGCTTCTCTTCCACTAATATCCTAAGAATCACACAACATGAAGATTTTTTTAATATTTTATTTTTGTTCTTAGAGAGAGACAGAGCACATGAGCTGGGGAGTGGGGCAAAGGGACAGGGAAAGAGAGAACCTTAAGCAGACTCCACACTCACTGCTGAGGCTGACATGAGACTCGATCCCACGACCCTGGGATCATGACCTGAGCCAAAATCAAGAGTTAGACACTCATCAGACTGGGCCACCAAGTTCCCACAACATGAAGGTTTTTAATAAGGCACAACCATATCATTCTATATAATCATCTTTCTCCCAAATTTTTAAACAAACACCTAATAATTTTTTAGATATAGGAGTTCTAAGTGTCTGGCTAATGAATTCTCAAATCACTGTGTCTGGCTTTAGCCTCTACTACAAAGCTGTCACCATCAAGACAGTATGGTAGTGACACAAAAACAGACACACAGACCAATGGAATAGAATAGAGAACCCAGAATTGGACCCACAAATGTATGGTCAACTAATCTTTGACAAACCAGGTAAAGAGTATCCAATGGAAAAGACAGTATTTTTAGCAAACAATGCTGAGAGAACTGGACAGCAACATGCAGAAGAATGAAACCAGACATGTTTCTTACACCATGCATAAAAATAAACTCAAAATGGATGGAAGACCTAAATGTGAGTCAGGAAATCATCAAAACCCTCGTGGAGAAAACAAGCAACAACCTCACCACAGCAATTTCTTGCTCCACACATCTCCAAAGGCAAGGGAATTAAAAGCAAAAATGAATGCTTGGGACCTCATCAAGATAAAACACTTTTGCATGGCAAAGGAAACAATCAACAAAACTAAAAGACAACTGACAGAATGGGAAAAGATATTTGCAAATGATGTATTGGATAAAGGGTTAGTATCCAAAATCTGTAAAGAACTTACCAAACTCAACACCCCAAAAAAACAAATAATCCAGTGAAGAAGAAATGGAAAGAAGACATGAATAGACACTTTTCCAAAGAAGACATCCAGATGGCCAACAGACATATGAAAAGATGCTCAAAATCCCTCATCATCAGAAAAATACAAATCAAAACCACACTGAGATACCACCTTGCACCGGTCAGAGTGGCTAAAATGAACAACTAAGGAAACAACAGATGCTGGCAAGGATGTGGAGAAACAGGAACCCTCTTACGCTGTTGGTGGGAATGCAAACTGGTGGAGCCGCTCTGGAAAACAGTGTGGAGGTTCCTCAAAAATTAAAAACAGAACTACCTGGGGCGCCTGCGTGGTTCAGTTGGTTAAACGTCCGACTTTGGCTCAGGTCATGATCTCGCGGTTTGTGGGTTTGAGCCCTGCATCAGGTTCTGTGCTGAGACCTGACAGCTCAGAGCCTGGAGCCGGTTTCAGATTCCATGTCTCCCTCTCTCTCTGCCCCTCCCACATTCGTGCTCTGTCTCTCTCTGTCTCAAAAATAAACTATATAAAAATTTTTTTTAAATAAAATAAGTAAATAAAAATAGAACTACCCTATGCCCCAGCAATAGCAGTGCTAGAAATTAATCCAACAGATACAGGAGTGCCGATGCATAGGGGCACGTGTACCCCAATGTTCATAGCAGCACTTTTCAATAATAGCAAAATTACGGAAAGAGCCTAAATGTCTATCAACTAACGAATGGATTGAGAAGATGTGGTTTATATATACAATGGAATACTACATGGCAATGAGAAAGAATAAAATCATGCCATTTGCAGCAATGTGGATGGAACTGGAGGGTATTATCCTAACTGAAATAAGTTACTGAGAGAAAGACAGATACCAAATGTTTTCACTCATATGTGGAACTTGAGAAACTTAACAGAAAACCATGGCAGAAAGGAAGGGGAAAAAACAGTTATGGTAAGGGTGGGGACGGGAGGCAAACCATTAGAGACTCTTAAATATAGAGAAGACACTTAGGGGGGATGGGGGGGTGGGGAAGAGGGAAAATGGGTGATGGGCACTAAGGAGGGCACTTGCTGGGATGAGCACTGGGTGTTGTATGGAAGCAATGAATCATGGGAATCTCCCCCCAAAACCAAGAGCATGCTGTACACACTGTATGTTAGCCAGTTTGACAAAAAATTATATTAAAAATAAAATAAAACAGAAAGTCTCACAGCAAAGAAAGAAAGAAAGAAAGAAAAAGAAAGAAAGAAAGAAAGAAAGAAAGAAAATCATCGTGTCCGGAAACACAGTATTTCTTAGCAACAATCACTCTGTGAAAAGAATACAAATTGTTTTCTTTGATTAGGGACTGTCAAAATTGATTCTGTTCCTAGAGTTTCTGCAAGGACTGAAAAATTAAAAAATACATATATTTATATATTTAGCACATTTTAAAATGCACTGGAAGGTCTCTTTTGAGAAGTGGAAGAGCGGGTCGACAACCAACACTTGTAGGCTTTCAGTCCTCCTGACCCGCAAGAGCTGTCAAGTGACTCCCTAGGACCAGCAGGAAAAGAGGAAGTGATGAAAGAAGGAAATTAAGTGAATCAGAAGAACAAAAAGACAGCAGGGAGTGCCACCCTCAGGAGAAAAGGGGTGGGACACAGACTCCTTGGAGTTCAAATGGCTATCAAAATAGACAAAGACAGGGTAAAAGGCAAAAGTCTCCTTGGAGTGGTGTGGCACTCTGTGTGGCAGAGGCAGACGGGCTCTGTCCCAACTGCTCTTCCCAGTGAGGCTCCTGGGAACCATTGATCATTATTAGAGGACACGGTGCTGCAGCTTCCCATCCTGGGGTACTCGGGGTCCCCAGTGAAAGTGCCATAATGGCCAATCAATGCATGCAGCGGCCATCTCCCCTGAGTCTTCCCATTTGCAATTTGCACTGACAATTTCTAACTCAACACTCCCTCCCCCTGTTCACAACACCCTAATCTATAGGCACTGGGCTTAGTGTTTGTTTCCAAAGTGATCTCAATCTGTTACTTTGAAGGGTCCCCCAACCCGTGCCTCTCCAGAGAAGCTAAATTCCATACCTTTCACAGCTTATCATTTAAACCCGACCATCCCAACATACCTTCCAAATTTGACAAAAGTGCATCTAGCTCTCTTTGCCTTGTAGTAACAGAAAGACAAAACTTAACGTTAAAGAAAATTCTTCTCAAAACCCTGTACTTAACGGTAAGTGTCTAGATATCATGTGTAAAGAAGATGGGTGAATATAAAATACATTTTATCTGTACGGCTGTAAAAAGGTGTGCGTTTTTATTTTGTTTTCCTTGGGCAATTACCAGATTTTACTTTTTTGGTCTAACCTTTATTCAGAAAATTTAACGGAGACACCAGTCCTTTCTGATGTCTTGTAGATTTTAAAATACCCTGCGGATGATCTAATTAAATCTTTTTATTAAAAGAGGACCGTGAGGGATAGATTTAAAATTTCAGTGCTGTGAGAACTTCCATGGAAGTACACAGCACCAACATCCGTGAACTTTGGTTACCTTAAGCTGAGAATGGGGGGTAGGCGCTCTGCCCAAGAGAAGTGTCCAGGGCCCTGATTCCAGAGTTGTAGCATAAAGCTAGCTGCTTACACGTGTCCATACCTGGGGCAGATGCCATGAGCTTTCAGAAACGAGAACATCAAGTCATGTTTTAAAGAAACCAATAAGGAGCCAGCCTTGTGACCTTCAAAACTCAGAAGAAACTTCTAACTCATCACGTTTCATTTTACTTTTTTATGGATTATAAAAATAATGCTCACTTTGGAGAATTCCAATATTACAGAAATGTGACTTCAGAAATTTATTTTTGTATTTTTACTGTATAAGCTTTGCAAACTTTTTAAATGTTTTTTAATGTAATTTATTGTCAAATTGGCTAACATACAGTGTGTACAACGTGCTCTTGGTTTTTGGGGATAGAGTCCCGTGATTCATCACTTACATACAATATCCAGTGCTCATGCCAACAAGTACCCTCCTCCATGCCCATCACCCACTTTCCCCTCTCCCCCACCCAACAACTCTCAGTTTATTCTCTGTATTTAGGAGTCTCCTATGGTTTGCCTCCCTCCCTCTCTGTTTCTAACTATTTTATCCCCTTTCCTTCCCCCATTGTCTTCCATTACGTTTCTCAAGTTCCACATATGAGGGGTCTTCAGAAATTTCAAGCCTCCACCCCAAATCCCCCCCCCACAAAATTAAGAACTATAAAATGTTTATTAGCTCAGAGGATTTTTCCTATGAAAAGACGAATATATAGAAATGCCTTTAAAATACACAAATTGCATCATGCCATATGTTCTCTTCTTCATCTAAGTTGTATGTTTATCTGGCTGGTGTGCCGGGATGTCTGTTACAAAGATGTTCAGTGAAAACCTAGTTGTTCTTGGTTTTTATGAAAAGCTAGTTTTAATAGAAAAATAATAAGACAGCAACAACACTAATAAACATAACAAAGTCAATACATCAGTACAGTCATTAGACAGCAATTAATATAGATCAGAGAGGGTACATTTGGTTTTAATTGGTCACATCGTTAATTCCAGAGAGGATGACTCCTTGAAACAGGTCAGAGTTTTCTCAATAATCCTATAGCAACACTATATTCTTGCCAAAACATGTAACAAGAGGAAAACAGATCTCAAAATTATTTTTGCTGACTTCTATACTTAGCTTTGGTATTAAGTTCTTATGTCAGATGCTAAAACTTTAAAGAAAACCAATTCTTCATATTTGTACTTAATAGCAAACATCTTTCAACCTCTATTATCTCCTTGATCCACCCACACAGTATGAGAGATAAGGGGGAGACAGTAATGTTCTTCCTCTTTGAGAGATGAAGAAATCAAGGCTCAGCACTGAGGATACCAAGGCCATAAAGAGTCAGTACCTGGGCACATGGTCAACTTGGGGTGTGTGATCTAAATCTCAGGGCTTTTCCCACCTCAACATGTACCTTCTAGAACGAAAGAAATGGGCTGCATTTTAGAGGAACATCATTTTGCCAGTTTCTTCCATTGCTTTAGTACAGGACATTAGGGTAAAATGAAAATGGTTAAACAGACAGGTAGAAGAAGGGAAAAAAAAATACTACTAGGGTGTTAGCTGTATTTTACATGTGAACACCAAGAATACTGACTGATACGTCATCATTGAGTACACTCCATGCCAATGAAATCAGTCATGACTTGCAAATAATAACACAGTCACTTCAAAAACATCCCAGCCAGGATGTCATCCCTCTGCTCTCTGTGCCCACAGCAACCATCATTAAATGACCACCACACTCGGGAGCTCCTGGCTGGCTTGGTCAGTACAGCATGTGACTTTTGATCTCAGGGTTTAAGTTCGAGCCCCACATTACTTGTAGGGATTACTTAAAAATAAAGTCTTTTCAAAAAAATGACCACCTCACTCATCCTTACTTTAACCAGACATGACATCACAGCCTTTCCACATCGTAATTCAGGGTTTAACACTTGTTAACCCATCAAAATTGGTAAAATAAAACTCTAATCTGTCTCTGGAAATGCAGAGTTGGAGGCCATTATGAATAACTGGTCTCTAAATCCAACTTATTTTTGCAGGTAACAAAGAATGTTTTCAACACGGCTTGGATTATATCAAGTCTCCTTCATCAAAACACATTATTTAAGTAAATGATGCAATAGAGATTTCAAAATGACAATAATAGGTTTTAATAAGAAAATGACTACCACAGAATTCTCTACTCTCCTCTGTTGAATATGGCCAATGGGTGTCCATCACTGCAGAGAACAGTAATATAGCCTCATTTGTTTAAATCTAAAATTACACAGAAATGGCCTGTGCTTATCTATACCTCATTTTTAACAATACTAACTTTCTTGTGTAAAGTTACACAAGAAAAACTGAGCCTTTCTTACCCGTAAAATAAGAAAAATATCATTATCAAGTTATCTAGTTTTTAGCATATTTCTTCTCCAAAGTCAAACCAAAATAATATAGAAATAAATATACTTAAAAATATAAAGTTATTTTTGAGAGAGTGTGCGTGCACATGTGTGTGTGAGCAGGGGAGGGGCAGAGTGAGAGGGAAAGAGAAAAGCCCAGGCAGGCTCCCCACCCTGGGCTCCATCTCACGACTGTGATATCATAACCTAAGTCATTATCAAGAGCTGGATGCTTAAGCAACTGAGCCACCCAGTCACCCCGATACAGAAATATTTTAAACAACTTTCATCAACAATTTTTAAATCACTGATAACACTGAGGCAAGGATCAGAGATTTGATTCAAAGGAAGAGTGCATTCATCACTATTTCAAAAGTGACTTCTAAGAGTTACACATACTTGAAGAGAAAGAATAAAATTAACCACGCAGACTTGGAATGGAACTAGAGATACTGATAAAGGCCTAGTTTTTCAAATATATACATAGAAGGATAAATAGCGAAACAGATGGAGAGGTATTAACGTTGATGAAGATGATGAAACTGTGTATGTGTGCTTACAATGCATATTTACATCTTCTAGCTCTATGTGAGGATAGTGCATGGAAGCAATGAAACCCCTATCATTATGATCAGCCTAGCACCCATATTATGGTTTCAAAACACCATTCCTCACTAAATGGAGCCAGAGTTACTTGGAAAAGTAGCTGATTACAAAGTTGGGTCAAGAAAAGTAGAAGATGAACCAGAAACATCCTGTAGTGACAGAAAGTAAGAAAATTCTCAAAAAATGATGGGAACATGACAAAAGGATATAGTTACCATCTTTTAAAGAGCTCTGTCTGGTCAAACTAGCCAATGTGACCACGAAACCATAAGAATCAATGAGTCCATACTGAGATGGATGGATGGAGATAAATAAGTAGATATAAAAATGGGCAGGGGAAGAATACTCTTTCTTATAGTGGAAAGCCAACTAATAAACACAGAACGAGTGCAATTAGAAAAATCACCATTTATCAACCACCTAATAATGACTGATTCAAGTAAAAACCATAAAAGGATGCTAAAACCAGTGTATTAATGTTTGAGGAGCAGCAGAATTATTTACATAGCCACAAAATAGCCCCACATAAGATACAAGGTAAAGGAGAAAACAACTTGATAATGGAGAAGTCTGGCAGATAGGACTTGAGCCAAGCAGTCCAAATTTATGTCACCATTTAACATCATGTGACTCCGAACAGGATGTGCTGAGAAGGACACACTATTACTTATGTGGTATTCCCATTCAAAATCTATGACCTAAATCTATACTCAAGAGCAACAAACAGATTCAAATTGAGAGGCACTCTACAAACGACCCGGTTTGTACTCTTCCAAAATACGAGTAGTGTGCACAACAAAAAAAACTTGAGGAACTGTTGTCAAGTAAGAGACACTAAAGAAAAATGACAACTAAATAATACCTATGATCTAGGATTTTCTCTCACTGTAACGGACATTATGAGGATTATTAATGAAATCCGAATAAATCTGGTAGATTACATGAAAGGCAGCCCACCATGTTAATTTCCTGATTTAGAAAATTATGCAGTTATGAGAAAGTCTTATTCCTAAAATACACACACTCTGGTATATTTAGGAATTAAGAGCAGAGAGAGAAAAGGATTCAAGTAAATGTAATAGATGTCAGTATTTGGGGAATCTGGGTAAATACCATGCAGGAATTCATTTATAGACGTCTGAAATTATGTCAAAATAAAAGTCAATAGGATTAAAAAAAGAGAGTCAATAAAAGACAGTTAAGTTTTTTTTTTTGAGAGAGAGAGAGCGCACGCACGAGTGCGAGTGGGGGAGGGGCAGAGAGAGGGAGACACAGAATCTGAAGTAGACTCCAGGATCCGAGCTGTCGGCACAGAGCCTGACACGAGGCTCAAACTCAAGAACCTTGAGGTCATGACCTGAGCTGAAGACAGACGTTTAACTGACTGAGCCACCCAAGCACCCCAAGTTGTTTAAATAAATGCTTCATCAAGTGAATTACAGGCCATTCTGAGATTTTCATTAGTCTCAGAACAATATCTTCTAACAATAACAAATGGTACAATCTCACTATGTTCTAGCAAAGTCTGGAAGGGAAGGTATTGTTAAAGGTTTCTGGTTAGTCCTGCAACCCAGCCTTAGTAGCCATGACAGGCCAACTAAACCTACAGTCAAACAAAACCAAGGAGCTGGTTTACACAAAAGCCACAGAGGTTTCACAGCCTCTGTGACTACAACCGTGGGTTTGTGAACCCTCACGCTTTTGAGGGGAACATGTATTTATAGACGACTGTACAAAATCATGGCTCTGAGCAACCCTCCACTTTCACTGCACTCCACCATATCTGCGCTCTCTGAGGACAACAGGACACTGCCTTTAACCTGACACTGTCACACAGGTGCACTCACTACCCAATGGGAGACTCCCACAATGCAGCCATGAGCTTAGTTCTCCAGCTTAAGAAGCCTGAAAACTGGCAAAAGAAAAAAAAAAAAAAGAAAAAAGAAATTATATAAGTGAATAAATAAATGTGGATGGCCTTTGCAAGCGGTTTAAGCGTTGGAATTGCACCATGTGGCCAAGTACTTGCCATGAGAGCCATGTAGCTAAAAAAAAAAAAAATTGAACCAAGAAACGACTATACTGATAGCACATGCCTCCAAGTGAATGTGCTAGTTCCTAGGAGGCTTTAGTTTTTCTGTGCTTTTCTTGGCATGAGCACTTCACCCAATGAGGTATTTGCATAACAAGTCAAATACCTCATCTGGTAGTCAACTGAGGGAACATCGAGATGCTCCAATGCTAGGGAAATCAGCTGGCTGGACTTGGGGAGAGACGTATGCTTGCCACATGGGACATCCCTCAGGGATGTTTGAGGGTAATATTAACCATATGTGATGTTTCACCTTTTGGTTTCTCCAAATCACTTACAGTAGAATTGGGCAGAATGTGATTGGTGGTCCTAAGTAGACTCCAGACGTCACAGAAAAAAGCATTTTATTTGTGATGGAATCTGTTTATGTTGGTTAACTCACACTCAGCTGGCACTGGGCATATTTTTTCCAAAGGTTTCAAACGGTTACAAAGAACAAAAGCAAAGCTCCTTTAAGAAATGTGGTGGTACTGAGGTGTAGGAGCGTTGTGTTGTCTTCAAAACGGAGTTCATAAAGCAGACTACGCTCTGAGGCAGAAAAACTAAGACCAGTGGGTTATTTATGGTTTAGAGTGAGTACCAAAGGTACTATGGAGAAATTAAATTTAATTTTCTAAATGTGACTATATGCAACGAAAGGTAAGGTCAGAAGTTATGACAAGGCTCTGGAGCAGTTTCTAAGTAAGTACAAGGAGAAAACACATACACACACACACACACACACACACAATCAGAAGGAAATACTCAGTAAGTTGGAACTTGCTGTATCGCAGCATCGGATGTGAGATAGGGTGGGCACAACGGTCTGTCTGTCCCAATCCAGGGCAGACAGGGGACACGAGTGTGGGCTCCTGGATCAGCCAGGCTCCAAAGCTGTAGCCATGTGGGGGCTGGGAGGACACGTGATCAGAGGGGGCCAAGACTTCTAGCCTCAGGATGGGCCAGCTCAGGCCTTTTGCTCAGGCCTTGAGGGCCCCCAGACAGGAAATCCCAGCAGTCAGGCTAGCACGGGGGCACATTCACAGCCTAAGGTTTTGGAGTCAGATAAATCTCTACTCCAGTGATTCTCCCAGGTACCCTGATCATTCCCTGAGGCCGTGCTGGAAATCTGGGGGTGCATTCAAGGATTGGGGTGGCGGCCAGGGATGTTACAAGTCCTACAATGCACAGGGTCCCATGCGACATACATTAAGCTTCCAATGCAACTGGCACAAATCCTGCTACACATTTTTGAAGGTAAAATAACAAGTGTTTTATAATTATTTGAGTGTAGAGCCCAACTCTGTTTTACATTTCAACACTAAAGGGTTTTTTCTTTTTTTCAGTTTTACTATATACTGACTGTACACCCTCGTTCATAACAGCATTATTCACAATAGTCAAAAGGTGGGAGCGAACCAAATGTCCATCAAGGGACAGAGAGATACACGAAACGTGGCAGATGCATTGCTACACACAGTGGAAGAGTATTTAGCCCTAAAAAGGAAGCAATTCTGATACATCTTATAAGAGGGATGTCCCTGGAGGGTGAATCATGCTATAAGAAATGAGCCAGACACAGAAGGACACACACTATATGATTCCACCCACACGGGGTACCCACAGTAGTCAAAAGCACAGAAACAGAAAGCAGGGAGGTGGCTGCCAGGAGCTGGGGCTAGAAAGAGTACAGAGTTCTCTCATGGGGACAGTTTCAGTGAAGGCAGATGAAAAAGCTCTGGAGACGGATGGCAGCAGTGGCACGACACGTAAATGCCACAGAAGGGTCTAACGAAAAATGGTTAAATGGTCAACTTTGGAGTAGGTGTATTCTGGCACAATTTTAAAAATACACACAATCAACGAAGTGTTCAAATCACAAGAAGACTGGACTGTGTTGTGCCAGAACTTAAGCACAGCCTGTTCACTACTGCAGAAAACTCGATCTCGGATGGGGACGGGGCTCACAGTGCCCGAGTCCCCACCACCGCCTTCCTGCTCTGGCAGCCTTTCCAGCTGGAACATCATGTTGGGTCTGCCAGGAGTCCTGAGCATCCGGCACCATCTCGGGGCCTTCCAACATTACTGTGCCCGTGGGCACACACCCTGACACACGTGTTTCATTATCAGTTACCTTCCTTTTCACTGCTCTATTACAGTACATAGAGATCTTACACTTAGGGGTGTATGCTTGTATGTTCTTTACAAATGTCAATTCGTGATAGTATTGGTGGCACTGAAAAACTACTTGTTATAAAACAACTGAAGGGAGCGAGCCTGCCGTTGGTCTCAGGGAGCAGACAGCAGCAGGGAGAGAGGATGCCCTGAAGTTTCGACAATAAAGCCTGAGACTCACTAAGTCTCCGTGGATTTAACAGAAGCACCCTTTCGCAAGAATTACAGTTCTTATGGCGTAGGTCTGGTGGTAGTTTGCGCACTCCCCCGAAAAGAAAGAAATATTGAAGCAAAGTAGAGAGCGCCTGACTCTCCTTAGTGATGAAACACAGGCACACTTAAAATAATCAAATCCACGCCCGGTAATCAACTCCAACAGAGACGAGGTGAACCAGGGCACACATTTTTCAGGCATGGGAATCACCATGTCGCGTCCAAGGAGATCAGGATTTAATGGAGAAGGGCACGCTGTGTCAATTGCAATGACACATACATTGTTTCTCTACTGCGATCATCCTTCTTTCCATCTCAACACTGGGACATGATTAATATTTTATATATTGTCCAAGAGGGGAATGTGACTTACCAGAAACCATCCTCAACATTTCAAATACAGATTCCTCCCTCTGCCAAGAGAAAATCCCACCCGGCTGCAGATTTCTCATTTGCAAAACATAAGAGCAATGAAATTCCATTACTTAGAGAAACTGGCCGTTCCACCAAACCCTTGGCAACGGAAGCTGTACTTATCTTTCTGAACAATAGCCTCAGAAAATGTATTCTTTCTCTCTCAGGAAAAAGAAAAAAAAATACAGTACATATGCCTTTGAGCTCTTGAGAAAGTGCTCTTGCCCAAGCAAACTCCTCTTAGGGAAAATCCACTCCCCTGATCTGGGAAGTACAAAGATTGACCCTAAAACATGCAGTAAAAAGAGGCCCAAGTTTAAGAACCCTTCAAAAAGTCAATGGGGATGTAACAATATTAATAATGCCCTTAAAACAAAATCAAGTATCCCTTTAATATTTAAGTTACCACGATGTACTCGCTCCCACAGCAAAGTGACTCTTAGACCCCAACGTGTTCAGTTTGTTTTCCCGGTGACGTTTAACTCAATGTTTTCCTCAGGACATAAATGACCCTGAAGTATGCTGCTTCGCACATTGTGGAATTCATTCAAACAAGAATGGAAAAGCCAAACTTTGTTCTCTGTCTTCCCAAGGCTCCTTTCCCCGGGGAGAAGCATGTGGCCAAATTCCAGTGAGTTACATGAACTTCACTCATGGCTTATCTCATAGTTGAGTTCCCACTCACCCCAAAGTTTTGAAACGGACCATGAAAACACTCAAGAAATACAGATGCTACGCCAATGTATTTGGAATACCAACAGTACTGTTTTCCCAGTTCCCCATTCAATGTGCCGTGTTACATGGCTATGGCCCGTGGTGACTTTCTTGTGGGACTCAACATATCACCTTAGATTCTCCTATTTAATTTCTTCCTCACAGGAGACCCACCCACTTGATCTATGTATTTACCCATTAAAACAGCAATCAACATCATCAAAAAACAGCAGCAGGAAACAGTCATTTGTAACCAACTTTGCATCAAGAGCCCATACAAGGAGGCAATGAATAATTCTCTCCCTTTGGGCAACCTGGGGCATCCGAGGACATGTGTGTGACCCTATTCCAGTGTGTTGGACGGTGGGGCGAGACATCTACCTCTCCCAGAGGAAATCCACAAACCCACTCTACAAAACCTTAAAATGCTCCGTGAAGAACTGAATACATAGAAGGTGGGGATGATGTGAGTGACTATCATATCAACCTTTGCCTGCATGTCCCTGGACCATCACCTGGGAAAACCAGCAACAGACAAACCCAGAAGACCGAACGATGCATGTGCAGCAGTAACCGTGTGCCACAGCCAGGAGGAACTAGGCGAGCCCCAGAGCTGCCCCAATCTTACCCTGGGAACCACAGTGAACACCGACACAATGTGCACCACGGGGCTTCTCGTCTGGTTCGAACTAACAGACAACTAACTCTCCAACGGCCTTTGCACAAAGCTGTAACTGAAGCCCGCAAAACAGATGCGAGGCTAAAGGAAGAGAGCCAAATTGTGAACATGCCACTCATAATCTGGCTTCTCTGTATTTCATCTAAACAAAAACTTAACACCAAGGCAATCGATGCTCTGGACAGTCCCACACAAGGGGAGAGCTCTCCTGCCCAACCGTCACAAGCGTTCAGGCCTCCCTCCCCAACCAAACATCTTGCACCGAACCGAAGACGGGATGGCATTCAGCCTATTTAAAGACACTGGCCAGCGTTCACATACCTCAATGATCCGGTCATGAATCTGCAGGCCTCCGTCCTTGGCTGCGGGCCCACTGTCAACTATTTTGGATACAAAGATTCCTTCACTGGACGATCCATCCTGGTTGTCCTTTGGGTTAAAAAAACACACGCATGAATGCTAGGCATTAACGTGGTTAGAGCTTACACTCTTTGACCATGATGGACTCTAGCTTATGTCAGAAGTGGCCATGGGGTAAAAGCCCATCTGCTACCCCTAATTTCTGTTTTAATCTAAAATTAACACATGCACATGGTACATTTCAAAACATACCAAAAGGTCTAAGTGCCTGCCACCTCCCACCCATTGTCCTTTACCCCCTTTAAAGCATCCGTTTGTGGTTTATATATCCTTCCCAAAACACTTTTCATAGATCACCTTTCCTCAATGTGTATCTGTTTCTTTTTCATGCAAAACGGGAGTGTGCTCTCTCCATTCTTGCATACCTTGCCTCTTCGATTAACTTTACAAATCTTAGAGACTTTCCTCCAGTCTTACTGTCTACCTCACTCCCTTAAACGGTTCAACGGTATCCCAGTATCGGGATAGGAAGCACTGTTTCCAGCTGTCATTCTCAGAGACAATGATGCCTTGAATACCTTCTTCCAACCTGTACGATGAAGCATCTTTTGCAGTAGGTATCTGGGGTGGATCCCTAGCAATGGAACTGGTGGTCCAAGGATGTGTAGATTTGATGGGTACTGCCAAATTATGCACTCAGAGCTCATTAGAGTGTTTTTCCATATCCTCACCAGCACAGAGAACTATTAAAACTTTTGAATACCCAGCAATCTGATTGTGAAAATAGGTGTTTTATGGGTGCTCTGATTTACATCAGAAAAGCTCACCACCAGCACCCCAATCCTAATAAATTCTCATCTCCAATCTCAAATCCCTTTAGATCTTTTTTCACAGTCTGGACTGAAACTTTCTGGGAAAGGCGACAGCTCGCTGCTCAAACTCCTTCCTTTATTTAAAATCAAAAAGCTCCAACAAGCTCATAAAAAAAAGAAAAAAACACCCCTCACAGCTTGTTCATCAACTTCTTTCCCAACAGCACTGGGATGAATTCTCTCCAAGCGTGTGGATTAAGTTAGTGATTAACAGATGGATCTATAAGTTAAATGGCACAAGTATGTGTTGTTTCCAAACAAAAGCATTTGAAAAGTAATTTCAGGATCTTCCACAAAGACTCCAAGAAGTTGCCATAATGCCACTAGATATATTTTAAAAATAATTTCTATATACAGAAATGCATACAAACACCATTTGTTAAAAAGTAACAAAGTAAATATATATTTTTCTCTTTAAACAACAACAACAAAAAACATACTCTAAAGGGAGAAAGGGAGGACTTTATTTAATGTGGTTCAAGCGACTGCTTCAAGTCCAAGAGCAATGGCTGAGGGTAAGAAAAGGCACACCCTGTGCCTCTTCTCTGCCTCCGTCCTCACCCCTTTCTCTCAAACACACACTCATGCCCTAAAAGGTTAATAAGTAGGATTCGAAAGACACCAAAATCACACCCTAAAATGAGCATTAAGTGTTTTCCCCAACATTTATCCCCGTGACAAAGATAGGTCTCTAAACTGACATCTGGATTCTATCAACACTCTTCCAAGAGAGAAGGGTCAGCGAGACTGTGGGTGCTGTGCTCAATCAGCCGTCCTTGAAAGGCAGCCCTGCCCAGCATCATGGCACCCTGCACGGGCCCGCAGCAGACTAACCCTTCACTGTCTGGACTTCCCCCTGCCTCCTTCGTCTCTCACAGCCGCCTTACTAAGGCCCTAATCTCAGCATAGTCACATATCTCCCTACATGCATATCTCAATTTTAAGTGCACAGTTGTGCAATGGCTTCTATTTACTGGCTACATACTAGATGCTAGGCAGGTAAGGAGTACCCTGTGTCCATTGTTTTTCACCCTCCTAATAACCACAAATGTTAAGTGCTCTATTATTCTCCATTTCACAGAGGAAAAACCTGAGACAGAGAGGTTAAGTAACTTATCAGAGGTCACACAGCTAAAAAGTAGCACAGGTCAGTTTCAAAACTAAAGACAGTTTAATTCCCTTACACAAGCTCTAAGTGCAATACTGCCTCCTATGGAGAAAAATCTCAAAAAGAAGCATTCATTTGGAAGTTCCGCACTCCAGGCTATGGAATATTCCAGTGGAGAAACCTTCAATCTCAAGGGACCACAAAGGATTTATGGATTCATGGGCGATCTGGAGTTCCCTAAGAGGTGATGCCAATATAGCCAATGAAAAGAGATCTGCACTTATTCTGAATTCATTGCTTTGCATTTCTTGGCTGAAGAGGAAGAGGGAGATGGGGGATGGGATTCTGACTTTGGTTTGTTTTGCAGAATACTACTTTGTGCACAAGTAATTTTTCTTAAGAGAGTCAGTAAGTTCAAGCAAAGGCAGAGAGAAACATGCAAAAGCAAATGGCACAATCAGGTTAAATTAAGACAGTGGTAGGAGGTGGAGAAAGAATGCAAAAAAAAAAAATACAGAAAGGACAAAATGCAAGAAAACCAAAGCAATCCCATCCTGGATAGCTAGAGGTGTCTCTTCAGAGACATCTCTCGATTCTTTGTTTGTTGGGCGCCTCTGCTAATCCATTTTAAGTCAGAGCTATTTACCAAGGCGAAGTAACATGGCTCAGATTTTGTTGTGCCAGCTTGAGAAAAGGAAGAATAAAAGGGACTGTTTGCATCCCAGGGGCACCTGCCAATGAAGTATAGTTGCCAAAGGCTGAAGTGACAGGTCTGAGACACCAGACTGGCTACTGTTTCTGAAGGGATGTAAGAATGAATGAATGAATGATGTGACTCTGCGAAGAGCAGTGCGTCAGGCAAGGAAAAGCCTTGTGTCAGCACACCGCCGCCCCCCGCCCCCCCCTCCCCCCCCCCGCCGGGCTTATGTCACAACCCAACCAAGCATCCAATACAAGAATTCCTTGGGAAATTCACACATCATGCGTACTGCCTTCTACCTCCAGTTACTAACAATGAGTGTGCATTGTTGCTCATCCTGGCTTTTTAGCGTGTTCTCAATGACCTGCCAGATTTCCAGGCAACAGTTCAGCATACATTTAGGGTTCATTATGCTATTTCTGCTAATCAGGACAAGTCTTTAAAACACACTATTGTAACCACATGCATATGGAATGAAACTTCCCTCCAGGGGACATGCACATAGTTCTTGCAAAAAGACCACATGAACTAAGAACACTTACGAATGCTACAAAATTCACTCTGGCTTTCATTTCAATCAGCTTTTTAAAGGAGAAAGAGAAACAAAAGGTGCCTAAAACATGTACTTTGGTAAGCACAAGAAAGAACCATATTCCAGTGAGGCTGGGAGTGGCCTTTCTTCTCGGGAGGGACAGAAAATAAATCCCATCTTCACGGCCTTTCACATATCAAGTTCTCCAACCATCAAGACACAGGCATGGCTCTCCATGTGAAGCATTTTGCAAACTTTGGGCTGCTTTTTCTTATATATGCCTTGGTGACGTGGATAACAGACCTTGTTGGTTTGGGCTCTTTCAGCTACAGAAGTTTCTGAAACACCTAACGCTGACACGCACCTTAGTTTGTTGAAGTCATTTCTTAAAACTAGTAACAGTGGGTGGGGACAGGAGAAATAATATTTATGAAGCCAAACCAAGGGCAGTCTCTGTTACTCGCACTAAGTGGGAGAGCAAAACATGTTCTAAAACAGGTTGGGGAACACGGACCTATTGTTTCCTGGGACATCCTTAAGAATGTCACCGAGACAAGGAGACAAACACTACTGTGTATGCCCATCTCTGGGCTCAGCAAAATGAGGGTGCCCCCTGTCCACATCCCCCGCTTCATTCTCATAGTCTGAAATGTTCTTCTCCATATGTATGGTTTATAGGGCAGATAAAGTGTCAGTCTGTCATTTAATGGTTACCTATCACCTGTAAGTAAGTTGCCATTTCTTATAAGTAACCAAGTGCGTTTGTTTTTAAAACTGTGGGTTTGGCCAAAAGCAAAGGGAACTTAACCCTAACTTCTCCTCGTGCTAACTCCCCTGTCTTCTCCCAGTCTCTTTCTGACCACTTCCTGCCCACCCCTCAACTCTAGCCACACTAAACTCTTTCCAGTTCCCCCACATGCCAACTCCAACCCTGTTCTAGGCTTTGCATGGGCTTCCCCAGGCCTGTTCACTTTCCTCTAGCTCAGTGGTCTTCAAAGATGGGCCCATGCAAGGCAGTACATTGGAACGATGAAAAAACACATGATAAATTTTATTCATTCTCACATTTTAATTTCATGTTTTAAAATGCTTCTCTTTGCATGAACTTTTATAAGTCACGTAGAATAGTTCAGCACTGAAAATATAATTTAGAGCGAACTAAATAAGCTCAATTTTTTTTAATTAAGAGTGCTCAACTAAATACAGTATATAAGGGCTTCCGATCTAGCAAATCCCTACTCATCCTTCAGAATGCAACGCAAATGGCCGTGCCCCAGGATACCTCCTCCCCAAGGGTGAGCCAGACCCAGGCACATACTGTAGCCACATACGGATGCCTGGCATCTCCTTATCCTTCAGGATTAGGCTGAGTATCTTCTCCTCTCTTTCCTGACCACCCTGGCCAGTGATGCCCCTTGCTGCTTGGTCTCTAACGTCTGCTATGCTCCCATTTTTTTTTTTTCTGCATCACATGTCCCCCAATCTGTAACTGTTATCTTTACTTCTTTCTCGCCTGATGTCCCCACCAGGACACAAACTCCATGAGCCCAGGGACCCAGTCTCCCTGGCCTGCACAGTATCTCCTAGCTCCTACCAAACAGCCCCTGTTCAATACTTATTTGTTGAAGGAGTGAATTCGATTTTCTTTTCCTTTCCTTTGACTATTTTCCTTTCACGCTAATACATGAAGAAATGGTCACCAGAAGAAACGAACAGGAAATGATGCACATCCAGATAACCCCACATGAAAGGGGAGATCCTGCAACTCGCCCTTTGCCACGTCTGGTCCCCAGAGCCATTTCAGTGGCCATTTTCCTCCCAGTTACACCTACTGGTCTGAATCTGACCTCTTCTTTTTGGAGGAGGAGCCAATGATGAAGGGGGTGAGCGAAGAGCTGCAGCGGGAGGGAAAGCAAAGGGATACAATCGTCTACAAACGAGGGCATCATCCCTGACTAATGAGGAGCCGACAGAGCAGAGCTCCACATCAGACTTCCAGGCACGGGGTCCGTGCTCCAGCTCAGTTACTCTCTTCCAACTGCACACATCTCACACCACTTTTCTTCAGCTCAACTGCCACCCAACCGGACATGCCCCTCAAAACCTCAACGACTTAGATAAGCTACTGTAGTACTAGGACAATGCTATTTTAGGAGACCACAACTAAACAAAAACTCCTGAGGGTGAAGATGTTAGATAAACAATGAACTCTCTAATTACAGAGAGCAGAAGAGGTGAGCAAGGTTTCTACTTCTCACTCCCCAAATCTTGAGCCCTCTTCCTGCTACAGCAGGGAAAGGAAAAACACGTTTTAGTAATTAACATACCACACATGGCCGGCCACCAATAATATTGAATCCCAGGGAGCCAGAGTCTCGATGTAGGACAAGAGTCAGACTTTTGGTTTCTTCACCCTGTTGGAAACAGAGGAGTTCAAAATTTCATTTACAAACAGGGAATAAATGGTAGGAATTTTCTTTCTATCTAAGCAGACTCGTGGGGCCTTAGGTCATCATTAAGAATCCTATGTCTCTTGGGTAGTTTAAGCAAGGAAAGTTTTAGGCCCCAAGCTGAAACCGTGTCCTGTGCTAAGGAGGTTACGAACATTTCTAGATCCGCCCAACCCTGCAGTGCCCGCATAAGAATGTCTGGCGATGTCCAGACATGCCTCACGAACATTGTCAATCAATGACTCCTTGGTCTGCAAACGCATCTTTCCTTTGACCGGCCAATCGCACACCGGCTGTCTAGACAGCTACTTTCTGTTTGTTTCTCAACCATTCTCAACAGCGCCATTCATGTTTTGTCATGAGAGGTTCAAGTAGCAATGTTCTCGGAAGTCTGAGCGCACGTAAGGTCTGTCAATAGTCATCTGTGTTTGAGAGACTTGGGGGAAAAGCAGTCCGTGCAAAGAGAGATGAGAATGTGGAGAGGAAACAGAAAAATCCTGCATGTTACTGAAAGGGGGAGGGGGCAATTTCACAAAGTAGTTACTGTCCAGTCCACAGGAGATGCCGAGATGGTTAACAGAAAACACTCTGTTCAGAGGCTGGTCAGTGTGAAGCCCTTTAAATCAAACAAGCAGAAGTCACCCAGGCAGGTCTCCCAGGCACTGCTGACCAGCTGGATGGGACAAAGATGCCATGGCACCTTAGCTGACACTCTCAAGTAACAGACAGATGAATAAAAATAGCTTTAACCTTAGGGGCGCACTGTCGATAAACAGCAGTGACAAACATTAACCTCGCTGAGACACCTCTGAAATGTTTCCAATTCTTTGAATGATACACAAAACTTTACACATAGGGACTGAGAGACTTGGAAGTGCTGCACTCACGTCTTCTGTTAAAACATGGTATTATTCAAATGCTGCATTTTTTAAGATAGGAAATAAGTCATTAGAAGCTTTAAAAAAAAAACTCGTAATGGCTTATCACAAAATAGATTTTGTTCTGAAATTGACTGCTTCCTGGTCAAACCTTTGCCTTCTACTTTTTCTGTGGAAATAACTGACAACATCGGAATGGGATGCGTGCCAAGTATCTGACCTGGGACACTGGCCAGGGAAACCACTCTTCCTGACGGGCATGTCAATGGCTTTTCTGAAGCAATGCTCCATTTACTGCTAGAGCTGTCAAGCAAGAAGCAGCAGAAATGTGCCCAACAGAACCAAAAGAAAAAAAAATATATATATATACGTGTGCGTGTGTGTGTGTGTATGTGGCTAATGGGCCTCAATACATAAAATTACCTACATGCTTAAAGCTCTTAGTAACCACAACCGTTTCTCGTGCCTAGTTAGTGCGCAGAATTTACAATATTAGAACGTTTCAAAATTTCCAAACTGCTACATATGCCTAAGCATCAATTATTAAAATCATGTAAAAACAAAATTGACCATTTTTCATCGGAAAAAGACAGTTTTTAGGGTCCCCTGGCCCTGCTGGCACCTGGCTCAGTCAGTTAAGCGTCCCATGTTGGCTCAAGTCATGATCTCACGGTTCATGAGTTTGAGCCCCTCATCGGGCTCTGTGCTGACAGCTCAGAGCCTGGAACCTGCTTCCGATTTTGTCTCCCTGGTTTTCTGCCCCTCCCCCGCTCGCACTCAGTCTCTCTCTCTCAAAAATAAACAAACATTAAAAAAAGAAGAAGATAGTTTTTTAATGAAAGAACTAGGTGTCCTCTAAGAACAACACAATAAAATACTTCTGCCGGCTCCCTTACTTGATTTATAAAATACAGTGCTGTAATATAAAAGGCAATTGAGTCTCCATCAAGCTGCTGTACCTAACCAGAAACAGAAAAGCCTCTATAACAACAAACTACTAATTTTGCAAACAGGATTTCCAATCCCTAGCACCCCCATCCAGAGTATCTGTCTGTCAGTGGTACTGATCTAATTAATTTGATCTACACAAGCTAACCGCCAACTGTCACTGCCGTAACAGAATAAACATTCAGGATCAACCGGATAGTTCTGAAATGTAAACGTGAGGATTCACAAACTGAAATAGTTTATATCTCTCTGCCTTGGAAAAGCAAGATCCTGGTAAGTCCATGTCTTGCTTTGCTATCTTAGAGGGGTGAAAAAGTTAGAAATACATTGGAATTTGACTGAATTATCACACGTATCTTGCATTTCTGGCTTTCGTAACTAATGATGGAAACTGCACAGTTTTACCCAGTAATCCAAGGCAGATGGCTCTCGTCTGGGAATCTCAAAATGATGTATGGAAGAGAACACACAACAGAATTTTTTAAAAGACTAGTTTTAAGCCTACTGTTTGATAAGCACTTATTCTACAAGTCAAAGAAAACAAAGAAATCTTATTACAGTGCATTAACAATGGTAACAGCTAACAGTCATTGGCTGCCACTTACCAGGTGCCAGAAATTATATTAAACATTAAAGTGCTTTATTTTCTTTAATAAGTCCAACCCATCTCAACTGGCACTCTTACTGCCCTCATGATATAGATGGGAAGAACGAATAAGAGGTCAAGCTGGGCTTTAGACCCAGGCTCTCTGAATCTAGACCTCAGTTATTCTACACTACCTGCCTTTCATGTGGAATGTACAAAAGAATACCATGTAGGCTAGTAACCTCTTAGGTCTCTCTCAAGACGGTTCAATGGTTGGAGTTCCATAAAGGAACTCATTATTGGAACTCTTACCCAGGAAACCAATGTCAAAACAAAACTCCCAACTGTGCGATGAACTATTTATGTCCAGAAGATCTAATCTGAGATGCCCAGACACCTAACGCTGAACCTAGACTCACAGATCTCTCTACAGAGACAAGTGAGACAATGCCTGAGACACAACATTCCTCAGCCAAACAGTGATTTGCCAAGAACATTTTGGAACAATTGGGTTGACCATCTAAACTTCCCTGCCAGACCCAATCACTGGGGACACAGAAGGGGTATTTTCATTTCTACAAGCATCTTGATGTTGTCTGCTGTCCAGGAAGGTTAGAACTGGCTTCAGGTGCCATTGAGTATTTTAGGACTGATTTATCATAATGAGCCAACACACGGAAGACTCACCACAAGGCACTGGGAGCAAAAACAGAAGAGAAAAGCTCTGTCTGCGATGAATTTCTTTCATTTCTCCACCTAACTACCAAAGGTCTTTTCTCCTCTGACACCATGAACTTGATTCTGGTTTTCCCTTTCCATTCCTCTCCCCACAAAGCAATCTTAACTACTCTACTTTCTAATTCTTCACTAAAAAAAAAAAAAAAAAAAAAAACATTAATAGAGAATTTAAACACTGGACTTCACACAACACACTTAACACGTTAACATTTATTCCTGCTTCAATCATTTAACCTGTTCCTGAGCTGAAAATGCTTCAGGATGGAGGGCATTTAAATAATTCTCATTCAATTATGCTCCACCAATTAAAGAGACATACATAAATGGGACAAGGGCAAAGGCTCATATCAATGCTGCTTTGCTGAATTTCCACGGAGATGATGTTAATGAGTGGCTCTTTCATCTAAAGAAAAACTTAACCAATATTAGTCCGTATGGGGAGTTTATCATAACCCATGCTTTGAAATTTTCTCAAAGGCCTGAAGTAAAACAAAGAAGGTAAAGAGCTCTATTTCACATACACAACTGATTAAAACATCAGCTTTTTGAAGCATTGTATCCACGCTCTACACCTGAGAAACTGAGGCTTCAAGAAATTCAGACACTGGCTTAAGATCACACAGCTGCAAAGAGACAGAGCCAGAAATCAAGGTCCAAGGGGCTCCAATGTCCGAGTTCTTTGTACTCTGCAGGTAAATTCTGGCACCATATCCTAAATCCCTTTGCCTCACAAGACTGAGCCTTCCCATTAAAACGTCATGAAGGATTAGACATCTAATTAGTTTTGTAATTAGAGTTCTAAGCAAGGTTTCTTTGGACTATGTAATAACAGTGGCAAAGATTAAGAGTGTCTATTATACTGCGAAGGGTATCATAAGAGTATTACGCCCCCGACAGAAACGGGGTGATGGTTAAGATCTTGGACTCCAGAGTCAGAACCTGAGTTGAGTTTCCTCATCCCCAGAATGGGGATAATGATGGTTTCTTTTCACATTACGGGGTTATTATGAAGCATGAATGAGATAGACAATCGCCGACCAGTGCCTCAGGACAGTGCCTGGCCAACGGACTTGTTCACAAGACAAACAGGGCACAGTGTGTGGTGGGCACTATGACACTCAGCACGGAGGACCCTGGTATTTGTTAGCCACATCAATTACTCTGCCACGAAGTCCAAGCAAATCCCCAGTTAGCTTAGGCTTATCTAAAGCAAGTTTGGGAAAGCCAGAGCCTCACATTAAGCAAAACATGAGAGTTACATACTCATCATTCCATCTGGCCATATGACGGGAACTCCTCCCGGTACGTGGCTCTTGTTTTCCCAAAGTCTGGAGAAAGAGTGGCACATTCTAGGAGGGTTGGTTAAGTGCCAACAGTTTGTACTGTAGAAATGGTAGCAGGAAGACAAGTAAAGAAGACCATGGCGGCAGCTCGGAGTGAACCTTCGGCGCAGCAAGCTAGGACGGGCAAGTGATGTTGTCCGGGTGATTACGGGGATAAGGAGGCAAAGTCACGCACACGTGACATATCCAGGCCTGGAGGGAGGGGGCCATGGGAGCAGAGAACGGGCAAACGGGTGTTGGCTCACAACGGGACAGGAGAAACAGGAAGTCTAAGAATCTGTGGACTTGGACAGGGACAGCGAACCTAGAAAAAGCTGGGGAGATGGAAAGTGAGGGGTAATTGGTGACTGCTGGGGCATGTGGACTGCTCCACGTTCTGCCAGATCGGTGGGTCCCAATGGGCTGCGAAGAAAAGGTGAAGAATGGAGGAACATCGGCAACCTGACTGGAGGTGAGATGGTACCTCCTTGGCTGCTTTCCCTAGAACTGCCCCTATTCTATTACTCTGCTCTGGTGGCATGGGTCTCTTTCCTTCAGGAATGAGGACCCAGGAGATAGGCATGTCTCACTAAGAGTCTGGGCAGCAGATGGACAAGGAAGACAGCAGTCATTCTGTGGACCCCAGGTACTACACAGTCTCCTTGGGGTGGGGCTGGAAGCTCTAACAGGTCCTCAGCACCCCAACCTCCACCCCAGCACACGGCTCATGAGCTGGGCCCCTAGGGCAGTGTAGGACCCTCTGAGGAAGGTGCCTAGGCCTTTAGGATTGAGAAAGAACAAAGATATACCAGCCCTGGAGAAGGAGATGTGGGCACCAAGCCCTCAATAATGGCACGAACAGTCCACGGTACTCACACCATAAAGTGACAGCAGAAATGGAAACTCAATGTTCAGCAACACAGTAGTTGACTTACTGAAAATAAGCTTTGCTCTCCTGTTTGGACAAGAAACTACTGGATCAATGTTTAAATTGCCCAAAACACAATCTCCTCAAATTTCAACTCAAGGTCTAAGTGGACAAGAATTTGGGAGGAAAATAAAAGTCACGGTAGAAAAGGCAAAAATCAAATTTACTTTGTCAAGGTCACTTTACATGGTGGCTGGGGGGAGTTTCTTGGGGGGGTTTTTTGTTTTTGTTTTTGTTTTTTAAGTGTCCAAGGACATGAACTGTCTTCTACAGGAAAAGTCCCTTTTCCTCAGTATTACTCGGTCACCACCCCGCTCCGAACAATCTGGCCTCAGAAGCTTGGATGTGTGCCATCTCCTAATCCATGTGGTGGCTTCCAGAGCCCGTCCATGCCACTGTCAATGTGGATTCTTTCTAAACACTCCTTTCCGCCCTGTGATGGGTGTTCCCCAATTACTGGTGTTGTGGGACTCACAGCCGAAAACTGGCCGGACTGGAAAGCTGCCCGGTGGGTTCTGAGAACTGTAATTGACTGACCACTAGTCTATGTATCTGGGGTGACATGACACCTCTCAGCCTCGGATTATGCAAAGCTCTTGGAGAGTTGCACAGCTGGGAGACAGCTCCGTCTGTGCCCTAGTGACAAGCAAGCACAAAACTGGGCAGCGGTGGGGGCGGGGAGACCAAGGAGGCAGAGCTGGCTGCCAGAGATTTCATACTGAAGAGATGAGGGGGTCTTCACTTCCCTACACCAAAATGTGTTTGTCCTCTTGGTCGTTCAAACTATGTTTCTAATGGCTGGGCATGGGCCAACCTCCTCCCTGTAACTCAACCTCCAGTTCTAAAGAAGGGACATTCTTGCAGGGAGAACAGCGGAGGACTGTTCAATCCTCAGACTGAAGGCAGTCGTGCGGTTGATGCAAACGAACTGAAAATGGATGAGAGGCGCCTGGGTGGCTCTGTTAAGCGGCTGACTTCGGCTCAGGTCATGATCTCATGGTTCATGGGTTCAAGCCCCGTGTTGGGCTCTGTGCTGACAACTCCAAGCCTGGAACCTGCTTCAGATCCTGTGTCTCCCTCTCTCTCTGCCCCTCCCCTGGCTCATGCTCAGACTCTTTCTGTCTCAAAAATAAACATTAAAAAAAATGTATGAGACGGACAGTGGAAGTATTAGTGGTGTGTATCTGTCATCAAAATAGGTGTAAGAGAAGATAGGAAGAGGCAAAGGGGATGGAGAAACAGGTGGAAAATACAGGAATAGCTTCTCTGGAGATGATATCTACAGAATAGTATATATAAACTCTTCCAGAGGCCAAACAAGTTATTTTTGAAAAATAGCATAAGATAAAGAGTGCCAAGGCTCAAAAATACATACGTATTTTCCTAGTCTGCAGTTATATTTAAATACCATAAGAAATCCCTAAAAATTTACTTCTTTACTCCGATGAGTTTGATTTCAAGTATTTTATTTTAATTTTTATCAACTCCTACCTCTCTATAAGCAATGCTTCACCAAAAAACTAATAAACAAGAACAAATTTTATTTTAGGAGCTACCGAATTGTCACATTTCCACTTGACAGACTATAGGGTAGTTCCAGTCTTTGAAATTTACACATTCAGTTACTCAACCTGAAGCATTTTCTTCCCCAAATCAGAAAGCAAGCACAAGTTTCCCAGCAGGAACACGGTTAAGTTCTCGCTTATAGGAAGGCAGGGGCTCTGCCCAACCTCTCCTGAGCCTTGTTACTTTTGGTGAGACAGACACAAACACACATAACAACCCCCAACCCACATTTTATTCATGAGCTTTAACCACCTCCTTTACATCTCAGCCACAGCTGCTACCCTTTAACTGACTTGGCATGTTTCTCTCTTACCCAGCTCTTACCAGGGGAAAAGAGTCAGGTAAGAACCCAGAGAACTAGTCACTCAAGGCAGCGCAAGGCTCACAATGAAACTGTGATCCTCTGAGCAAAAACCCCTTTCCATATTCTCCATTACACCACTTCAAATTTCCAACGTTTCTTCAGCAATTTATTTTAAAAAGATCTAAACACCTACAGGGACCAGGCACTTAATAGATGTTCAAGAAATGCTCGTTAAGTCTTACTATGCACCTAACACGCATCATCTGGTTTAGTCCTAAAGCCAACTCTATCAGCCCATATACTATCCCGTTTTAGAGATAAGGCCACTAAAGCTTAATGGGGTTACAAGATCCTCCCAGTGGCCCTCAACAATGAGCCAGAGGCAACACATGAATCCTATTTTCACTGACTCCAGGGTCTGGATACTAACCACATACCACACACCAACTCAATTCAGGGTAGCCTGCCTCTTTACACAACGCCTACATCTAACCATGATCCACAACCTGAAAGGACTACGTAGGGCAGAGACCCAGACACCTGAAACCAGCTTCGAGAAAAATTCTAAGGGTGACCTCTCTGTCCAGGACTCATTTCTGCATACCCGCCGCCCACAAGATAGGTCATCCCACCCCATTCCTGGCAACACTGCTGCAAGGCTCACTCACACACAGGCTGCACAGGGTCTCCATCCCCTGGATTCCCCATGAATGCATGTATGGAAGGGGTGAGAAAGGTGGATGCCTGTGTCCATCTGTTAGTTATTTTCTTTACAAGACTAATCATTATACCACTTCCCTTTTTTATTGGAACAGGCTTATTAGAACACCTTTAGTTCAGGGGAGACAAAAGCTAATCCACAGGAAAAAAAAAAAAGTTTGAGTCAACCAAGAGTAGGAAGACTTGCGTGGTGTTTTCAAAGACTCAAGTGGGTGTCTGATTGATCCCAGGGCTTAAAGCTGCCTAGGGTGACCTCTGTATCCCGTAGTGCCTGTCACAGTGCCTGTCACAACACGTCTAAGAATGTAGGGAGCTAAATGGCAAGAATACATTTAGAAAGGATTGTCTTTTCTTTCTACCATCAACCACTCTTTACATTATTACCATGAAAATGAGAGAAACAAGCCACTATTCCATCCAGGATACCATCTCTTTAATTCTTTATTTGTTTTCTTCTGTGTGTACTACATTAGACCTATAAAAATGGGATTTCGTCATGGGAAGAACATACTTCATCAGCATGGACCAGAAGCTATCAAACCAACTAGAAGGAGCCAGGGGGAAGATGCTGGGGGAAGATGCTTAACCTTCCAGCCCTCAGTTTCTCCCCCTGTGATATGGAAGATAATGTTCTGTGGGTATCTACCTCACGGAGTCTTTCTGAGGATGAAATAAACATCTCCAACTAACATAGTGCTTGCATATATAAGAACAGTCTGGAAACACAGATGAGCCCTCACACATGCATGAGCCTGGAGTCAGACACTGGGTTCAAATTCCAGTTTTATACTTAGAATCTGTGTAACTTCTGGCCTTAACCTAACTTTCACCTAACCTGTTTTTTAAGAAAGAGAGATCTACCTGATGAAAAAGATGGAGAAGCTCATATACGTACATACATAAAGCACCCCAAGTGTATGTCACCCAACAGAATTCAATGACTAATATTTCTTTTCCTTTCAAGCTCCTGGATCTCTAGTCTAAGGCATAAGTGCCTTATAGATTCTTATGCATCAAATATTTTTACAGAGAGGCAAGCAGTATTTCCAAATGCAGAAAGAACCACTTATGAATAAGAATTCCCATTTCATCATCAGAATTCCCATTTCAAAATGTTCAGTTATAATTAATTAAGAGTGGCTAACATAATGTAAACTAAATCATCATTCTGTAAAGATTTAAATGAAATGGACTGACAGCCCCCAATTCCTTTAGCTGAACTGGGCTGTTTTGTGAGATGCTCTATGAAATGGTTATTCGCTGAAGCTTTCCAGAAACGGAAAATACACTGAAAGGTGAACACTCTGATAGATACATTTCAAAGTGTTTGGACATCTGGAAAGCCTTTTGATACAATTGTCTATTAGATTCACTTACCTCCAGGAGTTCTGAAATGGACAAAATCGTTTCTGGGATTTGGTGCTTGATACAATTTGATCTGGGTGGATCTAGTAGAACAAAAAGAATGCCTCCCAAAAATCTGGGAACAATTTTGTTAACTTGGGGGTCACGGAAAAACTCATTCTTTTTCAATACAAGCTCACTGTTGGTTAGCAATCTGAAAAGTTGTGATGGCTGACAAGATAGCCCCTCCAATCCTGAATTCACCCACAGAACAAACACATACTGAGAGCTCTCAGCCCACATGGCAATCGTGTGTCCAGGGCCCAGCCCTGAAGAAGACTGACGTGCTTCCTCCTAGGGAGACATAATAAATAGCCCTTCTAATTAGTCAGTTACAGCTTTGATAAACACCGTGCAGGAGAAGTACCAAAGTGCACATCTTAGGGCACCAGACCTGATCTATGAGGTCAAAGAGGCCTTCGTGGATGTAGTAATGCTTGAGATAGGATGAGAAGGATAGAAAGGTTATCTAGTGATGAGCAATCCCTAAGTGCTGACATAAAGGCAGGGGCAGAAGGCGACAGCTTGAAACTTGCAGATTATCTAGTGATGAGGAGTTGGAAAGACCTGTGAGTAGAGAAAAGAGCAAGTGCAAAGGCCCAGGGGCAGAAAGGAGCCTAAGGTCATATTCATGGAACTTCCAGACACTAAAGAAGCTGGGAAGAGACAAGGAAAGGGGTAAGAATGCAAGCAGACACACATGTGGAGGCTGGCAGAACCCAGAGCACACTGGACCTCACAGCCATGCAACTAAAACTGGAAGGCAAAAGCCTCTCAGAAGGCTATTAGATTGACATTTTTTTTCTTTTTAAGTTTATTCTGAGAGAGAAAAAGAGGATGCATGTGCACAAGCAGGGGAGGGGCAGACAGAGAGGGAGAGAGAATCCCAAGCAGGCTCCTCGCTTGCCAGCTCGGAGCCCAACAGGGGCTCACAAACTGTAAGATCATAACCTGAGCCAAAATCAAGAGTCTGACACGTAACCAACTAAGTCACCCAGGCACCCCTCAGATTGACAGTTCTAAGAGATTATTCCTGATACTAGGTAATTGCATGGGAGCAAGAAAATATGCAGTGGCAGGAGCTGTGGTACAGGCAAGAGATGGTGGCAGCTGAGACCAAGACTGAATTTGTTTACCAAGGGACATTTGGCAGTGTGTGGAGACATCTGTGATTGCCCCAACCTGGGAAGTGCTACTGGCATCTAGCAGGTAGAGGCCAGGGATACTGCTAAATATCCTATAAAACAAGGAACACTGACCCCCGCCCCAACACGCACCCAACGAAGGATTATCTAGCCCAAAACATTAATAGCTGGAGTTGGAAAACTGTGGTTTGGACCAAGGGTATCACTGGATGGGGAGGGAGAACAGTAAGTCGATTCAAAAAGAATTGTGGAGGGGCCCCTGGGTGGCTCAGTCAGCTAAGCATCCAACTTTGGTTCAGGTCATGATCTCATGGCTTTGAGTTCGAGCCCCCCGACGGGTTCTGCACTGACTGCTCAGAGCCTGAAGCCTGCTTCAGATTCTGAGTCTCCTTCTGTCTCTGCCCCTCCCTCACTTGCACGCACACGCTCTCTCTCTCTCTCTCAAAAATAAACATTTGAAAATTTTTTAAAAGGTGTTTTGGAGGTAAAGTCAGTGAGACTTAATGATGGACTGGATGTAGAAATAAAAGAACAGAAGGTATCAAAGGATGAGTCTCTGGTTTTTCAATTTTCAAGAAAAGTTATGCTCACAACTTTCCCTTTCTTGGAAAGCCAAAAAAGCCTGCTATGAAGTGCTTTTGCTCTTAGAATCCAGTGGGCAAGTTGTGGTGCAAAAATGGAGGCTGGCAGTAAAACTCTTTAACTGATTCAAGCAAACCATCACCACCAAGTCCGCTGTGGCCCAGATGCAGCTTCCTATTGGTTAGAGATGCCGTGTCATGCCGTGGTTACCTCTTGTGTAACTGCTGGGTAGTCTAGGTTTTAGAACTTTACCCTGGTCTTTTGTAAAAGGAGGAGACCCATATGTGTTCGTCTAGGTCTGTTCTTGAACCTCAACTCCTCATCCAGGGGAGTAGCTAACCCAGCGTGACAGGCAGACCAGCATGATCTGGGAGCTTGTGGGAAATGCAGACTCTCAGGCCTGAAGCCGGCCCTAATGATCAGTACCTTTAGGAGGTAAGACACAGGAATCTGTTTTAACAAACTCCCTGGGGATTTCTGATCATAGGGATGTTCGAGAAGCACAGCCCTAGCACCCATCTGAGGGCAGAAGAAACGATGCCTACATAGGTACAGCACAGACTCAACACTCAGCTGGCGTCAAAAACCCAAAGGTTAAGATCATTTTTAAAATGCCAGATCATTTTATGGAACAAGGTCTAGGCCTTGAAGGGCTGGTAGTGAAAATCTTCTAAGTGTTTCTTATCTACTTCAGCTTGGAACAGACAGATAAACATTAGGACTTATTTAAAAAAAAAAAAGTGTTGTTCACGAGAGTTTCCAAGCAATATAAATCCTTCTGCCTTTTGGAAGAGAATAAACAGTACCCAGCAGGAGCAGAGAGTCGACCCAATGAAATAAACAAGTTCTTAAACAGCTCGCAGTGGGAGAGAGTTTTCTGACCGTGGCAGGAACAGCAAAAGCTTTCTGCGAGGGCCACTGAGGGTTAACTTCGGGGCAAGAGGCTCAAGCTTCCCTAAGGCCTCATTGAGGCCAGCCAGAGTCTGAAGCCAGAGAAAGGAACTCGTGCAAACTGCAGGCCAGGCCATTCTTGGCTGTCCTTCAGGGGAGCATCGGGGTGCATAGGAGTCCCAGGGCAGGCTCCAGCTCCAGAAGCAAACTTTCTCTGTAAGCTCAAAAAAGAACATCTTGTCCCTAAGCTTAATACCCTTGATTATCCTCCTGGCTCACCCGGCACAGCTTCAAACCCATCCACAGTTCAGATTCAAGTATTCCATTTTTGATTCTGAGAAGCTTTCACCAAACACTCCAGAAGGAAAACAGAAAGGCAAGAAGAAATAATAAACTAGCTGAACAATGAATGATATATCAACTCTGGGGTAGTGAATGGCTTATTTATAAATAAGCATCACTTAAAACTATGCAGGAAGTTCTCGTGACAGCATAAACAAGAGAAACTCGGGCACCCCTCTGCTGCAAACGGGGTACCTGCTGGAAGACCAAGCTTTACCCTCTGTTTTGGTGACGCACAGGCTCACACCAGGCTTTTGTATGCCTGTGCAGTCCTGGGTGAGCCTCCCAGTTGTAAATATTTGCCCTTCGCCCAGAGCTGGCCAGCTGCTGGGACTGCAGCTGACAGGCCAGGGGGCCAGGATGGGGAGGGGAGCAGTGGGAAGATGGAAAACTTGCAGGCCTGGTGTGTGCGTAAAGAGGGGGCTGGGAGAGGGCAGGGAGAGGCAAAGCAGATGCAGGCCCCTGGGGCAAATAGGTTCTCCTGCAGCCACATGGAACAGGCAACCAGAAAGTGGCACCGTGCCCCTCCCCGTTTGTATAAAACATGGGTTTGCAAGCAGGGAAACCGTGGTTCTTAACAGGCGATGTTGCATGTGTGCAAACACACACCCCACCCCTAGAGAACACTTGATAATATTTGCAGACATTTTTAGTCACATGTCTTGGAGGCAGGCGTGCTACTGGGATCTAGTGGGTAGAGGCCAGGGATGCTGCTAACCATCTTACAACGCAGAGGACAGCCTCCTCCAATAAACATTGATGGGGCCCAAAATGTCAATACATCCCAATGTTGGTAACTGACGCAGAACCTGAATCCTCACTCTGTTCCTGGAGTCACAGTATGACTCTGGACAAGTTCTACGCCCTCTCTGAGCCTGCTCCCTCCACCCCGAAAGGATTAAATAGATCACACCTATAAAGTGCTTCCCACAGTTGCTGGAACATGAAAAACACTCACAAAATGGTCCTTGGGATTACACTGAGAGGCAACACAATAGTGCTTATGACCCTGGGCTGGAAAGACAGGCGCTTGAGCGTTCAGAAGGCAACTCTGGCACTAAAAGCTATGACCCAGGCACACGTCTGCCCCTCACCAGAGCTCAGTTTCTCCACCCACAAAATGGGAACCATCACAGGTGCCTCACTTGATTAAAACACAAACATCTGGGGCGCCTGGGTGGCTCAGTCAGTTAAGCGTCTGGCTTCGGCTCAGGTCATGATCTCGTGGCTCGTGGGTTCGACCCCCACATCGGGCTCTGTGCTGCCAGCTAGGTCAGAGCCTAGAGCCTGCTTCAGATTCTGTATCTCCCTCTCTCTCTGACCCTCCCCTGCTCGCACTGTCTCTCTCTGTCTCTCAAAAATAAATAAAACACATTAACAAAACAGAAACAACTGAGAAGTATTTTGCATAAGGCCTAGAGCAAAGCAAGCCGTCACTAGTGGTGACCAATATAATTACACCAGCTCAAGGGGACGGCTCCGGGGAGATGTTAACAGTTGTTGAGCATCCACTCTCCATCCAGAACAGCACCCTATCTTTTGAACATATTCTCTCCCTGTGGGCTGATGACCACCTATTTCACATTTAGGGAAACTGAGACACCTGGAGGTTAAACCACACAGTCACTCAGCCGTTAGCAAAACACCCAATTCTAAAACAGTTCCAATTTGAAAGAACTTACTCTCAATTATTACTTTATGTTTGGTGGCGCTTCCCTTTTTTCTTCTGGAATCCCCGGACGAACGCCAAAGACGGTGCCTGGCTGTGTTTTACCCGTGTGTCACACCTCTAGGGACCAGTTTCTAACTTTAGAGAGGCTAAGCGTCTTGCTCAAGGTCAGCCGGCTGGTTGGCAGCAAAACCCAGGTCTGAATCCAGCTTTGACTCCAGGGGCCTATCCTTCTAGCATCCTTCCGAACTTAGAAGAAACTGTGTGTTTCATTTACTCTTTCTGAAATTCCTAAGGATGCTGGCTACAGTTCACGCTGTGCGTCAATATCTCATCCTTGGTGTCACAGATATAGGGAACTGTTTTTCGACCTTAAAAGAAGTTAAGCAACTTCCCCAAGATCACCTAGCTGACCTGAGCAGCAAAGCCTTTGGACACAGCTCTGATGTTAGAACTGCACTCATTCTTACTCCACACTGATTGAGGGCTCCTTTTGGTCTTTTCAGAACCCCGGAAGCTGCTGCAGCTATATTCCCCCCTGTGTATGCAATCTGTAGGGACCACAGTTTCCAGGCTTAAACTGCTTCCGCGACCTGCTCTTAGTGACACCGCTGGTAAGCAGTGGAAGGAGGAGGCAGGGATGCTGCTGGGAACTCCCAGGCATCCGGGTGCCCAAAGGGACCAGGAGGCGCCCTGGATTCCCAGGGGAGGCGGCAGGGGGTGGGGGCCGGTGGCGGGCGCCTACCTTGCCACCGGGGGGCGCGGCCACGCAGCGGCTGAGCGAGTCGAGGCGCGCGCTGTACTCCGTGAACTTCTTTTGGTAGCGTAGGGCGGTCATCTGCAGCTCCAGCTGCGCCGCGGCCAGCTGCGCCACCAGCGACTTCTCGCGCTTGCCGGCGCGCAGCGCCTCCTTCTTGAGCGCCTTGTGCAGCGCGCCCAGGCGGGCCTGCAGGGCGCTGTTGTGCGCCCGCAGGGCCCTCGCGCAGCAGTGGCCGCCCGCGCGCTGCTCGCCGTGCGTCAGCGGCAGCCCGCAGCCCTCCTGGCAGCGGCCCACCGGCCGCGCGTCGCACGCGTCGCGCATGTGCGCCTCCACGTCGCGCCGCAGCAGCACCTGGCCACAGCCCGCGTGGCGGCAGCGCGCGGGCGCGAAGTCGCAGCGCTCGAGGTGCTCTGGCAGCTGCTGCAGCTTGACCACCCGGCCGCAGCCGCGCGCGGCGTGCGCGCACTTGATGTCCAGCTTGAGGATGAGGCGCTTGAGCGGCAGGACGTGGTTGAGCTCCTTGGCCGACAAGCGACCGCGGCAACGCGCGGGGCAGCTGCCCTCCTGCACCACCCAGGGCAACACGCAGCCAGCGCAGAAGACGTGGCCGCACGGCGTAGTCAGCGGGTCCTCCAAGACCTTGTGGCACAGCGCGCACTTCAGGTCCGGGTCCACGTCGCCGTCGAAGCGGTCCAGCTCGAAGCCCATGGTGGCGGCCGGGACCCGGGGTCGCCTCCGGGCGGGCGGGCGGCCGCCCCCTCCCTCCCTGCGAGGCAGCCCAGACGCGCCGGCTGCGCCTCCCGCTCGCTCGCTCGCTCTCCCCGGACTGAGCCTAATTGCTCCAGACTTCCTCGGAAAATGCCCGAGGAACAGGACTCCTCCAGCCGTATATGCGCGAGCGCGTGCGCACGCACATCCTGCCTCAGCTGCCTCCGGCCCGCCCCCTGCCTCAAGAAAGAGGCAGAGGAGGATGGGGAGACCCCGAGGCTCCCCGAGAGAACTGGCCCGCCCAGGACGCCAGTCTGAGCCCTTCTCTCCGGCGACTCCTCTCTGCTCTCTTGCAGTTTTTGCTATAGCGTACCAACACAGGGCAAGAAAAGCACACCAAGTTTGGAGCCGAGGCTGCTGCTGCCGCCCACAAGAATTCTCCGGGAGCCCCTTCCGCGACAGATCGTGACTTTTAACTCTCCTCCCCCGCCTTCTCTTTTCTTGGCGGATTGCGGAGAACGAAAAATATTTTGGGGCCCGCTATCTCCGCACTTACGGTCTATATTTATTTCATTCCAGGGAAAGTTACAGAGCCAGCGGAACGCTCCAGCAACTGCAGTTCCGACCAGAGAGTCCGCGGACCTCTGGATTTGGGCAGGCCAAGGATTCCGGGACCAGAGGGCGAATCTACAGGGGGGAATTTGCGGGGAGGAGAGCTGCTCACAATCTGTCAGGGTGGGAGAGGCTCAAGTACTGGCTCCGTGCACTTCACTTAACACCTCTCAACTGTCCGCGCTTCTAAATCGGTCTCTTTAAAAACCATCCGTACGAGGTTGTGAGAGTTAGCGCCATTTAAAAACGGTTCTTACTGCATTGGAAAAGAAGGAACACTGGTCCTGCAAAGCGACAAATCGCACAAGTATAGATCTTAGAGAAGTTCCCCCAAAACCCACCCCCACATCCACAATCATGTGAACTGTGTTCCTTCCGTATTTTCCCCCCTTCGTTATACACAAATATCGCTTTGTTATATTTCCTTTTTTAAAAAAAAAACTTTTTTTTAATGTTTGTTTATTTTTCAGAGAGACAGAGAGACAGAGCATGAGCAGGGGAGGAATACAGAGAGGGAGACACAGAATCTGAAGCAGGCTCCAGGCTCTGAGCGGTCAGCACAGAGCCCGACGCGGGGCTTGAACCCACAAACTGTGAGATCATGACCTGGGCCGAAGTCGGACGCTTAACCAACTGAGCCACCCAGGCGCCCCCTTTTTTTTTTTTTTCTAAACTTTTTTTTTAATGTTTATTTATTTACTTTGTTATATTTCTATTTTCCACTTAGGGGAAACTCAGGCTGGGAGAAGGAAAAAAATTAAAGTCCTGTCAGGTCTCCTAGAGCAGTGTTGGTCAAATTTTAAGGTGGATGTGGATTCTGATCCAGTCGGTCTGGGGCGGGGCCTGAGAACCTCCATGTTAAAAGAGCTTCCAAAAAGAGGCTGATGCTTCCGGTATTGTACCTCCACCTGATTGGAAAGTACCCATCCCTCAATCTGGACTTTTTTTTTTCTTCTGCTCTGGGACAGTTTTTCGAGTAGTGTAGTGAGACTTGTAGTTTTCAGCAATACTCCAGTGTGTTGAAGGAATATTTTGGGTTTCCAAGTTAGATGATAAAATACATAGCATCGTCCATGGATTTGGTGATTTTCTCCCCCCCCCTTCGCAGAGGTTATAGAGGTTGATAAGAAACATGCAGTTAACACCAGTGAGAAAGAAATCAAGGGATGGAATTCACATTCTCCAAATGAGAAACTGCTGCCAGTTTCTGAATAGTGAAGTGGAAAAGTTGGATCTCTGTGTTTGGTGTGGCTCTGAGGTCTAGAAAGTGGGATTACAGCATCCATTTTGCCTAATTGCTTTTACTTCTCTTCTTTATCTGTCTGCTAAAGCCCCATGACCTTCCCTAGTTAACTGCTTCACCAGAATGAAAGGATTGCCTTGATGTCTATAGGATTACTTGTTTGGAACTGACATTTAAAAAGTTGTCCCTGACTAGGTTTTTCAATGCATCGTTGAGGTCCCCGGACAGTGTTCTTTAATCAGTGTTGGTGGCATTTGCTGTCTGTTTGTGGTAGAGGCTTTCTTCTCATTGCTGTAATCAATTAATGCATTTCTTTGATAGAACATGGGGTGGAATATAATTGGCCTTTGTTCAGATAAGCATGTGCCAGGAATCCTCCATCAGTGTATTTATTAAGCAGCTCACAGGTTCTCAGATAATGAGTAAGAAACACATTCTTTTCAACAAAGGTGTGTGGGCTTGTCAGTTTCACAGGGTGGGCTAGTGTCAACAGGGGGATAATCTTCAAACCAAACTGGTTTTGAGAAACAGGGAAAGCTCATCATATACCATAAATGGGAAGTCAGTGCTTGCTTTGGGTGTCCGCTTCTTTTAGGAGCCACCCACCACCACCTCCCCCTGCAGCCGCCTGAGAGGCTGTTGATAAAATGCTACAGCTGAGGACAGAGAGAAGCTATAGGGGAGGGCGGATCGGCCTCTTTAGGCAAAAGCAAAGTCTGTCGGAGCCATTCCATATTGGTTAATTTTAGTATCAAACATTTTGGAGGTCAGAATCAAAAATCACCTCCTAGAATGTCAGAGTTGGCAGACCATGCGTATTATTTAATGGCTTCATTTAACAGGGGGAGCTGAGGACTCGAAAGGTTTAAAACAACTACAGTTTAGGGGCACCTGGGTGGCTCGGTCGGTTAAGCGGCCGACTTTGGCTCAGGTCATTATCTCACGGTTTGTGGGTTCGAGCCCTGCATTGGGCTCTGTGCTGACGGCTCGGAGCCTGGAGCCTGCTTCGAATTCTGTGTCTCCCCTTCTCTCTGCCCCTCCCCAGCTCATGCTCTGTCTTTCTCTGTCTCTCAATAATAAATAAATGTTTAAAAAAATAAAAAGCACAGTTTAGGGCAAGGTTTCTCAACCTTGGCACTACTGATAGTCAAGTAATGCTTTGTTGTGGGGGCTTGTTCTGTCCAGTGAACAATGTTCAGCAGCATCTCTGGCTGCTACCCACTAGATACCAGCAGCAACCTCATCCTCACCCCCACCCCCCAGCTGTGACAACCAGATATTGCCAATGTCCCCTGGGGACAAAATTGCCCTAGATTGAGAATCGCTGGTTTAGGGCAACCTTTCATTAATTGCTGAAGTCAGGCAAGTACTAGCAGCCCACATCCCCTGCTAGCTGTAGAATGACCTAGTGAATGCAGCACAGTGAGAGAGTGGTGTTACATTGGAAAGCTGAGGCAGCAAGCTTAGGATTGTGGATGTTTTGTCCGGCAGGCCCTGTGAGAAATGCAGCTAGCTTTTCTGACCTGGATGAGACACTTACTCAACAGTCACAGAACCAGCTGACTCTTGATAAATGTGAATCCTTGGGGACAGGTGGATTCGTCATTTTGCAAATGATTTTTTTTTATATTTAGTTTTGGGAGAGCACAAGTGGGGGAGGGATAGAGAGGGGGACAGAGGATCCCGAAGCAGTCTCTTGTGCTGACAGGCTGAGCCCAATGTGGGGCTCCAACTCACGAAACGCGAGATCATGACCTGAGCCAATGTGAGACGTTCAACCCCACTGAGCCACCCAGGTGCCCCTGCAAATAATTTTAGGGCCTCTACCATCTTTGCCATCATGTCTTCCTCTTACAGTCTGATTTGGCCCTTCCTAACCAAAAGCGATCCCAAGCCTCACTGAAATGCTATGTTCACCATCACCCTGATTTTGAATTTTGCTCTTATGGTCTCTTCTGTTGTATTTAATCAGATGATAATGTCTGCCCTATTTTGAGCTAGTACTCCATGCCAAGCATTGCGCTATTTGACTGTCAGTGTTTAATTAACCCTCACAGCACATCACGAAGTACGTGTGTTGTTAGCTCCAGTTTACAAATGAAGAAAATGAGATTTACAGAGATTATGTAAGTTATCAAGATAGCCAAGAGTATAGACAGAAGGATTCTACAACCTTCACACTTCACCTCTGTGAGCACTCCTTCCTACATAACCCTTAACTCGGGCGTTACTACCTTATAAGGGATGTAGAAAATCACTCCATGCATCCCACATGCCTCACCTGCCCCTTCCCTTTGTCAACCCTCAGCTTCCCTAAGCTTTAGATAATTTGTGTGTTCACTATAGAGAAAGCAAAAAAGTCAAGGATTTTTGCTTCTTTTGGTAGCAGCTTCCCTAGGCTTAACTACTTACTTTCTACTGCCTGAAATACTACCATACAGACAATTTGATTAATAAACATTTTTTTAACCAACTAGAAGTACCACCAGAGGGTAATAAGGCGTAGTAATCACAGGTGAACAGGTGTGACGCATCTCAAGCAGATTGCCTGCCTCTTAACACAGCCAACGTCAGCCATTCTGGGGCCTGGGGCGTTCCATTTGGCTGTAGGGTAGGGAGAAGAATAGGTAACTTTTTATCCTAGAGACTTGACAATTTGGCTAAGTCCAGATGAGCTACCACAGTGGGGGGCGTTGGCCAGAGAACAGGGGGAGTTGCGAAAAAGCTTCTTACAAATCTGTGCAAGGGTCTGGGGCTGCGCAGCAGTGACCCCTCCCTCCCTGTCCCTTCAGATGGGACTAGCTTCTATAGCACCATGTATATTTCCGTGTGTAACATCCATCACACTTGGAATGTCTTCATTTATCCAGTAGTTAATTCATAGTTTCTGTATGCTAGGAAGGTGATGTTGTGGCACTGGGGTGACAGGGGTGAACCAGATGGCCAATGCTGCCTTATCGAGCCCTCGTTCCAGGGTGCAGAGAGCAAGTATCAAAAACAAGTACCTTACCGACACCACAACGGCATGTTGAAAGTTCTCTACAGCAGTGCTGATCAGAGTGTGGTCAGAGGCATGGCATCACCTGGGGGCTTGCTGGAACTACAGGATCTCAAGCTTCCTCCTGAATGTACTGAGTAAGAATCTGCATTGTAACAGTGTCCCCAGGGGGTATGCATGCACTTAAAGTTTCAGAAGCCCTGCTGTAAAGACTATGCAACAAGCTGTTGTGCTGGAGAGAAATTAGAAGAGCCCATTCCAAATAGAGAAGTCTGAGAAGGGAAGTGGGAGTTGTTGTTTGAAGGGTGAGAATAAGCCAGCAGTAGTCAGCGTGAGAACATTCCAGGCAGAAGCAGTCGAGCATTTGGTGTAAATTAGACAGAACTTGCCTAGAACCTAAAACAGGGTGAGAAAGGGGAAGAATAGAATTGAGTGAGGGTAGAGAAGTAGGTAGGATCCAAACATCCAGGGCTAGCCGGGCACACAGACCAAAGGGTTTCAAATGATCTGAGAGTGCTGGGTGGCACGGATAGGTGTTTGCAGCAGAGGGGCACAGCTTGATAAATGTCCAACTCCCCACCCCCATTCTATTCTACAACAGGGCTACCATATCCACATTTGTTCCCACATATTTAACACTTAGTAGAGACTTAATAAATGTTGAACAAAGTGCTCCCTCTTGCTGCTCGATGTAAGTTCCTGCTTCTAAAATCCTAGACACAGACTGATGCCTCTATATGAGGTATGTGTATCACATTATGGATTAAATAGCCTTCTGTGGCCCATCGTGATTTAGAACATCATTCCCCTAACAAAATCTATTCTGAGTTTTGAACAACCAACTCTCACAGGAAGAGCTGGATCACTATCTGGTTGTGAATTGAGTGTCCTTTTTTTTTTTTTTTTTAATAGAAAAGGGGTGTGTGTGTGTGTGTGTGTGTGTGTGTGAGAAATGTGATTCCAAAGACTTGTGACACTGTAGACAATTTGGCTAGAAGGGAGCTTCTCTTTTATCCCACAAATACTGATCCCCTGTCTTTTAGAGAGCATAGAAGCTAAGACATATGAAAAAGGACACAGGACCTAGCTCTTACCTAAGTGAGTTCACAGGGTCCCCAACATTGCCAACTGAATGAACAGACCAACAGTTCTCATACTAAAACAAATGTATCAAATATCATACCCAGTCCAAACTACTCATTATCAAAAGGGGACATGAAAGCTCAAAGAAGTTAGATGACTTTTTAAAAAAAATTTTTTTATAAATGTTTATTTATATTTGAGGGGGGATGAAGGGGCAGAGAGAGAGAGGGAGACAGAATCCAAAGTAGGCTCCAGGCTCTGAGCCATCAGCACAGAGCCTGACCTAGGGCTGGAAGTCACAAGCCATGAGATCATGACCTGAGTCAAAGTCAGACCCTTAAGTGACTGCGTCACCCAGGTGCTCCTAGATGACTTCATAAATACATATGATGAAACATACTGTAGTTACATATGCTTGGTTATCCTTACAACCTAGTACCACAGAGAAAGGATTGGATCAAATGTCAGGAGGCGAGCATTAACTTCGGTTCACTGAGTAACCTAGGGGTAACGTCTGTGATTTCATATAAATATGGACATGTATGTATATACAATTCAGTTAGGGTAAGGAAACTCCAAATTCTCCAAGACCTAAGACTACAGAATGTTTTTCTTACTCTTGTCTAGTATAGAGATCCCTGTGGCCATTTGTTGCGCTGGCTCCTTCTCTCTAGTGGCTCTCCCCTGCTTCAAGCCCTCTCCTCAGACCTGTCTCCATTCAGTGGATGGGAAGAAAAGAACGGAAGATGCCCATGGAAGGTGTTTGTAGACAGGACTGGGAATGCTTACTTACTTCCACCCACATTCTACCGGCTGTAATTCAGTCACAGGGCCACATTGATAGCAAAGGATTGTGGGAAGTGTGATCTAGCTATGGTCTCATGTAGGAGAAGAATTAGGTTTTGTGGGCATCTAGCCAATCCATGCACGTATGTGTGTGTATGTGTATATACACATTTGTGTATAAATACATAGGTGTATATACACACATACATTTATATGTGAAGGAGAAAAAAGATTAAATTTAGCTGAGGCAAATAGAACGTCAAAATAACCATGAAGTCTGTAAGCAAGAAAATTCTTTGTCCCTGAAGTAAAAAAGTCCGATCTCTACTTAGGAGCACAAAGCTGATACACTGGCTTCCAAGACATCAAAGACTTAGGATTCTTTAATCTTCCCAGTCCACTGTCAGTAGGGCCTAGCCTCTCTGCTCACTTTGTGGACCAAGATGTCCACTGCAGATCCAACCAGTCCAAGAAGAAAAGAGAAGGATAGAGGGGAAGACCAAAAATTACTCCCCCTAATTGAGCCTTCCTTAGGACCTTTCTGGGAATCCCGTCCAAGTACTTTCTCTTACATTTCAGCAATAATCCCTACATGCAAATAAGATTTGTGAAATAAAGTCTGTCATGAGGGCACTCTGCTCTCAGGTGTATATTGTGAGATATCATTTGACATCCACTAGGATGGCTAATGTCAAAAAGATGGACAATAACAGGTATAGACAAAGGTATGGAGGAATTGGGACCCTCATGCAGTGCTTGCGGGTTTATAACATGGACCAGCCACTCTGGAAAATTTGGCAGTGACGCAGAATGTTATACATTGGGTGACCATATGACCCAGCAGTTCCACTCCTACCTACATAACCAAGAGAACTGAAAACATAAACTTGCACGTGAATGTTCATGGCAGCATTATTTATGATAGTCATAAAGTGTAAACATCCCAAGTATCCATCAACTGATGAATGTGTAAGCAAAATTAGTATATAGTGGAATGTCACCATAAAAAGGAATGAAGTACTGATTCATGCTATAATGTGGGTTACATTGAAAACATTATTCTGAGTGAAAAAAGCCAAACACAAAAGACTACATAATTGTGTGATTCTATTTATATAGAATCTGGAGAGACACAAATTAGATTAGAGCTTGTCAGAAGCTGAGAGGAGGAGAAATAGATGGATATGGGATTTCTTTTTGAGGTGATGAAAATGTACTAAAATAAATCATACAGATGGTTACATAACTTTGTGAATATATTAAAAGCCATAGAATTGTATACTTTAAAAGGGTGAATTTTGGATTGCCTGGGTGGCTCATTCGGTTAAGTGTCTGACTCTTGATTTTGGCTCAGGTCATGATCTCACAGTTCATGAGTTTGAGGCCCGCATCGGGCTTTATGCTGATAGTGCGGAGCCTGCTTGGGATTCTCTCTCTCTCTCTCTCTCTCTCTCTCTCTCTCTCCCCCCCACTTTGTGGTTTCTCTCAAAATAAAAAAATCAACTTAAAAAAAATAAAAGGGTGAATTTAATAGTATGTGAAATGTATCTCATATACTAAATATTCAATAAAGCTGTCATAAAAATACAAAAATATTAACAGCGTTCTGTTAATAAGGAAGAAGGGAGTGATGGATATTAAATACACAGAGAGCACTCTGCATGTGTCTATATACATGCATAAGCTTTTTTTTTTCAAAATGGTGTTTAGTAAAAAATGTTTTTTAATGTTTATTTTTGAGAGAGAGAGACAGACAAGGCATGAGTGGGGGAGGGGCAGAGAGAGACGGATACACAGAATCCGAAGCAGGCTCCAGACTCTGAGCTGTCAGCACAGAGCCCAACATGGGCTGGAACTCATGAGCCGGGCTGAACTCATGAGTGGTGAGATCATGACCTGAGCCAAAGTCGAATGCTTAACCAACTGAGACACCCAGGCGCCCCTCAAAATTATATTAAGCTATTATCTATATCTATTAAACTTAGATCTATTAAACTATTCTCTCATCCATGCCAAAAACTGTATTTAAAAAAAATTATTGATTCGAATTGCATTAGAACTCGTTTTATCATCAAGTTGCTGAAAGTCAATTCAGAGTGACTCAGGCATTTAATAACAACAAAAAAAAAGACAAGGCCACATCAATGAAAAGTCCAGGAGGTAAAAATGGCTTCAGGCACCTGAATCCTGGCGCTAACATGAATGTGTTAAAAATCTACCCTACTCTCTCCTGGACTGGCTTCCTTCTTAGGCACGCTCTTTCCACATGATTAGACAGATAACCCCTGCAGCCTAGGTTTGCATGTCATGAGCCTATCAACTCCAGCAGAGAGAACATTTCTTTTTCTAGTAGTTCCAGTACATTTCCAAGGCATGAAGCTTGGGCTGCCTTAGGTCCTCTGTCCATTCCTGAACCAGAGAGTGGGCACAAACTCACCCAGACCACAAGAAATGAGGGTAGGGGAGGTAGTAGTTCCCCAAAGAGATGCCAGAATGGCCAAAAATATATGCCCACTATATTAGCCTTATTACAGAAATCATCACTCATCCTAGGGCGGAGGGAGAAGCACTCTCTGTAATATACATATATATTATGTATGTATGTAGGTAATATATACGTATAATGTGTGTATATACACACACACACACACACACACACACACATTGTCTGTAATATTAACCATTGTCTTGGAATGAATTTCAAAAAAGCCAGTCAGCCTCCCTAACCATTATCAGTTTTACCCGCCCTGACTTGAAGCAATCAGCTGTGAAAGGAAAATAAATACACATGATTATGGCCATATATTATGCTTTTTAATAAATTCAGAATGGCTTCATGCAACAGTGGACCCTCTTCCTTCAGCTAAATCACATGAAGGTGTGATTTCTAAAGTTGAATTTAAACTTTTAAAGTTTAAAAGATACCTGTCATGTTGGTCAGTCCCGGATCCATAAGACCTAGGACGATGTTTGGCTCACATTTGGACACTCACAAAATAGGTTGACTATTGATGTAGCTTAGCCAAATATTTATTGGTCCAGAAACATTTTGGAGGTTTCTAAAACCTCAGAAACTCTTGATAATTCCTAAGGAGAAAAGAAAAGAATGTGATCTGAAGAGCGAATCCTTTGATCACGTCGAATCCCCATTAAAAATAAGATAACTCAGTCATCACAGGGGTATTGAAGGGTAAAAAAAAAAATCATAAAAAGAAATATTCATAAATAAAAACCAGAATCCCAACCCTCGCTTCACTACTAAATAGGACATTTTCAATTTGCAAAATCTGTTTTTCTTTCTTTCTTTAATGTTTATTTATTTTTGAGAGACAGAGAGACAGAGCATGAGCAGGGGAAGGGCAGAGAGAGAAGGAGACATGGAATCTGTAGCAGGCTCCAGGCTCTGAGCTGTCAGCACAGAGCCCGACACGGGGCTCGAACTCACGAATCCCTGAGATCATGACCTGAGCCGAAGTCAGCTGCTTAACTGACTGAGCTACCCAGGCACCCCGAAAAATCTGTTTTTTGAGTATTTAAGTTTCACTTTACAGTGTATTCTTTAAAACAAGCAAGCTCTTTAACCTCCTTGCAGGTCAGGCCTGTGATCTAGGAACTCATTAATTGTAATTTTTCTCCTGGCACCTTCTCCATCACTCTCATTTACTCCGTCTGTAAAATTATGATAATAATAATCTGTGCTCACCTAACATACGGTAATAATTGCTAATTAACTAATTTTTATATGTGGAAACCCCTGAAGACTTTACACAGGTGTGAAGTTATTATTTTAGGCTTGGCGGGGGGAGGGGGGTGCGGGGGGTGCAGGGGGAGAAGATAGACCTTCTGTTTGCAAGCGTGATGGCTCACCCTCTAATGCTGCCCACTCTGTGAGGATACAGTATTTGAACGGCTTTCATGCGTCATCCACTGTTCATTGGTTTGACAACCAAAACCCTGCAGTATGATATCACTTTCTCTTGTCACCTTGGGCCTCCAATAGCCACAGTTGTGCTCAGTGTTTCATCTGTTGGGGCTTTTTTACTGCAAAATATAACCCCCTTAAAAACGACCTCGAGTCAGAGCTCAAATGTTACAGAGTTGCAATTCTTGAACCAGTGACTTCCAGACTGCCCCTTCCTCATCTAACATACAACACACAATTGCTTTTCATTTACATAGTATTTGATTGTATTAAAATAAAAAAGACAGTTGCCCATGCCCTCTTTAAAAGAGAGAGAGAGAGAGAGAGAGAGAGAGAGACAGTTGCCCATTTTTTAGGGTTTTTTTTCCTTGCCTTCCCTTTTTATCATTTTTACAACAGAAGAATAACTTCTTTTCATCTTGGAGGGCTTCAGGCAGAACATTTTTGAGATGTCAGCCAACCAAGAGAAACGTGACATGACCGTTCTTTGAAATCTTGTCTTGAAAGTGTGGTTTCGGTACCCAGATCAACCCGGCATTTGGCAATGAAAAAGCTAAAACAAAACATTACTGAAAATAGCCCTGCAGTGGTACGGTGTTTCTGGGATAATGGTTTGTTATATTTTAACGCACGAAAGTCACTTAAACCTTTCGATCTATTTTCATGGCTATGCAGGAACAGACATGAAACATTTATTTCACAAAGCTGGCCATGAGCTACTTGTTACAGGGGCAAAAAACAATCATGGAAAAAACTTCAGCAATGGTAACATTTTTCTATACAGGTAAAATGGAAAATGTGTCCAAATGCTGGCATACCCTCTGTAATTTTGGCAAATAGCACACTCCATCTTGACAGCATACAGAGAGCCTTAGAAGTTGAATCCAAAAAGATGAAAGAACTCGGAGGACAGTGAGTCAGTTTGTCATTGGTGGGAATCTCTGCAGTAACTTATAATTTATCCACGGGTTGTGTAAGCTCAAAGATGAAGATAAAGCCCCACTCCGAGAGCTTGCCCTGGTGTTCTTCCTATTGAAGAACTACAAAGTGGCTGATGGTTCTTTAAAGTGTAGGAAATAAGCAAAATTGTGTTTCTAACTTCTGTAATACATGTTTTCATTTTGTTATTCCCCCACCCCACCCCCGAACGGCAGTAATTGACGAGCAAAGACAGGGACTACCCAGTTTGTAAATGGAAGTGTGGCTGATAGTCTAAGAATTGCACACACCTTCAGAGACAGTTGCCCCCCCTTACCTTCCAAGATCCTCAGGGGATGCCTGAAACCAAGAGTAGTTCTAAACCCTGTATAAAGTGTGGGTTTTTTTCCCCCAATACCTACATACCTATGATAAAATTTAATTTATAAATTAGGCACAGAGATTAATAATAACTAATAATAAAATGGAATGACTATAACAATATACTGTAATAAAAGTTATGGGAATGTGGTCTCTCTCAAAATATCTTTAGACTCATCCTTCTTTAAAAAAACTTTTTTAATGTTTATTTACTTTTGAAAGAGAGAGAGACAGAGTGCAAGCAGGGCAAGGGCAGAGGGAGGGGGAGACACAGAATCCGAAGCAGGCTCCAGGCTCTGAGCTGTCAGCACAGAGCCTGATGCAGGGCTTAAATCCACGAATAGTGAGATCATGACCTGAGCTGAAGTCGGATGCTTAACCAACTGAGCCACCCAGACACCCCTAGACTCACCCTTCTTGTGATGAATTGAAATGATAAAATGCCTGTGGATGACAAGAAGTGAGATGAACAACGTAGGCATCGTGATGTAGCGTCAAATTACTGCTGACCTTCTGACCATGCGCCATAAGGGGGATCACCTGCTTCCATGACCACTGTTGACCTTGGGCAACAGAAACTACAGAAAGCAAAACTACAGGTAAGGGTGGGAGGGGAGAGGGGAGACTATTGTTATAGGAAAAATTTAGGAATGACTTTTGGGAAAAGTCAAAAGAAGTTCCACACTTCACCCTTTAATTGGGAATGGTACATTTTCTTCTTGGTGCCAAACCCCCTACAGATGGACTTCTGACCTTTTTGTTTTGTGGCGGTTGATAAAATTAATTGAATTAAATAACATATACATACACATTTAATAGTAACACTGATCCTAAATCGGTGAATAAACCCATTCTACTCATTAGAAAGAATTTCATCAGAGACAATACAAGTAATTGTGCTCCACATTGGGGCTTGGCAAACTTTCTCTGGAAAGAACCAGATAGTAAATATTGGCGGCACTGTGGGCCATGGCAGCACTGTGGGCCATGTTGCCTCTGTCACAACTATTCAGCTGTAACGCTGTGGCACAAAAGCAGCTGTAGAAAATATGTAAATGAATGGCTATGGCTGTATTCCAATAAAACTCTGTTTTCGAAAGGGCTGGATTTCGCCCGCGGGCCTTAGTTTGCCAACAGCTCTCACAGAAGAATGCCCTACCATTTGGGCAAGAAACAGATCAGCTCAACTTGAACCCATTAAGACAATCAGAGTGAGGGGTGCCTGGGTGGCTCAGTCCGTTAAGCGTCCAACTTCAGCTCAGGTCATGATCTCACGGTTCGTGGGTTCGAGCCCCGCGTCGGGCTCTGTGCTGACAGCTAGCTGACAGCCTGGAGCCTGTCTTCAGATTCTGTGTCTCCCTTTCTTTCTTCCCCTCCCCTGCTCACGCTGTCTCTCTCTGTCTCTCAAAAATAAATTCAAAATATTAAAAAATTTTTTAAAAAAGACTATCAGAGAGAGACAGAGTGATATGGACTTCATAATAAATAGATGTTCCATTCATGTTGATACTTGGAATGAAGGGGACAGTGGGGTATTATAAACTGGGGAATCAGGAAAACCTATATTCAAATTTTGGTTCTATCACTGTCTCTTTGACCTTTGCAAGTCACTCACGTCCCTTTCTTCATCTGTGAAAGGGAGATGTTATTAGGACCTGTTTCACAGGGTAGACGAAGGTTAAATGGGGTGCCATTTAAATTAGGAAGCCTATGAAAAGTGCTTGGCACAATGCCAGGCGTTTTCTGAGCTAAACGACATTAAGACTGACTTAATGACCGTAAGGAGGGTAAGCATCCCAGTGGACCTGCATTGTCCCTGCTTCCTGAAGTTCTCATCTACAAACTGGGCCCAGATTCTCTGCCTCGACACCTGGAATGCAAGGACCCAAATGCGTTTGTATACAGACTGTGAATACGGAGTGATGGAGTCACACCCAAAAGGAGTTTTGCCGACACACTACACCAGAAAGGAATGAGAGGAAGAAGAGGCCATGTTAGAGCTACCTATGAATCATCACTCTCTCGGAGTTATTTATTATTCTGTGAATGAGCCAGTTAGTCCCCATAACAATTTTACTAACCCAAGACACAAATGAACATCAGAAGAATGCAAGGTCCTCTCTCTTTAGAAAAATAAGGGTGCCAATAGACATGAAGGCAATCCCTTGGACGCAAATGGTTGGATGGCACTGTCTTTCAAGGGTAAATGTGTCCACAATGCTAAATGTAAAAATCAAAGTATCTTTGCCAGAGCCCTCTGACGGGATTGCCAGGGAAGATGCCCTCATTCTTGGATGCCCATTTCAAACAAACCAGGGAGACACCTATTCACCCTTTCTTTACAGGGATGAGAGGCAGAAACTAGAGAGCTATTTAATGAAGAAATCATAAGGTCAAGTCTTATTCTCACTTCTATATCCCCAAGATTGAGCACAGTCCCTGGTATACAATAGCTGCTCAATAAATGCCCGTGACACTCTTGCCTCACCGAAGAGAAGGTGCAGTGGCTTTCTCGGGCTTCCAACGGCACGGACACGCGGGGCTGGAGCATTGTACTGTTCAAAGTCCTCGTGCTGCACTGTGGGGCACATTGGAGACAGCAACCGATTGCATCATATTATATGCTTGGCATAATTATACTTTACGCTTTTGTCTCCTTTGGTGCCAGTCTGTCTCAAAACACATGCTGCTTTCTTGGTTTGCTTATGTAAAGTGTCGGGGTTGCCCACTCATTACAATTGGGATTTGTGAACTCTGTGTCCATGGTCTGAGTCACTGCAGCCCAGAGGCTCATGCTTGGGAGAACAGGGATGGCTTCTCCCCAGAGAAGATGGTCAACAATGGGCATTTCTGGAAGAAAAAGAGGAAAGTGGCAGACACAGACTGGTTGGGGCTAGATCAGATGGAAAATGTTGATCAAGTTTGCCTTTCATTTTTTAAAACATTAATAATCAAGCTGCTTTTCACCCTCAATTTTAAAAAGGGAGTTTGATCTGTAGAGAGTTATAGGGTCTCCCCTCCAAATCTCCTTCCCATGCATTTACTTCAAGTCTTTGCCACCCTCCTCATCCAAGCCGCCATCTCCCTTACCTGGGCGATGGCAATATTTTCCGAAGTTGTCTCTCTACATCCCAGCATGCCCCTTTCTGTTTCCACATCGCTGCCAGAGTGATCTTTTTAAGATGGAAAAATGGTTCTGAACCACTGCTGCTTATAACCATTCAACAGTTTCCCATTTCTTTTAAGAGAAAGAATTGTAACCCTATACCTCGCTTCTCAGGCTGGGCATGATCTCACCCTGCCTCTCCTGCCAGCCTCATTTTGGGCTTCTCTCTTAGTTCTGTACTGCAGCAAATGCAGGCATTCCCAATTGCCCCTCGGTATTCATTTTCCCTTGTGTTTAAGGGGAAAAAAAAAGCTGGGTTTACCCAGGGCCCATGAGTTCCCAGCCAAGAACTACATTTCTAGTCTTTCTGAGTTCTGGAGAATAGAACACAAGGAGAAGTGATGTTGTCCCTCAAAAGGAAATAAGCCTGTTCCCCGTATCCTTGCTTCCCCCTCCTATTGGTCAAGCAGGCTAAACACATAGGACCAGGGGAGGGTCCAAAGCATGCCCCAGAGGCCAACCCCAGCCTACTGCGATTAGGTCAATCAAGTTTGATTGGATCATAGCCACATCCATGGACTTAGGCATTGTCCATGGCTGCTTTCACACCACAATGTCAGAGATGAGAAGTGACAGAGACCATATGACCTGCAAAGACAAAATATTGCCAGTCTGGTCCTCTACAGAGAAGTTTGCCAACCTGTGCTCTAGGGGGTACAGAGCAACAAGACAGAAGGGGCCCAGGGTCATGGCATTTCAGAGCTGATTGTAACAGGTGACTTAGTCCATGTGGGCTGATCAATACAAAAAATAAATCTGTCTTGTTGCAACCTTGGTATTTGGGGCTTCTGTTGAAGAGCCCCTCAACCTGAGCATTATTGATGTGGTGGGGAGGAGAATTCTTTGTTTTTGGAGGCTGGGCTGTGCATTGTAGTATGTTAAACAGCAACATCCTGCCAGGACCATCCACTCCCCAAGTTGTGACCACTATAAATATCTCCAACCATTGCCAAATACTGTTGGGGGATAGAAATTACTCCTAGCTGAGAAGCATGGTGTTACAGCAACTTAACCAGCTTTGCTAAGCATCTCTGTCTCCTCACACCTTCTCCCCCACTGCCAGGAACTCCCCCTCACTGCTCTCTCTAGCAGAAATGCTGTGACCCACCCGTCATCAGGTTATCTCCTATTTAACTTTCATGTGTCAGCTTCACCATCACTTCCTTGGGACCCTCCATGGATCCTCCCACTAAAGAATGCTCTCAAAGTCACCTGGAGTTTCCCTAGGCAACAATATTGTGCATATTGACATATTGTCTGTCATTCATAGACATACATAAGAAAGAAGTGGCTCTTAACTGGCTTACTCACAGGACACTGTAATTTTGTGGGGAAAGCAAGGTAGTGGAGGCAAACATGGGTCTTGTCATGGTCCTGACTGGGGATGCTGAGTCCATACTGCTGGTTATAGAATAAGGAAGAAGCAGCCAGGGAGAAATGGGGTCTCTGTACTTCCCAGCCCCAGAATTCCCATAAACCAAGGGACCTGCCTTCCTTCCGTAGCAGCCAAAACATCTGCTGAAGTGAGTGCGTCTCTGTATTTCAGAGCAACATATGGATTTGTACTTTGCCTTTGGTTTTGAAATCAAAAACTTGCATTTTAACCCTGTACTTTTCAGCCTGTGAAGCTATATGTGATATGATTTATTAACCCTGCCCTATACTCTTTTAAGTTAAAGATAATCCCTACACTCACATCTTAGATTCACATGCAGATAAATACGTGCCCCCTACCTTCTCTAGCCTCCCCATTTGTCCGAACTAAGAGGCTAAACATTCAGATAGATCTAGATGCTTCCTTAGCACAAGTCATTAAGAGATGTGTGTGACCTACTTAATTCCTTTATATTTTTCTCTCTGTTCAGTTAGAGTTTGTCTTCTCTCTCAATCTCTCTCTTGAGACTTCTGCACTTTCATATCCAGAATATTTTTCTCAAGATCCTTAGCATTCTGTAAGTGAACTTATATACTGTTGAAAAGAAAGGCACTTTCCTCACCCTTTCCTCATAGAAGATACCCTAGTGATGTGCACATGTGTGTAATGGTTGAAGCAGATATGTGACCACCATACCAAAGGCATATCTTTTGCAGCAGATCTGGTTTTAAGTTTGAATTTCACCAGTTATTAGAAGGCCAGGATGTCTGTGAACAATCACATAATCTCTAAGCCTTGGTTTCCTCATCTTGTAAGTGGATCTAGTATTGCTTACAGAAAGGTATGTGGGATTGACGAACACAGTGCCTTGCACATAGCAGATGTTCAAAGAATATTAACTCTTTCTTTCTTTCTTTTCTTTTCTTCTTCTTCTTTTTTTTATTTTTGAGAGAGAGAGCATGCCCACAAGCTGGGGAGAGGGGAAGAGGGATAGATAGATAGATAGATAGATAGATAAAGAGAGAGAGAGAGAGAGAGAGAGAGAGAGAGAGGGAATCTGAAGCAGGCTCAGTGCTCAATGTGAAACCTGACATAGAGCTCGATCCCACAATCTGGGGATCATGACCTGAGGGGAAACCAAAAGCTGGATGCTCAACCAACTGAGCCACCCAGGTGTCCCAGAATATAAGCTATTTCTATGACCCATTCATTCAGTCTTTTCTAGAATCCCTGAGATAGGTCACAGACCTTGAGATGACCAGCTGATGCATGCAACAGACAGTGACTGTGCTCTGCTAACCAGACCATATGGGACTTAACCACTTTACCTTGATCTAAATATCTGAGGAAGCCCCAGGCAGACCTTGTAAGGAACAGAATATCTTTCTCATTCCAATTGTAGGAGCACATGAGGTGAGCAGTATCCTCACATCTTGACACTTGCACATCTGTAATGCATCACTGTATGCATCCATGCACAAACATGTGTGTGCAAACTCATGCCTGTGCTCATATACACACAAAAATACCACCCACACCCCCTCCTGTACCCCCTCCACCGAACCTTTGTATCTTACTCAAGACATCTTCAGGCCCCTCTCCTTTTCTCTGAAGGTTGTGTAGGGTTATGGATGTATGGATGGAAGGTGACATAATGGCTAAGAAAAGCCACAGAACTGGGAGAGGGCAGAACAAATTATGAATCACATCAGAGTGAGGATGAGCTGGGAAGACAGGAATAAGAAAAAAGTGTCATGATATTTTTTTTTTTGAGAGAGAAAGAGAGAGAGAGAGAGAGAGAGAGAAACTGAATAGGGGAGAGGGGTAGAGGGAGAGGACAGAATCCCAGACAGTTTCCACCCTCAGCATGGAGCCCAACAGGGGGCTCGATCCGACAACCTGGGGAAGATCACCTGAGGTGAAATCAAGAGTCAGATGCTTGACCAACTGAGCTACCCAGGTGCCCCAAACAAAGTGTCAGAATATCTCAAGATGTCAGTAGTCAAACTAAGCAGAACTAAGCAATTCAGGAATTTTATCCTTAGTTGGGTAACAATAATAATAGGTGCCATTTACCTTGCACTTACTCTATGACAAAAGTTTAGCAAAGAATGTACAAATTATTTAATCCTCACAACAATCCTAAGGGGGTAGATACTCTTACTTCCATTTGACAGATGAGGAAATTGAGGCCCAGATTTGACCAAGACGTTCTGTGGACCTGTGAGTGACAGAGCGGAATTTCTAACTTCTGAGTGCTTGATGCCAAACCCTAAACTCACCAGGCGATAAACCAAGGTCCCAGGGATTCCACACAGTGGGAAGGCTGGATATCCCTGAGGTAGCGGATGCTAGCACCCACCCCAAATCCATTCTCCCATCCAGGCCATGACAATACGGCTTGGACATGGCTGCCCAGCCAGGGACAACACTGGTAGCACCGCGTGCATTGAGACAGACCATGTTGCTCACTTTCACTAATGGAGTAGTTGTGGCCTGTGTCGCTTCGGAGCCAACATTTTTAAGAGGCAGGGGTGCCCCCTCCATGTTTTTCCCCCTCCCTCTGGCTGGATTTACCAGGCAACCAACAGTGAAGGATGACTGAACTTGGAGATGGAAGGAATCTGGGTCTCTCAATTACTGTGTGGAAGTAAGGGAAGGTGACAGGACACCCTCCTTCAGGACGCTTCTGTAAGTGAGAAAACCGCTTGTATTGTGATTATGCCATCATCATTTTTAGGTCTTCCTTGTCACAGCCCTCATACTAGCCTAACTCCTACAACTTCTTTCTTTGCCTTCAACAACAAAAATTGCCCATTGCTGGTGTAAGAAGATCAAAAGAAAAAAGCCCTTCCCCCCTCCCCCGCCCCACCCTGCGACAGCATAAGTAAATGGAAAATGAATCCCAGCTCCAGGAAATAAACATCTGCATAATTGGGAGACAAAACTTATTCAAACATCACTTCTTAGACATGGCTATTACTTAGAACTGTTTATACTCTCTTCTCTTCCCTTCCGATAAAGCAAACACTGCGATAAAGAAAACGCGAATGGACAGCAGACGATGTTCATAATATTTCAAACTGTGAAAGGTGTTCTGACATTAAAATATCTCAAATTAATAACAGGAGAAGAGAATGAAGTATTTACTTTAAAAAAAATCGTTAACTTCTTTTTCCTCTAGCCTGAAATGGTTTCTCCTCATTTTCTTCAGTCACACTTTATTCAGTGGAGTGTCTGGCTTTCCGAGCCAGCTTGTCTTTTATGAATTTTCCAGGTGGTTTGAAACGCAGAGTAACTAAGTGATTCCTGCAAGGTTGCGTACGAAAGGCTGCAGCCTTGAATCTGCAGCCTCCTGTTATGGCCTCTGGCCTTCCCTTCTCTGCATATTCCCCCCATGCACAAAACCAAGCAGAGATGAGGTCTTTTTTTTTTTTTTTTTTTTTTGCAGAAACAAGCATAAAAACCTCCTTTTCAACCTTAATATTGACTTACTTACTCACCATTCCTCAACTACTGCATCTGAAAAACTCAGAAATTCATAGTGCGTATGCCAAATCCTGAAAGCATAGAGATGAAGAACTACCTTAGCGGGAGTTCGTGCCTGTTGAATATGCCCAGACACCTGGAAACAAACTGTCAGCCCTTCTCTCCGCTCCATACTTCGTGCTCCAGTGGAGAAAGGGGAAGTGCACAGAATTAAAATGCAGACATGGAACCAGCTTACAGCCCCCTGGGGTCTGGCTTTATGCTTTTGTACAACAGGCTCAGAACATGGACAATAGCTAGTACATGAGCCTAATTACTCTGTGTGTACAAGCGGCAGTCTGAACCTGGGTTTGATTTAGTGCTTGTGAACAGAACTTAGAGAAGACGGTTAAAACTTATTGCCACAACTGTGGTTTCCGAGCTGTCACACCCACACAGAAATGCTGGGTCAGCCTCCATTGTTTAAAGCTACAAATATTTCACCTAGGTCCACACCCTTTCCTGCTAAGCTTAGAAATGGGTTTATACATTTTGTCTTAAAAACTTATCTTTTAAGGTACTTACACTTAAAGGCTTCTTATTAAGGCCCAGTTCCCTGACCCTGATAGAACTCTCAGCCATTGGCCTTGGGGCAAGGGAAAGCTGTGAAGGTGAACTTATATAAAGTGATGTTACCCTTTTCCTTTTAGAATCCCAAGACTGCTTCTTAAACAGCCATCCTCCTATCTCTAACTTCTCCTTCATCTACCCACTTATATCATAATTTTTGAGGGCAGGAATTTGACCTTTTAATTTTGACCTCTTAAATTTGGGGTCCTCCTTCAATGGCTCACCCTCATCCCTACCCATGACTTCCGTTAGGGTTGACACATATGGCCACCCACTAAAGGTAAATCAACTTTTAGGAAGAGGGAGGGAGACAAAGCACGAAAGACTCTTGAATACTGAAAACAAACTGAGGTTGGAAGGGGGAGGGGAAAAGGGAAGGGGGGTGATGGTCAGGGTGGAGGACACTTGTGGGGAAGATCACTGGGTGTTATATGGAAACCAACTTGACAATAAACTATAAAGTTTAAAAAAATGTATTTATTTTGTTAGGGAGAGGGAGAGAGAGAATCCCAAGCAGGCTCCATGCTCAGTGTGGAGTCCAATGTGGGGCTCCATCTCACGATCGTGAGTTCATGACCTGAGCCAATATCAAGGGTTGGGCGCTGAACTGATTGAGCCACCCAGGTGCCCCAAGGTTAATCAACTTTTATGTTGATTGTCTGATGGGATGAATTGAAATATGAGATGTCTATAAGAGTGTATATTTTAGAGACAGAAGTGATCTCTAAGCACGGCCATTGCTTTTCCTGGTCCAGCACTGATATCCTCTTTTGAAAGTGGCTCTCTGATCTTTCCTCTGAGGTATTGTATAACCCCTGTTTTGAGGACCAAGGTGTAATGCCCATCTCTTGGATTTAGGGATTGGTGTGGGACCCAGCCTGGCCAATCACCATATTCTGAGCATAGAGACTCATGAGCAAAGCCCTCATGAATTGGTTTAGTGCCATTATAAAAGAGGGCTCCACAGAGCTCTCTTGCCCCTTCCATCATAGGCGGTGAGAGCATGGTCATCCAGGAAGTGGGCCCTGCCTAGACACCAAATCTGCTGGTGCCATGATCTTGGACTTTCCAACTCCAGAACTGTGAGAAATAAGTATTTGTTGTGTATAGGTCACCCAGATACTAAGGTAGTACAATCAGAAGAAATCCATGAATTTTACTAGGATTATTGCAATGGATAAGCTCTCTTTAACATTGGGCATGCTGACAGAAGGATATAAGTCTGACCCTGTTGGGCACCAAGGAGAGAGAGCTGGCCAAGAAAGAAATCAACATGGAGGAAAAGAGATGCAAGAAGTAAGGCATGACTGTGTTCTGGTGCTGCATATGACCTCCCGGATCCATCTGTGCCTGAGAACATATTGATCGTTGGCTTTAAGCATGTTTGAACCAATAATTCCTTTGTTTTTTTGTTTTTTTTTTTTTTTTTTTTTTTTGCTTAATATAACTTGACTAGCATTTCTGTCATGGGTGACCAGGAGCATTGAAAAGAAGTTAAAAGAAGGCCAGTGTGTCTATATTCAATGATTTTTCAACATGTAAGCTATGGAGTTTTAAGTAATAAAGCTGCTAAGATTCACTGGGCTCCTTTCTTCAGCCTTTATTTATTGCCTCAGTCACTCAAAGGACTTCAAATATCTTTTGCACTATGTTGTTCAGTTTCCCTGGGTGCCCGTATGACCTTAGTTATTTCCTGATGCTCAGAGACATATCAAATGTTACATGTTCGAAATCGGGCTCTTGATTGCTCCCCCCAAACACGCTCTTATCTAGATCACCCGCATGTCAGTTAAGGCCTCCATCATGTGTTCAGTTGTCCAAGCCAGAAACTGCACACTCAGCTGTGCTTCCTCCCCGCCCTTCACCTCCCATGTTCACCTCCCATGTTCACCTCCCATGTTCAGGCCATCAGAACGTCCCATCTGTTGTACGTCTTCAACCTGTGTCAAATCAGCACACTTCTCTCCATCTCTGCAGCCTCCACTGTAGTTCAAGGATCACCAAGTCTGTCCTGGGTCACCAGAGCAGCATCCGTCTATTTTCTGATTCATTCACAGTCACTTTCAAATCCATGCTATACACTAACTACAGCCACCCAAGGTCGATTTAACTGTCTCATGGCATACTCCTAAGATACTTTGCTTCACCGTGGACACAGAATTTCCACCTCACTGTGGTCTAAAGGGACTCTGTGTGCTCAACCCCATCTAATGTCATTGTGTACCAACTCATTTACCAACACCCATCTGCACAAGGCTTTTCTTGTTTCCTAGAACACGGGCCGCTTCAGGGTAAGCTCCCGGTGATGTTCCTTTTGCTAAGCATGCTCACTCTTCTTCAGTTCTTCACGTGACTCTGAGCTTTCTGTCCTGCAGTTCCCAGCCTGAATATCATGCCATTCTGTGTGCAAGTCATTCCCCATCTCAGTACTCCATCTGCTTCCTTCATATACATCCACAACTTGAAAATACTTATTTATTGGTTTACTCATATCCTATGTGTCTTACCACTTGACCAAACTCCATAAAGGCAGATGGTAAACACCTGATAAATATAACTGAATGAAAGAAGTTCGGTGAATCCATCTGCAGACAAGCCATTTCCTACAGACAGAATAAACAACATATGTTCCACACACGTGGGCTTTGTCAAATGTTTGCAGATGCTCTAGTGTGTACCAGAACACAAGTACATTTATAACGTTAATGAGTTGATATCGGCTTTTTTAAATTTTTTATTTCATTTTCTTTGGTCTTTAGGTATTTTCTTAATTCATGGTTTCCTTACATGAAAATGTCCACCTCCAGACCACCATTATTCTCTAGCACTCCCCTACTCTTTTGAATGTTAAAAATGGATCTTCATGAGGGCTTCCATGGTAGCAAAGTTCTAATTCGGGGGTTGCTGAAAATGGGGAGATGTGCTCCCAGGAAATAAAACAATTATAGATTTTGTGAGAAAGTATAATAGACCATGAACCTGAATGGAAGCTACACATTGTTTCAGTGCTAATTCAGTTATACCACTCACCACTACCTTCATCAGGCTGTGTTACTTATTCAAAGATGATTAATAGGAAAAAGATGTATATGGAGTTAAAGCATAAAAACTGGAAAAATAAACGGGCGCCTGGGTGGCTCAGTCAGTTAAGCATCTGACTTCAGCACAGGTCTTGGTCTCATTGTTTGTGAATTCAGGCCCTGCGTTGTTGGGCTCTAGGCTGACAGCATAGAGCCACCTTGGAATTCACTCCCTCTTTCCCTCTCTCTCTGCCCCTCCCCTGCTCACTCTCTCTCTCTCTCTCTCTCTCTCTCAAAATAAATAAACTTAAAAAAACCTGAAAAGGTAAAAAAATAATATAAACAAGAAAAACTATATGATATACATATGTATCTTTATGTAAAGAGATTAAGATGAAATATACAAAAGATGACAGAAATAATCTCCAAGGAATTATATATGATATAACCTCACTAAGAAAATATTTCAAATAACAGATACGAAGTTTCAAAGGAGAGGTGATAAAACAAGAAAAAGTGATAGAGTTAGGAGAGAAATGAAAGAGAAAAAAAGGCAGAGTGAAATTCATAATAGATGGAACCAGAAAACCCAGTCATAATTCCAAACTGATGACAGGCCTGAAGAAATCCTGCTAAATACAATGAAATATAATGAAGACTTAAGAAGGGTTGTAGAAAGGATGATAGGTATGGGAGGTACAACTTATACATAACTGGAGTTGCTGAAGAAGAGAAGCAATAAATGCCGTGAAAAAATACATGCAAAGATGTAACAGGAGAAAGATTCTTGAAATACATGATTTCATTTGGAGACAGAAGACCACAGCACATCCTTGAAAAAAGGGATTGATGACAATGAACAGAAGATACATCCTGGGAGAAGTTAACATTACTTAAATTTTTTAAAAGCAAAAAGAATCTTCTGAATGTTTTTCAAAAGGAATATTCTTGTTTATTAAACAAGAAAAATGACGGGCACATGGTTGGCTCAGTTGGTTAAGCATCTGACTTTGGCTCAGGTCATGATTTCATGGTTCTTGAGTTCGAGCCCTGCACTCTCTACACAGAGCCTGCTTCAAATCCTTTGTCTCCCTCTCTCTCTGCCCTTCCCTACCAATGCGGGCACTCTCTCTCTCTCTCAAAAATGGATAAACATTAAAAATAAATAAATAATTAAATAAAAGAATTCTATCTTTAAAAAGTGAGGTATTTCAGAAGGGCTGATCAAATAAAGTATAAAGTGGAAGATATTTCACATGGAATGTTTTAGGCTGTAAAGAACAGAAACTGGCTCAAATTGGCTCACAAACTTGCTACTCTGGGTGTGGTCCCTTTGCAGCAATATTGGCCTCCCTGGGAAGCTTGTCAGAAATGTGGAATCTCAGGCCTTATCTCAGGTCTACTGAATCAGAACCTGGATTTTTAACAAGATCCTCCACTGATTCAGACAGACATTATGGTTTGAGAAACACTGGCTTACATGATAGGAGATATATTTTTTGCTGGTGGTCTCAACCTTGGCTTTACAGCAGAATGTCCTTAGTAGCTTTAGGCAATCCTGCCACGGAGGCCATACCCCTTACTAGTTAAATCAGAAATTCTGAGATTTAGTCTACTACATTTTATTTCATTTTTTAACATTCTGGGAGATTCTGCTATGAAGCCATAGTTGAGAGCTACTGCACTAGAGGTTGGAGGTAGGTGGGATTTCAGGGTTGGTTGATTACACAATTCAATAGAATCATGATGGATCCAAGATCTTGTCATCTCTCTGCTTGACCATCCAGGATGGTTTTTAATTCATAATGTGTCTTCTTTCCTCTTACTCTTCATCTCTCCCTTCTTCCTTCCTTTCATTTCCTCCATTTTTTCCCTGCCTTTCTGCTGTCCTGTCTTCCTTCTCTTGTACACATAGGGAAATATTGAATATAATTATCACCAAATGTTAAAATAGTTACTTCTGGGAATTTTGACTGATTTCGGGGCATAATATTTAAAGTGTGTGTTTTAATTTATATACCTCAAAACTTTTTTTTTTTAAATGTGGGTTGGGTCACCATCATTAAAAATCCTAAGAACCTGGCTTAGTCCAACATCCTCCTCTCACGGGTGAGAAAACTGAGGCCCTAGAGAACAGCATAGAGGGGAGAGGATTGACAAGAAGTCCTGGTGCTACTTTGTGCCATCCAGAACCATGAATAATGCTCACAGTGTGGATGTATCTCTCACATCTTGGGATTAAATCATGTCTGCACAAAGTCTTGGAGGCACTTTGAGTCAGCTAAGGTAAAGGAGTGGGAGGGAGCGCGCGAGACCTAGGGAAGATTTAGCTAAATGGCTGGTGCCTCAGAGAGGGATAACTGCTGAGAGATGTTGATGGCGCAACAGGGAATTGCACTCATGTTTCCCCTCCCCCAACCACTTCCCCCACAGCCACCTCTTTGATATTTGGCTTGAGGTTATCACAGGTCTCCCATTGTTGAGGCTGGTTTGTCAAGAGTTGGCTGGCCACTGCTAATAAATGCATTTCCTCTCCCAGTTAACAGTGGACGTGGAGCCAAAGTAAACCCATGGAGCTTCTCCAGAGGATGCTTCAAGGCTATGGCAAAGGCTGGCTATTTCAGACAAGAGAACAGGCCAGGGAGGTGGTAGATATATTTGTTTAAGTACCTATGACAGCCACAAATTCTATCACAAATATCACCATCTGTTCCGTTTGCACAGACAACCAAATCGCTGAAATCGACCTTTTTAAACGGAGGGTGGGTATCAGGGTCTCTTTCCTGGAACATGTTTTCTCAGGAGAACAGATTCTCCTCAGAACACATCCTTAGGTCTCAATTTAAATGTCCCCTCACCAGCAGGCCTTCTCTGATCTAAAGAGGGTCCCCTGTGAAGTTCCCTTTCTCACATCCTTGTCTGTTTTGTTTGCTTGTTTATTATTTATTTCTTTTGAGAGAGAGAGAGGGAGAGGGAGCGCATGTGTGTACACAGACACAAGTGGGGAAGGAAAAGAGAGAAAGAGGGAGAGAGAGAATCACGAGCAGGCTCCGCACCATCAGCACGGAGCCTAGTGCAGGGCTTGATCCCACAAACACCTAGATTATGACCTGAGCTGAAATCAAGAGTTGGTTGCTTAATCCAATGAGTCACCCAGGTGTCCTGATCCTTGTTTAGTTTATTTAGACTGATTACGGCCATTATAATTAGCCTTTTCCCCTCTCATCCATCCTCCCGCTAAAAGTTAAGTTCCACGAGAGCTTACTATGTACCTATAGCCTTTATCCCAGCACCTGAAATATACCAGGTGCTCAGTAAATATCTGTAGGGGGAATAAATGATTCAAACATATTTCTTTACCCTTACTCCCAAAGAGAGACTCTACTTGTATCTGAGAAAACATCCTATTTACAATTCAATTTTAAATAACAGTCACAGCTCCATCAACAATAAGTTGGTGGCTGGTCACGCCAGTGCTACTACCAAAGATGCAAGAGCATTGAGCTCTTTTAAGTCCTATCAGTGAGACCTGGGGCAAGTTGTTTATGTCTCTGAGCCTCAGTGTCCTCATCTGTATAATGGGGGTCATAGTAGTTGGGAGGATAACATAGAACATGCTCTAGAAGCACTGGGAAAACTCTTGAGAGTGACGCCATGTAGGGGGATTGGCTTCCAATACACTGTCTATTAGAAGGTAGAACGTTAAGATGCTGTTGCAACCCCATGGCTTAGGGTCCCTCAGGAGGAAGCCTTAGAGGGGCATTTGTGTGAAAGTGATTCATTAGGAAGCGCTGTCAGGAAAAAGAATGGAAGGGTAGGGTCACACAAGGATACCATATTGTGCCCCGTCTTACTGAAGGTGACTCAGGCCCATGGGGGAGTTCTGGACATGGCAAGGCTCAAGCCCCAGACTTGTCCCAATCAGGGGTGAAGCCCCACGCCCATCAGTCACTGGATAGGAGTCAGCCCGAGGGGCTGGGGTGCAGGAATTCCCATGTACATCCACTTCAGGAAAGAAAAGCAGGCTCCAGTAGCCGGAGGGCAGGGATAGTATTCCAAGAACTAGTGAGCACAGAAATGGTAAAAGGATTACAGGGAGAGTAAACAGGGACAGCGCCTTCACTAGGAAATTCCTGTCTCAATCACAGACTATTGTCCTTGGCAATAGCGTTCATGTTATGAGCTGAGATTAGATTTGAGTACACTACCACCTTGTATTCAGGCAGCATGTCTCACTTTTCTTTGAAGTGCTTCTCCACATAACTCATGAGAGAGGATAGCTGAGAGCGGGGCTGGGTTGGATCACGTGCAAACCATAAAAAAGTACATTTTCAAGGGCAATAGGTTAAATAAAGGAAAGGGGTTCACTGGTTTTACAACCATGAGTGGTTTCTATTTTTCAATAAGTCAAACCCTTTAGAAGACATGGCTGAATGGGCAAAGAGCCCTCTCGGGGAAATTCGTGCTTTTACAGTTTGATTTTCTTTGGGGTGAGGGGAAAAAATGCAAGCCGTAGTTTAAAACTATTCATTTCATCATGACCCTGAAAAAAAAAATGAAAAGAGAAATACTTGCAGTATTTTTGTCCTTTGTCAAAGGATATTTTATAAAATATGCTGTGAAAGTGGTACTTTGAGATTTTAAGTGTTGTTTTCCATAATCAACTCTATCTAACTGGAAACATACAAGCTTCTTTACAGGACTGATTAGGTTTGTCTCCTTTTCCATCCACCAGAATGCTCCAACTTTACTGTCAACAGCTGACCCACAGGGATGCCACAGGCCAGGAGCGAGCTGTCACTGTATTAGCCTCTGGCTTGTCCTTGGCATGGAGAAGCCCTTCTCTTCTCCCTCTGTCTACATGAAAGCTTCACGGCTCAGTGGAAAGAGACCTGGTTTGGACACAGACACCATTCAGCCTAGGTTGGCAAGCTCTGGCCAATGTACATATCCTATCTGCCGCCTGTTTTTTGGATCACCCATGAACTAAGAATTGATTTTACATGTTTAAATGTAACTTGAGGGGCACCTGGGTGGATCAGTCGGTTAAACTTCCGACTTTGGCTCAGGTCAGGATCTCACAGTTTGTGGGTTTGAGGCCCACGTTGGGCTCTGTGCTGACAGCTCCAAGCCTGGAGCCTGCTTCAGATTCTGTGTTTCCCTCTCTCTCCGCCCCTCCCCCGCTCACATTCTGTCTCTCTCTCTCTCTCTCTCTCTCAAAAATAAATAAACATTAAAAAAATTAAATGGTTGAAAAAAAGTCAGAAGAAGAAGTATAATCCAGTCCTGTGTAAATTATATGAAATTCAGATTTCAGCATTTATACGTAAGGTTTTATTGAAACCCAGCCATGCCCAGTTGTTTACGCTTTGACTACTTCTGGATGACAAGAGCAGGGCACTTGTCCACAAAGCCAAAAATATTACTATCTGGTCCTTTACAGGAAATGCTGGCTAACTCCTGACCCAGGACAATTCACTTCTCTGAGCCAACCCTTCTTCATCTGTAAAATGAGTTAATAATGGTACCTATCTCCCAGGCTGGCACCTTAGTGAGGCAATATAGTAAGCAGTCAAGAGCATAAGACAAGTAGGATTCTAACCCTGGTTCTGCCTTGTACTTAGTAGGTAACTTTGGGAAGGTCATTTAATCTCTCAGTGCCTCAGTTTCTGCTTCTGTGAAATGGGGATAATGAAAGCCTTTGCATCCTGGTTATGAGTTTATTATAGTCACATCATTTGAAAAGGTACCTGGCACACATTATGTGTTAGGTAATGTTAGCCATTGCTACTGTCACAGGGTTGCTGTGAGGAGAAACATGCATGCTCTTTAAAAACAAGAAAGGTGAAATTATGGTCTTTCAAAATGCTCTGGTAACTGGGTAAAAGGGCAAAGACTCGAGCCAGACGGTGCGAGTATAAATCCAGGCTCCCTCCCTCACTAGCCCCATGGCCCTAAGCATGTTGTTTAATCTCACGGGACTTCGGTTTTGTCATCTGGAAAATACGGGTGATAATAATAATGATCACCTCCTTGGATTTTGGTGAAGATTAAATGAGCCTGAACATGTGGAAAGCACTTAGAATGGTCACTGGCACAAAGTAAGCAAATACTGCTTTCTAATACCTATTTCTGAATGCTATTAAAATAGATGCATAATCATGAAAAAAGTTTACTCAACAATTATCTAAAATTCACCTCTTGTGCACCAATGATACATGCGCCGTGATTTGGGAAACACTGACCTGCTGACAGATGGATGGTGGGAATTTGGGGAGGCCAGAGGGGAAGAGGCAATAGCTCATCTCTGCCTTTTTAACCATCAGGATCTGCCTCTCAGAATATCTGTGAGCAGAAGCAGCACTAGTTACCTGTCTCCAGACTCTGACCTCACAGGAAATCCCCATTCACCGCTGTGACCCGCTGATCCCTGATGACATCTTTCCTGATTATTTAGCCCAGACTGTGAACCACTTCTACTGTTTCTCAGGTACTGTCAGTGTGGCTTCAGCCTCCATCTTGAGGAAGTTTCTCTGGCTCAGCTTTTACTCTCTCTCAGACACAATCCTGGCCTCGGACCCTGCCTGCTGGCCAGTAGGAGTGGACTTCTGGCATTCTGGCTGCATGGTTTCTGAATATTCTATTTGGGGGATCCCAAGATAGGAGCAGAGGAAGGCCCACTTCTCACTGCAAAAGCCAAGAGAGGTGTAGTCTTGCTTGCTGCCTGCATGGTCCGTCCAGGACTCTGGATCTTGATGGAATGACCCAAAGGCCTGGGATCAGGTAGCATTCAGACCCCAAGGCAATGGAGGGAGCCATCAGTGGCAATGGCCCCAGGGTAATGACAATGGCCCTGGTGGATCACACTAACTGGATCATTCCTGTAGCTAGACTTGGCCTTCTGGTTCTTGACTAAGCTGGCTCTCTGCCTTCTTTGATTCATGAGCTATCTGAGAGACTTCCAATAAATTTCTTCTCTGAACAGGCTAACCAGAGATGTTTCCATTGTCTGTAACCAGAATCTTGACTTGCACACCAGAGTTGGACCATAATATATGTTTATACTCAAGGCCTGCTGCATCTTCCATTGTTGAACTGGAATCTCTCCCGGGAGGCTCCCCAGGGAGCACACACAATGACCTACATTTCTGCTCTGCTTAGTTTTTCAGAATCGTTATTGCCACATTAACAATTTTTTTGCCATTTGCCATGCTTTTCTTACATTCCACATTCCTTTCTGACCATACAGCATTCATCTGGTTTACAGCATTTTAAAGTGTTGGAAGCCAGAATTAAACCAGCCGGGGTGGGGGGGAGGGGGGTTTTATTAAAAATATAAGTCAAACTTCTTCAGATGAAGCCAAGTAACAGTATTAGGAAAGAATTCAGTCCAATTTTCTTTATTGAATTTTCAGTGATTTGGTAGCATTGTGTCACCTATTCTATGCATGGTTTTTAACTTTTAATTTTCACTGTTGTCTTAGATTTTTTAAATTGCACGTGGAAAGCATGTCTCTTTGAGCTTGTGGGGGTAATATTTGGAGACAAAATGAGGAGGTGCTCTTGTCTCATGAAATATTGAAACGATACCAAGAAAGTATAAAATACACACAGACCGACTTCCTTACACAATGTAGTCTCTACTACCCATATAGTTCCAAAGAATAAAAGTGCATTCATTCCAATGTCATCCAATAACTCCGATTTCTTTCTTTCCAATGGTTTCTCCTTTTGGGTATATCTGTAGCCTAATTTACGTCCGTTTCCAACAGAGATAATTGTTAAATATTTTTTGTGAGCCGGCTTTCTTCCAGGCACATAGAGACATGAAGAGAATACATCTTCCTTTGTACCTTGTTTTTCTCCATATCAAAACTCATCAAGAACAAATCCATAGTCTGTGTCTTATTCATCTTTATATGATGAGAGCTTATCCCTGTGCCTGGTATACAAGAGGTGCTTAATAACGTTTGCTGAATAAATTAATAGTGCCACTTTCAGAGAACTCATGACATAGTAGTCTAGGGAAACGTGTACAGATATAAATGCTGCACAAGGAGATAGAAGTTATTAATGGATATAGAAAATGAAGTAGGGTAAGTATGTAAGAGAGGAAGGATATCAGCTTTTCAGAAGGGTTGGGACCAATATCTTACCATTTTGTGTGTGTGTGTGCTCCCCATGTAATTCAATCTTCCATCCTCTTTCAAATCCCCCTTCTAAAGTAAATTTATGGAAAGGGAGGATTTCACTGATGCTCCCAGCAGCTGCTGGGTCAGTCCCCACTGACCTCTTTCTGCATTGTCTCTGCATAGCCTCTCACCTTGTCTTTACAGAGTGTCATTCTCTCTCACCACCTCTATCCCAAATGGGATTATTTTTCCTTCCTTCCTTCCCCCAGAGCACTTTAAACAAAACTGTTATGAAAAACAGTAGACTTTTAATGAGCTTTTGGGTAATCACAGACCATATCCAGGTATGATTCCAGATTCAGTGTTTGACCTCCCTATAATCTTCACCTCCCTACAATCTTATTGACCACTCTTTACTCCAGGGAATTTTCTTACTGGTCACAATAATGCCCTCCTCTCTGAGCAGAGACTCAGCTGCTCACAAATTCTGGTGGTGAATTTTCCATGAGAAGCAGGTAAGCTCTTCTTCTACTACTCTTTACTCTTGTCTAGACTTTCCTTTGCATTTCCAAAACATCTTGGTTGTGCTCTGCTACACAAAGGACCATTGACATTGGGGGGTCTTGCCTTAGCACCACAAAGAACTGGAAGGAGCTTCACACTTCGAGATCGCACATTGACCCAGGAATCCCTTCTCCACTGATCGGAACAAAGAGTACTCAGTGGGAGTGGAGAACCGTCTTGCCTCTTACACACCCCAGCCCAGTGATAGACATGAATAGACAATCAAAGGTGTTTAATAGCAGGATAAATGGAATGGGAAGGAGACAGAAAAAGCAGGTGATTAGGGAGGCAAGTTCCTATAGGAGTTAAGGACAGATAAATACAAGATTTCAAATTAGTCTTGGTGAGGAAAAGGGAACCATCTTGCTTAAGAACAAGCAAGGGAAGACAGGGAAAGCCAAGATCAAAATTAAATGAATCACAGTGTATGTTTCCCCTAATTGCTTCTGTATCGAGATATGAACAGGATAGGGTTGGGAATATTTTCTACCTTGAGATTTGTCCCAGGCCTCCTCTGCTGGGAGTGGCACATGTGGCGAGTCTAGAGAGTGAACTGTGAACTTGGCAAAACTATCAAATCCAGGGGAAACAAAGAGTTTGGAACACTCCCTGGATATGAGGAATAAGTTCTCAATGTGCCTCACAGAACTCTAGATGGCCTTTCATTGAATTTATAGGCATTATTTCTCTTCCAAAAAATAACAAGTCAGCAAGCCTGGCTCTTATTTCTTCCCTTTGGTTTTTCTGAGACCCCCTTTCTCATCTCAGCCAGTTCCAAGGTTGGACAGCACAAGGAACGAGATGTAACTGGACTGCAGCCATTGCTTTTATGGTCTGCTACCTTACCAGACTACATAGATGCAAAGAACTTTCCAGCTTTGCACCGAGCAAAGAAAAGGAAAGAGAAACAATAACAAACCATACTTTGTTTTTTACCCAGGATGTTCTGACTTTGAAAAGGGATTGTCTTAGGCTGAAGTAATAAACAGCATATCGTGGGATGGATATATCAACATTTGCTCTCTCCAATTTGAAACAAAGTCCAAATTTGTATTTTTATTCCTTTCTACCAATGTGAACCATAAGAACTAATGAGTTACTTATCAATTCTCTAAACCTCATCATTGACGGAATTTCATGATTGAAAGTACCTTTTCAAATCACTTACTTTTACCTCTTTACTGGAATTTGAATGCTTTTACAAAGCACCGGCAAAACAGTTGTCTGGCTTACCTGTGCCAACCTCCTGTGTGGAGAACTCATCATCTTTAAAGATATTTCATTCCTTCCTTTGCCAGATATGACTAATGGAAAGTCCTCATTTATATAGCATCTCAGTCCATTTACCACTAGCCCTATTTCTATTCTATGAAGGCCAGACAATAAATGGAATCTTCACTCACCCAGTTGCTCCGGCCAAAAATCTGAGAGTCATTCTTTACTCTTGTCTGTTTCTTATACTTGCTCTCCAAAATATCAGCCAACACCATCAGATCTATCCTCAATTTTATGCTGGAATTTATGACTTTTATCTCTTCTGTCACCCTAGTGTGAGCCACCATCATTCCCTAGCAGAGATGACTGCAGTCATTTCCTTACTGGTTCCCATGTTCTCATGTTTGCCTGCCTTTATCTATTGCCTACATGGAACCCAAGGGGGATTCTCTTTAAAAATATATTCTACCACGGTTGTCTCTTGGTCAAAATTTGCTGACAGCTTCCCAACGGACACATACGGTAGTCGCCCAAGGCTCGGCATGACCTGGCCTCTTCCTTTTTCCCTATTCTCCTCCCTCTTTCTCCTTTAGTGACTGCTCTCTACCCACTCCTGGACATCCCTTAAAAAACCCAGGCATTTGCATCTGCTGCTCCCTCTGCCTGGGATGCTCTTTCTTCAGGTATCTCATGGTTGGCTCCTTCACTTCATGTAGAACTGTGTTCAAGTGTTCATACTTCAGGGAGGCCTTCTCTGAGCACTCAGTCTCAAATATCACCACCACTCTTTATCCCCAACTTTGATTATTGTCCTCCTGTTTATCATCTCCTGACATTTGACATATGGATTTCCAAAATGTGTTTATTGTCAATAATCCCTAGCTAGATGGCAAGCTAGAGCTTGGGTTTTGTGTTTATTCACTTTTGTAACCTGACATGTTTCAGTAAAATTTTGTCATGAAAGAGTGAATGAAGGATGATAGTCATCTTTCCTCTTTCCTCTGGACAACTATCCTCCAGTTATTTATTTACCTTATAAAAGTAAATATAAAGATATTTACTTTTCTTCATGTCAATCTTTCTCGAGAATGAACAATCCCGTTCCATCAGTGGTCAACACATGGTTTCCAATGCCCTTTCCTCCTGGTTTCCCTTTTCTCTCCTCTGTCTGATCTGCCAAGTTTCCTCTCACTGGAGCTGGTGCCTGTCCAGTGCAGCAATTAAGTGTGTAGATTCTGGAGTCTAAAAGGTCTCAATGACTTGTTTACGTTACCACTAATGACTTGTTTACACTGATGCAAGGCACTTGATGTTCTTTGGTAATAATAGTAACTGGCTAAATTAAACAATAAAAGCACAAACTTATTAGAATTCTATAAACTGGCTAAGAGATCTGATTTAAAAAAAAAATCAGGCCCTGGAAAAATCAGAAAGAGAAAGAACTTGGGGACCAAATCAGAAGGGCCACTTCCTCAGAGGACTGATGTTGGGTGTTACCAGCCTCATTATTTTCTTGCCTTGTTCTACTCGATTCATGAATCAAGTGCCTGCAACAGGTAATGCTGTGGGTTTGGTTTGATTCACATTTCCGCTCTTTGGCCTGGAATTGGACTGATATCCAGCAGGACTGTACATAATGGTAGAGAGGAAAGAGAGGAAGAGAGAGAGAGAGAGAGAAAGAAAGAAGGGAAGAAAGAAAGAAAGGAAGAGGAAAGGAAGGAAGAAAGGAAGGAAGGAAGGAAGGAAGGAAGGAAGGAAGGAAGGAAGGAAAGAAGGAAGAAAGGCAGGCAGGCAGGCAGGCAGGAAGGAAGGAAGGAATGGACATTGGGCAGGCACACGGGTGGATGCCCATTTCACCTTCTAACCTGTTTCCTAAGTTGTGAAAGGGGTATAATAACATAATTGCTCATTGGTTGTCTGAAGTGTAAATAGGATAATATATATAAAGGGTTTAGCATAGTGCCTGGCACAGAGTAGGTCTACAGCAAGTAGGTCTACCAATTTAAATGGATCCCCCAATGAAATTCAATACTCTAGCTGTAGGAGCATGGGATGGTGCCATTTTCCTCATTTCAGACGCTAGTAAGAGGCAGGAATGGAATACACACTTTCTCCAGCCGTGGTAATGATTGACTCTAACTCCGCTTCATGTCGACTAAGACCTCTGAGTTGTTTCCATCAGTGCTTCTGTCAGCTCTTAAATCTCCCTCCTCACACTGACATGGCTGACTGTTTGGTCTTGACACTTATTTCATGACACTTAATCCCGTTAGATAATGACCCATCACTGTGTCTCCCCCATAGCCTGGAATCTGGATTCTATCTTCCAACAAAACCTTTTAGCTTTGTGTCATTTGTACACTTGTTACCAGATTAACTGAGATTCAAGAAAAAAACGCATATGAAATCTTTTGCAAATATGAAGCACAACACCAATTGAAGGTGTTATTTCAGTTACCCCTGGGGTCTTCCCAAGCAGCAATGGACACAAACTTCTTAGCACGGGGTCTGTTTTCCGTACATGTGCCCGGTTCCTTGTTTTCTAGTTTCAGTTCCACCAGGTGAAATAATGCCGTGCACCTCCCAGTGCAAGCAAATCTAAGTACTTTACAAGCAAGAGTATGTGGGGTTTCCCATTAGCATCAATCTTCTGGATAACTTCAAGGAATTCAAGTTTGAAGCAGACAGCAATCTAGTTCTGAAGCCATATGGGCATATGTTCTCCATCTTTTAAATTTGTCCTTGGCTGGCTTCAAAAGCAACAAGCAGTGCTCTTTCAGAGCAAATGTAATGTACATTATCTGATTGTCAACAATGCAATCTCTTTACTCTACATGGTCATGGTCGTGGAGATACAATAAAGACTTTATGTGAATAGCTCTGGTTAGGGATTTAGAGTAATGTTATTTACGTAACTTCAGCTTCTTCTGTGGATACCTTGCAGAGCAGTAATATTCTGTGAAGAACGTATTAATGATATACGCCTGCTGGGTACATGTCCTTCACCTTTTTACTAATTTACTTGGAAGCCAAATAAAACTCCGTAGCACTACTGTTCTTTTGACTGGAATTAAATTCATGCCACCATATTAAAACAAAATAAAGACATTTTAGTGTACAAAGATATCACGTATATATGTGCTTTAAGCCATGGTCAGTACACCTAGGTGCCTAATGTGTTGTCTGATACTGGCAGTATGGTTTTATATTTCTATTTCCTAGGCCACTGTAAGTGTTCATGTCTTTCCCATTAGTCGTTTGTACTGACATTCATGATGCTTATATATCTGAGGAAAGTCAATGCTTTTCTTGTTCTGTTCAAAAACATTTTCAGCAGATACCAAACTCATTGAATTAGAGTTTTTTTGCCTTCCAAATCCAGGCACCTTTAAAGCATGATACTAGGCCTTTGAGAAGAGATTAAAGGTCTTTGTTCCCCAAACCAGTCTTTGGTCCTCAAAGGAAAGTGACTATAGCCATACCTGAGTTTTAAGGGAATAAGGCAGGAGTGAATGGCTGACTGCAAGAGTGAGCTTTTGGGGGGAATTCTGACTGCTAGCAGATACTTTCATTCTGTCTGAGAATTCACCACTCTATAGGTACGATCAAGCTAAATTTCTGGTATTCTTGAACAATTCCTAAGCCATTGGACCATACTCTGGTTTCAATCCTTCTCGAGATAAGAAATGTTCAGTTGTGACAGGAAGCATTTTCAGGATGGAGCATGTATGTTACAGCACAATGCCTTGGGGAGAGAGAGAGGTTTGCTGAATTGTGGCAAAGAGGATTCTAGACAAAGGCCTTGGAAAGTGAGAGTGTCCCCTGCAGAGAGACATGATGAGTTCATCTCAGTCCCCAGCTCTGCTCCACACACATGCAAGGGATCCCGAGTCTTCTCACAGCTTTTATGCTCTGAATGCTAAGTGGAAAATGTAAACCCGATAATGCGTCTCTCCCATCTATTTATTATTTGTACTTGGATGAATTCTGGTCCCACAAGGTGAGCTCATGATCTTTGGTGTGAGATGCTTTATATGGGTAATGTTTTTATTTTCCCTCCGTATTACTTCTTAAACATCCTGGGGCCAGATCCATTATTCCATCTTTCTCTTCTGACTTCACAAAGCAGACGATTATTCCCATCAACCAACCTTCTCCCTCCCTTTTATCTTTCACTAGGAAAAGCAGATAAGCAGGATAAAAGCAGGATAAAACCTATATAAGTTTCCTTAGAAGGTGAGACCCAAGGGAATCTACAAGGTGAATGCATATGTGAAATGATACAATTAATTAAAACAGAATGCAGTTTCAGTAATGTGGCTTGGCATTTGGGAAGTAAACATCAGCCGGAACTTAACAACAAAATATGAATGAGAGGAAGGAAAATAAATCCTGAGGGGTTACATGGTAAGTCTTTGCAATCTCCTTTAGTGGCAGGTTCTCAAAAATGTATTTGAGCTCAGGATACCCTGTGGAATTTGGTGCTGATCATGCAATCTTGTGAATGGTCCTTAGATCAGAGATGATTCTTATCTCGGGGCCTGTTTTGTGTCATCCTCTCTGGTTCAGTTCTCAGTGCCGTTGACGATCATCAGAGCCCTAGGCTGCACTGTGGAATGTCACATGTGTTATAACAAATGGACTTCTATGTGTGGAGGCACATGCAAAGGGCATACCGTAGCATTAAGGACCCTGCTTTGCAAATCTTGTTTCACATCATGTGTGGGAAAATGATCTGCTTTCGGTTTAGTTGTATGAGATTAGTTAACTTTGTTTCCTGTGTATTTGGTTGAATTCCAGAGCCTACTGGTGTTTAAAGTACACTGGACCAGGCTAAGTTCTATCACATTATTTAGCTAAGGTAGAAGAAGGATTAGGGCGCGCAGATGTCTCCAGACGAGAGGGAAGTTTTCCTCCAGAAAACAAATGGGTGAAGAAGAAAAATACTTGAAGCTGCAATTCTCAAATACTGTGCATAACATTCACCTTGGACTTGCACGCACGCACGCATACACACACACACACATACACACACACACTATCCTATGCCCCAACCATGGAGAATCTGATTCCTAAGTGTTGGGTGAGGCTTTCTCTATTTTTAACAAGCTCCTAGGTGACTTGGAGGCAGGCAGTTCATTGAGCATACTTTCAGAAATACTTGACTTGGAAAGTCCTCCATGGTACAGGAAAGAACGCACACATGGGAGCCCAGCCAGCCTGGGTTTGGCTGCTGTGTTTATTGGTCAACTTTTGTAACTTCTTAAAGCTTTGTTTTGTTCATCTATGGAATCAGAATAATGGTACCTCCCTGAATGACTATTGGTGATATTATAATGTCTAGTACATTATTGGGTATGTGATAGAAGATCACTACATATCACAATTCTTTCTCTTCTTCTTCTTAATTTTTTAAAAATCATGTTTAAGGAGGTGCTAAAGTGACCTAAACACTAGACAAACTCCTGCAAAGCGGGGAGTAGGGCACTAAGGTCAACTCAAGAAAAGGGCTTTAGATGCCGGTAGATCAACAACTGTGTGGGCCAGTCCATTCGTTGTTTGCAGTTTCCTTGTTTTTCTTCTCTGTGCCATTTTGCTCTTTTCTTATTCAAAGGTAAACATCACAAAAACTTGTTTTGTTACCATAAAGTATATTTCCTTGTGGATCTACTAGAAAAATATGGAGTGAGGTATTTCCATTTTTGTTTCCCTGTGGCAGTATAAAGTGTTGCCACTAAGAGTCTTCTAATATTCCAAAGAGGTACTTGAAGACAGTGACTACAGTAAGGGAAAAATGTCAGGAAGGTGTGGCCTGAAACTCAACTACTCTGTATTGATGGGTGCTATACGTATGCTCCATTTTCCAAAGCAGGATTCTGTGCTCCAATGTACTGGTTGGAAAAAAGAGAGACCATCTCAGAGAGTTGGTACTGGCAATGGGGGAGACACTGCCAGTTTCACAGTTGCACAAGGTCCCAGGCTTAGAAGGGTCCCACGCTGCTTTTAATACTACTCTCTTTTCACCCTCTTGAAATTTTTCATAATTCTGAAAAATGACACAGCGTTTGCATTTTGCATGGGCCCCTGTGTTTTCTAGCTGGTCCTGGATGGATATTTCCAGGGCCGCTGTAATTATTGTTAAGGACACCACCATGGGCATTTAAAACAGCGATATACTCTGATTTATACTCTGAAGTGATTTTTCTTCTCCTGCTCAAGAATAGCTCAGAGGTAAAGGGAAAGAAGAACAGAAGAAAAAAACAAAAAACAAAAAACATAAAACAAAAAACAACAACAGCAACAACAACAAAAAACAGTAAGAAAGGAGGTCATTTTAGTATCTAGGTGAGAGATGATAGTGGATTGGGATAGACTGTGGAAATGGAATATTCCAGGCCCCAGAAGGAATTCGAGTTGAGACACGTTTGTGGTGGCAGAGCCAATCAGACTAAAGTTTAACAAAAAAATATGTTTTTTCAAGCTTCTGCCATCAGCAAGATGGCATCTTGTGAAATTAGAGGAAGGCTCAGGAACCATGCTGGTGGGAACAGAATGTTGGACACAAGATTTTCGGCACTGACCCTGACAGCTTTTGAGCCTGGGGTCTAATGACCAAGCTGAATGAGAGCTCTGCAGAGCGGGGTTCGGGCTGACCCGGGTGGCCCAGCAGCGAATCCTGTGCATGAGGCAGAGGAAGAGGCTAACTTGCAGCTGTGGCCCCAAGCTGCTGATGACAGCAATTATTGATGGCGGTCCTTTGTCCTCACTTGGTGGCTGTCAATGAACGAAGAGGCGAATGTTGGACTGGATACATCAGTACAAGCTTGTTAAGCAGAAAGAGCAGAAGAAAACCACCCAAACCTAGTTAAATGGTTTTTTTTAGAGCTCCAATGTCGTCTAGACTTAGAGAAGGCAGCATTTAAGTATTTATAGTGGTTTCTTGTTTACTACACTTTATTTTATTTGGCTTTTGGAAAATATTACAAAGATGAATTTCATGGTTGTTACTGATGATTAAATTCCATAATTAATTTTAAACTCAACATGACCTACTGCTATTTCTTTAATCTAACTAATGAGACTCCTTGGAATTTACATGAACCAATTAATCAACATGACTTTGGGGAAGATATTAGGGCTGCAAGTCCTCGTAGCCACAAAGTCAACAGTCCATTCAACTTTAGAAACCTCAGAGACCCAAGCTTATTTTATACCCACCTACATCGACTTTAATCATGTTTATGAAGTGCATTGAGCTACCATTATTTTTCTTTAATTTTTTTTAACTTTTTCTGGTTGTGGAGCTGAGGATGTCACATGGTCTTGAGATAATGAGCTTCTTTTGTGGTGGGTCCATGACAGGCGTTTGTGTTTCCTCCATTAAAACAGAAAAAGAAAGCTAGATTGGCTATTCTTCAATGAAAAAGGATTCTCCAAATCTGTGCCAACACTTTGGGTTAGCAAGTCTATCATACTCTATTGAAATGAAACCAGAACTCTACAAATACTCACTGCCTGCTTATCTGCTTTCCTTCAGAAATAACTGAAACACAACTTAAAGGGTTTCAAATTGCTTCTGCCTTGCATTCTGTTTTGTTGTACTGGGATGTTTGCTAATGCAGTATCACTGTTTGGTGAAACAAATATAAAAGAAAGGGTAGAGCATAAATTCCTTCAAAAACAAGATAACGCAATCAAATTGAACCAGTCTTTCATCAGAATGAAATCTTTTAGCCTGTGTTTCGTGTGTAAGGCAAAACCAGGGCCTCAGAAAGGCACTGGCCAACAGGCAAATATATTTGTTTGTTTTAATTTGTGTATTCAGTCGGTCTTAGAATTCACTTTAAAAATACATAAATATTTTCTTTGGAAATGCGAACACTTCCTGCATTTATGAAGGCAAAAATAAATGAAAGCTCTGTTTGTTTTGCATGACCAGATGTGGGCTGGATACAATGTGGGATGGAGCAAAAAGACTGGGACTGGCTTGGGGCCCCACTCTAGCACCAGCTATGACCTTGGGCAAGTCTCATACTCCCTCCCCAGCCTCACTGTCAAGTGTAAAATATCAATAAAATACTGATGTGAATACGAAGGCTTCTTCAACTTCCACAATGTGTCAATGCCAGGAGCCACGTCGTTTTTTTTTCTGATTTTTACATTTTCAATAATTTAATGAGATTTGGGTGCGCTAATTTGAAACTCAAATTAGTATATTTCCCATATCATTTCACCTTCTCTCCCATTTAAGAAAAAAAAAAACAAAAGAATTCTTTACCCTCTGGTGAACCTCCAAGGCAAAGCAAGATGTCTTTCCAGAGGGATTTAATTAGGGGCTTATTGATTTCCCTCACATTGGTCCACTGTCCCTTCGTTTTTTAGTTGTTTATAAACACATAAACTTGCATTTAAGTGTTTACAGGCCCAGATCATGTAAACAATTATTGTAGAGTCAAGAAAACATATAATCAAGAATGAGTTGGTTGTTGATACATTTTAAAATATTTGACTTTACTCCTGGAAAAAAAAAAGGGTGAAAAGATTTGAAAAGCCCATGGCCTACATATATTTTATGTAAACTAAGATCCACTCTAATCCATGCAGCCATCCACCCATCTTTCTTCCCAGCAGAACATACTGATGTACGGAGTATAATGGCAACATCTGCTTTTCTTGGGGGTCATGTGAACCTCAGTAGTAAAACTGTTAGAGATGTCCTATAATTTTACTTTTTGACAAAGTGATGCTATTCTCCTCTAACAAGCAAGTTAATACATTCCAAGAAGTAAGGCACAATTCTGAAAGGCCCAATGAGCTACATATTTTAGAGTTGGTACAGTCTCATGAATGATTTCCTACAGTCCTTTACAGATAATTCTTTTTTTGTAGTTGTATTTCTTTATTTCCTTCTTTATTTTTAAATATAATTTATTGTCAAACTAGCTAACAGTGTGTACAGTGTGCTCTTGATTTTGGGGGTAGATTCCCGCGATTCATTGCTTATATACGACACCCAGTGCTCATCCCAATGAGTGCCATCCTCAATGCCCAACACCCATTTTCCCCTCTCCCCCGCACTCCCATCAGCCCTCAGGTTCTTCTCTGTATTTAAGAGTCTCTTACGGTTTGCCTCCCTCCCTCTCTGTAACTATTTTTTCCCCCTTCCCTTCCCCCATGGTTTTCTGTTTAGTTTCTCAAGTTCCACATATGGGTGAAAACATATATCTGTCTTTCCCTGACTGACTTATTTCACTTAGTGTAATACCACATCCATGTTGCTGCAAATGGCAGGATTTCATTTTTTCTCATTGCCAAGTAGTATTCCATCCTTTACAGATTATCCTAACATCCCCTCATATTTCCTAGCAGAGCTGCTGGCATTCTTCTGACCTTAAATGTAGTTTTCCTTTAGGAAGAAGAAGTTTCATAGAAACTGACCAGTGCAAAATGTTTACCAAAGTACATTTCCCTCGCTTTCTTCTGAATAGATCATGTTTTACTGGGAATGGGATTTAGGGTCAGCTTTGAAATATATTACTGGAAGATACAACTAAAACATTCACGGACACAAAAAGATAAATACTATACGATTCCACTTATAGGAGTTTACCCAAAGCAGTAGGATTCCTAGAGACAGAAAGTCGAATGCCAGACGACTGCCAGAGGCTGGGGGCAAGAGAGGTGGGTGGGAATGAAGAGTTAGTATTTGCAGGATACAGAGTTTCAGTTTGGGAAGATGAAAAGCTTTGCAGAGGCAAGGTGGTGATGGTCGCATCACAGTGTAAATGTTACTTAATGCCACAGAACTATATATACTTAAAAATGGTTAAAATGAAAAATTTAATGTTATGCATATTTTGCCACAATTTAAAAAATTGAAAAACCTTTCAAAAGGTTATGAATCTCTCATTTATTTTCTGGCTATAGTATGTATCTATGTTATTATTCCAGGATGCTGAGTTAATCAGTCAGGTTGTAAAATACTTAATATTCTAGATGTTCAAGATGAAATTTGGTGAAGTTCCTCAGGAAAAAAAAAAGAAGTTACAGTTTATATTTTGCATATCTTAATACTTTCTTCATAGCTGAAAATATAAGGTGGTAAAGGCAACAAATGTTGACATAAAGTGTCATACTTCCAGAGTTAAACTGTCCCACAGAAACACAACAAGTGATAAATGGATAAAGAAGATGTGGTATATACATACAATCGAATACTATTCAACAATCAAAAAGAATGAAATCTTGCCATTTGCAACGACATGGATGGAACTAGAGTATATTATGCTAAGTGAGATAAGTCAGTCACAGAAAGACAGATATCATATGATTTCATTCATATGTGGAATTTAAGAAACACAACAGATGAACATAGAGGAAGGGAAGGAAAAGTAAGATAAAAACAGAGAGGGAGGCAAACCATAAGAGCCTCTTAAATACACAGAACAAACTGAGGGTTGCTGGGGGGGAGAGGGGGCCGGGAGGTGGGTGGGATGGGCTAAATGGGCGATGGGCATTACGGAGGGCACTTGTTGGGATGAGCACTGGGTGTTAGATGTAAGTGATGAATCACCAAATTCTACTCCTGAAACCAATACTACACTGTATGTTAACTAACTTGAATGTAAATAAATAAATTAAAAAACAAAAAGAAATACAATGTTAGTCACATACGCAATTCTAAAGTTTCTGGTAGCCACACTTGAAAAAGTAAAAAACTTTAGGTAAATTTTAATAAGACATTTTATTTAATCACATGTATCTACATTATTGTCATATCAATGCATAATCAATATGAAAATTATTAATTAGATACTTGATATTTTTCATCCTAAGTTTTTGAATTTGGTGTATATCTTAAAGTTAAAGCACATCTCAATCAAGGTGTTTTATTTTTATTGGAAATCCCGGACCTGTACTTAGATTTCATAAAATTTGCAGTTGAAAAAGTAGATTCTCCTGCCTAAGTTGTTTCAAACATATCTAAACATTTTCTAATAACTGACTTGAACATCAAAAAATCATTTCCTTTAATATTTGCATCCACATTGACAAGACCAGTTCATTTCTTTTAGAATTGATTTGACTTTGAAATAAAAGCATATCAATTTGAGATCTATGTGCACCTAGATTAAATAAATTTGCTGCTTCTTGTCAGTTTGGGATTATTAGCATCAAATTCAGAACGGTATAACATAAATGGAAAAGCAACTCATACTTCCTAAAATCAGCAAAGTATTCCCCAATTTTTTCTTATAGTTTTTATAGTCCATTTATATAAGGCTACCAATTATAATAATATTTTCTGCATGTTGATTCATGTTAGAAAATGGGTAATATCATTACTATTGGTATGTTCTATGAGAAATTTACATTTTAACATAAATTATCATAATTGTTTAACTTCGTCACAAGCTTTTTTGTATATAAAGACTTTTTAAAAAATTTTAAATGTTTTTATTTATTTTTGAGAGTCAGAGAGAGACAGAGCACGAGTAGGGGAGGGGCAGAGAGAGAGGGAAACACAGAATCTGAAGCAGGCTCCAGGCGCTGAGCTGTCAGCACAGAGCCCAACATGGGGCTTGAACTCACGAACCACGAGATCATGACCTGAGCTGAAGTCAGACGCTTAATCGACTAAGCACCCAGGTGGCCCTAAGCATTTTTTAAAAGCAGCTTCAGGTTTAGAATCAAATTAAGAAGAGGGTACTGAGATTTCCCATATATCATCTGCCCCAGCATATGCATATCAACACCATGCACCACTCACCAGAACGGTGTGTGTGTGTGTGTGTGTGTGTGTGTGTGTGTGTACACACACATATATATATATTAACCAAGGATGAGCCTATGTGGACACAATAATCATCCACAGCCCATAGTTTACCTGTGCATTCACTCTTGGTTTTGTTTATTCAGTGGGTCTGGACAATGTACAATGACATATATCCATCATTATATCCTACAGACTATTTTCACTGCCCTTAAAAATCCTCTGTGCTCTGCATATTTCTCTCTCCCTCACCCCACACCTGGTAACCACTGATCTTTTCATTGCCTCCACAGTTTTGCCTTTTCCAAAACGTCTTACATCTGGAATCATACAATTTATAGCCTTCTCAATTTGGTTTATTTCACATAGTAATATGCATTTAACTTTCCTCCATGTCTTTTCATGGCTTGATACCTTATTTCCTTCTAGCACTGAATAATATTCTATTGTGGCTATGCCATAGTTTATCCGTTCACTTACTGAAGTCCATTTTGGTTACTTCTAAGTTTTGGCAATTATGAATAAATCTGCTATTAACATTTGTGTGCAGGTTTTTGTGCTGACATAACTTTTCACCTCCTTTGGGTAATTATCAAGGAGTGCAATTGCTGGATTGTATGGTAAGAGCTTGTTTAGTTTTGTAAGAAACTGCTGAATCGTCTCCCATAGTGGCTCTACCATTTTGCATTCCTAACAGCAAATACAGGAGAGTTCCTGTTGCTCCACATGCTCACTTGCAATTGATGTTGTCAGTTTCCCAGATTTTGTCCATTTAAATGGGTGTGTAGTGGTATCTCCATGTTGTTTTAATTTTGCTGATTACATATGCTGTAGAACATCTTTTTATATGTGCCATTTGGCATTTGTGCCATTTGTCTATCTTTGGTGAGGTGTCACTGAAAGTCTTTAGCATATTTTAAAAATCAGGTTGTTTTTCTGTTATTGAGTTTTATGAGTTCTTTGCATATTTTGGGTTATAGGTATGTCTTTTGCAAATATATTTCTTGTTTTCTAATTGTCTTGACACTGTCTTTCACAGAGTAGAAGTTTTTAAATTTAATGAAGTCCAGCTTACCACTTGTTTCTTTCACAGACCGTGTCTTTGGTATTGTATCTAAAAAGGCATCACCCCACGTGGTGCTGGGGTGGCTCAGTCAGTTGAATGACTGACGCTTGATTTCAGCTCTGGTCATGATCTCATGGTTCATGGGCTCAGGCTCCATGCTGTTGCTTGGGAGTCTCCCTCCCTTTCTCTCTGCCTCTCTCCTATGTGCATGCTCTGTCTCTCAAAAAATAAATAAATATACTTAAAAAAATGACACCACCATGCCAAGGTTATCTAGGTTTTCCTTCTATTATCTTCTAAACATTTTATGGTTTTGCTTTTTATGTTTAAGTCTCTGATCAAGTTGGGTTAATTTTTCTGAAGGATGTAAGGAGTATATTTAGATTCATTCTTTTTGTGTGGGGATGTCCGGCTGTTCCAGAACCATTGATTGAGAAGATCACCTTTGCTCTATTGCATTGCCTTTGCTCCTTTAACAAAGATCAGTTGGCTACATTTATGTAGGTCTATTTCTGATCTCTCCATTTAAAAAATTTTTCCATTTGTCTATTCTTCCACCAGTACCACACTGTCTTAAGCCAGAGCAATTAGGTAAGAAAAAGAAATAAAAGATATCCAGATTGGAAAAGAAGAAGTAAAACTGTCACTTTCTGGAGACAACATGATATTATATGTAGAAAACTCCACCAAAAATACCAAAAAACAAAAAATACAATGTTTAGAGTTAATCAATGAATTCAGTAAAGTTTCAGGATATAGAATCAATGCACAAAAATATGTTGTGTTGTGTTTCTACACACTAACAATAAACTACTAGGAAAAAAAAGTACAGAGGGGCATCTGGGTAGCTCAGTTGGTTAAGCGTCTGACATCGGCTCAGGTTACGATCCCCATGGTTTGTGAGTTTGAGCCGGCATTAGGCTCTCCCCTCTCACCACAAAGCCCGCTTCAAATCCTCTGTCTCTTCCTCTCTCTTTCTGCCCCTTCCCCATTCATGCACTCTCTCTCTTCTCTCAAACATAAACATTAAAAAAAGAAAAAGAAATAAACAATCTCATTTATAAATTCCTCAAAAGGAATAAAATATCTAGGAATAAATTTAACCAAGGAGCTAAAAGACCTGTAAACGGAAAACTCTAAGACATTGATAAGAGAAACTGAAGAACATGTAAATACATGGGAAGATATTCCATGTGGATTTATTGGAAGAATACTGTTAAAATGTCCATACTGCCCAAAGCATCCTACAGATTTAGTGCAATCCATATCAAAATTTTAATGGCATTTTGCACAGAAATTAAACACAGAATCTTAAAATTTCTATGGGATCACAAAAGACCCCAAAAAGCCAAAGAAAACTTGAGAAAGAAGAAAGCTGGAGGCATCATGCTCCCTGATTTCTGACTATTTTATGAAGCTGTTCTAACTGTTCTAACCAAAACAGTGTAGTATTGGCATAAATACATAGATCAATGGAACAGAATAAAGAGTCTAGAAATCGACCCACACATATATGGTCCAATAATTTTTGATAAAGGAGCCAAGAATATACAATGGGGAAAGGACAGTCTAGTCAGTAAATGGTGTTGGGAAAACTGAACAGCCACATGCAAAACCATGAAACTCCCAGGAGAAAACAAAGATGGTAAGGTCCTTGATATCAGTTTTTGGGATGATTGTTTTTTTGGATCTGACTCTAAAAGCAAAGATAAAGAAAGCAAAAATAAACAAGTGAGACTACATTAAACTAAAAAGCTTCTGCGCAGCAAAGGAAACCATCAACAAAATGAAAGGCAATCTACTGACTGGGAGGAAATATTGGCAAATCATATATCTGATAATGGGTTAAAAATATATAAAGAATATAACTGAATAACAAAAAATCCCAAACAATGTTATTAAAAAATAGGCACTGATCTAAATAGACATTTTTCCAGAGAATACATATAGATAAAGAATAGGTACATGAAAAGATACTCAACATAAATAACCATCAGGGAAATGCAAATAAAAACCACAATGAGATATCACATCATGCCTGTTACAATGGCTATTATCTATAAAAAAAGAAATAACACACATAGATGAGGGTGTGGAGAAAAGGGAACTCGTGTGTACAGTTGGTGGAAATGTAAATTGGTATAGCCAGTATGGAAAATAGTATGAAGTTGACTCAAAGAATAAAAATAGAACTACCATATGACCCAGTAATTTTATTTCTGGGTATTTATCTGAAGAAAACAAAAACAGTAATTTGAAAAGATATAAGCAGCCCCATGTTGTATTATGTGCAATAGTCAACATAGAGAAAAACAACCTAAGTGTCCATTAGTGTATAAATAGACAAGAAGATGGACACACACACACACACACACTATTCAGCCATAAAAAATAATAAAATATTGTCATTTGTGACAATATGGATGGACCTTGAGGGCATTATGCTAAGTGAAATAAATCAGACAGAGAAAGTACATATGAGCTCACTAATATATGGAATCTAAAACAACAACAACAAAACAACAAAAACAAGATCATAGATTCAGAGAATAGATTGGTGCTTGCTGGTGGGTTCGGGTGGGTGTGTGTAAAATGGTAAAGAGGGTCAAAAGGCACACATTTCTAGCTAAAAAACAAATAAGTCATGGGGATATAACGCACTGCATGGTGACTAAAGTTAAAAACACTGTATTGCATATTTAGGTTGCTAAGAGAGTAAATCTTAAAAGTCCTCATTAAAAGAAAAACAAATTTTTTACAATGTATGGTATTGAATGATAATGAGACTCATTATGGTGATTGTTTCACAAGGTATACAAATACTGAACCATTATGTTATATATCTGAAACTAATATAATGCTATATGTCAATTTTATCTCAAAATAAAAAAATACTACTGTCATCACTACTATAGTTTAATAGTCGTAAAGTCAGATAGCATTAATCCTCCAACTTTTTTCTTTTTCAATATTGTTTTAACTATTCTGGGTCTTTTGCCTCTCCATATAAACTTTAGAATCTGTTTGTTGATATTTATAAAATAACTAGTTGGGATTTTCAGGAATTGAATCTACAGATGAAGGTGAGGTGTCAAACTGACATACAATTGACAGTTGACAAACTGTCAAACAATATTGAGTTTTTCTATCCATGAACATGGAATATTAAGTCATTTAATTCTTTGATTTTGTTCATTAGAGTTTTGCAATGGACTTTTGCATAGTGTACATATAAGTATTAGACTCAATCATTCTTTTTTAAGTTTATTTATTTTGAGAGATAGTGAGCCGGAGAGGGCAGGGCAGAGAGAAAGGGAGAGATAGAATTCCAAGTAGGCTCTGCACTGTCAGTACGGAGCTCAACGTGGGTCTCAAATCCACAACCTGTGAGAAATCAAGACTCGGATGCTTACCCAACTGAGCAATCCAGGCACCCCTTAGTTTAGGTTTAGGCACCTCTAAGAAGTAATCATTCTTAACCGAATGATTAGAGTGTCTGCTCAGAGCTTAATGTGAGAATTTAGAAGCAAAATTCAGGCTTCGTGGTAAATGTTCCCATCTGGGATTGAGAAGTCAAACTGTTTACTATTTGTAATCTTAGATAAAAATTATTTACATTTTCTGTGTCTAGAACTATGGAATTTAACTTCTAAACAAGGAACTAAAATGGCTTTATGATCTGGCAACAATCGCTGTCTCTATCATATTCTCTGTCATCTTCTACTTGCTGCAAATCCTGTTAGCACTAAATGCCTTTTTCTGTTTGTTTGTTTGTTTTCAAAATTCTGCTGCTTTATAAGATGGCTTCCACTTGCTGTGGTACCAGTTCTACTTTGTAGCTCCTTTGTAGCACTGTTCCAGTTCTTTCTACTGATTCTAACTGGCTTAAGCTTTCCACTTTTCCCAGGTGGAATTCCTAAGAGCAACAACATGACTTGACAGCCTTTTCACAGTTAGCACATCACTGGCTAGCCTACTGGGCAGCTATCCATCCCTGAGCCAATCAGCTGTGGAAATGAGGTCACTTGGGAGAAGACAGGGCCATGCAGGCAGCCATGGCTCTTCCCAGGGTGGCTGCCTTTAGTGTGGGCAGGCAGGAAGAAATTATGTGACAACGAAAATACCCAAGATTGGCGTAGAAGATCACTACTGCTCCTATTCCGACAGGCTGTATGCCAAATCATTGGAAAGGTTCAGAAGAATTTTCTGAGGAAATGGATTTGTGAAGGAGACTTCTTTATCCCAAAAGAAGAAGAAAACGAGGATGCCAGTATTATCAGTGCACCTCAAACTAATGATGTCTAAATTCGACGTCCTTCTACCATTTTCCATGCACACATAGCATGGTTGAATGCACTGCCCTTCACCTTGGTTCACCGATTCCTTCTCTAGTAGTAAGCTCCTGGCTGGCCTCCCTGCAGCCAACTCTCCCTGTTCTAAGTTATTCCATGCATAATAAGAGTAGATTATATTTTACCTAAATATGAATCTTGAGTCCCACTTCCCAGAACTAGGTTGTGACTTGTAATTAATTCCATTTAGAAGTAAATATGGAATATATACACTGCAAGGTGCCTTCAGGAATATAAAAGCATGAAAGGGATGGCTATCCTGCCCTCAGGGGACGTACAATCTAAAAGAAGCTTTATGAGTTATAACCTATTATCTGTAATGCAAAGGAGAATCTGGTGTCTTAATCGAGGTACAGAGTAAGAAACTTTTTCATAAGCATTCAAAACAAGGCTAAAAACAATGTTGTGCTGTAAATATTTAACACCTGACTCTGGGTTGTGTGCTTGGAGGAAGTGTTTGTAGTGTTTACAGATTTCCGTGTAAGTATACCCATTATGGCCAATTTCAAGCTGCCGATCTGAAATCACTGAACATATAGTTCGGAACAGACATGTCATAGCCCATCATTACATAGAATTTCCATCATCCAGGTGGAATATGTCAAGAACACAGATAGTAATAAACTCTAGTAAAATAATTAGGAAGTTTTTAATATAATTTAATCCTAAACTTAAATAATTTGATTTTTAGTAACAGGTGTGTTTAACAATTGGCTTAGAAAATTTCCAAAATTTAATGACTGCTACTGTCCTCCAGTACACTGCTAGTTAAAGGGATAGGAGGAACTTGGATTCTAAGCTGGGGAGGGACACATGGGAAAGAAGGCACCAAGTGGAGCCTGAAAGCTTCTGTAGAATTTAGCCTCTAGACACAGGAGTGGAGGGGGGAGGCATGTTCCCGAGAGAGCAAATGAGAAGAAGGAATCAAGGAACAAAAAGCTTGAGGCATAAGTGGAAAAAAAAAATGACTAAACTAATTCTTTAATCCAACTCAGTCACTAACTACTGACCCAGCTCAGGGCTAATTCTCACCTCCAACTCCACCCATTTCAGACCGATGACGGTGATAACGATCATAATGGTAATGACAGCTAATATTTGTTGGATGATTTCTTGGTGCCAGGTACTGTTCTAACTAAGGAACAAACCCTGTTTCCTTATTTACCATGTTGCTGGGCAGCCACTGTCTTCTCTGGGTGAGGCTACTCCATTCTCCGGCTCACCACAGAACCTGCTGTTCACCCTTGTCTTTCCCACACCACGATGCAAGCTGTCATTTGTCACCGAGCTTGTGCAAGTGCTTTATGCAGAATGAAGAAATCCTCTGTACCCATGACTCAGAAATGTGAAAACAAAGGAGCGATGACCATATCTTTCCAGAAACATAGGAAAGAGTATATTTCTTTGTAGGTGTAAAGAGCACTTCTGTGGGTTTGAAGTGGAGATATCTGATATCTGATCTGTTTCATCCATTTATATTCTCTTGACCCCCCACCCCCACCCCACCACCGGCATTTGAGTTTGAGGTCCTATTTCTGTGGGCATTAACAAATAGTAAAATAAAAATTAGCTTTGGAGTCAAGGACTTGCTGTATTTAGGAAGTCTGCAAATTTAAAATGTATTCAAAACTTTTGAAAGTCAGTGTGGAATGTGATATGTATCAAAACAGTTATGAGACAGGCTCTCTGTACACGAGTTCTGAGCAGTTAGGATTAAGGGAATAAAAAGAGACTCGGGTTTGTTCCTTTCTGCCAATTTCTCATACATCCTATCTGTTTGGAAGCCGTCCTATTTCTCACAATTTCAGGGTAAGAAATTATGGAGCATCTCACTGTATTGCCACTTAGATTTCAGGAATGATGGGAAAAAGAAAAAAGAAGTGAAACAAAACTGAGATGAATGATATTCTAAATATGGTAAGACTAGTAACTCTGCTGTTATTTGGAAATACATTTATTTTGGTAAAATCCACCTGTTCTCAACTTGGAGGAAACGTCTGCTTAGGGAGAAGCAATTTCTATGGCTCAAGTTTGAAATTTGTTTTTAAGGATAGATGAAATGTACAGTTGGAAGGGAAGCGAGAGTACACTTGAGGACGCTTGTAAGGATTGCATATCATGCTCCTCAAAGAATCATTGTTAATTGAGAAATTCTATAGCTTGAGACACCAACGGGAAACAATGTAACTTGTTAATTACAATGGTAAAGTGTGTGTGTGCGCGCACGTGCGTGTGTGTGTGAGCACGTGTGCGTGCACACACCAGGAAGGGGAATTAACCAAATGATGGCTTATTTTCTTATATTTGTTATTTGACCTGCTTCTACAAAACACTCAAAAGGCAAATAGTCTTTCTATTCTCCAATAAGATATGCTGAATTACATCAACATTATTTTCACATTAAAGATAAACCCACTCATTTGCTAAGGGGAACATGAGGTATATGGCTTTAGAATAACCACCTCCACCCTCGCCAATAAACAACTTTGGTGAACTCAATTTTCTCTAATTTATAGTCAGCCTGTTTAAATTACTGTTATTTGGCTGGGATTATTTCATAGGGATTTAATTGCGCCTGTAAATCGAGTTTCTTTCAAATTCATCTCTTTATTCATTTTATTTCCCTCCCCCATGTCTCATTTTGCATATGCTCCAAAACATATCAATAATTTATGCCACAAAGCCTTGTTTTCTCCTCTGTAACAACACACATGTTCTGCATTGTGTAGTGATGTCAAAGGAAATGTGTACATTGTGAAAAGGTCTTGAATTTTTCATGAAAGTTGGTTAGGGCCAAATGGCATTTTATAGATCTTTGGGAGAAGAACAAGTCTATTTTGTGAAAGGGTTTCAAAACTGAGTAAAAGCAATAATAGAATAAGCACTAACAAACATAATATTTGCTGAGCATGCTTTTTGTTTTATAATGAACATATCTTAACATTTATGCACACTATCTAATCCTTATAACTACATTGTTAAAAAGGTCTCATGATCTCAATTTTACAGATCAGGTAACAGAGGCTCAGACACAGGAAGTCACTGGGTAATGTCACATAGGGAGTAACAGAAGAGGAACTTAAACTCAGGCCTTTTGGACCTCAAAACTCAAATAGTCTTTTCATAAAATCGCTTATGTAACTTTCTCATATGTGGGCCACAATAGTTGAGACAGATTGGTTTTGCTTCAGTTCTAAATCTAAAACTAGAACCTCCAAATCTTCTTCTTTCCTTAAAAATCCTTTTTTTTTTTCATTCTGTCTATCCTACTCTATTCCTGCTGGCTCTTAACTTACCACAAAATCAAATGAATAAAACCTGATGGCATTTGCAGCAAAGGAGGAAGGGAATGACATCATCTACACAGATGTCGGTAGGGCACAGGCAGCGTGAGATCACCCTGAGCTGATCCTGAGTTGATGCAGAAAATTCATTTATTATTCATCGAATGCCAAGTAGATGCTAGATTAAGGGTCAGAAAACTGTAGCCCATGGGCCAAATATGTCCTGCCTCCTGTCTTTGCAAGTAAAGTTTTATTGGAACACAGCCATTGCATTCATTACACATGGTCTATGGCTACTTTTGTGTTAGAACAGGGACACTGTGTAGCTGTGACAGACACTGTATAGCTTGCAATACTTGCTTGCCCTATATAGCAACTGCTTGTTAAGTCTGTGCCACATAATGATCAAAACAGACACAACCTCTACCCTTATGAAGCTTATCTTGTGAGACACATTAATAAAAATATCATTATTTTATTAAAAATTATGATACATGCTATGAAAGTAGAGCAGAGTAGGTAATAGAATTTACTGGGCTTATCATTTGCCATCGGTTCTTGAATTCAATCATTTGGGCTTTATTCTTTTACAGTGAAAAGTACTTTTTGAGTGGGATGACAAACATCTACTTATTCACTCATTTATTTATGTCTTGAAATCCAGTGAGTATATCCTGAGTACGTGCCAGGTGCTGAACATTGTATTAGGCTCCAGCATATAGGACTGAACGGAAGTTGGTTGCCCATTTGTTGACTCTTTGGCCTTATTTCTCAACTGGCTCAGAACTCAGGAAAGGAAGAGTTCTATTTATTGAATCTTATCAACCCCTCAACAGAGTCCATTGTAAGATCTGGCACTTTTTGTCCTTGATTCCTCTGAAGTGGCCTGGTGTTCTTATAGTATATCCCTCCCTTTCTGATGAAAACTAGCTTCACTGGGTTTCGACCTTTCAAAACTTGGAGTTTTGTGACTAAGTCGGCTAGATGAGCATTTGGCTTTACAGACTCTATGGTGGGAGGAAGCAGAGGAACAAGGTGCTAGAAATGGCTTTGATGTAGACAACCATGTCAGTCCCAGTTCTGTTCTTGGCTTCCTATCTTCCTTCTCCATATGTTCTTCTTCTTGATCTGATCGTATCCTTGAAAACTTCAACTACCATTATTCTTCCAGTAGCTTTCACAAGATAGCTCTGTCTCAACTCCTTAGTTCCAGTAGCGTACTGCTCAAGTATAGTTGAATGGCTCATTAGTGCCTCAAACCCAACAGGACACCTCCACTCCTTCTCTACGTACTCTCTACATACTCCTCATCTTGACTACACCCTTGGAGGAAAACATGGATCAGAGAAACAGCTGAAACCACATGTCACACCCGAGTGAGGAAACAGCTGCAGGCCTAGGGTGGAGGCTACCCTGGGAGGAACATGCAGGTGAATTCTGTCTCCCAGTCCTAAGTCTGGCTCAGTTTACGATCTTGAGGATGTATCTTTCCCATCCCTCCTAACTCTGACCTCTGTCTCTCCTGAACTTTGAGTTGGTTCTCTAAATCTCAGACCTGAGTTCCTGAACTTGATTTTGTATTTTCTGGTTCTATGTCATCCTCAACCTAGGAATACTTATTGGATATTCACTGTTTTATATATGTTACCTATGTTAGTCCCTAATACAATCTTGTCAGGAAGGGAGCAACATTACTGTCATTCCCAGATGAGGGGTGAGACACCAACAGGTTTAAGTGACTTGTCCAATGTTACACAGGTGGATGTGGTTGGAACTAATAGTCCAGCCAGGTCTGATTGGCTTCAAAATGATGCCCCAATTCCTTCTTCCTGCTACTGGGAATTGATTGCTGTTCCCTTCATCCTTAATGTACTCCTTTGGGGGTTGTGATCTTGAAATTTACTTTAACGTCTATACCAGGGATTAGTAAACTTTTTCTGTAAAGGGCCAGACAATAAATATGTTCGGCTTTGCAAGACATAAGGTCTTTATCACAGCGATTTTCGCTCTGCTGTTGTGGAATGGCCATAAACAATACTTAAATGATGGGTGTGGGTCTGTTCCAATAAAGCCTTATTTTAATTTTTTTTATGTTTATTTGTTATTGAGACAGAGAGAAACAGAGCATGAGTAGGAGAGGGCCAGAGAGAGAGGGAGACACAGAATCCGAAGCAGGCTCCAGGCTCTGAGCTGTCAGCACAGAGCCTGATGCGGAGCTCGAACCCATGAACCGTGAGATCATGATCTGAGCCGAAGTCAGACACTTAACTGTCTGAGCCACACAGGCGTCTCTAAAGCCTTATTTTAGAGGCTGAAATTTGAATTTCATATCATTTTCATGTCACTAACTATTCTTTTCAATTTTCAAAAAATGTAAAATGATTCTTAGCTTGTGAAACATACAAAAGTAGGCAGTGAGCCACATCAGACCCACGGGCCAGAGCTTGCCAACAGCTTTTTTATATCATGTTATCTGACCGTGGGTTTATGATTTTTCTGAAATCCTTACCCATTAGCTACCACTTACGGTGATCTTAGTAGACACCAATGTTCTAGGCATTTTTACATATATTAACTAATGTGTTCTTCATAGTGGGACTATGACAGAGATGCTATTATCATCTCAGTTTTACAGACGAGGAAAATAAGCCACAGAAAGATGAACTAATTTGTACAAGGTTGTACTAAGCTAGGAAATGGGGGAGTCTAGATTGAAGCCCAGGCAGACCCACTCCATGGCTGGCATCCTAAGCCCGAAGCTATGCTTCCTTTCTGGTTCTTATGAGATCATGTATCATAAAGCATTTTAAAAACTATAAAGGATTATATAAATATAAGTTAATAACTATCATAATTATTAGTGTTACATCTTTAATCTAGGTTTCTGAAGGGATTGGATAGCAATCAAATTGATGTTCATCAAAACAAAAACACCCAGGCATGCTGTGGGACGATATCTATTTTTCTGTGCATCTTAGCATTACACATTTTTAAGCACTGAGTTTCTGTCACAAATTAAGTAAGCAATGGAGGAGACTTCTTTTTGTGGGTAGTTTGGTATTCGCTTCAATCTCTCCTGAACTCAGCATTATGTCTCAGATCTGATTACAACTCAAATGAAGCTGCATATATGAAAGAAGTTGCCTATCAATAAGGGTTGTGATTAAGTGTTGTTTCCCGCGCCCCCCCCCCCCCCCCGCCGACTCTTTTATTTCTTTAAGGTTCTTAAATTAGATAGCAGGAGAGACATGACTTAATTATTGAGAATACTTTGGAGCCAAAAGGAAAATTATCCTACTACTTACTCAGATGCCAGGGTAATTAGAGCCCAATTATTTCTCTCATTTGGCACTAATGAATGAAGATCAATTAAAAAAATAATGTAACTGCGAATTGCTTTTATTGAGCAGAGAACTCGAAGCAGCAGAAATTGTCTACTCTTTCACTAATTGAAAATACTAAATGAAGGCAACCCAGAATGTGATTGTCTCCATGTAATTTTAGAGCAGTTTGATTTTCAGAAATCACGCAGATGGCCAAACCCTCGTATTAGACTTATTTCCTGGGTATAGCCTGCTGGTCTTTCTTCCATAAGGAAAGTCAAAACATGGCTCCAGAAATTCCTATTTCCCTAGTGATAACATCAGACTTGTTGGCAGGACTTTATTGTTGCTTCTGGGTTGGTCGTGCTTGGGCTGAGATGGAATGTCTGATTTGCTTGGCTATTTTACTTTTCTCCTGATGAGTATATCCATTTCATCAAATGTATTCTGAAAACAACATTTATTTGACTGTACCAAAATCTGATTGAAAGAGACATCTCCTTGATTAAAACTTTAGACTCAGCTTACGTGAATATAGACTCACCTGCTCAGAGAAAACCTTGGACTTCATTTTGCCCTTTAATGTAATATTTAAACAACATCCACTAACCACCCCCCTCAAACCACGCTTATGCTATTTTTTGTTTTACTTATCTTTTTTAAAATCTTTCCTTTATATATTTTTAGCATATATATTTTTTGAGGGGGTGGTATAAGAATTTCAGTTCTGTAGGTTTGTTTATGGTCTGAAAATACATTCCCATGAAGGAGTTAGAGGGAGCCTGAGATGCTGAGTTCTATGAAGGAAGTAATGGCACCATTTGTAACAATGGCATTCTCCCTCCTCCCCTCTCCCCTGCACACTTCAGGTACCCTAATAACCTTTGTAATTCACAAGACATTTACTTCTATTATCTCATTACACCCTCAAATGCTTTAGGAAGCAAATAAGGCAGGTTTTATCCTTAATTTACAAACACAAAAAATGAGGTTTCAGAGAGCTTAACGGGCACCAAAGCATCCAAACACGGGCTGTTGAGTCCCACTGTGGTCTCCGTGAATGGTGACCCTGGGAGTTGTGTAGTGTGAAACCTGCATAGTCAAAGACAGCACCCTGACTTCGACTCCTAATTCAGCTTTAAGGAAAATGCAAAAAGAAAACCAAAAGAAATCCTGAAGTGCATGAGTCAGAATGGAGGCAAACCCTAACACATTTGCTCTCTTAGCATTTCCCCCAATCGAAAAAAAATTGGGTGTGGCCAAAGTCTGAATCAGCTTTGGTCATCCGGGCTTTGCTACGTGGCTGAGCAAAGTGGAAACTCAGAAGAACAAATCCCCTTTGTCCTGTAATGGAGTCAAAACGGTACAACGTGTCCCATGTTCAGATTGTGGGGTCACACTAATATGGAAGGCCTCAGGAGAGGGATTCTAAACCCAATGATCAAGGTTTGGCTTTTGCTTTTCTGGCCCTGAATTGCTGTGGACTTCCTGGTTACGTACTGCTCAGCACCGTCAGAAGGTGGGGAGCAGGGGAAAGGGAGCAACCAGGGGACTCAAATTATTATTGCCAAAGGAAACAATGCATAAGGTCCTAGGATTGCAGTGACAGGATTCAAAGAAGATGCCATTTTTCTTTGTCTTGTAACAGCCTCTCCCCAGCTGTAGTTCACTGTTAACTACCACTTTATTTTTAATAATCCCATTTTCACCTTATAAATAGTACCCCTACGGCTCATCGTGGTTTCTGTGTCATACATTAGAAGGATGATTTTGCTAAGTGAACACATTTGAAATATTCCATAATCTTTTCACTGCATTTTGGCATGCTTTCATTAAAAAACAGAACAAAAGATAGCAAGAGCTTAAAACACAGCAAATAAATTTTTTGCATTTTTTTCCCCCAACTCTGAGAAGCTTGTTCAGTCAGGGTGGTAAGGATAAAGGAGGGTGTGTAGAAAGGGGAGCAGTGTAACTGGGGTCAGAGCACTTGGGATCAATTCGGACTCTTCCACATCCAAGCCTTGGGCAAGGTTCTTCTTCTCACATTTGAGTTTCCTCATTACTAAAATGGGGACAATTATCATTAACTTCCTCATAGCATTGTTCTGAGAATGAATGAGATCTTACAGGTCAAGGGCTTGGCATGATACCTGCTACACAGTGAGGCTCACTAAATGTGAGACCTTATTATTTCTCTCTTTAAGATTAAGACATCCAACTGTGGGGAAATTCCAGGTGAGTGGTGCGTTTTCCCAAAGGCATGGGGGAAAGTGGTGGGGGGGGGTGGAGGGGGAAGGGGGTCTGGGCTCTGCAGCTGCTGTGGCTGAAAATGGCTTTTGGTGAACTAATTCAACAAATGTTTACAAAGTTTTGCTATGAGGAGAGCTATACAAGGCATGGGAGATACAGTGGTGAACAAAACAAATGTCTGCCCTCCAGGAGCTTATGAATGAGTGAGGGATACGGATAAACAGACCTTAAAAATAAACATGTAATATGGGCCATGAAGAATGGTTCATCCACGTAGGGGCAGGGGATGATTAAGTTTGTGCATAGCAGGTGTGAGTTCTGGGGGACTGTTTTAAGAGGGTGGACTAGGAACTCCTCTCTGATGAGGTGGCATCTGAGCAAAGCCCTGAAGAGAGGGAGGAAGTTATAGCAACAGGGAGGTTGATTTCCAGAAAGAGAGAAGAATAAGTACAAGGGCCCTGATGCAGGAATGAACTTGGTCTGTTCCAGGCCTAAGAGCTCCGAACGCCGAGAGCAGAGGCTGGGTATTGGATGAGGGCACTGGTAGCAGATGGACTCAGGAGGAGAAGCAGGCAGAGCATGTGAGCTTATGGAGATGAAGCTAATGACTTTGGGTTTTACTCTGAGTCTGCAGTGGGAAGCTAATGGGTTAGACACAAGAGAGAAAGCACCTGATTTGCATTTTTCCAGGTTTACTTTCTGAGCAGAGGACTGATTCGAGGGGGCAAGAGAGGAAGCAGAGAAGATAGTTGGTAGGCTCTTGTAGCTCTCTGTAGGAAATGATGGTAGCCTGAAATAGAGTAGCCACCATGAAGGGGTGGAGTAGACTGATCGAATGGACCATGGAAGGACTTGCTGATGTGGGTATGAGGGAAAAAGAAGAGCCAAAGATTTATGACTTCAAGGGGCCCCTGGATGGCTCAGTCACTTGGGTATCTGATTTCGGCTCAGGTCATGATCTCACAGCCTGGTTTGTGAGTTCAAGCCCTGCATCAGGCTCACTGCTGTCAGCTCAGAGCCTGCTTTGGATCCTCTGTCCCTCTCTCTCTGCCCTTCCCCTGCTTGCGTACTCTCCATTTCTCTCTCAAAAATAAGTAAATCTTCAAAAAAAAGATTTATAACTTCAATATTTCTGGCCTGAACAAAGAGATGAATAATGGTATTCTTTACCAGAGTGGGGCAGACTGGGAGACAAAGGGGTGTAGATGATAAAATCAAAACCTCTAGTTGAGATGGCTATTAAAATCATGTCAGGTAGGAAGCTGGATATATGAGTCTGGACTTTAGAGGAGATTTTGGATCTGCTGAAATTAAGTTGGGAGCCATTAGCTTATAGGTGGTGTTCAAGATTCCATAATAGACCTTAATATTGATTAACTCAAGTGTGAAGGTTTATCATCAACCTCTTCCCTGTATATCCAATCATTGAATCTTAAACTTATTATGATTTTCCCTATTTCAAAATCAGTTAGAGAAGTTTATTAAAAATACAACTGCTGAAAGCTACATTTCTTAGACAAGTATGCCTGTCTATATGACTTTTATCTATCGATTTTATTTTGTGTCATAAATGTACACATATGCCTACTTCTTTTCCTTGGCAGCTCTTCCAGAATTTGAGAAGAGTAGTCACTATAATCATGGCTATCAATGTTGAGCACAATCCATACGCCAGCCCTTAATCCTCAGAACAATAAGGGGAATTTGGGGGGTGCAGACAGGTGCAAAGTATCTGGTTATCAACGCCGGGAGAGGAAGAAAAGCAACGCTCGCTGGTGGTTTTGTCTTGACGTGGCTAATTGGAAAGTGTTGTCTGTATCTGAGATATTTCAAAAACTCTACCAAACCCGATGAATGCGATCCCCTTCTATGAAACACACATGCATGAGTGCTAATTTATTTGGAAATGTTGAGGAGAGCGCAGGAAGTCAGAGCAAGCTAGAGATGGCGAGGAATTTCCATCCGTCTATAGAAACTATGACTTGAATGACTTGAACTCAAACTTGAGGCTTGGGAAGGCAAAGGTTCACATTGCTTGTAAGCCACAAAACCTGTACGAACTGGCTTTCACAGAAGGGGTAAATAGGGGGTTAACGGGCTCGTGTAGCAGAATGTTAAGTAATTAACTTCAAACAAGGCTGAATCTAAGAGCTAAAATGAAGTTTCTTACTTTCTGAGACATGAATTGAGAAGTGGGCCAGTGTCATTCTGTGAACAAGAATCAACTTTCCCTTACTAGAAATAGGGTGAAGAGCTGATGGAGGAGAGGCAACACCAACACATGTCCATCAGAGGCATGATAAGGGAAAGGAAAATGGACAGGATTTCAGTGGTTATTTGAAAGCGTGAGAGTTTGCATTTTTCAGTTAGCATTTAAAACAAAACAAAACAGAACAGGGGGCACCTGGGAGGCTCAATCAGTTATGCGTTCGACTTCGGCTCAGGTCATGATCTCACAGTTGGTGAGTTTGAGCCCTGCGTCAGGCTCTCTGCTGCCAGCTTGGACCTGGAGACTGCTTCGGATTCTGTGTCTCCCTTTCTCTTTGCCCCTCCCCCTCTTTCACTCTGTGTCCCTCTCAAAATAGATAAACATTAAAAAAAATTAAACAAACAAAACTTAGGACAGTGGGCTCCCAGTAAAAAGGGCAAATGTGACCAAGAGTTGGACTTAGAATGTTCTCTTTACAATCAAGGGAAATGTAGGGATGGTTGCTCAGGACGGCGAAGGGTCTGGCCAGACCACTCGGGTTCTCTAGTGCAATTCTACCATGTTCAACCTATGCAGGAGATATCGAAAGATTGAGGTTTTCCAAACCACCTGACAAATGTCTAAGCTCCTGTCATTTTTGCACTGGTGCTCTTGATCGGTTGGTTCAGGACAAAAAGGGAATGCATCTTGGTCAGCCGGACATGCCTTTAAGTACTAGTGCTGCCACATCTTAGTCATGTGAAATGGGAAATGTTTCTGTACCTCTCCAAGCCTCAGGCTTCTCATCTGCAAAATGGGAGTGCTAATGGGGTCTCCTCAGAGATGTGATGAGGACCCAGTGAAACCTGGCATGCAAGGTGCCTACTGCAGTGCTTTGCACAAAATTACCTCTCAAAAAGGTGATCAGTCTTTCTCCTCCTCCTCCTCTTTCTTAACATTCCTCCTATTTTGGATAAGTGGATTCACAGTGAGTGATAAAATGCACGTAATGCTGACTCAGGACATTCTGTCATCTGCTTATGCTCAAAAGGATTGTGTTTTGTCTAGAAATAACAGTTTTCTGAGTGACTAATAGCTTGGCTTTGGGTGCAGTGAGACTAAGCTGTTTTGTCTGGGATCAGGTTATCCTAGTAGTTAACCTCCCTGAGCCTCAGTTTCCCGATAGAATAATTCTCATACGCTTGTGAGAATAGCTTGAATAATTGCTCTACTGTGCATGTCCTACTGCCTAAATCTTGTAAGGTTTTAATAAATAACAGTAATGGTAATAGCATCTGTCATTATCTGTAACCATTTCTGCAAGGCACCCTTCAGCCTTTTGAAAGGAAGGCTTCTGATAGAAAGACAGAGTTGTCCCTTGAGGACAATGCAGTTGTCATATGATGAAGCTTCACCAGATGGATCACCTTAGTCATCCTCGTTAGAGTTGGTTGGAATGTGACACTAGTGTCGATTTGCCTCTGGGTGTCTTTTGAGGATGGAAGTCTTGACTCCATTCTACCCATGATTTATTTAGAAATGCCTGGGAGCGAAGAAATACAGAACGTTCTGCAAAGTTGACATGTGCCTCTTGTCCCAGGGTGGGTTCGTGACTGTTCATTGGCTCTGTGCAAGGCTTACTTCTCGAATTTATAGACTCTGAGAGTGCCAGTGAGTGCAACAAAATGGCTCTTTGCTATTTTGGATCGCCTAATATAGTTGATAGTGCAACCATAAATTTGGAACCATTTACGGAACATTATGACTTGCAAACATCTCCCCCAGTTTTATTACTCAGGAAAAAATGTGCAGCACTCACAATCCCTCTGAAAACCGTAAAAGCATTTAGAAATTTCAAACGGCCATACAGCGCAGGATGCAAGCATTTATCTTGAGTAGTATATTGAAAGCCCAATTTCTCACTAAAACGTCAGCTTGTTTTAAAATACACAAGATGATGGGATTGGAATCTTCACCAAAAGAACTCGTCTTTGCTCTTTTCTCTTAAAAAAAAAAAGTTGTGCTATGCCTAGGGAGGAATTTAGCAATTAGATGATTTCTGTAAAATAGCAATTGACACACGCCCTATTTTTTTCTACCATCAAAGATGTTTAGTTTGAATAAAAGCTTTCTTCTCCACAATCTGACATTCTCCTTGAGTTTTATCTGACTCTGAAGTCATTATCTTACAATTAGGTCTGAACTTAGGGGTAAAACAACAACAACATGAACCAGGAACCCCAGGGCAGCAACCTTCCTTGGGTTGGAACTGTCTGATGCTATCTGGGTTGAACAGCTCTTTATCATGCTGGTGTTTAAAGGGAAAGGTCTCGTTCTGTTGCCTTCCCCCCACCCCATTATTCTTTAAAGTTGAACCTGCTGAGGAGGCTTGGCCTCTGTGAATCAGGAAGAGATATTGTTATCATAAAAATGAATGTGGAGGTCAGACATTTATCTTTGTCTCTGTCTCCCTGCAGGATCCCGAGAAAGGAAAATTATGGATGAGGTGCTTTTATCTAAGCAAAGTTCAGATGGCGATAAATAGTGTGGGGTTGGGAGCAAAGAGAAACAGAACAGAGTGAGGGAGAGTCTTGGGGGTGAAGATTCTGTTCTATTGAGTCCTATAATTGTCACCATAGATGGGGCCCTACAAATACTCTAGGGTGACTCCATTAGGGCACAGAAACAGTGCAGCATGAGAAACACGAGAAGGGGCAGATTCTTTTCATGTTGCTCTTGCATTAGAAATTTAAGGGCCCAGCAAGGTACAGGTTAAGTGTGTAGGGGTTTGAGGTCTGATGGTTTCGTATGAATCGTGCCTATGTCGCTTTTCGGTTGTATATGGGCAAGAAATAGAAATTCTCTAAGCCACAGTGCCCCAGCGATCAAATGCGGAAGAACAGTGGTCCATAAACATGTATTACTCAATGTATTACCTAAAAGTAATAGGGAGCACAGACAACTGGGCCTGACAGAGTAAGAGCCCTTCGTTCCTCCCTTCCTCTCTTCCTCCCTTCCTCTCTTCCTCCCTCCCTCCCTCCCTCCCTTCCTTCCTCCCTTCCCTCCTTCCTTCCTTCCTTCCTCCCTCCTCCCTTCCTTCCTCCCATCCTCCCTCCCTCCGTTCCTTCTTTCCTTCTTCCCTTCCCTCCTTCCTTCCTCTCTCCCTTCCCCCCTCCTTCCCTCCCCCCTCCCTTCCTTCCTGCCCTTCTTCCTTCCCGCCATCATTCATTCATTCAACAAGAAATTACTGAGTATTTATAATGTACTAAAACTGTTCTTGACACTGTGGGTACAGTGATTCACAACACGGCATTTTTGATCTCACGAATGTTGCTAAAATGTTAACTACTATTATGGTAATAATTATGGACAACTGAGATTAGAAGAAGTCATGCTGCCAAATAGCAAAAGGCCTCAAACTAGAGAAGGGTCTTTAGATTCCCACACTTCTCTCCTGCTGCCCAGACTCCCACTCCCATCCCATACGATGCTGCTTCTACTCAGTTTGCCACCTTCCATTTTCTTTGTTTGGATATTGATTTTTTAAGGACAAAACGTATTTCCAAGCACAACGTTAGATTTATGAATTGTGAAGAAAGGCCAGACAATTCCCATATACCTCACAGTCTCCCCTAAATCCTACATGAGCATGGTATCTTTGATACAATTAATGACCCAGTACTGACACATTATTCTATTTTCCTTAGGTTTTCTTTTAACCTAATATCTGTTTTCTGTGTCTGGGTGTCATACCCAAGATACCACACTGCATATAAGTTATCTTATGTCCTCAGCCTCCCCTAGGCCAGGTCCATGTTGCTGACTTTCCTTATTTTTGATGATGACCTTGACAGTTTTGAGGATTACTGGTTAGGTATTTTGTAGAATGTCCCTCGTTGGGATTTGTCTGAGGTTTTCCCCATGATTACACTGTGGTGATGTATTTTCGAGAGGAAGACCACAGGGGTGGAGTGCCATTTTCATCACATTATATCAAGAAGACGCTACAACATGGCAGATTGCTGCTGAGATTGACCTTGATCTCCTGGATGAGGGAGGTTTTTCCCCCTTTTGTCCTCCTTCCCATAAACACTCTCTGGAAGGAAGTTGCTATGTGTAACGCACACATAATGAGCAGGGAGCTACACTCCACCTCCCAGAGTGGGGCGTATCTGCATGAATTCTTTTGCACATATTTTTTTAATAACCATTTTTAAAATATATTCAATCACATATGTACATCAGTATGAATTCATGAATACTTATTTCATACTTTGAGTTGCAATCCAGCACTCCTTTTCTCATCCATTGTTCCAGCTCGGGTCATCGAGAGCTCTTTTGATCAGCTCCCATTGTATCTTTGACATGCCTTCACCAATGTGCTGGGTTTTTGTTGCTGTTGTTTGTTTTTTCATACCTCTGACTTTCTGGCACTCCAAGGTTCTCTAGGGTTATCTTGTATCTTTTCTGTCCCAGTCCTTGAATCAGTCATTTCTCCAAAGATCTCAGACTCCTTTATACTGGAGAAAGGTGTTAGAAACAGTACCTGGGGGATACTGAGTGGCTTAGTCAGTTAAACCTCCAACTTCGGCTTAGTTCATGATCCTGCAGTCAGTGGGTTTGAGCCCTGCATCGGCTCTGTGCTGACAGCTCAGAGCCTGGAGCCTACTTCAGATCTGTGTTCCCCTCTCTCTCTGTGCCTCCCCCACTCATGCTCTGTCTCCTTCTCTCTCTCAAAAATAAACAAACATTAAAAAAATTTAAAAAATTTAAACTGCTAATCTCATTCTAGAGAAATGAAAAGAAAAGAAAAGAAAAGAAAAGAAAAGAAAAGAAAAGAAACCAGTACCTGGCCCTTGGTATGCTCACTGCTACTGTGATATGGTTGCTTCTATATGCATTCCCAGCTGACAGAGCAAGGAAATATATGTGTTTACTAACTTCTATATATATACATATCTCTAATTATTTCTATATGCAACTTTCTGTATGTAAAGTAAGCCAAACATTTGTTCATACTAACATCTCTAATGCTAATCCATTATCACATGGACCATTCTTGCCTCCTCTCTTATTTGTAAATTTCCAGTTCACCAGTAACAGAAAGCTCCCACTATCCACCATCCATTCACTTATTCAATTCCAGTATACATGTGTGATGGATGTGGGTTAACAATACATGTATTGTTAACCCACACTTCTGTGTAATTCAACTTTATCACTAGCAAACTGTGATTATGGACACATTCTTGTCTTTTCTTTAAGATGAACTTAACAGATTCTGGACATTTCCAATGTTAAGTCAGCTCCTTGTTCTCCAACCCCCTTTAGAGAGATTTTCTCATACATGTGTAATACTGTCAGAGTGCATCATCACATTTCACATTCCATTCTGGGATATCTAACCTCCTAAATGATTTCTTAAAAATTTGCACACATTATGGTTGACTCTTTGTACTGTAAAGTTTAAAGGGCTTTGACAAACGTAGTATCATGTATCTACCATTGCATGATCAGACAGAAAATTTCACCATCCCATAACTGCCTGATGCTTCGCCCTTTCAACCCCATCCATTCCACCAAGCCCCTGGCAACCAGTGATCTCCCAGTTGCTCCAGTTTTGCCTTTTCCAGAGGGTCATTTCACTGTAGTTGTACAGTATGTAGCCTTTGCAGACTGGTTTCTTTAACTTGGCAATATGCATTTAAGATTCCTTCCTTCTTTCTTTCCTTCCTTCCTCCCTCCCTTCCTCCCGTCCTCCCTCTCTCCCTCCCTCTGTCTCTCTTTCTTTTTGTGGCTTAATAGCTCAAATAGATGCACTTTCCAAAATACATGTATAATTCACATACGTGCATTTAATGCTAATATTCTATTACATGGGTGTACCACAGTTTGTGACTGCATTACCTACTAAAGGACATCGTGGTTGCTTACATTTTTTTGGCAACTATGAATAAACCTGCTATAAACATTCACATGCATTTTTTTGTGAGAATATAAGTTTTCAAATTGGTCAGTTAAATGTCTAGGAGAATGATGAATTTTATGCTAAGACTATGTTA